>OX155899.1:48466348-49066348 GCA_944588485.1 Phosphuga atrata
ATACCCAGTGCTGCTACCGTATTTAGCGCCTTCGCCGCGACTAGTGTGGCGTGTTTATTAGATGATAATTTTTTGTCAATGGTAACTCCTAGGTATTTAATCGCGTCTTTAGGTGTAACTGCCGCATTTTTCACTTTGAATATAATTGGGCCTATGTGTCTTCCTCCGGTAAGCAGCACCGCTTCGGTTTTTTCTGGCGCCAGCTTCAGCTGTTTTTCTTTTAACCATGAGTCCACCAGTTCTATGGATTTGTTGGCTCTTAGCATCCATCCTCTTTCGTTTTTACCCGTTACAACAAGAGCCAGGTCGTCGGCAAAGCCGACCATCTTTACTCCCTCCGGCATTTCCAGCCTGAGAACAACGTCATATAGGGTATTCCACAAGATAGGTCCTGAAATGGAGCCCTGTGGAATACTACTAGTTACCTCTCGTTCCGCAGATTTTCCTTCTGCTTTCATTATTATTCTGCGTTCACTTAGATAGCTATGCAGCAGTCTTGACAGGTAGAGAGGGAAGCCTTTTTCTGCTATCTCCTCCAGCACGTTTTGCCAGACAGCAGAATTGAACGCGTTTTTCACATCCAGCGTGAATAGTGCGCTCATCTTCCTATCTTAAAATAGCTGCGTCGGTTTTGTCGTTTTTGTACCATCCTCCTGATATTGCCATCCTTTTGTAAGGTTCGCTGATGATTAATAAGTCTGTTCCTGTATCTGCGACAGCCGCTTCCAGTTATCTCGCATCAAGTTAATCTGTATTATTTGGACCATTTTTGTTTTTTAAGAATCTTGCCTCCAACAATGCCTTTTTGTATGCGGGGCATGCTCCTGAGCCCGCCCTGTGTCCTGTTAGTTCGCAGATGAGGCGGTATTCCTCTGCTTTGCAATCCTGGAGCAATCCTTTCCGCAGCGCAAGCATAGTTTCTGCCTGTCCGGACCGCTGCAGTCCGTTGTCACGTGTCCGGGTAGCCAGCATCTGTGACATTTAGTCTTTAAATTTAGATTTATTCTTTCCTGGATCTTACATTCCACCATGCCTATAATGATTGTATCATTTAATTTCAGGGTGCTTGCAAGTGTCCTGGGAAGTGAAATGGTTGCGGCCATACTATCTCCGTATGCAGGTCGATTTTTACATCGCATCTTGCTTCTGATTGCCTGTACCATTTCCTCTTGCGTAGTGACTGCATCCATTCCCATTATATGGAATAGTGTTTCGTCCACTTTTAGGCGTACGTCCACCTGGGCCACTTATTCTTTATGTGTTCCCATAACTCCTGTGCCTTGCCTCTCTTCACTTCGAGCAGGAGATCACCTGTTTTTGCCCTTCTAGCTCTAGCGACAGTTGCTCCAGTCTCTTTAAGGTCTATCTGCGTCCTTACCATTTTTAGTAGTTCCAGGTAGGTGCTTCCTTCCGCTTTGACTGTGATGGCTTCTGCGTATCTGTACTTTCTTTTCTCTTGGCCCTTCTGTACTGGTTATTTCGGTAATTCCGTTTTGTGACTTTCGCCCAAGTGTTATTGGGTCTGCGCTGTTTCTTCTCTGCATCCGTTGGCGCTTCGTTTGGACAGTAAACCCTGATTTCTATCTCGGTCCTGCAAAATACAAACTCTATTGTTTTTTTTTTGTCATGGGCCAGTCTATTTTCCTCGGGCAGTGTATAGTCAATAAGAAATAGAAAGAATCAGAAATAATCTGCCATTTATTTCGCAAATCTGCCTTAGTTTTTTGAGACAGGTAATCTCTGGTATCAGCTTCCTCCGTCGACAATTTTTTCGTCACCATTTGGTGCACGAATCGGTCCTTTGTTTCGATAACTCCGTTTTCATCTGAGGAGAAGATGGTATGTCGTAAGTAAAGGGCTTTACCTAGGCTTGGGGATTGCTTGAGAATTTGTGCCGGCCTTGCTTATGCTTCCGTTAATGCACAAGGTACTTCGTGCTCCGGGTATAGTAGTTCATCCACGCACCAGGCAATGTCTCAGTCTGGGGTAGTCGCTAATACATTTCCGTGTCCCTCCTTCACTTTTCAGGTATTTTGCGGCCGATCTATTTTGGAAACCTCCTGAAAATCTTTGTAAGTTGTGCCACTATCTATTTAATTTTGCAACGTCACAACTTCTTCGTCCTCGTCACTTGTTTGAGTCGCGATGGTGCATGTTTTGACTCTCTGTTTGTTGTCCATAGCGTGAGTCAATTGCCTACTGACCCATATCCTCTCTAGCGACCCCGTTAGTATCCACATCTCCTCTGTGATTTTATAAATTTCTGTCTTTGTACATGGGCTTGACTTTACTAGCGTCCTAAGTTCAAGAGCTCTATCTATCACTTAGCGGGAGATCCTCCTAACTCATTTCCCGTTGCCAGTGCTAGCTCCTGTTTTGAGGTGTCTTGTCGTTTCCTCTTTGTCTGTTGTACCTTGGCGTAGGAGGAACAGGGGTTGTCTGTGAACGAGACAAATCTCTCCCTGTGAGCCACTTTCGAGGGAGGCGTCCTTTGGACCGAATCTTTTCTCACAAATGGGTTGTCTCCCTCGTACTTGGCTTTCTCGATCATTTCTTCTTGAAGAGTTAGAAGGATATATCTATGTTACCTCTCACTATGTTACAAACTACTATGTTATTTCCCTATGTTACAAACAATATGGAAATAATAAATTAAATTTAGAAAAATTATTGCACGGTCTAGTTTTCTAGTAGTAGTCTAATTTTGTCTGTCTAGTCTTGTTTGTCTAGTCTTGTCTATCTAGTCTTGTCGGTCTAGTCTGTCTAGTTTTGTCTGTCAAGCCTTGTCTGTCTAGTCCTGTCTGTCTAGTCTTGTCTGAATATTCTTGTCTGTCTTGTCTTGTCTATCTAGCCTTGTTTGTCTAGTCTTGTCGGTCTAGTTTTGTCTCTTTACTCTAGTCTGTCTAGTTTTGTCTGTCAAGTCTTGTCGGTCTAGTCTTGTCTGTCTAGTCTTGTCTGTATATACTTGTCTATCTAGTCTTGTTTGCCTAGTCTTGTTTGTTTAGTCTTGTCTGCCTAATCTAGTCTGTCTAGTTTTGTCTATCAAGTCTTGTCTGTCTAGTCTTGTCTGTATATTCTTGTTTGTCTAGTCTTGTCTATCTAGTCTTGTTTGCCTAGTCTTGTCTGTCTAGTCTTGTCTGTCTAGTATAGTCTGTCTAGTTTTGTCTATCAAGTCTTGTCTGTCTAGTCTTGTGTGTCTAGTCTTGTCTGTATATTCTTGTCTGTCTTGTCTTGTCTATCTAGTCTTGTTTGTCTAGTCTTGTCTGTCTAGTCTTGTCTGTCTAGTCTTGTCTGTATACTCTTGTCTCTCTAGTCTTGTCTATCTAGTCTTGTTTGTCTAGTCTTGTCTGTCTAGTTTTGTCTGTTTACTCTAGTCTGTCTAGTTTTGTCTGTCAAGTCTTGTCGGTCTAGTCTTGTCTGTCTAGTCTTGTCTGTATATACTTGTCTATCTAGTCTTGTTTGCCTAGTCTTGTTTGTTTAGTCTTGTCTGTCTAATCTAGTCTGTCTAGTTTTGTCTATCAAGTCTTGTCTGTCTAGTCTTGTCTGTATATTCTTGTTTGTCTAGTCTTGTCTATCTAGTCTTGTTTGCCTAGTCTTGTCTGTCTAGTCTTGTCTGTCTAGTCTAGTCTGTCTAGTTTTGTCTATCAAGTCTTGTCTGTCTAGTCTTGTGTGTCTAGTCTTGTCTGTATATTCTTGTCTGTCTTGTCTTGTCTATCTAGTCTTGTTTGTCCAGTCTTGTCTGTCTAGTCTTGTCTGTCTAGTCTTGTCTGTATACTCTTGTCTGTCTAGTCTTGTATATCTAGTCTTGTTTGTCTAGTCTTGTCTGTCTAGTCTTGTCTGTCTAGTCTAGTCTGTCTAGTTTTGTCTATCAAGTCTTGTCTGTCTAGTCTTGTCTGTAAAGTCTTGTCTGTCTAGTCTTGTCCATCTAGTCTTGTCTGTCTAGTCTTCTCTGTGTAGCCTTGTCTGTCTAGTTTCGTCTCTCTAGTATTGTCTGTCTAGTCTTGTCTGTCTAGTCTTTTCTGTCTTGTCTTGTCTCTCTAGTATTGTCTCTCTAGACTTGTCTGTCTAGACTTGTCTATCTAGTCTTGTCTGTCTAGTCTTGTCTGTCTAGTCTAGTCTGTCTAGTTTTGTTTATCAAGTCTTGTCTGTCTAGTCTTGTCTGTAAAGTCTTGTCTGTCTAGTCTTGTCTGTCTAGTCTTGTCCGTCTAGTCTTTTCTGTCTAGTCTTGTCTCTGTAGCCTTGTCTGTCTAGTTTCGTCTCTCTAGACTTGTCTGTCTAGTCTTGTCTGTCTAGTCGTGTCTGCCTAGTCCTGTCCGTCTAGTATTGTCTCTCTAGTCTTCTCTGTATAGTCTTATCGTTCTAGTATTGTCTGTCTAATCTTGCTATAAATTGAAACTGTGAATAATTTGATTAAAAGTTTGAATCCATATTTGGAGATGGGTTGGCCGTTTATCGAACAAGAGAAGTGAAAACCCTTGTCGCCTTGACCCAAAACCACGGAACAATAACAAAACGCTTTTCACGACCACTGTCATCGCCATCAGCAACAACAAATCAAATTCTACTACAAATAGCAATATAAATAAACACAGATTTTTGTTGCGAATAAATGGGTTGTGTTGGCATTGGTGTGGCGCAAGAAAAAAAAAACAGTTTATCCTTTGGTGAGAATTTTTGGACGGTGTTCACGTAATTGCGACAGGTGTGTTAAGGCAAACCTGTTTCGCTTAGATAAGATGACGGCTTCGGGTCAGGATGGGGATGACACCGAAAACTGTATATAAACTCCCGGACTCTTATCGATATCACACCACTTCTTCTAGTTCATCCAACAGCAACAACAACAACAACAAACCAAACATGTTCAAATTGGTACGTTCATTAAGTCTCATTAATAATAACTTTAGATAATCTAGGCAGACAAGACAAGACTAGTGAGACAGAAGATTAAACGAATACGATTAGATAAACAAGATTAGACAAATAAGATTAGGCAAGACCAGACCAGGTTAGACAAGACTAAACAGACTAGGCACTACAAGACTAAACAGACTAAGTAAAATAAGGCGAATCAGACTGGACTAGTTTAGACCCACAAGACTAGACAAATTAAGCTTGTTAGAGAAAGTTATATAAACAAGACTAGAGTGATAAATAATTACGAAACTATTTATTTTTAGCTTGTCCTTTCTGCTTTCTTGGCCGTGGCCTCAGCTGGAGCAATTGGAGTAGTCCATACCCACACTGTCGCCAGTCACGGGAACGTGGTATCTCATCCAGTTCCAGTGGTCCATGCTGCTCCGGTGGTTCACGCTGTGCACGCTGTGCACACCCCAGTGGCTGTGGTCAAGCATACACCAGTCGTCCCAGTCGTCAAGACGACTCACGTTGCTCACTCGGCTCATGTAGTGCACGGTGCTCCGGTCGTTAAAGCCGCTGTGGTAGCCCCAGTTGTGCACGCTGTTCCTGTCGTTAAGGCTGTACACACTCCAGTCATTGCTGTACACCATTAAATTATTTGTTTGTAAAAGTTGTAAATTAAATAAATTTAGTCTATTTATGATCTAAGTTCAGTGACTTTGTTGTTCTTATTAAATTAGACAGATAGGACTAGAATAGTGCAGACTATATAAACAGGAATAGGCAGATAAGACTAGACAGACAAGAATAGGCAGAGAAGACTGGACAGGTAAGAGCAGACACAGACAAAACTTTAACTTGCCTAGTCTAGTCTTGTCTCTACTAGAAAACTAGACAGACAAGAACAGACAGACTAGATTAGGCTAGCAATACTGAAGTAGATAGACAAAACTTTAACTTGTCTAGTCTATGTAATCTGCCGTATAAAATGTATTTCATTCAGACTTATTTAATATAAGATGATGTAGCTATCTATGATGTTTATTGTGGAAAAGTCTGTAAAATTTGTTCTTGACATTGTTTATAAAAATCTGCGTTTGCTATAAATTGGCAATAAAACAGTTTTACGAGAATCCAGTCTGTAGTGAATATGCAATTTGTGCAAACCATAAACTTGAGCTTGGAGTTAGGGCGCATAATATGTTGAGCGTATGGAAGATGACATCTATTTCAGAGTTTATGCTTGAACGTCGTTCTAATATTCAGACGGATGGCGGTGCGTTTTTGTTTCTGCTCTCTGTGCGGGCGATTTGCGTTGAAATGGGGGTTTCGATTGTGGTGGACGTGTAGCGGTAATTTTAATATAAATGTTATAGATGTTGAGGAATTGGTGGTATTGCTAGAATTTTAAACAATAAGTTTATACAATGAAATATATTGTTTGAGCTAATACAATAAAATATTAAGATGAAACTTGAGTTTATTAAAAATAAAAGCTTGGAGCGCTGAAGTATATTAACGTTACTTTCGTGGACGCTCCACGCTTTTATTTATAGTCAACAAGGAAAATAAATTTTTTTCTCCTTTTAGTGTACTAATAAAAACTATGTTTAAAAAACATATTATTATGTTTAAACCAGGGATGGACCAGGGAAGTTTTGATTAGTATGGGGAACCTGCTGGTTGGTTGTCTACCAACATCGTATTTGTTAACTGAAATGGGGGTTTCGATTGAGGTAGACATGTAGCGGTAATTTTAATATAAATGTTAGAAATATTGAGGAATTGGTGGTATTGGTAGAATATTATACAACAAGTTTATACAATAAAATAAATTGTTTAAGCTAATATGATAAAATATTAAGATGAAACTTGAGTTGACTACAAATAAAAGCGTGGAGCGCTAAACTATATAAAAGTTACCTTCGTAGACGCTCCACGTTTTTATTTATAGTCAACAAAAAAATTAAATATTTTATCGTTTTAGTGCACTAATAAAAACCGTGTTTTTTAAAAACATTTTATTATGTCTATAGAGGGGTGGAGAAATTTTTATTTCTATAGACAACCTGCAGGTTGGTTGTCTACTAACATCGTATTTTTTAACTGATCATAAGTAGTAAGTTAAACTGATTCAGATGGCCTTAGGACGTCAGAGATGTTTAAATATCACACAGGCGGGCGACTAGGAACACGCTTGTGTACGCTTTGGCTACGCGGTGTACGCTTTAGCCACTCCTGGTCCTCACTAGGTAGATTACATTGACAATTATATATTGAAGGAAGTAGGTTCTAACACTGCTTTTAGTAATTTCAACCGGATGAACATTGAATTGTTATTTGAGTCAAGATTAGACCCATTCAGAGTAGCACTGTAATTGAGATGTGAAACGTAGCCTAGATATCTTAATCTCTAGAGCGGGGGTGTCCCAAATGTTTGTGTCTCAGCGTTATAGAGCAGGAACTCAAAGAGTTTTATACCACAAGTTTATTAGCATAGCTTAAGCATTAAAAAGCTGTATTTAATATTCCTTTCTCATTCACACTTATCGAATTATTTTATATTTTTCCATTCCACTCAAGAATAAAATATGTATAAAGCTTTACGACTATATGTTAAACTTCTTTACTGGTTTATCCTGTCGAAACAAAATAGAATAAAGTAAAATAAAACGCAACAAATTGTGGGTTTGTTTTCGGACCGCATGCGGCCCGGACGTTCGGATCCGAAACCTCTGCTCTAGATTACATAACTTAAAATCGCGGTATAAAATTTAAGTCAAAAATAAAAGCCATCTGAAATCCAATTTAAGTCGAAAATGTTTGAGGTTTCGATGGAACATCTCTCGTTTCAGTCTACGTATCCTAATCATCTCATACAAGTGTTGTTTTCTTCGAGCGATTTCTTTACTGTCTAGAGTAGTTCGAAACTTGGCAAATATAATATTTCACGCGAAATCGCAAAAACAAATCGAAACTATGTCAGTTTTACTGCACAACTTCTTTCCATATCGCGTTTCGAATTTCACCTAACGGTGATGGGGTAGTTTAAGGTCGACAACTTTCTGTAATACTTGTTATTCTTATCTACCTACAATGTAATACAATTTCAGACTTGTATTCTGCTAGTTACTTTGTCTAGAAAGTGTGTCTAGTCTTGTCTGTCTAGTCATGTCTGTCTAGTCTTGTCTCTCTAGTCTTGTCTGTCTAGTCTTGTCTGTCTAGCCTTGTCTGTCTAGCCTTGTCGGTATAGTTTGAATCTATTTTTTCTGTCTAGTCTTGTCTGTCTAGTCTTGTCTCTCTAGTCTTGTCTGTCTAGTCTTGTCTGTCTAGTCTTATCTGTTTAGCCTTGTGTGTCTAGTCTTGAATGTCTAGTCTTGTCTCTCTAGTCTTGTCTGTCCAGACTTGTCTGTATAGTCTTGTATGTCTAGTCTTGTCTGTCTAGTCTTGTCTGTCTAGTTTTGCCTGTCTAGTCTTGTACGTCTAGTCTTGTCTGTCTAGTCAAGTCTGTCTAGTCTTATCTGTCTAGTCTTGTCTGTCTAGTCTTGTCTGTCTAGTCTTATCTGTCTAGTCTTATCTGTCTAGTCTTATCTGTCTATTCTTGTCTGTCAAGTCTTGTCTGTCTAGTCTTGTCTGTCTAGACTTGTCTGTATAGTCTTGTATGTCTAGTCTTGTCTGTCTAGTCTTGTATGTCTAGTCTTGTCTGTCTAGTCAAGTCTGTCTAGTCTTATCTGTCTAGTCTTGTCTGTCTAGTCTTGTCTGTCTAGTCTTATCTGTCTAGTCTTGTCTGTCTAGTCTTGTCTGTCTATTCTTGTCTGTCAAGTCTTGTCTGTCTAGTCTTGTCTGTCTAGACTTGTCTGTATAGTCTTGTATGTCTAGTCTTGTCTGTCTAGTCTTGTCTGTCTAGTTTTGTCTGTCTAGTCGTGTATGTCTAGTATTGTCTGTCTAGTCAAGTCTGTCTAGTCTTATCTGTCTGGTCTTGTCTGTCTAGTCTTGTCTGTCTAGTCTTGTCTGTCTAGTCTTGTCTGTCTAGTCTTGTCTGTCTAGTCTTGTCTGTCTAGTCTTGTCTGTCTAGTCTTGTCTGTCTAGTCTTGTCTGTCTAGTCTTGTCTGTCTAGTCTTGTCTGTCTAGTCTTGTCTGTCTAGTCTTGTCTGTCTAGTCTTGTCTGTCTAGTCTTGTCTGTCTAGTCTTGTCTGTCTAGTCTTGTCTGTCTAGTCTTGTCTGTCTAGTCTTGTCTGTCTAGTCTTGTCTGTCTAGTCTTGTCTGTCTAGTCTTGTCTGTCTAGTCTTGTCTGTCTAGTCTTGTCTGTCTAGTCTTGTCTGTCTAGTCTTGTCTGTCTAGTCTTGTCTGTCTAGTCTTGTCTGTCTAGTCTTGTCTGTCTAGTCTTGTCTGTCTAGTCTTGTCTGTCTAGTCTTGTCTGTCTAGTCTTGTCTGTCTAGTCTTGTCTGTATAGTCTTGTCTGTCTAGTTTTGTCTGTCTAGTCTTATACGTCTAGTCTTGTCTGTCTAGTCAAGTCTGTCTAGTCTTATCTGTCTAGTCTTGTCTGTCTAGTCTTGTCTGTCTAGTCTTATCTGTCTAGTCTTGTCTGTCTAGTCTTGTCTGTCTATTCTTGTCTGTCAAGTCTTGTCTGTCTAGTTTTGTTTGTCTAGACTTGTCTGTATAGTCTTGTATGTCTAGACTTGTCTGTCTAGTCTTGTCTGTCTAGTTTTGTCTGTCTAGTCTTGTATGTCTAGTATTGTCTGTCTAGTCAAGTCTGTCTAGTCTTATCTGTCTAGTCTTGTCTGTCTAGTCTTGTCTGTCTAGTCTTGTCTGTCTAGTCTTGTCTGTCTAGTGTTGTCTGTCTAGTCTTGTCTGTCTAGTCTTGTCTGTCTAGTCTTATCTATCTAGTATTGTCTGTCTAGTCTTGTCTGTCTATTCTTGTCTGTCAAGTCTTGTCTGTCTAGTTTTGTCTGTCTAGTCTTGTCTGTCTAGTCTTGTCTGTCTAGTCTTGTCTGTCTAGTCTTTGTCTGTCTAGTCTTGTCTGTCTAGTCTTGTCTGTCTAGTCTTGTCTGTCTAGTCTTGTCTGTCTAGTCTTGTCTGTTTAGTCTTGTCTGTCTAGTCTTGTCTGTCTAGTCTTGTCTGTCTATTCTTGTCTGTCAAGTCTTGTCTGTCTAGTCTTGTCTGTCTAGTCTTGTCTGTCTAGTCTTTTCTGTCTAGTCTTGTCTGTCTAGTCTTGTCTGTCTAGTCTTGTCTGTCTAGTCTTGTCTGTCTAGTCTTGTCTGTCTAGTCTTGTCTGTCTAGTCTTGTCTGTCTAGTCTTGTCTGTCTAGTCTTGTCTGTCTAGTCTTGTCTGTCTAGTCTTGTCTGTCTAGTCTTGTCTGTCTAGTCTTGTCTGTCTAGTCTTGTCTGTCTAGTCTTGTCTGTCTAGTCTTGTCTGTCTAGTCTTGTCTGTCTAGTCTTGTCTGTCTAGTCTTGTCTGTCTAGTCTTGTCTGTCTAGTCTTGTCTGTCTAGTCTTGTCTGTCTAGTCTTGTCTGTCTAGTCTTGTCTGTCTAGTCTTGTCTGTCTAGTCTTGTCTGTCTAGTCTTGTCTGTCTAGTCTTGTCTGTCTAGTCTTGTCTGTCTAGTCTTGTCTGTCTAGTCTTGTCCGTCTAGTCTTGTCTGTCTAGTCTTGTCTGTCTAGTCTTGTCTGTCTAGTCTTGTCTGTCTAGTCTTGTCTGTCTAGTCTTGTCTGTCTAGTCTTGTCTGTCTAGTCTTGTCTGTCTAGTCTTGTCTGTCTAGTCTTGTCTGTCTAGTCTTGTCTGTCTAGTCTTGTCTGTCTAGTCTTGTCTGTCTAGTCTTGTCTGTCTAGTCTTGTCTGTCTAGTCTTGTCTGTCTAGTCTTGTCTGTCTAGTCTTGTCTGTCTAGTCTTGTCTGTCTAGTCTTCTCTGTCTAGTCTTGTCTGTCTAGTCTTGTCTGTCTAGTCTTGTCTGTCTAGTCTTGTCTGTCTAGTCTTGTCTGTCTAGTCTTGTCTGTCTAGTCTTGTCTGTCTAGTCTTGTCTGTCTAGTCTTGTCTGTCTAGTCTTGTCTGTCTAGTCTTGTCTGTCTAGTCTTGTCTGTCTAGTCTTGTCTGTCTAGTCTTGTCTGTCTAGTCTTGTCTGTCTAGTCTTGTCTGTCTAGTCTTGTCTGTCTAGTCTTGTCTGTCTAGTCTTGTCTGTCTAGTCTTGTCTGTCTAGTCTTGTCTGTCTAGTCTTGTCTGTCTAGTCTTGTCTGTCTAGTCTTGTCTGTCTAGTCTTGTCTGTCTAGTCTTGTCTGTCTAGTCTTGTCTGTCTAGTCTTGTCTGTCTAGTCTTGTCTGTCTAGTCTTGTCTGTCTAGTCTTGTCTGTCTAGTCTTGTCTGTCTAGTCTTGTCTGTCTAGTCTTGTCTGTCTAGTCTTGTCTGTCTAGTCTTGTCTGTCTAGTCTTGTCTGTCTAGTCTTGTCTGTCTAGTCTTGTCTGTCTAGTCTTGTCTGTCTAGTCTTGTCTGTTTAGTCTTGTGTGTCTAGTCTTGTCTGTCTAGTCTTGTCTGTCTAGTCTTGTCTGCCTAGTCTTGTCTGTCTAGTCTTACCTCTCTAGTCTTGTCTGTCTAGTCTTGTCTGTCTAGTCTTCTCTGTCTGTCTAGTATTGTCTGTCTAGTCTTATCTGCTCAGTCTTGTCTCTCTACTCTTGTTTGTCTAGTTTTGTCTGTCTGAGTAGTCTTTTCTGTCTAATCTAGTCTTGTCTGTCTAGTCTAGTCTTGTCTGTCTAGTCTAGTCTAGTCTTGTCTGTCTAGTCTAGTCTTGTCTAGAAAACATAGAAAAAGAAGGGGAACTCTTGATGGAGCTATATAATGACATAGAAAGGGGAAATTCTTATCAAGAATTTCAGGAAGTTGCAGAAAAAATCTGGCCCCGTGCAGCTTTCAAAAGAGTAAAAATAGGAACGAGAAACATGCAGTTAGCATCACTTGACTGGGACTTGGTCTGGTGCGTGGCCGACAACATGAATCCAGAGGAGGGGTGCCCCAAGCACTCTGCAACACGTACATGAGATCAATTGAGCTAGAGAGCCAGACAAATCAGCCTGGCAATGTAGTCTACCTAACACATTCCATAGGAGTACCAATAGAAAATGGAGAGATCAAAACAACAAATCGTTATATATACCAGCTGATTGTTAAAAAAGCAGATGAGGAAGAAGCAGACAAAACTATCATCCTGTGACAGACATTTGACAGTCTACAAAAGCTAAAGCAGCTAACTGAAACGCACACCAGGAAGAAATTGTCATTCGCTAAATCAATGGTAGCAGAATGGCCAACTATACTAAAAATGATAGAGTAAAAATGATATATTTGCCGGGACAGATATTGATATAAGAGTGTTTTTGCCCCAAGGGCCAGCAGAGCCAGAAATAAAAATACCCAATGCACAGAAATGGACGAAAACTGCTAGAAAAAGTCGAGACAAGAAAGAAAATCGAGGGAAAAATCAAAAAGAGGTGATACTTCTAAAATCAGAAGGGAAAGCATACGCTGGTGATGGTTAAAAAAGAAATTAACCCTGAAGTTTCAGGAACACGAGTAGCAGGACTAAGAGAAACAAAAAAAACGGAGAGCTACTGCTTGAAGTAAAAGAAGGGAGTGCAAAGAAACTGAAATAACTGATCTCAAACAAATTCCCAGACATTGATATTCTATCAAAAAATGCAGACACCTTGGTGAATATAAAGGACATAGATGCCGTTACCACACTAGAAGAAGTAGAAGAAGCCATAAAAACTGCACTCGATAATATTAAAGGAGGTATGACAATAAAAAACATCCGACCCTGGTATGGGAATAGTCAGATCGCAACCGTCGCGCTTTCAAAAAAATCAGCGAAGGCCCTCATAGAGAAAGGAAAGTTAAAGATTGGCTGGCTATACTGCAGAGTCAGGGAGAGGATAGATCTGGTAAGGTGCTATAAATGCTGGGAGACTGGCCTTGTTGCAAGCACGTGTAAAGGACCAGACAGACAGAAGATGTGCCTACGATGCGGCCAAGAGGGACACCAAGCGAAGGACTACAAAGAGCAAAAGTACTGTCCAATTTGCAAGTTGACGGGGCATCAGGTGTACTCCGGAACATGCCCAGAATACAAAAAAAAACTGTCGGAGGAACTTAGATTGAGACGGCAAGGAAACAACAATAATGGCTAGTATCATCCAAGTCAATATAATGAGATGTCGTGCAGCGCACGATCTGCTAACCGCAACAGCCGAAGAGCTGAAAGCGGATATAATAATAGTGAGCGAACCTAACAAAAAAACTAGCAGCTAGGGCAAATTGGTTCATGGACGAAAAAAAGATGCAGCAGTATGGATAAAGAACCGAAAACTACCAGTTATAAGAACATGCCGAGGACCAGGATTTGTCTGGGTTGAGTTGCCCCAATTTATAATCTACAGCTGCTTCTTTTCTCCCAATGCAAAACCCGAACAGTTGTCGCAATCCCTATAAGCTCTAAGCCATAACATCAGGAACCAAGGAAAAAGAGAACAAGTTATTGCGGGTGATTTGAACGCTAAGTCCCCCTAATGGGGTTCTTCAGGCATCGACAAAAAAGGAAACCGGGTATCGGATTGGGCTGCGGAACTAGATCTATTTCCACAAAACCAGGGAAATGATTACAGGTTTGGGCGAGGAAACTCTCAGTCCATTATAGATATCACGTTCTGCAATAACTTAATCGCAAGTAAGCTCCAGGGCTGGAGAGTGCTGGACAAAGAATCCTGAAAAAGTGACCACCGCTACATCATCTACAGCATACAAGAAAACAAAACGTCAAAAGAAATAGCTCCCCTATCAAGAACTAGGTGGACAATAAAGCACCTGAATGAGGAAAAAATTAAAGCATGCCTAACTCAAGAACTAAGCAATAGCGACATGCTATGCACAAAGCATGCAAAAACTCAATAACTGGGGAAGGACGACCAAAAATAAAAAAAGACAACATACTGGTGGACCTAAGGACAAAATATGCTGATAGCGAAGTTACCAAAGAGGCAAGTCAGGTATTTAAGAGCCGAAGGAAGGAGCTGCGTCAGTTAATAAACAAAACTAAGCAGGAGCACTGGAAAAAGCTATGTTCTGAGTTAGAAAATTACATATAGGGGGAAGCCTTTCGAATAATAAGAAGAAATAAGAAAATTTGCTTACAAATTCCTGCATAAACAATAGAAGCAGTACGTAGAGTAGCTGATGTGCTTTTTCCACACCACACTCCTTTCGATTGGCAACAGCCCGAAGTCACCGATATACCTCACTTCACTGTCGAAGAATTATCGCTCGCAAGCAGGCAAATTAAGAACAACAGAGCACCGGGGCCAGATGGAATACCACCTGAAGTTGTAAAAATAGCTGCCCAACACCAATCAAGCTTCGTATTGGACACGATGAACACGCTGCTCACAACGGGAAACTTTCCGGCCAGATGGAAAAGGGCAAAGCTCGTTCTTATCAAAAAAGGAGATAAAGAAATAGGGAACCCCACATCCTATAGATCTATTTGTCTACTGGATGTGTCGGGGAAACTCTTAGAGCAACTTTGTTAAGCAGAATAAAACGAGAACTTGAGGTTGGACATGGTTTGTCAGAAAAACAATTTGGCTTCAGTCAAGGAAAATCCACAATTGACGCGCTAAGATCTGTCATAGAGATTGCCGAAAAGGCGAAGTCTGGCACGCAGAGAACAAGGAAACTGTATGCGCTGCTAACCTTCGAAGTTAGAAATGCATTTAACAGCGCTTGCTGGAAGCAGATCATGGAAGGCCTTACATCAAGAGGTATATCACCGTATCTACTACGCATGGTGAGGAGCTACCTTAGCGATAGAAAGTTAATATTAAAAGGGGCTCGAAAAACGGAAGAGAGAAGCATCAGCAGTGGTGTTCCACAAGGATCGACATTAGACCCAACCTTGTGGAACGTCTTATATGACGATGTGCTGAGATTAAGACTGCCATTGGGGGCGACAGTGATTGGCTTTGCAGACGATTTGGCTCTAGTGGTTACAGCCATAACAGAAGAAGGATTGATACAGACAGCAAACCACGCTATAGAGCAAATAATTAACTGGATGAAACCGAAAAGCCTCAATCTAGCGCCAGAGAAAACTGAAGCGGTGCTTCTCATAGGACAAAAAAAGGTCCAACCAATAAAATTTAAAATTGGAAAACTGACAATAATCCCAAAGTGTCAAATAAAATACCTGGGCACAGTAATGGACAAAGCATTATCTTTCACACCGCACATAGCAGAAGCTGCAGCAAAGGGAATGAGGACAATGGCGGCAATACAACTAATGCCTAACATTGGAGGACCCAGGAGCAGTAAACGCCGACTGCTCAGCTACGCAGTACAGGCCACTATGATGTACGGCGCACCAATATGGACCAGAGCACTGGGAAAACAGAGCAATATTAAAAAGCTGCTTGCAGTGCAAAGGCAAATGGCTCTAAGAATCTGTAGCGCTTACCGCACAATATGAAGTGAGGCAGTTTTTACCATCGTGGGTATCCCGCCAATCGACTTGCTTGTGGAAGAGCAAAGAAAACTGCAGGAGACAGGTCGCAGCAAACTTAAATGAAAATGGCCAGGAAACAATTAATTGAAGAATGGCAGCAAAAGTGGAAGCAAGGCATTAAAGGATAGTGGACCAGACTTCTTATCCCTGAACTTCAACCCTGGATGGACAGAGAGCATGGTGAAAATAGTTACTATCTCACCCAAGTATTGTCCGGCCACGGCTGTTTTAAGGACTATCTGCATCAAATTGGCAGAGCCTCAGACGACCAGTGCATATACTGCGGAGAAACTGATACTGTGAGCCATACAATCTTTGACTGTTCTCGATGGGAAATGGAAAGGCATGAAATTACAACCAAGTTAGAAGTACCACTCAACCCAAAAACGATAATTGAACATATGTTCAAAGCAAAAGAATACTGGATTAAGACACAACAATATATTCATTATATTATGGAATCCAAAACAACAGATGAAACGAAAGAACAAAAGATAAAGAGAAATTAAATTTAAATAAGTCACCCGTAACTCCGAGGCCATGCGATTAGCAGTACCAGAGTTTACGGCAGTGTTTCCAGGGGGGGGGGGGGGCACTTGCCTGGATAGGTGTATAACCGCCAGCTAGGTCCCTCAAAAAAATAGTCTAGTCTTGTCTTGTCTGTCTAGTCTAGTCTTGTTCTCATCGGTGGTGTAGTTGACAACATACCTGCCTTTCAATGCGGGAGACCCGGGTTCGATGCGGGAGACCCGGGTTCGACCCGGGTGGCGCATACTAAAACCAAGGTGGAATAGGGGGTTTAGTGAGAGCTTCCCCCGAACTCTTTTAAATTTTTTTTTTGTCTAGTCTAGTCTTGTCTGGTCTTGTCTTTCCAGTCCTGTCTATTTATTTTGTCTCTATGTAGTCTACATCATTTTATTTGTCTTGTATTCTTCTATTCACTTTTAACGATTAAGGGCTATTGTTGGGGTAATTATTCATTTTCTTTTGTGAGAGATTTTGAGTTGGCTCGACGATAAATACAGTTTTTGTTTGGGGTTGAAGTGACGCGGGGAAAATATTTCGCAACTGCCGGCAACAATGGGGCCGTCGAAAGCCCTTTTGGCAAGGTGAAACAGCAATATTTGTTGTTTCAGGGATGCGGCGATAATTGGGTCAACAGCTGTTTACCGAATCTTGTAACTCACTGCGGTGGGCGGTTTGTGTCTTTCGAGTGTTTTGCTGGTTTTCTTAAGACTCCACAAAGTTTGAAGTTTAGCGGTAAGTTGGCGACAGATTTAGAACGAAGTGATACAGTGTTAATTACATTTATCAACTTAAGTATAAACGGGTTTAGTCTGTGTCTCTCTATTTCTATCTGTGTAGTCTTGTCCATTTTTAAATAAACACACAAACAAGCTTAACTAGTTGCACATGAAAGAATATTTTTTATTACTGTTCCCAGCACCAGTTTTCATATAAATCGTGGAAACTCGAGTTTTCCTCCCACGGTTTCGTGCGGCGCGTGGCATTTATTACGTGAAGCATTACAATTAATGCCTGCATGTGGATTGCATAAAAAAGCCAGGGCGTCGAAACTCGTTCTGGTTCGTTTTGAAGAATTGTTCGAGCGTGCATCTCGAAAAAAAAGAAAGTTTTTTCTTTCGTTTGTTAGCCTAGTTAGATCGAACGGTGAGACCACTGGTTTCATCTCGCATGTTCACTTTTAGACCTTGTCCCCATAAAACAACAACAAACAATCGAATAAATTAGTTTTGATTAATTTATCACCCAAACGTCGTAATCTAGTTTATTATTAAAATACTAGACATACAAGAAGCTTAAACTAACTAGTCGCACAGTTTTTACTTTTTAATGACTTGAAACAAGTGTTTATCTTGTATTCTTTATCTTGTTTATTTTCTGTTACTCTTGTATTACATTGTTTAGTCAGGATGGACTGATACCATCCTGACTAAACAAGATAATCTGAATCATTTATTCCTGTATTCATCAAAAAACACTGAAACTTATTTGTCGCACACGCATCTAATCTAATCCCATCTTTATCTTCTAAATTGAATCTTTTTTCTTATTACCCATTTTTCTTCAGCGACAATCGGTTTCTTGTCGGCGTAGCCGTAGGTGTCAATGAGCTTAGGGGTAAGTCCGTCTGTCCGTAGCGGGTTTATTAGCGTGAAAGGGCTGATGTATTGTTTGCAATAGTGACAGAGTAGACACGTCCTGCGACTCCGCCTTCCGACTTGATACATAACCGGCATGTTATTAGGCAGAGGGTGCGATGGATTACATCGGGGATTGAAGAATTTTATTGCCAAATCCATCATTTGTACCTCATTCCGACTTTTTGTAACAACCAGGAATTTATTGCAAAAGATATTTACTGACTTTCATTAGACTAGAATAATATGACGAGACGTGAAGACTAGATAGGCAAGGCTAAAGTTACTAGTCTAGACAATTCAGAATAAAATAGACAAAACTGAACCGATTAATTTAGTCTGATAAGATTAAATAGATTAGATTAGGAAGGTTAAAACTGAAGGTTTGGTCTTGACACTAAATCGGACGAAACAATTTCTCTGAACAATCTGAGCGAGTTTATTTAGCCTTAACCGCAATTAAATTTGTAACAAATGGCTTTCCTTGATTCGAGATTCAAACTAGAAACTTAACTCCAAGTCTTAACTGGAAACTTTAGTAAGCACTTTACGCAATTAACATTCTAATTTAATCATTTCCGCCTTCAAACACAATGCTGAATGGACAAGTTCATAATTGTTTATCAAAACTTGTCCGTCTACTCCTATTTATCTAGCCTTTTTTTTCTAGCCTTGTCTGTCTAGTCTTGTTTGTCTAGTGTTGTCTGTCTAGTCTTGTCTGTCTAATCTTGTCTGTCTGATCTTGTCTCTCTAGTCTTGTCTGTCTAGTCTTCTAGTCTTGTATGTCTAGTCTTGCCTTTCTAGTCTTGTCTGTCTAGTCTTGCCTGTCTAGTCTTGTTTGTCTAGTAATGTCGGTCTAGTCTTGTCTGTCTAGTCTTGTTTGTCTAGTCTTGTCTGTCTAGTCTTGTCTGTCTAGTCTTGTCTGTCTAGTCTTGTCTGTCTAGTCTTTTCTGTCTAGTCTTGTCTGTCTAGTCTTGTCTGTCTAGTCTTGTCTGTCTAGTTTTGTCTGTCCAGTCTGGTCTGTCTAGTCTTGTCTGTCTAGTCTTGTCTGTCTAGCCTTGTCTGTCTAGTCTTGTCTGTCTAGTATTATCTGTCTAGTCTTGTCTGTCTAGTCTTGTCTGCCTAGTCTTGACTGTCTAGTCTGGTATGTCTCGTCTTGTCTCTGTAGACTTGTATGTCTAGTCTTGCCTGTCTAGTGTTGTCTGTCTAATCTTGTTTGTCTAGTTTTGTCTGTCTAGTCTTGCCTGTCTAGTCTTGTCTGTCTAGTTTTGTATATCTAGTCTTATCTGTCTAGTCTTCTCTGTCTAGTCTTGTCTGCCTAGTCTTGTCTGTTTAGTCTTGTCTGTCTAGTCTTGTCTGTCTAGTCTTGTCTGTCTAGTCCTGTCTGTCTAGTCTTGTCTGTCTAGTCTTGTCTGTCTAGTCTTGTCTGTCTAGTCTTGTCTGTCTAGTCTTGTCTGTCTAG
Organism: Phosphuga atrata; assembly: GCA_944588485.1. Taxonomy (NCBI): domain Eukaryota; kingdom Metazoa; phylum Arthropoda; class Insecta; order Coleoptera; family Silphidae; genus Phosphuga; species Phosphuga atrata. Next base: position 48,485,369 of record OX155899.1, read on the forward strand.
TCTTGTCTGTCTAGTCTTGTCTGTCTAGTCTTGTCTGTCTAGTCTTGTCTGTCTAGTCTTGTCTGTCTAGTCTTGTCTGTCTAGTCTTGTCTGTCTAGTCTTGTCTGTCTAGTCTTGTCTGTCTAGTCTTGTCTGTCTAGTCTTGTCTGTCTAGTCTTGTCTGTCTAGTCTTGTCTGTCTAGTCTTGTCTGTCTAGTCTTGTCTGTCTAGTCTTGTCTGTCTAGTCTTGTCTGTCTAGTCTTGTCTGTCTAGTCTTGTCTGTCTAGTCTTGTCTGTCTAGTCTTGTCTGTCTAGTCTTGTCTGTCTAGTCTTGTCTGTCTAGTCTTGTCTGTCTAGTCTTGTCTGTCTAGTCTTGTCTGTCTAGTCTTGTCTGTCTAGTCTTGTCTGTCTAGTCTTGTCTGTCTAGTCTTGTCTGTCTAGTCTTGTCTGTCTAGTCTTGTCTGTCTAGTCTTGTCTGTCTAGTCTTGTCTGTCTAGTCTTGTCTGTCTAGTCTTGTCTGTCTAGTCTTGTCTGTCTAGTCTTGTCTGTCTAGTCTTGTCTGTCTAGTCTTGTCTGTCTAGTCTTGTCTGTCTAGTCTTGTCTGTCTAGTCTTGTCTGTCTAGTCTTGTCTGTCTAGTCTTGTCTGTCTAGTCTTGTCTGTCTAGTCTTGTCTGTCTAGTCTTGTCTGTCTAGTCTTGTCTGTCTAGTCTTGTCTGTCTAGTCTTGTCTGTCTAGTCTTGTCTGTCTAGTCTTGCCTGTCTAGTCTTGTCTGTCTAGTCTTGTCTGTCTAGTCTTGTCTGTCTAGTTTTGTCTGTCTATTCTTGTCTGTCTAGTCTTGTCAGTCTAGTCTTGTCTGTCTAGTCTTGTCTGTCCAGTCTGGTCTGTCTAGTCTTGTCTGTCTAGTCTTGTCTGTCTAGTCTTGTCTGTCTAGTCTTGTCTGTCTAGTATTGTCTATCTAGTCTTGTCTGTCTAGTCTTGTATGTCTGGTCTTGTCTCACTAGACTTGTATGTCTAGTCTTGTCTGTACAGTCTTGCGTGTCTAGTCTTGTCTGTCTAGTCTTGTTTGTCTAGTCTTGTGTGTCTAGTCTTCTCTGTATAGTCTTGTCTGTCTAGTCTTGTCTGTCTAGTCTTGTCTGTCTAGTCTCGTCTGTCTAGTCTTGTCTTTCTAGTCTTGTCTATCTAGTCTTGTCTGTCTACTCTTGCCTGTCCAGTCTTGTTTGTCTAGTCTTGTCTGTCTAGTCTTGTCTGTCTAGTCTTGTCTGTCTAGTCTTGTCTGGCTAGTCTTGTCTGTCTAGTCTTGTCTTTGTAGTCTAGTCTGTCTAGTCTTGTCTGTCTAGTCTTGTCTCTCTAGGCTTTTTTGTCTTGTCTTGACTGTCTAGTCTTGTCTGCCTAGCCTAGTCTGCCTAGTCTTGACTGTCTAGTCTAGTCTGTCTAGTCTTGTCCACCTAGCCTCATCTCTCCTTTTCTTGTATCTCTGGTCGAAAACAGCTCGTTTATATCATTATAGTATTGTTTCAGTAATTACTATTGTTTCGATTTTTGTTTGCCTTTTATTGCTGGTAATTAGTGGAGATAATTGAATGCAATTAAAACTCAATTACGGTGGTTCTGCGCTATCACATGTGAAGTTGCTAGTCACGCGACATCGTCTGCTAGTCCGTAATTTGTGAATTAGCAACAGTAATTAGTGCAGTGGAAAACATGTAGTGATTATATCGATCCAGGTGGATAAAAAGTAGGGGTTGTTGTTATGCTATATGTACAATATGTTAGTTCATAAATATTTATTGGTTCAAATAGGGACAATTAGTCAAGATGGGGTGAAGATATAGTTAGTAGAGTATGAATTAGTCATGGGGATAAATGGGGATGAATAAGGCATCAACAATTGCGGTTAGAATGGTTTAATCATAGCCTGTAGCTAAGATCTGAAGTAGTTTATAAACATTCCAAGCTCTGAGCTTTGCAACTTCGTGAAAATATTAGATAAAGCTAACTATTTTTCAATAGCTACGAGCTGACTTATTTAGCAACATTTCTATAAAACTTCTATATTTCAAGTTATTTGAGATTTGAAAGTCTAAATACAAGTCTTTTTTTTTAAATCTCAAGCCCTTTTTCAAGAACTTTCTCAAGTTCTAAGTTTTGTAGCTGCCTCATAATTCAAGATTAAACTCTTGTTTTCAATTATCTCAAACTTATTTTTAGATTACTATATGTGAGTGAAATTTGATCGCTCCAAGTCGTATAGTGCTTGAAACTTCTAAATGTGAATCTAGTTACAAGAAGCTCATGTTTTAAGCTTGGTAGCGGTCTCATAATTCAAGATAAAGCTGTCTAGTTTTCAATTATCACCAAATTATTTACATTACTATATGTGAATGAATTTTTATCGCTCAAAGTCGTTTAGTAGTTGAGATTTAATGTTCTAAATATGAATCTAGTTTCAAGAATCTTTCAAAAGTTTCCAGCTTACAATAGTCACTAACTAATTTACTCATCTATATTTTTGTCAAAATGGTTGAGATGTGAAGGTCTGATCTGAATACATGTTTACCTAGTTTTCACTGTTTAGTCTTGTCCATTTAGCTTTCACTGATTGTTTTGTCGGTCTAGTCTTGACTGTGAAGTCATGTTTATCTAGTTCTGCCTTCTCTGTCTAGTCTGGTCTCTTTAGCCAAATTCAAAGTCAAATAGTTTATTTCATTAAGTAAATATTTGAACAGCTTTATAATTATTACGAATAACATATAATCGCAGGTCAGTGATGTTCACTAACTGAAATGTGTCACTTCCTTCTTCATTCTTGATAAATTTTTATTCTTTCATAAAATTTCCGTACGGAGTACGATACCGTGTTGGCTAGGATTCGATGAAGGTGTTCCTTCTTAAGGTGTTTCATCGTTGGGAGTAATTTAATACCTTTAGGTAACTTATAAATTTCCATGATTCTCCACTGTGGTAACTTTTCCGTCATAGTTAACCTGTGTTTTTGTTGTTTCTTTAGAATTTTTAAAATTAAATTCTTGGAAAAGATTTTTAATTTTTGCTAGAAATATTATCGATTCTTAGACGTAAGTGATCGTCGCAGTTAGCATACTGGCTGTTCTAAACTTTTATCTGCAGGATTATCGATAGTTTAGGGAAAATAAAATTGTTAGGGCATCTTTCTACTTTTGAACACATAAATTGCTGGTACTCCATCCCCCAGAACATTATACCGCTCCTAAAGGGACTATGGAATAAACTATCGATAATCCTGCAGAGAAAAGTTTAGAACAGCCAGTATGCTAACTGCGACGATCACTTACGTCTAAGAATTGATAATATTTCTAGCAAAAATTAAAAATCTTTTCCAAGAATTTAATTTTAAAAATTCTAAAGAAACAACGAAAACACAGGTTAACTATGACGGAGCTTGCGTAATAGGTACACTGGTTTCAGTGACTCAATATTCAGGAACTGCTTTAATATTCTCAAGGTATTATCTCCTTTATTTAGTTTTTTGGAATGTTGTGCTACATACCTTGTCCATTCTAGAGCGTCGTCAAAATGGATATCAAGTAGTTTTACGCTCTTCTGGAGTTCAAAATTAAATTTAGATTTGAATAATCGATGTTGTATGTTCTTTTATCCCGCTTGGTTTTAAATATTAAGTTCATTGTCGTTTGATTATTTAGGATCAGTCTGTTCTCGTTACACCAGGTTTTCATTATCTCTATTGATTTATCGGCGTTGGAGGATTTTACATCGTTTGACTTATTTCCAAATGTCATATCATATGTGTGTTGTAGATTTTATGCTCGAAGGTCATTAATGTACAGTATGAAAAGCAAGGGACTCAGAGTGCTGCCCTGTGGTATTACCATATTTATAATCTTTGGCGTCGATCTTTCCTTGTGATGTCTTTATTTCTATTCTTTGGATTCTATTTTGTAGGTAGTGCGTAATTAGGTCTAGAGCAGCATAACTAATTTCGTAACTATATGCTTTTTTATTAGAATAGTATGGTCCACTGTCTCATATGCTTTTAGGAGATGCAGGAGTATTCCACATGGAGGAGTATTCCATATAATGTTCCTCTAGATGTTGAATGATTTCTTTTAAAAACTGTCTCTATACTTCGTCATTTGATAAACCCCTATTGTCGCTGATTTAGCAGGTTGCGTTTGCTTCTGAAGGATAGCTGGCCAGTATGTATTAGTTTCTCCATTACTTTAGAAAAAGACAACACTAGGTTTATCGGTCTATAGTTATTTATGTAGTCCTTTTGAAATCTGGGTATCGTTTTTGATACCTTTAACACTTTTTGGTACACTCCGACTTTAACGGCGTTGTTGATGATTTCTTCCAACGGTATTGCTAGTTCTTCCGCTGCATATTTTTCACCTGTTTCACTTGTTCCTGTTCGTGTTTCGAGATCTCTGAACCCATAGAGATCACGAAACACTTCATCAAAACACCAATAGCAAGCATAAAAACGATTTATGTTGTTCGGCGTGAAAAACATATTGTGGTTTTGGCATCAGTTGAGTAATTTAATTAACTGCCTCCTATGTGGCTTTTGCGATATTATTATTTTCTTCAATCTGGTAATGCTGCCTTTTATATGCTTTAATAAATTCGACTATTTTCTTCGTGCTAGGTTATAATTCTGTTTTAGTTAATTATTAGATCGACTTTGAATATACAGCAATTGCATTTGTTTCTTAATTTCGTGCAGTATTGTAAAAGAAAAGACCCCTTTTTGTTTGCTTTTTATTTATTGCTGATATTGGGAAGCATTCCTTAAACTGACCTTTGAACTTCCTTCCGTATACTTCCTTCCGTGTAATTATTAGACTTATCTTTAGTCAAAATCAAAATAAAAATTTTTATTTATCTCTAGATAGTAAATACATTACATATTAGACAAGTAATAAAGAATGAAAAAAAACAAAGAAAAAACAATTGATTTAGATTAATGCAAACATATAGATGAACAAAAGCATAAAATATAACTACATATTGTTATTGTTCACTTTCTATCTTCAATTCACTTAACGTGTAATAACAGTTTTCTATCACAAGCCTTTTTATGCCGTTGTTTGCTAAAAGATTTGTTCTTCAAGTTCCATGAATCTTGATATCCAAAGGTATTTGATTGAATATGTATACATATTCTATTTGACGTCCCTTAGCATAGATTGAGATTACTTCTTATGGATCGTAGTTTTTGACGATTCCTTGTGTCGTAAGTATGGCGAGCCTCCCCGATATCAAATAATTGTATGTTTTAAAACCAGAGGCGGATCCAGACTCGATTTACAGTAAGGACAATCAGTGTTTATATATATATATATATATATATATATATATATATATATATATATATACACTTCATTTTTTAAATAAAGTTTCATTGAAAAATAAAATTGCAGTGACTGCTACTTTTTTTAATAAGAAGAAACACAAAGATTTTTTTATATAAAACAACTTATTTTTAATAAATAAATCAACAAAATATAATATACTCGTAATAACCCGAACTAATTCAAATATAAAAAATTAATTCGCGATTTACTTGCCTTAGCAAATTTTTCGTTAACATTATCAGTGTTAACATTTATATATTGATGTACTTTCATTTTTTTTTATGATTCATTCGATCATAATCATTCTTGTGCGCAACCAAGTTTTTAATCTTCGCAAACACGAAAAAGATCTTTCAGCAGTTGCAACACTTACTGGTAGGCTTGCAAAATGAGCAGCAATGCATGAATGATTGGAAAAATTTCCTGGTCGCATTTATAAATGACTCCATCACATCAGTTGCATAATGATTCTCCATTCTTTCCCAATTTTTTTCATTAAATCCCCACCAAAACTCCCATTCTCCCAGCAACATTAGCTCAACCTGAAATTGTTCATACCCCAAAAGTGAATTATATTTTTTGACTAATATCTTTTGCCACAATAAATCTGAAGTATTTTCTTTGTTTGTAAATATATTGGGTTATTTAGCTCATAACGTTTCAATGTCTGTTGAGAAAAATGTGATTATATATGAATAATTTTATGTTCTAGAAGTGGAATATACAAAGATTTTCTATAATAGTCTTCTGGGTTATTGGCTGGATAATTTTCTCTATTTCGTTGTCTCTTCACAAGATGAGGCAAACGTATTTCAGCATCAATTTCAGAAACTAAAACGGTTCCATTTGAGTATATAAGAGCAAATGTCTTTTCAGAGTTTTTTCTCTTATTTTCTAATATCTGTATTGTATCATTTATCATTTGAGATGCCTTCCTTAAACACATCTGAGGTGACTGTAATAATCTACTCAACGGTGCAGTCGTTTTCAATATATCAGTCACTGCTACAAGAGGTGAAATAAAATCAGATTGAGATAATGACGGTAAAAGTGTAGTGGCGGCAGAACTGCTGTTATCATTCCAGGATGAAATAATTTGTAATGCTTCCATTATTTTAGACAAAGCAATTTGAAATTGTAGAAACGAATCATGTCTCTCAACCCATCGCGTTTCACATAAACTGCTTAATTGTCTACCTAATTGCTGTTTTAAAATCAATTTTCTTTTAGCTCTTAGATAAAAAAATGCTATGGCAGATTTAATTATTCCAACAGCATTTATGATAGTATTAATTTTATTAGATTTAGAAATTGAATTATTCAATGCATGATTAAAACAAGAACATCTAGAAGCATTTATAGCAGAACACAGAATGTCTGTAACTGCCCCAGCTACTTCAGCAGACACAGCACTGCAACTATCTATTCCAATCCCAACACAATAGTTAATATCTAATTCTACAAAACCATTTATTAATGTCACAACAATTTCTCCATCAACTTTTCCATTTAGCTTTGGCTCTGAACTGCCTGTGTCCATGCTCTGCTTCTAGATGTGCATCCACAAAAGCAATAAAGTCTTCCCTAATAAAAATTTTATACACAGAGCAAAAACTCAGAGACATTTGTTCGATATGAGACATATTTAGACAGTAATTTCATCAAAAATCACAAAAAAATTTAGCAATATTAATTCGAGATATAATTGCTTCCTGAATTTCTTTTCCACAGTATTTAATCAATTGATTTTGAGACTTGGATATGTACGTTGCTCGCGATGAAGTATTTTTTAAACTATCTTGCATAATATTATCTCTCAATAGAACTCGAAATTGAAGGAGTTCTCAAAAATTTCCTGCATTTCCATCAAATTTTAAATCCATTAAAGACCCCTCATCTCGATGGCCACGTAGGCCAGGAAAGAATGTTTTGTTTTCTCAAAAATATGATTGATTCAATTATGTGTCATGAAGTCTTGCACGGGTTTCTTCAATTTGCTTCCATCGCATTTGGTTTCATTGATTTGGTATTTCTCTGTAACCAAAAACATTGTCCTTCCACTTTCCCCTAGAAAACACCATAGTATTACTTCAGGGAAAAGCTGTGTCTACTATTTTTCCTCTCTATTTGTTCCGTTCACCTATTTCGTCGTTTTCTTTAGTTTTCATTATTTATATTAAATTTCTTGTTATAGTTCTGCATATTTCTTCAGCATTTACTCTTTCGCCTATGCTTTTCGTCATTTTTTTCCTTTGCGCTGCCCATTTTGGGCAATCGAAGACTGTATGTTCCACTGTATGGTCCTCCCTACAGTAGTAAACCCCCGCCGATTCTGCTAGTTTCAACCTTTTAAGGTAGTGGCCAAAACCATGCCCCCTCAGTACTTGTGCCAAGTAATAGTCCACTTCACCATGCTCCGGGTTTATCCAATTTTTTACATTTGGTATGAGCCTTCGCGTCCATTCCGCCTTTCCCTTCAAGTTCTCTCATCTTTTCTGCCACAGGTTAGTTATCTGTGTCCTGATCTTTGATGCGGATGGTTCCTTACTTGTATCTTCTTGGCTTCTATATATTCCTTCTATTATTCGATCGATGGGTGGTCTTCCCACAACCACTCGCAGTGCATCGCTAGATACAGTCCGGTATGCGCATCAGACTCTAATCAGTATTTTTCGCTGGATCCGTTCTAAAATTTGATTATATTTTTTATTTGCCACGACCTTTTGCCATACAGGTGCATCGTAGAGTATGATGGAGTAAACTACCGATGCGTTCAACCACCGAAAAAAATTTTAACAAAAAAAAATATAAATTTTCATAACTATGAAAAGATAAATCTAACGATCCGCAGTAAAAGTCCACTTAACACAGGGGTTAAAGCTCCCGTTTGCCCATACCAATAACTCTTATAATATATTTAGATCTAAAAAAGAAACACCTAGCAGATCAGGCTTTCTATAATGTATCAGAATTGAATAATTCCTCCCATTTTCCTTGACATGAACAGATATGTATTTACTTATATGGGTATTTCTCCCATAATTTTACTTCCCAATATACTTCCCAAAACGCTCAGTGTGTTTCCTACTCGCTCTCCACTCCGTAAATCTATGCAGCGGACGAATTCAAATCGGAATTTGCATGAGCGTACTGAAAAAAACTGAGCGTACTTTTCTAATACAGACCCTAATATTTTGCTAACTTTTTAAAACTTTTTTAGACGTAGCATAAAGCAAATACATGATGTAATATTTATTTTGTATAAATGTATATATTTGTATTAATTATTTTGTAAATATTTTAAAAAATTAATTATATTCTCAGTTATTATATTCTCAGTCTGGGCAATTGCCCTCATTGCCGCTCACTGGATCCGCCACTGTTTAAAACACATAGCACGCTATTTCCCATATATAGACAGACGTCACAGTTAGAATTTTCAGTTTCCGAAAAAATGACCTACAGGATGTTGTAATTGTTATACCAGTCATTGCTCTTATAATCCTCTTTTGAGCTGAAAAGACTCTATGTGTATGTGAGAAAATTTCCCATAGCAGGATGCCATACGGTAAAACCGAATGGATCTCGTCATAGTACACATTTAAAAGGGCTTCTTTGCCAACTGTATCCCGGACCTCAAAGGGTACGCTTTTCTATTTAGTTTGATGTAGTCTGTTGTAAGTTTCCATGACAGGTGTTCTTCCAAAAATATTCCTAAAAATTTAACCACTTGCTTTCGATGTAATTGGTAGTTTCCGATTTGCAGTAGAAGATCTTCTGAGGGTTTCCTACGACTACATTTAAAAATTATGTAGATAGTTTTTTTCTGGATTTAAGAACAATTTATTTGCACAAAACCATGTATAAAGTCTGTCTAAAATGCTTTGATTTCGTTTTCCACCAGGGAATCCTCCAATATTATTATAATACTTATATCCATCGGCATACATGGTACAGTGTTTTAGCCCTATAGTCTGCTGTGTACAGCAAAAAAAGAACCAGGGCCAGTACACTAACTTGGGGAATACCTATTTTTACCACTGTGGTCGATGACATTCCAGTCCTTTCGTTATTTTTAATTTTAACGTATTGTCGTCTGTTGCTCATGTAAGATAGGAACCACCGCCCAGTTTTTCCTCTAATTCCATATAGGTATAATTTGTTTAAGAGTATTTCGTGCAAGGCATAGTCAAAAGCCTTAAAGAGATCACAAAAAATACCCACAGGACATTTGCCTTTATCCACCTCGTTGATGATTTTGTTGTGGAACTCATTTATTGCAGTAGTGGTTGATTTACTTTTACGAATACCATGTTGTTCTTTAGGAATCAAGTTATTTCTCTAAATGAACGGCATCAGGCGATATTCCATACTATATTCCAGGATCCTTGCAATTACTGAAACCAAAGTCTATAGTTGTTCAAATCTGTACAATCTCCTTTTTTAAATATTGGAATCACTGTAGAAAGTTTTAATATATCCGGTACTGTTTCTGAGGAAAAGGAGCAGTTTATAATATCAGTGATGGGTTCAAGAAGTTCATTTTGAAATTCTTTTATTATGTTGCATGGAATTAAGTCTGCACCTTAACTGGATTTACTTTTTAATTTATTTAGGATTACCGACATTTCATTAGGGCTGAATTGTTCCAAATACATTGTTTTAGTATTCGTGGGTATGTGGAAATTGTCCAAATGAGTATATGGAATTTTCGCAGTAACTCCCTCTGGAGCCGTTTTGTAGAATGCATTGAATAACGACGCCACTTTAACTGGATCTGTACCATGGTTGGCTCTTCCTCCTTAATATGAAGATCTGGCTTATGGTTTACTTTATTAGATAATTCCTCAACTGTTTTCCATAAGGCCTTTTGTTTGTTTGGCGAGTTCTCGATTTTGTTTTTATAAAAATGTCTTCTTGTTGTTATAAGTAATTTTATATGTTTCTTCTTCATAGTTAGGTATAAATCTTTTAAGACTGTATGTTTTTTTTTAATTATTAAGAGGTCCTTTAAGTTTCTGCTTGAACTTTTAACTTCCTCCGAGATCCATGAAGTTGCATTAATCTTTATCTTTTTTTTCGGAAAAAATTAAAAAGGTAGAATTGTAGCAGCTGTATGAAAGCTGTTGCCTTACGTTCGCAATCAACCTCTGTATAGACTTCTGTCCACGTTTCTTGCTGAAGAGCTTGTAGTAGAGCAGGTTTGTTGGCAGTGCAGTAGTTTCTAGCAAAGTAATAATTGTTATCGTTCTTAGCACAATTTACCTCGGTACCAACTAATAGTCCTGTATGTCTAGTCTTCCCTGTCTACCCTTGTCGTTCAAGTCTCGTCTGTCTGGTCTTGTGTGTATAGTCTTGCCTATCTAGTCTCGTCTCTCTGGTCCTGGTTGTGTATCTAATCTTAATATTTTTGAAATTGTGTAATAAATAATAAGAATTTTATGGAAATTTTTTTCACAAAAATTGTTACACAAAAATGTGAATTGTTCTATTAGTATTTCAATTGAGTATATTTTATTTGAAAAAAAATGTTGGGAAATTATACAAATTTCCGTTTGCATCCATGTAGAAAATATCAGTTAGGCTTTTTCTCCGAATTCCAATTTGTATTTTTTTCTGCGTTTGCAATCTGTGTAATTAGTGGAGTTTAGTCAGCCGGAAAACCTGCATAAATACGAAATTTTTCAATGTTTTAAACCAAAGTACTTACAAACTGCAAACAATTTTAAATAGTTTTTTCTAACAAATTTATTCAAAATGTACTTGAAAACAGCTTTGAGTTTCCTATTATTCCTGGCTGTCGTTCATTCGGTATTTATTATTATTATTATATTATTTATTATTATTATTATCATTGGCTTAGACAATTATTATATATATATATATATATATATATATATATATATATATATATATATATATATATGTATATATATATATATATATGTATATATATATATATATATATATATATATATATATATATATATATATATGGCATTGAACTAGTAGAATAGTAACTGCTCATAGTAAGTCATCATTATCATGGGCGCTACAATCCTGTGCATATTCTTGTCCTCCCTCTCCCTATACCTATGCTTAGTGTCTACATCTTATACCTATTTCACACTCTCGCGAAAAAACTTGGGCGAATATCCTCGCCGATATTGTTCGAGGCGAGGAACTCGCAATCACACTCTCGCTTTACTTCGCGAGGACCTCTGTGCCATGACTGACACCGAACAGGTAGTAGCTTCTGATACTGGTATTTGTGCGTATAACTTATAGGAAGGGATAAGTAAGTACGGGAGTGTGGAGGTAATGCTCTCGTACTCGTGCCTCGTGTCCCTTTGACTCGGGCACAAAAAGCTGCCTTTGGAGCGAAGTTAGCCAAAGCGAGGAAGCACAAGGCGAGATAAGTAACCTCTCCACAATGTGGAGAAATCAAATAGGCCAATAGGCTTACGGTAACTAAAGTGGGTGGTGAGCCACTATTTTTAGAGGAGGTTTCATGGCAGATTCATGTGATGACTTAGTCAAAGCCAAGCACAGGAAGATAGTGGCGCATTTCCATACTTGTGCCCCGGGATTTATACTTTTAATTTCTGGGCCACCACCGCCTCACTCATAGTAACTACTCACAGTAAATACTCATTGTACAAGGCTAGACAGGAATATAACACATTTGCTTTGTAATTAATTACCGAGGGAAGACAAGAAAAGATCGAAGAAAATGTTTAAAATTATCAAACTAAATAAATTTGGAAATTTGTAACAGCTTAAACCATTTTATGAAAAAATTTAATTCGTACTTTTTCATTTAAAACGATAAGATTCATTAAAAACTTGTTTTATTTAGTTCTCTGACAAAATACCAAGCATTTACCGACCAATGGCCGAACCCATTCGATCTACATGCAAGGGCAAAGTAGGAGCCGATGAAGGTAAGATCAAATTTTCAACAATAGGCGGACAAGATTACAAACGCAAGTATAGATAGACAAGACTAGACAGACAATACTAGACAGACAAGACTAGACAGACAAGACTAGACAGACAAGACTAGACAGACAAGACTAGACAGACAAGACTAGACAGACAAGACTAGACAGACAAGACTAGACAGACAAGACTAGGCAGACAAGCCTAGACAGATAAGGCTAGACAGACAAGACTAGACAGACAAGACTAGACAGACAAGACTAGACAGACAAGACTAGACAGACAATACTAGACAGACAAGACTAGACAGACAAGACTAGACAGACAAGACTAGACAGACAAGACTAGACAGACAAGACTAGGCAGACAAGACTAGACAGATAAGGCTAGACAGACAAGACTAGACAGACAAGACTAGACAGACAAGACTAGACAGACAAGACTAGACAGACAATACTAGACAGACAAGACTAGACAGACAAGACTAGACAGACAAGACTAGACAGACAAGACTAGACAGACAAGACTAGACAGACAAGACTAGGCAGACAAGACTAGACAGATAAGGCTAGACAGACAAGACTAGACAAACAAGACTAGACAGACAAGACTAGACAGACAAGACTAGACAGAGAAGACTAGACAGACAAGACTAGACAGACAAGACTAGACAGACAAGACTAGACAGACAAGACTAGACAGACAAGACTAGACAGACAAGACTAGACAGACAAGACTAGACAGACAAGACTAGACATACAAGACTAGACAGACAAGACTAGACAGACAAGACTAGACAGACAAGACTAGACAGACAAGATTAGACAGACAAGACTAGACAGACAAGACTAGACAGATAAGACTAGACAGACAAGACTAGACAGACAAGACTAGACAGACAAGACTAGACAGACAAGACTAGACAGACAAGACTAGACAGACAAGACTAGACAGACAAGACTAGACAGACATGACTAGACAGACAAGACTAGACAGACAAGACTAGACAGACAGGACTAGACAGACAAGACTAGACAGACAAGACTAGACAGACAAGACTAGACAGACAGGACTAGACAGACAAGACTAGACAGACAAGACTAGACAGACAAGACTAGACAGACAAGACTAGACAGACAAGACTAGACAGACAAGACTAGACAGACAAGACTAGACAGACAAGACTAGACAGACAAGACTAGACATACAAGACTAGACAGACAAGACTAGACAGACAAGACTAGACAGACAAGACTAGACAGACAAGACTAGACAGACAAGACTAGACAGACAAGTCTAGACAGACAAGACTAGACAGACAAGACTAGACAGACGAGACTAGACAGACAAGACTAGACAGACAAGACTAGACAGACAAGACTAGACAGACAAGACTAGACAGACAAGACTAGACAGACAAGATTAGACAGACAAGACTAGACAGACAAGGCTAGACAGACAAGACAAGACAGACAAGACTAGACAGACAAGACTAGACAGACAAAACTAGACAGACAAAACTAGACAGACAAGACTAGACAGACAAGACTAGACAGACAAGACTAGACAGACAAGACTAGACAGACAAGACTATACAGACAAGACTAGACAGACAAGACTAGACAAACAAGACTAGACAGACAAGACTAGACAGACAAGACTAGACAGACAAGACTAGACAGACAAGACTAGACAGACAAGACTAGACAGACAAGACTAGACAGACAAGACTAGACAGACAAGACTAGACAGACAAGACTAGACAGACAAGACTAGACAGACAAGACTAGACAGACAAGACTAGACAGACAAGACTGGACAGACAAGACTAGACAGACAAGACTAGACAGACAAGACTAGACAGACAAGACTAGACAGACAAGACTAGACAGACAAGACTAGACAGACAAGACTAGACAGACAAGACTAGACAGACAAGACTAGACAGACAAGAATAGACAGACAAGACTAGACAGACAAGACTAGACAGACAAGACTAGACAGACAAGACTAGACAGACAATACTACACAGAAAGGACTAGACAGACAAGATTAGACAGACAAGACTAGACAGACAAGACTAGACAGACAAGACTAGACAGACAAGACTAGACAGACAAGACTAGACAGACAAGACTAGACAGACAAGACTAGACAGACAAGACTAGACAGACAAGACTAGACAGACAAGACTAGACAGACAAGACTAGACAGACAAGACTAGACAGACAAGACTAGACAGACAAGACTAGACAGACAAGACTAGACAGACAAGACTAGACAGACAAGACTAGACAGACAAGACTAGACAGACAAGACTAGACAGACAAGACTAGACAGACAAGACTAGACAGACAAGACTAGACAGACAAGACTAGACAGACAAGACTAGACAGACAAGACTAGACAGACAAGACTAGACAGACAAGACTAGACAGACAAGACTAGACAGACAAGACTAGACAGACAAGACTAGACAGACAAGACTAGACAGACAAGACTAGACAGACAAGACTAGACAGACAAGACTAGACAGACAAGACTAGACAGACAAGACTAGACAGACAAGACTAGACAGACAAGACTAGACAGACAAGACTAGACAGACAAGACTAGACAGACAAGACTAGACAGACAAGACTAGACAGACAAGACTAGACAGACAAGACTAGACAGACAAGACTAGACAGACAAGACTAGACAGACAAGACTAGACAGACAAGACTAGACAGACAAGACTAGACAGACAAGACTAGACAGACAAGACTAGACAGACAAGACTAGACAGACAAGACTAGACAGACAAGACTAGACAGACAAGACTAGACAGACAAGACTAGACAGACAAGACTAGACAGACAAGACTAGACAGACAAGACTAGACAGACAAGACTAGACAGACAAGACTAGACAGACAAGACTAGACAGACAAGACTAGACAGACAAGACTAGACAGACAAGACTAGACAGACAAGACTAGACAGACAAGACTAGACAGACAAGACTAGACAGACAAGACTAGACAGACAAGACTAGACAGACAAGACTAGACAGACAAGACTAGACAGACAAGACTAGACAGACAAGACTAGACAGACAAGACTAGACAGACAAGACTAGACAGACAAGACTAGACAGACAAGACTAGACAGACAAGACTAGACAGACAAGACTAGACAGACAAGACTAGACAGACAAGACTAGACAGACAAGACTAGACAGACAAGACTAGACAGACAAGACTAGACAGACAAGACTAGACAGACAAGACTAGACAGACAAGACTAGACAGACAAGACTAGACAGACAAGACTAGACAGACAAGACTAGACAGACAAGACTAGACAGACAAGACTAGACAGACAAGACTAGACAGACAAGACTAGACAGACAAGACTAGACAGACAAGACTAGACAGACAAGACTAGACAGACAAGACTAGACAGACAAGACTAGACAGACAAGACTAGACAGACAAGACTAGACAGACAAGACTAGACAGACAAGACTAGACAGACAAGACTAGACAGACAAGACTAGACAGACAAGACTAGACAGACAAGACTAGACAGACAAGACTAGACAGACAAGACTAGACAGACAAGACTAGACAGACAAGACTAGACAGACAAGACTAGACAGACAAGACTAGACAGACAAGACTAGACAGACAAGACTAGACAGACAAGACTAGACAGACAAGACTAGACAGACAAGACTAGACAGACAAGACTAGACAGACAAGACTAGACAGACAAGACTAGACAGACAAGACTAGACAGACAAGACTAGACAGACAAGACTAGACAGACAAGACTAGACAGACAAGACTAGACAGACAAGACTAGACAGACAAGACTAGACAGACAAGACTAGACAGACAAGACTAGACAGACAAGACTAGACAGACAAGACTAGACAGACAAGACTAGACAGACAAGACTAGACAGACAAGACTAGACAGACAAGACTAGACAGACAAGACTAGACAGACAAGACTAGACAGACAAGACTAGACAGACAAGACTAGACAGACAAGACTAGACAGACAAGACTAGACAGACAAGACTAGACAGACAAGACTAGACAGACAAGACTAGACAGACAAGACTAGACAGACAAGACTAGACAGACAAGACTAGACAGACAAGACTAGACAGACAAGACTAGACAGACAAGACTAGACAGACAAGACTAGACAGACAAGACTAGATAGACAAGACTAGACAGACAAGACTAGACAGACAAGACTAGACAGACAAGACTAGACAGACAAGACTAGACAGACAAGACTAGACAGACAAGACTAGACAGACAAGACTAGACAGACAAGACTAGACAGACAAGACTAGACAGACAAGACTAGACAGACAAGACTAGACAGACAAGACTAGACAGACAAGACTAGACAGACAAGGCTAGACAGACAAGACTAGACAGACAACACTAGACAGACAAGACTAGACAGACAAGACTAGATAGACAAGACTAGACAGACAAGACTAGACAGACAAGACTAGACAGACAAGACTAGACAGACAAGACTAGACAGACAAGACTAGACAGACAAAACTAGACAGACAAAACTAGACAGACAAGACTAGACAGACAAGACTAGACAGACAAGACTAGACAGACAAGACTAGACAGACAAGACTAGACAGACAAGACTATACAGACAAGACTAGACAGACAAGACTAGACAAACAAGACTAGACAGACAAGACTAGACAGACAAGACTAGACAGACAAGACTAGACAGACAAGACTAGATAGCAAGACTAGACAGACAAGACTAGACCGACAAGACTAGACAGACAAGACTAGACAGCAAGACTAGACAGACAAGACTAGACCGACAAGACTAGACAGACAAGACTAGACAGACAAGACTAGACAGACAAGACTAGACAGACAAGACTAGACAGACAAGACTAGACAGACAAAACTAGACAGACAAGACTAGACAGACAAGACTAGACAGACAAGACTAGACAGACAAGACTAGACAAACAAGACTAGACAGACAAGACTAGACAGACAAGACTAGACAGACAAGACTAGACAGACAAGACTAGACAGACAAGACTAGACAGACAAGACTAGACAAACAAGACTAGACAAACAAGACTAGACAAACAAGACTAGACAGACAAGGCTAGACAGACAAGACTAGACAGACAAGACTAGACAGACAAGACTAGACAGAGAAGACTAGACAGACAAGACTAGACAGACAAGACTAGACAGACAAGAATAGACAGACAAGACTAGACAGACAAGACTAGACAGACAAGACTAGTCAGTACTCACGAGGCAGCGAACGCGAGTGGTTGTGCGCGAGAGTACCGCAGATAGAAATATTAATTTTTATTAATTTTATTATTAACGTGATAAACATACAACAAGAAGATAAAAAAAATGTCGAAAAGGGAATTACGATCAAACATCTCAGCTGAAAAATCTTATGATCCAATCATTGATTACTTGAATAGTGCTGCATTTGAAGAAATCATTAGTCGCATAATAAAGAAGGAAGTTGAACCTCTGAAAAAACAGATTTGTGATCTAACTGACGAAGTGCAACGGTTTAAATCTAAAAATGAGAAGCTAAATGATATAATAAACAAAACACAATTAAACATCGTAGAGCCGAATGTAGTTATTTTAGAAGCAGAATCTCTACGTGCGGAGAACGTCGCTAAACCCATTGTAGATAAACAATTATCGCGGAGCGATAAGTCAACTCGCACAGAGCATAAAAACCCAAAACAAAACCAAGGACCTTCCGATAATGCCGATCCAATTCAAAACAAAGCAAATGTAGAGAATTGGCAAATTCAAAATAAGTACAAGAGAAGATCAACACGCAATAACAATATTATAATCGGTTCGAACTCTGAAGACTTAAATATTAGAGCTGTAACTAGATATGCACATTTACATGTTTCAAAGTTGGAACCACAAATAACAGAAGTTGAATTAAGGGATTATCTACAAAGTAAAAACTTCTCATCTGTTTTTTGTAAGAAATTAACATCAAATCGGCCGGAGGAGTATGCTTCGTTTAAAGTATCTGTGCCAATAGATAAGCTAGAGGAAGTAAAGAATCCCGAATTATGGCCACAAAATACTTATATAAATCGTTTTTTTCTTCATCTGGAGAAGACCAAAATAAACAAATAAATATTAACCCAGTAACAACGAAGTATGCACGAAATTCAGATAAGTTTTTATTATATATTAATATACAAAGCATTAAATCAAAACTCCTTCAGCTTGAATTATTATTGAAGGATCATGAGCCATATTTCCTATGTTTAGCTGAAACATGGTTATCAGCAGACACTATCCAACTGATTAGTGTTCCCAAATATAAACTTATTTCATCGTACAGCAGAGCTAAATCTAGTGGCGGTGGAGTAGCAATTTGGGTGAAAGATGTATTCCGTAATTGCTGCAATCCTATTGACTTCGCTAGTAAATCTATAGAAAAACATATCGAAATTTGTGGTACTATATGGAAGTCTGGACCTGACATCAAAGCCATAATTACATTATATAGACCACCTTTAGGCTGTATAACTACATTTATGTTAATCCTTGAAGAAATACTAATATTGGCATTCGATAAATTTGAAGAAATAATCCTGTTAGGTGATTTTAACATACATTTTGAAAAAGAATCGAAAGTGAAAAGTAATTTAATAAATCTTCTACGGGCATATGGACTGGATTATAAAATAAAAGTTCCAACTAGAGTCACTAAAAAGTCTAAAAGCATCATTGATAACGTCTTTATGAGTCTTAACAACTCAGCTTCAATTACGGTTGATGAAAATCCAATCTCCGACCATAGCTTCATATTAGTTGGTACCGAGGTAAATTGTGCTAAGAACGATAACAATTATTACTTTGCTAGAAACTACTGCACTGCCAACAAAGCTGCTCTACTACAAGCTCTTCAGCAAGAAACGTGGACAGAAGTCTATACAGAGGTTGATTGCGAACGCAAGACAACAGCTTTCATACAGCTGCTACAATTCTACGTTTTTAATTTTTTTCCGATAAAAAAGATAAAGGTTAATGCAACTTCATGGATCTCTGAGGAAGTTAAAAGTTCAAGCAGAAACTTAAAGGACCTATTTATAATTCAAAAAAAACATCCAGTCTTAAAGGATTTATACCTAACTATGAAGAAGAAACATATAAATTTACTTATAACAACAAGAAGAAATTTTTATAAAAACAAAATCGAGAACTCTACAAACAAACAAAAGGCATTGTGGAAAACAGTTGAGGAATTATCAAATAAAGTAAACCATAAGTCAGATCTTCATATTAAGGAGGAAGAGTCAACCATGGTAAGAGATCCAGATAGAGTGGCGTCGTTATTCAATGCATTCTTCAAAACGGCTCCAGAGGGAGTAACTGCGAAAATTCCATATACTCATTTGGACAATGTCCACATACCCACGAATCCTAAAACGATGTATTTGGAAGAATTCAGCCCTAATGAAATGTCGGTCATCCTAAATAAATTAAAAAGTAAGTCCAGTTACGGTCCAGACTTAATTCCATGCAACATAGTAAAAGAATTTCAAAATGAACTTCTTGAACCCATCACAGATATTATTAACTGCTCCTTTTCGTCAGAAACAGTACCGAATATATTAAAAATTTCTACAGTAGTTCCAATATTTAAGAAAGGTGATTGCACAGATTTGAACAACTATAGACCAATAGCTTTGGTTTCAGTAATTGCAAAGATCCTGGAATATAGTATGGAATATCGCCTGATGCCGTTCATTTCGAGAAACCACTTGATTCCTAAAGAACAACATGGTTTTCGTAAATGTAAATCAACCACTACCGCAATAAATGAATTCCACAACAAAGTCATCAACGAGGTAGATAAAGGCAAATGTCCGGTGGGTATTTTTTGTGATCTATCTAAGGCTTTTGACTGTGTCTCGCACGAAATACTCTTAAACAAATTATACCTATATGGAATTAGAGGAAAAACTGGGCGGTGGTTCCTATCTTACCTGAGCAACAGACGACAATACGTTAAAATTGAAAATAACGAAAGGACTGGAATGTCATCGACCACAGTGGTAAAAATAGGTGTTCCCCAAGGTAGTGTACTGGCCCCGATTCTTTTTTCGCTGTACACAGCAGACTTGGTTAACTTTATAGGGCAAAAACACTGTACCATGTATGCTGATGATGCAAGTATTATAATATCGGAGGATTCCCTGGTGGAAAACGAAATCAGAGCAAATGTTATCCTGGACAGACTTTATACATGGTTTTGTGCAAATAAATTGTTCTTAAATCCAGAAAAAACTAACTACATAATTTTTCAATGTAGTCGAAGGAAACCCTCTGAAGATCTTCTTTTGCAAATCGGAAACTACCAATTACATCGAAAACAAGTGGCTAAATTTTTAGGAATATTTTTAGAAGAACACCTAACGTGGAAACTTACAACAGACTACATCGTAGGCAAACTAAACAGCAAAGCGTACCTTTTGAGAAAGGTCCGGGATACAGTTGGCAAAGATGCCCTTTTAAATGTGTACCATGCCGAGATCCACTCGGTTTTATCGTATGGCATCCTGCTATGGGGAATTTCCTCACATACAAATACAGTCCTTTTAGCTCAAAAGAGGATTATAAGAGCAATAACTGGTATAACAATTACCACATCCTGTAGGCCATTTTTTCGGAAACTGGAAATTCTAACTGTGACGTCCGTCTATATATGGGAAATAGCATGCTATGTGTTTAAAAACATACAATTATTTGATATCGGGGAGGATCGCCACACTTACGACACAAGAAATCGTCAAAAACTACGATCCATAAGAAGTAATCTCAATCTATGCCAAGGGACGCCAAATAGAATAGGTATACACATTTTCAATCAAATACCTTTGGATATCAAGAATCACGGAACTTACAAATCTTTTAGGAAACAACTAAAAAGGCATTTGATAGAAAAGTGTTATTACACGTTAAGTGATTTTTTTTGAAAATGAACAATAACAATATTTTTACATGTATTTATATTTTATACTTTTGTTCATCTATATGTTTGCATTAATCTAAATCAATTGTTTTTTCTTTGCTTTTCTTTCTTTCTTTATGACTTGTCTAATATGTAATGTATTTATATCTAGAGATAAATAAAATTTTTGATTTTGATTTTGATTTTGACTAGACAGACAAGACTAGACAGACAAGACTAGACAGACAAGACTAGACAGACAAGACTAGACAGACAAGACTAGACAGACAAGACTAGACAGACAAGACTAGACAGACAAGACTAGACAGACAAGACTAGACAGACAAGACTAGATAGACAAGACTAGACAGACAAGACTAGACAGACAAGACTAGACAGACAAGACTAGACAGACAAGACTAGACAGACAAGACTAGACAGACAAGACTAGACAGACAAGACTAGACAGACAAGACTAGACAGACAAGACTAGACAGACAAGACTAGACAGACAAGACTAGACAGACAAGACTAGACAGACAAGACTAGACAGACAAGACTAGACAGACAAGACTAGACAGACAAGACTAGACAGACAAGACTAGACAGACAAGACTAGACAGACAAGACTAGACAGACAAGACTAGACAGACAAGACTAGACAGACAAGACTAGACAGACAAGACTAGACAGACAAGACTAGACAGACAAGACTAGACAGACAAGACTAGACAGACAAGACTAGACAGACAAGACTAGACAGACAAGACTAGACAGACAAGACTAGACAGACAAGACTAGACAGACAAGACTAGACAGACAAGACTAGACAGACAAGACTAGACAGACAAGACTAGACAGACAAGACTAGACAGACAAGACTAGACAGACAAGACTAGACAGACAAGACTAGACAGACAAGACTAGACAGACAAGACTAGACAGACAAGACTAGACAGACAAGACTAGACAGACAAGACTAGACAGACAAGACTAGACAGACAAGACTAGACAGACAAGACTAGACAGACAAGACTAGACAGACAAGACTAGACAGACAAGACTAGACAGACAAGACTAGACAGACAAGACTAGACAGACAAGACTAGACAGACAAGACTAGACAGACAAGACTAGACAGACAAGACTAGACAGACAAGACTAGACAGACAAGACTAGACAGACAAGACTAGACAGACAAGACTAGACAGACAAGACTAGACAGACAAGACTAGACAGACAAGACTAGACAGACAAGACTAGACAGACAAGACTAGACAGACAAGACTAGACAGACAAGACTAGACAGACAAGACTAGACAGACAAGACTAGACAGACAAGACTAGACAGACAAGACTAGACAGACAAGACTAGACAGACAAGACTAGACAGACAAGACTAGACAGACAAGACTAGACAGACAAGACTAGACAGACAAGACTAGACAGACAAGACTAGACAGACAAGACTAGACAGACAAGACTAGACAGACAAGACTAGACAGACAAGACTAGACAGACAAGACTAGACAGACAAGACTAGACAGACAAGACTAGACAGACAAGACTAGACAGACAAGACTAGACAGACAAGACTAGACAGACAAGACTAGACAGACAAGACTAGACAGACAAGACTAGACAGACAAGACTAGACAGACAAGACTAGACAGACAAGACTAGACAGACAAGACTAGACAGACAAGACTAGACAGACTAGACTAGACAGACAAGACTAGACAGACAAGACTAGACAGACAAGACTAGAGAGACAAGACTAGACAGACAAGACTAGACAGACAAGACTAGACAGACAAGACTAGACAGACAAGACTAGACAGACAAGACTAGACAGACAAGACTAGACAGACAAGACTAGACAGACAAGTCTAGACAGACAAGACTAGACAGACAAGACTAGACAGACAAGACTAGACAGACAAGACTAGACAGACAAGACTAGACAGACAAGACTAGACAGACAAGTCTAGACAGACAAGACTAGACAGACAAGACTAGACAGACAAGACTAGACAGACAAGACTAGACAGACAAGACTAGACAGACAAAACTAGACAGACAAGACTAGACAGACAAGACTAGACAGTCAAGACTAGACAGACAAGACTAGACAGACAAGACTAGACAGACAAGACTAGACAGACAAGACTAGAGAGACAAGACTAGACAGACAATACTAGACAGCAAGACTAGACAGGCAAGACTAGACAGAAAGTACTAGACAGGCAACACTAGAAAGGCAAGAGTATACAAATCAGCCTGGACATTCTAGAATAAACAAAATCAAGAAGACTAATGTGGAGAGTAAATAAAAAATAAACATTAAACAAACAAAGTATTGATTTTGTTTTTGTTCTAGATAAGATAGAGCAAATCAGTAATGGAGGATTTGTCGAGGACAGAGCTTTGAAATGCTACATGGCGTGCGTGATAGAACAGTTTGGATGGGTAAGACCTAATTACATTTGGCCAGATGATAGAACAATAGCGATCCTTTCGAGAAGGACAAAGAGTAGATTCTTCATTGCAGATAGTCCCGGATGATTGTTAGGTATTTTCGTTTCAGTTCGGGGGCGACGGTTACATGGACCAGGAGAAGATCTTCGCGGATTTCGCGCCGGAGATCCGGGATGAATTCAAACCGATGTTCATGGCATGCAAGGGAATTCGTAAGAAATATCAATATTGTGAGTCGCGGATGCTTAATTGTGCAAATTGTCTAATTTTGTTCTAGTTGGGGAAGATCACTGCGAAACCGCTTATTTGACTAACAAATGCTACTACGAATTTAATCCGGATGTAAGCACAATCAGAAAATTTTCAATGGAATTATTCAGCTAATTTTTGTTACGATTTTAGATCTATTTCCATATGTAGTCGTCCACTTGGTTTATTAACTATTCAATGCTACTACTACGCTAATCCAGATGTAACGACATAGACAATTCGCAAAAGAATTCCTCCAGCTAATTCCTACAACCTCCTAAAATCCCCAGAATTCAACAAATTCCTGTTTTTGTTTTTCATATATAGTCTACTTGTTTTATAGAAAAAGAATATTTGAATAGTTGAATGTAGTGGGAAAATAAATGTCAGTTTAGTTTTCTCATTCCTTTGGTTTTATTAATATTAGTCAATAGTTTGTATTCATGTTCTAGAATCTGAATTTAAATAATAAAATCATAACTGAAACAGCAGCAAAACTTTGTTTAATCTCAACACCATTAATATATATTATCAATCTAATCTTCTCTGTTTACTACATTAGATACAGGGATAATACTTATTCATCTTATCTATGAATACTATTCATCTTGTTTTAATACTGATTATCAATCTAATTGAAATGGAAGCAAAATCACATCAGATGGCAAAAGTTCAGCAGACATAAAAAGCAGAATTGCGCAAGCAAAAATAACCTTCAACAACAAACGGGTGCTTCTTAAATCAAGGAACTTAAATGCAGAGACTATGTCTGGAGTGTGGCATTGTACGGCTCAGAAACTTGGACACTTGGTACATGCGATAAGAGAAGACTAGAAGCATTTGAAATGTGGTGTTGGAGGACAATGCAGAAAATCTAGTGGACGGCAAGGCTTACAAATGAAGAAGTTCTAAGAAGAGTTGGTGAAAAAAGAGCCCTATTGACAACAATAATGCGAAGCGACCAGTTAATAGGACATCTGTATAGGCATAATGATTTTATAATCTATGTTATGGAAGGAATGGCACAAGGCAAAAGAGACAAAGGAAGACCCAGATTACAATACATATAACAAATTCAAGGAGATATAGGAGTAAAATCATATGAAAAATTGAAAAGACTATCAGAGAACAGATAGGACTGGACGAGAAGAATTGCTACCAACCAATCTTCGGATTGAGAAAGTGAGAGAGAGAACAATCTAATCTTGTCTGTGTACTACAGTATATTGGATGCAGGGATAATACTTTTCACCTTATCTATAAGTACTATTCATCTTGTTTTACTACTTGAAATACCTAGTACTTTTAGTTCTTACGAGTTTTTGAAATAGGGGTTTGTGCCCAGGGCCTAAACGGAAGGGGGCACAAAAAAGTCCAGAAAATTCGTTATAGAAAAAACCGTGCAAATAAATATCTTTATCCTATATCTAAAATAGTATAATAGTATATAATATATAATAGTATCTTTATCCAATTCTTAAAATTTAATATATGAGGGGTCCAGTGATGAGGTCTTGCCCAGGGCCCCAAAAAAGCTACTTACAGACCTGGTTACAAATATTAAAGGCTTAGTAATAGTTAAATACTTAAGTAATAGTTTAATTTTATCTAATTACATGCAGACTTATACAGACTAGCCGACACTAAGTTAATCTGCCTAAACTTTTTAATATCCCGAAACCTTTTAATAAATTATTTTTAGTTCTTACGGTAGTTTCCATCACAGATAACTATGAAGGCTTTGCCAGAGCCGTGCAAAGGAGGACGGTGGCTTATCTCCATTATTTCCAAACACTTAAGGCTTAGTAATAGTTTAGTAATACTTAAGTAATAGTTTGGTTTTGTACAGATTTATCCAGATTCATACAGACTAGTCGAAGGCTACACATTGAACGAGAGGGCCTTGGATAACGCGCATGTGAAAGAGTTAGCCAGAAAAGCAAACAAAGTAATGGGGTATAATTGAACGATCAAACGAGACCGAAGTTCGATCGTTATTATACGAAACGTCTCGTTCGAAGATGATTTGTAGTAGTATGCTCGACATTGCTGACATTTCACACTTTTTAGAGTTTGAAATTTGGCGCCTAGGCTAATGTGGACTAGCCGACCCGGCCCTGTACAGTCATATTTTTAGCGATTTTTGTAGTTGAGTTTTCCCTGCAACATGATCTAGGGTTTGTTTATTAACGGGTACATGTAGTGAGGGAGATTGATCATCTTCGAACGAGACGTTTCGTATAATCACGATCGAACTTTGCCCGCCTTCGGCAGGCTCGTTTGATCGTTCAATTATACTATATGTCTCGTTCTCGATGATAATTTGTAGACTTTTAGCGTATAGGAAAACTCATTCATTCATCATGTCACATGACTCGAAACCATAAAGAAAAGAGTTACCGTGCGTTAAATAATACATATTTTGCAAACGTATCGTTATTATCTTGGATCGGGCGAAGTTTTGCGAAGATCTGTGGCCGTCGAGGCCAACCAGCAGTACGTCTCGTTGTTTCTATATCCACTTCCATAACTAGCCACTGATACTGTAGCATATTTTGTATTAGGTGCTGTGAAGTGATTTGTATCAATGCCTGCTTTAGACGGCAAGGATTTTTCCCAATGACCAATCGTTTGAGAAGTTACGTTTTTGTATGGCTTGATGTCGGATATGAGTAATTTGTTGTTTTGCTCATTTCTTAGGTCCTTTGTCTTATTGAAGTAGTGAATTACAGCTGTAGCGATACATAGCCCAGGTTTTTCTTTATAAAAAAGGTAGTATAAGCTCTGGCTTATTTCTTCCTGGCTTGGACATTTTTATCAGGTCTGGTATTTTTATTGTTATTTTCAATTTGTCCATGGATATGTTTTTTATATTAATTAGTGCGATAGTTTGCTGTGCTGTAGATAAAATAAGCATCGTTGATACTTTTTCTGCTGCACCCTTTAGCTGCTTTTAGCTACTTTTAGCCGATTTAATCAGGCCAAGTCCTACCAAACTGGTGTCCCCGTACCTTCTAGTCGTTCCTCAAACATTCCCCTGAAGAATCGGGATAGCAGTTTATCCTTACCGAGATCTTGAGTAGAGATGTGTGATATAGCTGATCTGTTGCAGTTCAAAGTCCCATAGCTTGGTCCGTTTTCGAACTGAGCTAACTAAACGTCTAACTCCCCGTTAGAAAGTGTATTATAGTATATTTACTGTAATTGCGTTTAATATTGGAATATGTTTTGATGTAGAAAATTTCCACCAAAGCTTTAAGGTATCTTAGTATTGTTTGAGTGTTGATGGTGTCATGGCCTTGATCTTGATTTCTGTAGATGCTTAATTTATTCCTTTACTTAGGAACACTTTGCGGACAAGTTCCCTGCCACCAATAATAGTTTGTGTGCCAGTGGATATATTTCTTGCTTGGAAGGAGACAATAATAAATTTTTGTGAGGTTTTGAAAACTAAACGCTGTTCGGTAAGTAGTGATTTAAAGAGCGGGTTCCAGGGCTGGGTTGACCACAATGGTACCATGACTGATCCCTTAGCTTAAAAAGTGAATGAACCACCACACTTAAGCATTTTTTTAAGTAGGTGTCCCGTATAGAGGCTAAAAACTCTTTGTGTGATATTGGTTTCATATGGAAACTCATATATCTTTTTTGTTCTACAGACAGTTTGTCGTATAGACAGTTTGTCGTATAAACAGTTTGTCGTATACTGTTTGTCGTATACAGTCTGTCATATAGACAGTTTTCGAAAAAAAACATACTTAAGTGTGAATGAATCACCACACCTAGGCATTTTTTAAGAAAATGTCTCGTATGGAGACTAAATACTTTTTATGTGATAATGATTTCGTGTGGAAACTCATATATCATTGTTATACAGACAGTTTGTCGTATAAACAGTTTGTTGTCTGGACAATTTGTCATATAGACAGTTTTCGTACATGTTGTTTTTGTGTAAAAACATACTTAAGTGTGAATGAATCAACACACTTAGGATTCTTTCACACAGGACACTCTGTGTCCGGATTCTGTGTCCGGACACAGAATCTTGTGCCAATCTTCCTGGGCACCCAATTCCGCTGGACACTGCAGAGACCCTCTGTGGCTCTGACGTCATCAATAGTCTTTTATCCGAATTTCTTCACTCGTCTGTCATGCTTGAGCCAGAGGAAATGGCTGCACTTGTATGTGTTATTTCAAATAGTTTAAAAAAAAAGAATATAAAACGTAAAAGAAAATTATGGGTACCTACATGCAATTATATCCAGCAGACAGGAAAAAGGGGTTTTTTATACTCTTTTTAATGAAATATACCAACTGTCATATACTTGCAAGACGCGAAAAAAGTTTCAATTACTTTAGAATATCAATTTCATCATTTTTTGAACTGTATGAGAAATTAAGGATTCCGCTGACATTTCAAGATACAAATATGAGAAAATGTATCCCTGGAAAAGAGAGTCTAGCTGTGACTATTCGGTAAGTAAAAATACTAATACTTATTTAATTCAAAAACGTTTATTATAAAATAATAAACAAATGGAATAATAGATACATAAGTAATAGATACATTGCAAGAACTTAAAAACGTTAGGAAGATAGTTACAAAATCAATAAGGAGGATTCGTAAACAAGTTGAAAATTTTAAATTACAATCAATAGAAGAGGACTTTAAGCAACACAAATCACGAAACTATTATAGAACGTTCAAGCAAAGGTTGACTAAGTATTCTTCGCCATCGCTCCATTTTGTTAATGAAAATGGAGAATTGGCTTATACTATAGATGCAAACTGTACAATCCTTGCAGTATACTTTTCTAAATTACTTAACAGTGATTTACCACAAGAAAAATTTAAGTTCATTAATTCTTATAAAATTAATCAAGGTTCAACCCCACCAACTGTACAAGAGATTAAAGAAATTATTCAATCACTAAAAAATAACAAAGCTTCAGGGGAGGATCAAATAACTGCAGAATTGTGGAAAAATGCAGGAGAAAATTGTATCACAAAATTGCACGAAATTATGTTGGACATTTGGGAAATGGAAAAAATCCCCTCGGATTGGAAGTTGGCGATAATCCATCCTATACACAAAAAGGAAATAAAACTGACCCAAACAATTATCGAGGTATATCCCTTCTTCAGGTCACATACAAAATTCTTTCAAAAGTGTTACTAAACCGTGCAGAGCTGCAAGTAGATAATCAAATCGGTGAATATCAAGGTGGATTCAGGATGGGACGGTCCTGTGCAGAGCAAATTTTGAATTTGAAAAACGTCATACAATATTTTCGCAACACAACTAACAAAAAATATGTCATAACGTATGTGGATTTCCGGAAAGCATACGGCAGTATAGATCGCTTATCACTCTTTAGTGTTTTAACAGAATTTGGACTTGACCAAAAAACAAGAAATATTATCAAAGACACACTTACGGAGACAAAGGCTAAAGTAAAATTTATGGGTGGATTAAGTGAAGAGTTTGAAATAAATACAGGCGTCCGTCAAGGTGATGAAATTTCTCCATGACTTTTCAATTGTGCCCTGGAAAAAGTTGTTAGGTAATGGAGAAAAGCAGGGGCACCATCTCACCGACTAGGGCCAAAGATTAAGGGTATTCGAATAGACTGCCTAGCATTTGCTGATGATATGGCACTAATTGCTAAAGACATCTCTGATGCACAGAAGCAGATTACTATCTTGGAAGAACAAGCAGCAAAAATATATCTCTTATGAATCTTATAAATCTTATCATATCTCTTATGAAAAAACTAAATTTATGACTAACATAAAAAATGCCTCACATGAAATTTATATTAACGTTAACAAAATTGCTAGAGTAAAGGAATATAAATACTTAGGCGAATGGGTTACAGAAAATGGCAATGAAAATAAATCTGTAACATCAAGAATCCAGAAAATGGAGGTAGCATTTCAATACACAAAAAATGTTTATAACAAGCAATGCCTGTCATGGAATAGTAAAATTCGTCATTATTTAACAGAGATTAAACCGGAAGCTCTTTATGCTTCAGAAACGCTAAATTTACAAATTAAAACATTAAAGGAACAATTAAATATTAAGGAAAGGAAAATTATGAGAAAGATCTTAGGGCCCAGAATTAAGAATGGCATACACTATCCCAAACCCAATTCTGAAATATATAGAAAAAAATCAAAAATTACCGATAACATGAGAATGAGACGAATTCAATTTTTGGGTCATTTGGAAAGAATGAATCATTCGAGGCTTACTTACCGAATCCACAAATTTCTACAGAACAAACGTACAAGACCAAAGTGGTACAAACAAGTGGAAAGGGACCTAGTGGAGATTGGATCGCCAGATCTCATGAATAGAAATGTGATCAGGAATATTGTTCATACAAGGGGATTTGAGGAAGATCTGAAGAAACCAATACGACCTGCATGTTCGGAGGAACAGAAAGTACAACAATCCATGAAGATGAAAAGCTATTGGGCAAGGAGGAAGGCTCAGCATATGTTGATTCCGCGTGGTCCTAAGTGACCCATCCGCGAGAAGAAGAAGAAGATACATAAGTATTGAAAACTGTGCATTAATTAAGTGGGGAAATTATAGAATCATCAGACTCAACATGCATTGGTGAGAGTGTATACCTAGGCTGAACAGAAATGATATCGTGAATACCAGTATGTGAGTAGTTAACCCTATTTCCAGGTTCATCAGAATGAGCAAGAGGCGCAGGTTGATGAGGCAGTTTTGCAGAATAATTTATATTGAATGGAGGTGAATTTATAGGAAAAGATGGAAAATGTGTTGGTGTTGGAGGGAAGGGGGTACTAGGTGCGTTATATTTTGCCAAAACTTGAAGGAGATCAGACTTAGCAAAAAAATTGTTCTGGAACAGATTTCAAATGAGCATGAA
The DNA here is from genome assembly GCA_944588485.1 of Phosphuga atrata. Classification (NCBI taxonomy): domain Eukaryota; kingdom Metazoa; phylum Arthropoda; class Insecta; order Coleoptera; family Silphidae; genus Phosphuga; species Phosphuga atrata. The sequence goes on from OX155899.1 coordinate 48,516,296, forward strand.
GTGAGAGCAAAAATAATTTCATCATCTTCCTCGGCTTTCCGCAAACGTAAATTCATCGACTCCCTTAAAGTTTTGTTGAGAATTGCTAATTGATCCTCGCTCTCAATCAAATTATGTTTCATTTTTCTACTTTTACTTCCCGCAGAAGAGCTTTCAGGCTTATCTGTAGACGTCCCTGCCTGAGGATTCCTCTGGAAATTCCAGTCGTCCTGAGGAAATTGTGTCGACTGCTCATAATTCTCGTCAGTTCCTTCGTCCACTGGTTCCAAAGCACACAACTTCCAGCCAGCACTTCTGCTTAATTATTTTATTGCTGTAATCAGCTAAGATATTATTCCATATCGCTGATCTTTCCCGAAACACTTCAATAAACTTTTCTACATCGAAACTCGCCATAATGTAGAAAATAAATAAAATGAAAACAAGATAAATATTTAAAAAGCGAGCGAAAGAATTGTGTCCCGTGTGAATGCTCTCATAGAACTGAATGTAAGAGAGTAACCGAGAGAATCGGACAGTGTCCCGGACACCGCCATTTCGGGACACCGACAGACACTGCCGCGACACAGAATCAAGTGTCGCCACACACTGAATTCTGTCTGAACGCCCCCATCTACTTCTATATCGAGACGGTGGCTTGAGACACAGAATCCGGACACACAGTGTCCCGTGTGAAAGAAGCTTTAAGCATTTGTTAAGTAAGTGTCTCGTATGGAGACTAAATACTCTTTATTTGATACTGGTTTCGTGTGGAAACTCATATAGCTTTGTTTTGCAGACGGTTTGTCGTATAAACAGTTTGTCGTATAGACAGTTTGTCGTCTGGACAATTTGTCATATAGACAGTTTTTATACATGTTGTTTTCATGCAAAAACATACTTAAATGTGATTGAATCAACACACTTAAGCATTTTTGAAGTAAATGTCTCGTATGGAGACTAAATACTTTTTATGTGATAATATTTCGTACGGAAACTCGAAGACTCATATATATTTTTTGGTATACAGAAAGTTTGTTGTATGGACAGTTTGTCATATAGACAGTTTTTTGTACATGTTGCTTTTGTACAAAGAAAAAACAAAAAACATATTTAAGTGAGAATGGATCCACACTCAGTCATTTTTGAATTGTCTCGTAAGGAGGATAAATACTTGTTATGTGATACCTGCATTTCCATTCTGATTTTTATCAGTGGTTTTATTTAATTCTGCCTGTTTACAAACAATGTTTTTGAGGTTATCGATCTGTTTTTCGATTTTTTCCAGTCTTCCATCCGTTTTTTGTTTCTTCCTATCTTTCTTCGTGATCGTGAACATGATTTTCTCTTCTTCTTATCTGCTGATATTATAAACCTTTTATTCTTATTTCGATTTGGTAATTTTTTATACTTAGAGTACTCAGTACGCGTGAAACGTCAAACACAACGAACAAATATGACTGTACAGGGCCGGGCCGGCTAGTCCAAACTAGCCAAGGCCTCAAATTTCAATCTCTAGAAAGTGTGAAATGTGGGCAATGACGAGCATTACTACAAATTATCATCGAGAACGAGACGTGTAGTATAACGTAGTTATAACATGAACAACGTAGCTATAACTAGGAACAGCAGTATTCGCGAATTAAGTATTGTCCTCGAACCTAAACTACTTTTAACTGGCCATGTAGATAGTATAACTAAAAAAGCGTTTAAATTATTAGGTTTTGAGATGAGATCTATTAAATCTTTCACTAATATTGAAACAGCAATAATGTTATACACCTCTATCCTTCGATCACAACCAGAATACGCTACCAATATTTGGAATCCACAATATTCCAAACATAAGTTGAGAATTGAATCCATTCAAAAACAAATTGTTACCATAATCTGCTTTAAATTTAATATACAATCCACTATGTTGATATTTTACGAAATTTAAGTTTGCTTAACTACTCTTGAACAGAGAAGAACAAATGCAGATATGATTTTTCTTAACGAAGTACTGAACAATATCATTAAAACTGAATTATTTATTACAAGCCTGGATTTTTTTGTTCTTATGAGAATACTGGAAATAATCATTTGTTTTACATTCCTCATATTAAGTCTAACTCATATAGTAATTCTCCTTTAATAAGATTAATGACAACGTACAATTGAGAATATTCAGCATTTCGACTTATTTAGTTTAAGTTTAAACCAGCTTAAAACACAGCATAATGTTAACTGAATTAACCACATCTTGTTTGTTTATTTATTTATTTATTCAGAAAGTAAATAAATAAATAAATAAATAGAGTCCCATAGAGGTAAACTAGTTACCTATACATGAGCTGGTTGGTTTTTACAGAATAAACTTATCGACTACATACACACTAGGTTAGCATTATAAAATTAATTCCGGGCTAATTCCGTTAACGTTTATTTTGTTTACTTATTTTATTGTGTCACTATTTCCATTATTTACCACTTTGTAAATAACTCGATAATGTTCTCGATAATGTTAATGTGTTTTCACTATATGTATGTATATATGTATGTTTGTATACATATAATATCTTGCATTACTAATCTGTACTAAGTACTTTTGTTTTCTACATTTTATAATCCGTGGAAGCTTATTATTGAGCTTCCCCAGAAATTTAATTAATTAAATAAATAATCTTTTTTAATTATTTTTTAAGTTGTGTAATAAATAATATGAATTTTATGGAAATTTTTGTGAAAAAAATGTAAATTGTTCTATTAGTATTTCAATTGAGTCGATTTGGTTTGAAAAAAATTGTTGGAAAATTATACAAATCTCCATTTGCATCCATGTGGAAAATATCAGTTCAGCTTTTTTTTCCGTATTCCAATTTGTATTTGTTTTTTCTGCGTTTGCAATCTGTGTAATTAGTGGAGTTTGGTCAGCCGGAAAACCTGCATAAATACGAAATTTTTCAATGATTTATACCAAAGTACTTACAAACACCAAACACTTTTAAATAGTTTTTTGTAACAAATTCATTCAAAATGTACTTGAAAACAGCTTTGGTTTTCCTATTATTCCTGGCTGTCGCTCATTCGGTATTTATTTTTATTATTATTACCATTGTTATAGTCAATTAATAATTGTAGACTATATCAAATAGATTAAACTAGACTAGAAAATTAAACATAACTAGAATAGTAACTACTCCTAATTATCATGGGCGCAACAACAATGGGCAGAGTCTTGGTCTCCTCCCTCTGCTTAAACTTGTACTCCGCTTATACTTGGTGCCTCGATCTTGTACGCTCCACACTCTCGCGGAGTAACTTCGGCGAGTATCCTCGCCCAAGATGTTCGCGGCAAGGCACTCGCATCCACACTCTCGCCTTACTTCAAGAGTACCAGTAGCTGCTGCTGGTAGCTGGTGGTACGTGTGCATATAATATATAGGAAAGAACGAGTAAACACGAGATTGTGGAGGTGATGTTCTCTTTTCCACCTACTCGTGCCTCGTATCCCTTTGACTTGGGTGCGAAAAATCGTCTTTGGAGCCAAGTTAGCCAAGGCGAGGCGAGTCCTGTAGCCGCTCCACAATGTAGGGAAATATAATAGACCAGTGTTTTAATGGCTTACCCCCCTTAGATCCACATTAGTTGATGAGGAAAAATAACCTCTTCACACTCTCTGCCTGGCTCAACTTCGTGCTACTTCAAGAGAATCTGGAGCGGGCTTTAAACACAAGCATAGGGGGTCCCAAGCAGTGGCAAGTCCTTATTTTTAGAAGAGGTTTCATAGCAGATTACAGTAGTGGCCTTGCCAGAGCCATGCGCAGGAGAACAGTTTCTTATTTCCATACTTGTGCCCCGGGAAGTAACGAAGGCACTGTCTTGTCTTGATAACAAAACATCAAATGTCTTTAAAGTAAGCAAAGTAGTGCGTCAAGGCTGCATATTATCGCCTAGACTATTTTAATGTCTATGGTGAATTTATAATGAGACGCGCATTAAAAAATTTCAATGGAGGAGTAGCAATTAATGGTAAGAAAATAAGCAATTTGAGATACGTTTACGACACCACTTTAGTAGCTACAAGCGAAGAAGAAATGGCTAGATTAATTGAACTCGTGGCGAATGAAAGCCAACCTTTGGGTCTGTAGATTAATTGGACCAAGACTAAACTAATGCTCATCGTCACCTCATCATCACCTGCATAATGACATCGACGTTTTCGAGGAATTTATTTACCTGGGGGCATCAATAACTAACAAGGAAGGATGCGAAGCTGGAATTAGAAGACGAATATCGATTGCTAAAACTGCAATGTCCAACTTTGTCAAGATATTGAAAGACAGCCAAATAACTAAAAATACAAAAGTGTCTCTGGTTAAAAATTAGTGTTCTCTATATTCGCATACGACTCTGAGTCATGGAGAATCAAGTACTCCGACAGAAAACGCATAGATGCATTTGAGATGTGGTGCTGGAGGAGAATGCTCTGGATACCTTGGACGGCACTGAGAACTAATGCATCGATAATAAATGAAATAGGAATTCAAGACCGATTGTCCACAATATGCCGAAGACGCATCCTAAAATACTTTGGACACGTAACCAGAAGAACACAAGACAACTTGGAGAAGTTGATCGTACAGGGCAAAATTGAGGGAAAAGGACCGGGAGTCAGGGCCCCGTCGAGGTGGTTGGACAAAATCAAGAACATAACTGGACAACCCCTGTAAACCAACTTAAGAGCGGCAGAAGATCGCAAGCAATGGAAACAATTAAGCAATCAGTGTACATAACCTTGGTGTCACAACTCTTCAGACATGAAGACAAGACTAAGAAAAAGAAGTCCCGGGATTTGAACTCATAGTAACATTCACAGTAATTTATCATAGTAGTTACTCCTAGTAACTACTCATGGTACCAATCTAGAATAGTAACTTCTTTTAGTACAAGGCTAGGCAGGAATATGAAACATTTGCTCTGTAAGCGAATTACCGTGGACTAAGACAAGATGGAAGAAAAAGTTCAAGATTGATAAAAGTAATTAACTAGATGTAATAATTTGTAACAGCTTAATCAATTTTTTCAAAAAAAAACAATTATATTATATAATTGATTTATATAAAGCAATTAAATATATCAATTATAGTAATTATACTTTTTCATTTAAAACGATAAGATACGTTAAAAACATGTTTTATTTAGTTCTCTGACAAAATACCAAGCATCTATCGACCAATGGCCGAACATATTCGATCTACATGCAAGGGAAAATCCGGAGCCGATGAAGGTAAGATAGTACAAATAGTCAACAATAGACTGACAAGATTACAAAGGAAAGAATAGACAGCTAAGAGTAGATAGACAGGACAAGACAAGTCTAGACGGATACACTCGACCGACAAAACAGCACTCGACCGACAAAACTAGATGCGCAGGACTAGACGGACAAGACTAGACGGACAAGATTAAACAGACAAGACCAGAGAGATAAGACTAGAGAGACAATACTAGACAGATTAGACTAGACAGACCAGACTTGACAGACTAGTCTAGACAGACAAGGTCAGACTAAGAAGACTAGAGGGACAAGACTAGACAGGCAATACTAGTAAGACAAGAGTAGACAGATAAGCCTGGACATTGTAGAATAGACAAACAATATCAGAAAAACTATTGTGGAGAGTCAATAAAAGACAGACATTAAACAAACATGGTATTGATTTTATTTCTGTTCTAGATAAGATAGAGAAAATCAGTAATGGAGGATTTGTGGAGGACAAACCTTTGATGTGCTACATGGCGTGCGTGATAGAAGAGTTCGGATGGGTAAGACCTAATTACATTTAGCCAGATGATAGAACAATAGCGATCCTTTTGAGAAGGACAAAGGGTAGATTCTTCATTGCAGATAGTCTCGGCGTTCGCGACCGGGTGATTGTTACGTAATTTCGTTTCAGTTCGGGGGCGACGATTACATGGACCACGAGAAGATCATCGCGGATTTCGCGCCGGAGGTCCGGGACAAATTCGCGCCGATGTTCATGGCATGCAGGGAAATTCGTAAGAAAAAGCAAAATCGTGATTCGCGGATGCTTGATTCTGCAATTTGTCTAATTTTGTTGTAGTTGGGGAAGATCGCTGCGAAACCGCTTATTTGACTAACAAATGCTGCTACGAATTTAGTCCGGATGTAAGTACAATCAGGAAATTTGCAATGGAATTATTCAGATAAGTTTTGTTGCATTTTCAGATTTATTTCCATATGTAGTCAACTTGGTTTATCGGCTAACAAATGCTACTACTATGCTAATCCAAATGTAACGACAAAGAAAATTTGCAAAATCATTCCTCCAACCTTCTACTTAAACAAATTCCTCTTATTGTTTCAGATTCATTTCCATATACAGTCTTCTTGGTTTATCGAACAAGAATATTGAGAACTAGCAACAAAGTTGAATTCAGTGAGCAAATCAGAATCAGTTTAGTTTCCAAATTCCTTGGCTCTTATTAATATTAGTCAATAATTTGTATTAATGTTCTAGAATCTGAATTTAAATAATAAAATTATAACTTAAACAGCAACAAAACATTTTCTAATATCATCGAGTATTATCAATCTAGTCTTGTCTGTGTACTACATTGGACACAGATAATAGACATGTCTGTCTAGTCTTGTCTGTGGAATTTTCTCCGTCTAGACTTGTCTGTCAGTCCTGTTTAGTCTTGTTTGTCTAGGCTTCTATGACTATAAAACTCAAACAGCAAGAAAACATTATCTAATATCAACACCATCGAGTATTATCAATCTTGTCTTGTCTGTGTACTCCATTGGACACAGATAATAGGGATAATACTTATTCATCGTATCTAGGTATTATTCATCTTGTTTTTATACTTGCAATACCTAATACATTTAGTTTTTACGAGTTTTAGTAATAGTTACAAAAAGGGACCCAACTAGACAGAGGCAACAGGGGCACGTGCCCAGACGAAAAAAGACCCAAAAAGGTCCAGAAAATTCCTAATACATTAAAAAAAAAAACTATGCGCCTTTCAACAATTTTAGGGGAACCTGTTTGAAAATAGTATATTATTTTAGATAAATAAGTAAAGCACAGTAGATCAAGTTGGTCGCAGTGTAGAAAGGCTTTTTACACATAGATACATAAGTATCTTTATTCAATTCATAAAAGTCAATGTATGAGGGGTCCGGTGATGAGGTCTTGCCAGGACCCCAAAAATGCTACTTACGGCCCTGGTTACAGATAGTAATAGTTAGAAAATACTTAGATAATAGTTTTGTTTTGTCTAATTTTATGCAGACTTATACAGCGTAGCCGAGTCAATCTGTCAAAACCTTTTAATATTTCGAAACCTTCTAATACATTATTTTTAATTTTTATGGTAGGTTGCATGTACCATTGCTGTGCTGGCTTTGCCAGAGCTATGTACAGGACGACAGTGGCTTATCTTTATCATTTCCAAACGCTTAAGGCTTAGTAATAGTTTAGAATTACTTAAGTAATAGTTTGGTTTTGTACAGATTTATCCAGATTCATACAGACTATCCGAAGGCTACACATTGAACGAGAGGGCCTCAGATAACGCGTATGTGAAAGAGTTAGCCAAAAAAGCAAACAAAGTAATGGACCTCCGTCGCGGTGGCAGAGCAAAGTCGTCGAAATCGCATTTAAATTTTTTCAAAATAAGGTGCTTTTAAGGTGCTTTTTAGGTGCTGCAATATTTAATTAAGTGCTCAAAATAGTAATTAAAAAATTTTAATGACTCAAATGCACCGCTGACTAAATACTAAGCTAGCAGAGTCGTACTAAAAATAGGTTGAAAAATATGGTGCAAACACTATATTTAAGTGCTTTTTAGGTGCTTTCAATGTATGAATATAGTTGATCAGATGTATGAAAATTTACTAAGTAATATCGAGCACTTTAGTGAACTGCCAAAAAACACATCATGCTAGCAATTCCCTATGAAATAATTCATCTTTACAAATAGGTAATTGGCTGAATTAAAGTGCTTTTTAGGTGCTATCATGGTGACAGAGCAGTTAATCGCATGCATTCAAATTTTGCGAAAAGTCGAGAGTTGACTGGTGCAGCATGGTGAAAAAGTCAAGCGAGCAGAGCATTTTAAAAAAAATACGTTTGGAAATATAGCTAAAGAAATATATTTAAGTGCTCTAAGTGTATTAAAACAGAGGAGAACTAATATCAGAATATTCTCTAAAAACATAAATCCCTTATATATACTTATATTGTGTGAACAAATATATAGTTATATTTACTTTTATATAAAGCTATTATTACAGTGCTGCCTCTGTAACATCCAAACAACTGGGTTTTGAACCCAGCTTCGTCTGTTAGAAAGCAAGTGTTCTACCGCTAGGCTATCCAGACTTATACTGGTAATCGATAAATTTGTATATATGGGAGATTGATTCTACAAAAAATGGGTAACTCGCTGTCATCAGTCAAATATACGACATTTTATTACATTTTGTGAAAATTTAGTTTTATTTTAAAATAATTAAAAGTCCTTTATTTGTCCACCCAATTTCAGCTATTTATTCTAAAAACAATTTTGAAAATTACACAAGAAATCCTCAAAACGTAAGTTCTTTGGCATGTCACAATCCCAAATACGCACAATGAAGTGGCTGCATAATAGATAGTACCATAAATTTCGAAAAACTTTTTATTTCACTAATCTGTATTGTACTTAATAATGCATATCACAACTCTCATCATGTAATATTCTCTCTGTTATTAAAAAAAAAAGTAAGAATCTTTGTGTTCAGTTTAATTCGTCAGTCAGTCCGCTGTGCGTTGTTAAAATTTGAAATTTTCAATATCGCTAACAAGGTCAAATCCCTGCCTAAATTTTGAATGATGGTAGTCAAGTTAGCTGTAGACCACGCCATTTGACGGCTTTTATTACTGTACCAGTGCTAGAGTCGTGGTTATCACGTGTACTTGTGCAGATCCAGTCAAAAAATCTGTACTGTGGTGAGTCGTTATTTCCTAGTATATTCGTGTTTTATTTAGATTTATACATAGTTTACTATGATCTGTTAGAATGTAGCTTGTTTATATTCTAAAATACCGAAAGAAACATTAGTTCCAATTATAACCTCAGATTTATGTCCTTTTCGTCAGTACTTTGGCGTCAGTCCCTTGTCTGATATTACGCCAGAGGATTGAAGTATTTCCAGGGTACTGATGTTTCTTGTTTTAGATCACTTTTATCTCAACCAGTACCGTGTGTAAGCATTTATTTTATTTATTTTCAGTTTAAAACATTATGCATCCACTTAAAAAAACAATATTTGTTTTTTTTCTATTTACTTCAGCAATTTTTAGAAGATGAAGCTAATAGCCATCAAGCACCAGGAAAGAGACCATGTGCCATTATTATACACTAAGAAATTTACTCAGTGTTAATAAATTTAATATATTTTGCTATGATATTGTATATTTACTCAGAACGATCTTATACTCGTCAGTCCCCTGGCAGTAAAATTAAGAAAAAACTAAATATCTCAAAATCTACTTATAAAAGTGACTGATTAGATTATCTATCTTAAATAACCAAATTTGTAGACATTTAACTTAAAAAGTATAATAAACATAATATCAACTATTTTTAACAATATTTTTAAATAACGCTCTGCCCGCTTTACTTTTTCACCATCACCTGCACCAGTCAACTCTCGACTTTTCGCAAAATTTGAATGCATGCGATTAACAGCACTGTCACCATGATAGCACCTAAAAAGTACTTTAATTCAGCCACTTACCTATTTGTAAAGATGAATTATTTCATAGGGAATTGCTAGCATGATGTGTTTTTTGGCAGTGCACTAAAGTGCTCGATATAATTTAGTAAATTTTCATACATCTGATCCACCATATTTATACATTGAAAGCACCTAAAAAGCACTTAAATATAGTGTTTACACCTTATTTTTCAACCTATTTTTAGTACGACTCTGCTAGCTTAATATTTAGTCAGCGGTGCATTTTAGTCATTAAAATTTTTTAATGAAAATTTTGAGTACTTAATTAAATATTGCAGCACCTAAAAAGCACCTTATTTTCAAAAAAATTTAAATGTGATTTTGACGACTCTGCTGTCTGGGGTATCTAATCTAATGGGTTATAATTGGGGGATAGGAAGAGAAAATGGGGAAGTGACTTCAGGAGGAGGGTGATGATGTTTGAAAGTTTGATAGAGAGTATATTAATGTATGGAGTAGAAATCTGGGGCTAGAAAGAAGAGGAAGAAGTTTAGAGAATGCAAGAGAAATACCTAAGATGAGTGTTAGGGGTAGACAGAGAAACTCCAGGATACATAGTGAGACAGGAATGTAAGAGGGGCAAACTGTGAGTGAAACCGGGGAAGAAAGCAACTAACTATGTTTTTATGCTGGAAGGAAAAAAAAGGATAAAGAAATGATTGGAAGAGATAAATATTTCCGAAGAAATGGATACACCAGGAAGTAACGAAATAGAAAGGCTAAGAGCGGAAGGTAAGTGGATAAATTGGGAGAAGAGCGAAAGAAACAAGAACGTAGACATGCAAGAAATAAGAGAAAGGAAAAGTGAATCTAGATACAATATGCACCTATTCCGAAGCACCTAGGAAGAGAAAGTGAAAGAGGGAAAGGAAGATACTAGCGAGGTTCAGATGTGAAAACGAGAAGAGAGAAAAACTAGGGTCTGGGCATCATAAGTCATGGCAACTGTTTTTGTTTCTTGTAGATATGTGAACGGATCACAGACGTATATGTATCGTGTGGGAGTTCTGCAGACATAGTCTGTATGCAGAACAACAGGTGATTCTGTGCTAGCTGGTAGTAGCGCAGCCAGGGCTCTGAAATCACTCAGTTGGTGAGTGTCGTATGAGATGGAAGTAATCCGTGTTGAACAGCGCAATATGCAATGTGCTCCGACCACTTTGTATGCTGAAGAAAAAATAATGTGTAGGATGAGTTACGAGGAGAAAGGGACACTGGATCATTTGTGGAATGAATGTGTAGAGATAAAAGAAAGAGAAGGAAAGAAAAGAGAAGAAATACTGAATGAAGATGGAGTAGAGATATAGTGGATGAAAGAAGTGTTGAAGAGGAGGGAAGGGATCGATAGGGAACAGAAGGAGCAGTAGCATGTGTAAAAAATGTATTAAATGGTTTTTCTACTGATATATGTCAAAATGGTATTTATTTCCACGGCTTACCATACATGAAAGTGACATTTTTTCATTTTAGAGATGGAAATATTTTCACATCTAAAGATGAAAATGAGCATTTGAAATTTATGGTTTTCTCGATTATAACACTAAACTAACCAAATTTGCAAGGACTTTCTATTTAATTACATAAATTTCAATAGAATATTTTATGTACAAACGTAAAACGAGCCTGAAACTATTTAAAAAACCGAAATAAAATTTGGATATTTGACTTGACAAGTATCACCTTCGATGAGAATGCAACAATATTACCATGGAAACGAACAAACCAACGATTAAATTTATATTACCAGTTCCGATAGTTCGCTTCGAATTGGTTTTATTAAAGTCTAATGGATTCTGCAACCAAATATTAGTAGAAAAAATTGCCTTAACTACTCAAAATGAAGCGTTTTTTTTGGTTCGGTGTGAAAAAACGCCACTTTCATCTCTCGTAAAATATACTATTATTTTATTAAATTTGTCAACGACAGGGATCCAGAAACCTCGTAGGGGAAAAAGAAAGATGTGTATATTGATACTGGTCAAGTGTGGGCCAATCTGCCTAAACCTTTTAATATTCCATACACCAAACAAAATAAAAAGCAAAAACTCCGCTCTGCATTCTTCAAGCTTTTCCTGATTTAAAAACTGTAAATATTCTGAAATTCTCCGCCACACAGCTAATTAATTTTCGCTTGCAACGCGAACGAAACGAGAACAACTTATTTTTGTTCGATTTACATTTTCTTGTGCTAAAAACGACCGAAATTCCATTCTATCGCCGCTCGACGACACTTTTCCTCATTACAATAAAGTTTCCAACCATTAATAATTCACAGTTAACGATTTCAATCTAACTAATTCGCATAAAAAACTTTGTCAAATCCACATCATCGATTATTAAATATCTGCACATACTACAATAGTTAGTTGACAACGGTATATACAAATTATATCTAGTATTGTATAATATTGCTTGTGTAGTCTCCTTTGTAGTCCGCTCGAACTAGTGTCTAGTCTTTCTGTTTAATTTTGTCTGTCTAGTCTTGTTTGTCTAGTGCTGTTTGTCTAGTCTTCTCTATCTAGTCTTGTCTGACTCTATCTTGTTTTGTCTGTATATTCTTGTCTCTCTAGACTTGTCTATCTAGTCCTATCTCTCTAGTCTTGTCTGTTTAATCTTGTGTATCTAGTCTTGCCTGTCTAGTCTTGTGTGTCTAGTCTTGTCTGTCTGGTCTTGTCTGTCTAGTCTTGTCTGTCTAGTCTTGTCTGTCTAGTCTTGTCTGTATAGTCTTGTCTATCTAGTCTTGTCTGTCTAGTCTTGTCTGTCTAGTCTTGTGTGTCTAGTCTTGTCTGTCTGGTATTGTCTGTCTGGTCTTGTCTGTCTAGTCTTGTCTGTCTAGTCTTGTCTGTCTAGTCTTGTCTGTCTAGTCTTGTCTGTCTAGTCTTGTCTGCCTAGTCTTGTCTGTCTGGTCTTGTCTGTCTGGTCTTGTCTGTCTAGTCTTGTCTGTCTAGTCTTGTCTGTCTAGTCTTGTCTGTCTAGTCTTGTCTGTCTAGTCTTGTCTGTCTAGTCTTGTCTGTCTGGTCTTGTCTGTCAAGTCTTGTCTGTCTAGTCTTGTCTGTCTAGTCTTGTCTGTCTAGTCTTGTCTGTCTGGTCTTGTCTGTCAAGTCTTGTCTGTCTAGTCTTGTCTGTCTAGTCTTGTCTGTCTAGTCTTGTCTGTCTAGTCTTGTCTGTCTAGTCTTGTCTGTCTAGTCTTGTCTGTCTAGTCTTGTCTGTCTAGTCTTGTCTGTCTAGTCTTGTCTGTCTAGTCTTGTCTGTCTAGTCTTGTCTGTCTAGTCTTGTCTGTCTAGTCTTGTCTGTCTAGTCTTGTCTGTCTAGTCTTGTCTGTCTAGTCTTGTCTGTCTAGTCTTGTCTGTCTAGTCTTGTCTGTCTAGTCTTGTCTGTCTAGTCTTGTCTGTCTAGTCTTGTCTGTCTAGTCTTGTCTGTCTAGTCTTGTCTGTCTAGTCTTGTCTGTCTAGTCTTGTCTGTCTAGTCTTGTCTGTCTAGTCTTGTCTTTCTAGTCTTGTCTGTCTAGTCTTGTCTGTCTAGTCTTGTCTGTCTAGTCTTGTCTGTCTAGTCTTGTCTGTCTAGTCTTGTCTGTCTAGTCTTGTCTGTCTAGTCTTGTCTGTCTAGTCTTGTCTGTCTAGTCTTGTCTGTCTAGTCTTGTCTGTCTAGTCTTGTCTGTCTAGTCTTGTCTGTCTAGTCTTGTCTGTCTAGTCTTGTCTGTCTAGTCTTGTCTGTCTAGTCTTGTCTGTCTAGTCTTGTCTGTCTAGTCTTGTCTGTCTAGTCTTGTCTGTCTAGTCTTGTCTGTCTAGTCTTGTCTGTCTAGTCTTGTCTGTCTAGTCTTGTCTGTCTAGTCTTGTCTGTCTAGTCTTGTCTGTCTAGTCTTGTCTGTCTAGTCTTGTCTGTCTAGTCTTGTCTGTCTAGTCTTGTCTGTCTAGTCTTGTCTGTCTAGTCTTGTCTGTCTAGTCTTGTCTGTCTAGTCTTGTCTGTCTAGTCTTGTCTGTCTAGTCTTGTCTGTCTAGTCTTGTCTGTCTAGTCTTGTCTGTCTAGTCTTGTCTGTCTAGTCTTGTCTGTCTAGTCTTGTCTGTCTAGTCTTGTCTGTCTAGTCTTGTCTGTCTAGTCTTGTCTGTCTAGTCTTGTCTGTCTAGTCTTGTCTGTCTAGTCTTGTCTGTCTAGTCTTGTCTGTCTAGTCTTGTCTGTCTAGTCTTGTCTGTCTAGTCTTGTCTGTCTAGTCTTGTCTGTCTAGTCTTGTCTGTCTAGTCTTGTCTGTCTAGTCTTGTCTGTCTAGTCTTGTCTGTCTAGTCTTGTCTGTCTAGTCTTGTCTGTCTAGTCTTGTCTGTCTAGTCTTGTCTGTCTAGTCTTGTCTGTCTAGTCTTGTCTGTCTAGTCTTGTCTGTCTAGTCTTGTCTGTCTAGTCTTGTCTGTCTAGTCTTGTCTGTCTAGTCTTGTCTGTCTAGTCTTGTCTGTCTAGTCTTGTCTGTCTAGTCTTGTCTGTCTAGTCTTGTCTGTCTAGTCTTGTCTGTCTAGTCTTGTCTGTCTAGTCTTGTCTGTCTAGTCTTGTCTGTCTAGTCTTGTCTGTCTAGTCTTGTCTGTCTAGTCTTGTCTGTCTAGTCTTGTCTGTCTAGTCTTGTCTGTCTAGTCTTGTCTGTCTAGTCTTGTCTGTCTAGTCTTGTCTGTCTAGTCTTGTCTGTCTAGTCTTGTCTGTCTAGTCTTGTCTGTCTAGTCTTGTCTGTCTAGTCTTGTCTGTCTAGTCTTGTCTGTCTAGTCTTGTCTGTCTAGTCTTGTCTGTCTAGTCTTGTCTGTCTAGTCTTGTCTGTCTAGTCTTGTCTGTCTAGTCTTGTCTGTCTAGTCTTGTCTGTCTAGTCTTGTCTGTCTAGTCTTGTCTGTCTAGTCTTGTCTGTCTAGTCTTGTCTGTCTAGTCTTGTCTGTCTAGTCTTGTCTGTCTAGTCTTGTCTGTCTAGTCTTGTCTGTCTAGTCTTGTCTGTCTAGTCTTGTCTGTCTAGTCTGTCTTGTCTGTCTAGTCTTGTCTGTCTAGTCTTGTCTGTCTAGTCTTGTCTGTCTAGTCTTGTCTGTCTAGTCTTGTCTGTCTAGTCTTGTCTGTCTAGTCTTGTCTGTCTAGTCTTGTCTGTCTAGTCTGTTAGTCTTGTCTGTCTAGTCTTGTCTGTCTAGTCTTGTCTGTCTAGTCTTGTCTGTCTAGTCTTGTCTGTCTCGTACGAGACGCGGAAGCGAGTAGACGTGCAGCCGAGTGCTCCACATGTTTGTGATTATTAATATGTTGGTATATAAGTTTTTTAGTTATCAGTTATATAATTGCAATCAAGCATAGCATAGTGTATTTGGTTTGTTTCTATTGTCTTGTAGAAATTTGTTTTTGATTAATAACGGTGTTTTTAGTTTTTCTTTAAGCTAAATAGTTTTAGCTTAATAGAGTCACAGCAAGTCGCGTGAGTTTTTTATATTTTTTAAATTCTCTCTTTTTGTTCCCACTCCTTATCTCATATATACGGAGATAAAGATAATCCAACGCCGCAGACGTTTTTGCATTTACTGCAACACGCTATCTGCGGCAAATTTTTCACCACCCCCCAAGGAGGGGAGAATTTTTGAATTCAGTTTTTTAGTTTGTGGAAACTCCATTCAGTATGGATTTTTTCACAAAACAAAAATTGAGTAAGGGTGTAGGGGAGATGGATAGCCGGGCGAGAAGCCAGTCTATTGGAGAAACCCCGAAGAAAAGGAAAGTGGCGGATCGGTCGACTGATGACGTGGAGGCGTACAAGAAGACGGAGTGCTCGATCGCTTTTACAATCGTGGAAGCGATTGGAGCACTTACCAGACAAGTGGAGGACTTGGAAAGGGCTATCGCTGGAGGCAGTAGCACGAAGAAAGAAGTTAAAGATGCAGCAGCGCGAGTTAAAAAGACCGTGACCACCTGGCTGGAAGCGCACCGTTTCCTGCCCGTTGAAAAGGTGGTTATATGACACGGAGATCCAAACTGTAAGTGTGGCATGCAAGGAAGTCAGCACCCAAACGGAGGCTGAATGTAGTATCACCAGTGCGCTGAAGCCGGGTATGAATGTGCAGGAGTACATGTCCCTGGCGAGGGAGAGGTGGTCCGAGGACGCCTTCACCGTGGTGAAGATGGCTAAGGGCTCTCCTCTGGTCAGGGACGAGGATGTACTCCTGCTAGTTGCAGGAGAGAAAGGGGGTAACTGTGGACAGCTGGGCTGGGGGGATGCTCGACCAGCTCCCCCAGGCCAAGCGAGTGGCTGAAGGCTTGAATGTAGGCTCCGTGGCCTACATCAAGAAGCGAGAATGTTGTGTGTATGGGAGGCGACGAGTCGTTGGACTCCGAGAGGAAGTACCACTTCATCGCCCGGCTGGATGACAATAAGGTCGAGGGCGCCGAAGAAAAGGCGTTCGAGACCTTATTAAGAATGAGAGGTCTTTGTGAGAAGACAGAGAGAAAGAGGTTCGCTATTGGTGTGGCAGGAAACCTTAATAGTGGCTGGTACGAAAGATGGCTGAATGCGTGTGGCATGGCACAGGAGTTGAGCTAACCCTGTGCTGGATGAATGCGGAGGGCCAAAAGCCCAGAGTTGAAGGGGCCGGAGGCACCAGAAAGGCAGAAACCTTACTGGTGAGGAGGGCAGAGGGTGTTTCTTACGCCGATATGGTGAATGTCCTTAAGAAGGAAGTAGACATGGAGGATATAAATGTAAGGGCGATGAGGAAAAACCCACGCTGGGGACCTCATCGTCAGAGTGAATGATGATGGGGAAAAGAAGCGACTGGCAGAGCGAATGGCCCTAGTGACTGAGGCTGTAAGGGATGTCAGGACGGAGGTGGGGGCTCAGAAGTGTCCTTGTTAGGGGCATGGATGAGGCTACCACCACCGATGAGGTGAAAGGAGCCATTCAGAAGGCAGCTGATTGTAAGGAGTGTGTGGTAAAGTCTCTCCGCACAGTGCGCGGAGGGGCCAGTATGGCAGTTGCCACTCTTCCAGTAAGAGCATCACAAAACATACTGGAGAAAGGAAGAATAAAAGTTGGATGGATCATGTGCCGAGTGACCGAAGACAATAAGCCGATCAGGTGCTACAGATGCCTTGGCTTCGGGCACCTGGCGGCAGCATGCAAGGGAATTGAGAGAAAGAATGCGTGTTTGCGATGCGATGAAAGTGGGCACAAAGCACACGAGTGCACGGCCAAAGAGGCTAAGTGCTTCGTGTGCGGAGTGAGTGGGCACAGGGCGGACTCCATGAACTGTCCTGCGTACAGGAAACTGTGCAGGGAAAGTATGAAAGGGACGTCTCAAAGAAACAGATTATGCTAGTATTGCAGACGAACTCAAATAGGAGTGCTGCTGCAATGGAGCTGGTATGGAAGACGGTGCATGATGAGAGAGTGGATGTGGCCATTGTCTCCGAACCAAATCTTCGGACTATTGGTAATGGAGGCTGGCACGTGGACCAGTGTAAGAATGTTGCTGTGAGGATTTTCCAATCGGAAAATCCTCATGGTTAAGTGTGGATGTGGAAATGGATATGTGTGGATTGAATGGAAAAACTGGGTCCTGTATGGGTGCTACATCTCGCCTAACATAACGTTAGAGCAGTTTGTAGCTTTTATGGATGAGCTAAGGGCCAGTATGAAAAGCTGGTCCAAAGAGATTGTTGTCGGGGGGGATTTCAACGCTAAGTCCGCTTGGTGGGGATCCCCTAGAGAGGATGAGAGAGGGAGAATGATGGAAGAGTGGCTGGCAGAGGAGGACCTGGTGGTTCACAACAGTGGGAATGTGCCAACCTTCGTGCGGGGTGAAGTATGTCTTTCATAGACATCACTTTTAGCACCTCACGGATCGCAGGCAGAGTGAAAGAGTGGCGTGTCAGAGAGGGAGAGAATCTGAGTGATCACCAGGATATTCTCTTCGACGTACGAAAGGATGTTTCTGAGGGACCGGTTGCTTGTAGAACGAATGGATGGAGAGTGGACAAGAGTCTACTAGAAAGATTGGGAGACGTCATGAAAGAGCTGTCTGAAAGGACAGTCCCCGAAAATGGATTGCGGAGCTCCTGCGAAGCAGTTCTTCACGGGGCCTGTGATGTGGTGTTTCGGAGAAAACGGAGGGGCGGTCAGAGGCAGGAAAGCCAGTTTACTGGTGGAATGAGCAGGTAGCTGAAAAGCGTAAAACCTGTTTGCGTGAAAGGAGATGCATGGTGAAGAGCAATAGGCGAGCAAATGAGGAAGTGCGTGAGGAGTGCAGAAGGAGGTATAACTTGGCGCGCAGGGAACTTCGCAGAGCCATCGCGGACTCCAAGCAAGAAGCTTGGAGAGTGCTCTGCGAAGAGGTGAATAATAACATCTCGGGTGACGGCTAGAAGATCGTCACCAGAAAAATTGCGCACATGGTTAATACTCTCCGGGGGGATAGCCTAATGACGGAAGTCAAGAAGCTGTTCCCAGTACATGAGCGAATGAACTGGCTGGAACCCGTGGGATGGAGATCGGCGCCCCTTTTCACTCCAGCCGAGCTGCAGAGTGCAGTTGGCCGGATGAAGGAGGGAAAAGCGCCGGGTCCTGATGGTGTTCCACCGGAAGCGTGCAAGGTGTTTGGGCATGTGTGTGAGGACATGTGCTTTGAGCATGATGAATGAATTGCTGATGAATGGCAGATTCCCCAAAGAGTGGAAGAGAGCGAGACTGGTGATGATTGAAAAAGAGCGAAAGGAAGGAGAGGAAGCCAATTACAGGCCAATCTGCCTACTGAATGGGATAGCGAAGATGTTTGAGAGTATGATCGGAGCTAGGATAAATGAGGATCTCGAGAGGGTAGGGGGTCTTTCAGAGGAACAGTATGGGTTCAGAGGCGGCCGCACTACGGTAATGATGCGTGTGATAGAGAGAGCAAGGTTAGCAAATACGGGTCCATGGCGTACCCGTAGCTACTGCGTGCTTGTAACCCTGGACGTGAAAAATGCCTTCAATTCGGTCCCATGGGGCGGAATCATGGAGGTTTTGGAACTAAAGGGGGTAGCTCCCTACCTTCGAAAGATGGTGGGGAGCTACTTGAATGTTAGGGAGATAGTGACTGTGGAAGGTAAAATCTTCAAAATGAGTGCGGGTGTTCCACAGGGTTCGGTTCTTGGGCCGATACTGTGGAACATATTTTATGATGAGGTTTTGAGATTGAGGCTGCCAGACGGGGTTACACTCGTAGGGTACGCTGATAACTTAGCGGTGGTCGCTGTCGCAAGAACGGAAGAAAGTCTGAAAGCGATAATGAATGAGGCAATTGGTAGGATTGATCGGTGGATGGGGGAAAAAGGGCTTGCTCTGGCTCCCCACAAAACCGAGGCGGTCCTGCTAATTGGGAGAAGAAAGCTGCGTGAATTGACCGTGCGAATGGGGGACAGTTGACGTACCGGCTCGGGAATCTGTAAGATACCTTGGGGTAGAGCTCCAGCGAAATCTCAGGGTGTCCGATCAGGTCACCCGGGTGGTGAGCAAGGCTACAGCATGTGTGAGAGCCCTTGGACAGCTGATGCCCCAACATAGGTGGGCCGTTGGCTCCAAGAGGAGGATTATGAATGCGGTCGTGCACTCCATTCTCCTGTAATGGGGTGCCGGCATGGAATAAATGCGTTCAGGATTAAATGTTATAGAGCGAGACTGATGAGAGTGCAAAGGTGTATGCTGCTGCGTGTGTGCAGCGCATACAGGACTGTTTCTGGCGACGCCGTGGCGGTTGTTGCTGGAGTTATCCCGTTAGACCTTCTAGCGCATGAAAGGGTGAGAGTTTGGGGAGGTAATGACCCTAGAAATGAAAGGGAAAAACAATGCGTGTATGGCAAGAGCTATGGCAGGGGTCGGAAAAGGGAGCCTGGACCAGGCAACTGATTCCGTCTATCGATGAATGGGTCAACCGTGGGGCACGGGGAGGTGAATATCACCTCACCCAGGCGCTTACGGGGCATGGATGCTTTGGGTCTTACCTGGTGCGCATCGGGAAACTGGTTGAGGCGCACTGTAGGTACTGTGGAGCGACTGAGGACACCTGCGGAGCATACCATCTTCGAGTGTACGAGATGGGAGAGAATGAGGAGCGCCGCAGAATGCAAGGTGGGAGAGAAATGTGAACAAGGAGAGTATGGTGAGAATCATGCTCCGCAGTGAGTATGAATGGGGCGTGCTGACTGGAATGATAGGTTATATAATGAGGAGAAAGGATAAGGATGAAAGGGACGAGCGTAAGGCGGGTCGAGGGGTTGCTACGCGCGAGCCGAGCGTGCCATCGCCGGGCCCCCCCTTAGTGCGAAGGGGGCGCACAAATTTATTGTAAACTCTGATGTGAGGGGGGGGCACGGCGATTAACGACGCGCCCGGCACAACGAATGAATGGATGAATGCTTTGGATATGAAAGGGGGAGGAACGTGGTGAAGTTATGCCAAATTTTTGGATTCCATCACGTTCTCTCTGGCTTTGACTGGGGGGTCTGAATGGTGGGGGTTTTTTTAGTGGGTCGCCCCTTTTGGGGGGCAGCCCCACACTACCACTCGACACGGGTCGGGTGGTGTCTGTTTGCAGATTTTCACCTCCAGCACGTGCAAAAAAAAAAATTAAAAAAAAAAGTCTTGTCTGTCTAGTCTTGTCTGTCTAGTCTTGTCTGTCCAGTCTTGTCTGTCTAGTCTTGTCTGTCTAGTCTTGTCTGTCTAGTCTTGTCTGTCTAGTCTTGTCTGTCTAGTCTGTCTAGTCTTGTCTGTCTAGTCTTGTCTGTCTAGTCTTGTCTGTCTAGTCTTGTCTGTCTAGTCTTGTCTGTCTAGTCTTGTCTGTCTAGTCCTTGTCTGTCTAGTCTTGTCCTGTCTAGTCTTGTCTGTCTAGTCTTGTCTGTCTAGTCTTGTCTGTCTAGTCTTGTCTGTCTAGTCTTGTCGCCTAGTCTTGTCTTCTAGTCTTGTCTTCTAGTCTTGTCTGTCTAGTCTTGTCTGTCTAGTCTTGTCTGTCTAGTCTTGTCTGTCTAGTCTTGTCTGTCTAGTCTTGTCTGTCTAGTCTTGTCTGTCTTGTCTTGTCTGTCTAGTCTTGTCTGTCTAGTCTTGTCTGTCTAGTCTTGTCTGTCTAGTCTTGTCTGTCTAGTCTTGTCTGTCTAGCTCTTCTAGTCTTGTCTGTCTAGTCCTCTTGTCTGTCTAGTCTTGTCTGTCTAGTCTTGTCTTGTCTTGTCTGTCTAGTCTTGTCTGTCTAGTCTTGTCTGTCTAGTCTTGTCTGTCTAGTCTTGTCTGTCTAGTCTTGTCTGTCTAGTCTTGTCTGTCTAGTCTTGTCTGTCTAGTCTTGTCTGTCTAGTCCTTGTCTGTCTAGTCTTGTCTGTCTAGTCTTGTCTGTCTAGTCTTGTCTGTCTAGTCTTGTCTGTCTAGTCTTGTCTGTCTAGTCTTGTCTGTCTAGTCTTGTCTAGTCTTGTCTGTCTAGTCTTCTGTCTAGTCTTGTCTCTAGTCTTGTCTGTCTAGTCTTGTCTTTGTCTGTCTAGTCTTGTCTGTCTAGTCTTGTCTGTCTAGTCTTGTCTGTCTAGTCTTGTCTGTCTAGTCTTGTCTGTCTAGTCTTGTCTGTCTAGTCTTGTCTGTCTAGTCTTGTCTGTCTAGTCTTGTCTGTCTAGTCTTGTCTGTCTAGTCTTGTCTGTCTAGTCTTGTCTGTCTAGTCTTGTCTGTCTAGTCTTGTCTGTCTAGTCTTGTCTGTCTAGTCTTGTCTGTCTAGTCTTGTCTGTCTAGTCTTGTCTGTCTAGTCTTGTCTGTCTAGTCTTGTCTGTCTAGTCTTGTCTGTCTAGTCTTGTCTGTCTAGTCTTGTCTGTCTAGTCTTGTCTGTCTAGTCTTGTCTGTCTAGTCTTGTCTGTCTAGTCTTGTCTGTCTAGTCTGTCTAGTCTTGTCTGTCTAGTTTTGTCTGTCTAGTCTTGTCTGTCTAGTCTTGTCTGTCTAGTCTTGTCTGTCTAGTCTTGTCTGTCTAGTCTTGTCTGTCTAGTCTTGTCTGTCTAGTCTTGTCTGTCTAGTCTTGTCTGTCTAGTCTTGTCTGTCTAGTCTTGTCTGTCTAGTCTTGTCTGTCTACTCTTGTCTGTCTAGTCTTGTCTGTCTAGTCTTGTCTGTCTAGTCTTGTCTGTCTAGTCTTGTCTGTCTAGTCTTGTCTGTCTAGTCTTGCCTGTCTAGTCTTGTCTGTCTAGTCTTGTCTGTCTAGTCTTTGTCTGTCTAGTCTTGTCTGTCTAGTCTTGTCTGTCTAGTCTGGTCTGTCTAGTCTTGTCTGTCTAGTCTTGCTGTCTAGTCTTGTCTGTCTAGTCTTGTCTGTCTAGTCTTGTCTGTCTAGTCTTGTCTGTCTAGTCTTGTCTGTCTAGTCTTGTCTGTCTAGTCTTGTCTGTCTAGTCTTGTCCGTCTAGTCTTGTCTGTCTAGTCTTGTCTGTCTAGTCTTGTCTGTCTAGTCTTGTCTGTCTAGTCTTGTCTGTCTAGTCTTGTCTGTCTAGTCTTGTCTGTCTAGTCTTGTCTGTCTAGTCTTGTCTGTCTAGTCTTGTCTGTCTAGTCTTGTCTGTCTAGTCTTGTCTGTCTAGTCTTGTCTGTCTAGTCTTGTCTGCATAGTCTTGTCTGTCTAGTCTTGTCTGTCTAGTCTTGTCTGTCTAGTCTTGTCTATCTAGTATTGTCTGTCTAGTCTTGTCTGTCTAGTCTTGTCTGTCTAGTCTTGTCTGTCTAGTCTTGTCTGTCTAGTCTTGTCTGTCTAGTCTTGTCTGTCTAGTCTTGTCTGTCTAGTCTTGTCTGTCTAGTCTTGTCTGTCTAGTCTTGTCTGTCTAGTCTTGTCTGTCTAGTCTTGTCTGTCTAGTCTTGTCTGTCTAGTCTTGTCTGTCTAGTCTTGTCTGTCTAGTCTTGTCTGTCTAATCTTGTCTTTCTAGTCTTGTCTGTCTAGTCTTGTCTGTCTAGTCTTGTCTGTCTAGTCTTGTTTGTCTAGTATTGTCTGTCTAGTCTTGTTTGTCTAGTCTTGTCTGTCTAGTCTTGTCTGTCTAGTCTTGTCTGTCTAGTCTTGTCTGTCTAGTCTTGTCTGTCTAGTCTTGCCTGTCTAGTCTTGTCTGTCTAGTCTTGTCTGTCTATTCTTGTCTGTCTAGTCTTGTCTGTCTAGTCTTGTCTGTCTAGTCTTGTCTGTCTAGTCTTGTCTGTCTAGTCTTGTCTGTCTAGTCTTGTCTGTCTAGTCTTGTCTGTCTAGTCTTGTCTGTCTAGTCTTGTCTGTCTAGTCTTGTCTGTCTAGTCTTGTCTGTCTAGTCTTGTCTGTCTAGTCTTGTCTGTCTAGTCTTGTCTGTCTAGTCTTGTCTGTCTAGTCTTGTCTGTCTAGTCTTGTCTGTCTAGTCTTGTCTGTCTAGTCTTGTCTGTCTAGTCTTGTCTGTCTAGTCTTGTCTGTCTAGTCTTGTCTGTCTAGTCTTGTCTGTCTAGTCTTGTCTGTCTAGTCTTGTCTGTCTAGTCTTGTCTGTCTAGTCTTGTCTGTCTAGTCTTGTCTGTCTAGTCTTGTCTGTCTAGTCTTGTCTGTCTAGTCTTGTCTGTCTAGTCTTGTCTGTCTAGTCTTGTCTGTCTAGTCTTGTCTGTCTAGTCTTGTCTGTCTAGTCTTGTCTGTCTAGTCTTGTCTGTCTAGTCTTGTCTGTCTAGTCTTGTCTGTCTAGTCTTGTCTGTCTAGTCTTGTCTATCTAGTCTTGTCTGTCTAGTCTTGTCTGTCCAGTCTTGTCTGTCTAGTCTTGTCTGTCTAGTCTTGTCTGTCTAGTCTTGTCTGTCTAGTCTTGTCTGTCTAGTCTTGTCTGTCTAGTCTTGTCTGTCTAGTCTTGTCTGTCTAGTCTTGTCTGTCTAGTCTTGTCTGTCTAGTCTTGTCTGTCTAGTCTTGTCTGTCTAGTCTTGTCTGTCTAGTCTTGTCTGTCTAGTCTTGTCTGTTTAGTCTTGTCTGTCTAGTCTTGTTTGTCTAGTCTTGTCTGTCTAGTCTTGTCTGTCTAGTCTTGTCTGTCTAGTCTTGTCTGTCTAGTCTTGTCTGTCTAGTCTTGTCTGTCTAGTCTTGTCTGTCTAGTCTTGTCTGTCTAGTCTTGTCTGTCTAGTCTTGTCTGTCTAGTCTTGTCTGTCTAGTCTTGTCTGTCTAGTCTTGTCTGTCTAGTCTTGTCTGTCTAGTCTTGTCTGTCTAGTCTTGTCTGTCTAGTCTTGTCTGTCTAGTCTTGTCTGTCTAGTCTTGTCTGTCTAGTCTTGTCTGTCTAGTCTTGTCTGTCTAGTCTTGTCTGTCTAGTCTTGTCTGTCTAGTCTTGTCTGTCTAGTCTTGTCTGTCTAGTCTTGTCTGTCTAGTCTTTTCTGTCTAGTCTTGTCTGTCTAGTCTTGTCTGTCTAGTCTTGTCTGTCTAATCTTGTCTGTCAAGTCTTGTCTGTCTAGTCTTGTCTGTCTAGTCTTGTCTGTCTAGCCTTGTCTGTCTAGTCTTTTCTGTCTAGTCTTGTCTGTCTATTTTTGTCTGTATAGTCTTGTTTGTCTAGTCTTGTCTGTCTAGTCTTGTCTGTCTAATCTTTTCTGTCTAGTCTTGTCTGTCTAGTCTTGTCTGTCTATTCTTGTCTGTCTAGTCTTGTCTGTCTTGTCTTGTCTGTCTAGTCTTGTCTGTCTAGTCTTGTCTGTCTAGTCTAGTCTGACTAGTCTTGTCTGTCTAATCTTGTCTGTCTAGTCTTGTCTGTCTATTCTTGTCTGTCTAGTCTTGTCTGTCTAGTCTTGTCTGACTAGTCTTGTCTGTCTAGTCTTGTCTGTCTTGTCTTGTCTATCTAGTCTTGTCTGTCTAATCTTGTCTATCTAGTCTATCCTGTCTAGTCCTGTGTTTTGTCCGTCAAATATTGTCTATCTAGTCTTGTCTGTCTAATTTGGTCTGCCTAATCTTTTATGTCTAGTCTTGTCTGTCTAATCTTGTCTCTTTAGTCTTGTGCATCTAGTATACTCTGATATGTCTTGTCTGTTTAGATTTGTACGGCGGATCTTGTATGTAGAGTCTTGCCTATCTAGTCTCGCCGATTTAGTCTTTTCTTTCTAGTCTTGACTGTTTAGTATTATATTCTTATCTTGTGTTATTTGCTTAGTGATTAAGCCTTAGTCTATCTATTATGTCTATTCTTGTCTATTCTAGTCTG
This sequence comes from Phosphuga atrata, assembly GCA_944588485.1. Taxonomy (NCBI): domain Eukaryota; kingdom Metazoa; phylum Arthropoda; class Insecta; order Coleoptera; family Silphidae; genus Phosphuga; species Phosphuga atrata. The sequence goes on from OX155899.1 coordinate 48,541,191, forward strand.
TTCTAGTCTTTTCTTATCTATTTGTGTTTATTCTTGTCCATTCTTATCTAGTTTTGTCTATTTTGTTCAATTTTTGTTTTTGCAACCTTGTTTGTGGCGGGCAACGGATTATAATTATTTCTAATTATAGTTGATTATGGAAATATTGTAAATATTTTTATAAGCGATTTTTCAAACGGATTTCTGATAAATTTGATATAATTTTCTCGATTTTTCCAATAAATTTATTTTTTATTCGAGAATAAATCATAAATAATTATTACATAGACAGCACATGTTATTAACTTGTGAGTCAAATTGTAACTTATTATAATATAAATCGCGAGGGAAAATGATGCAGAAATTTCCATTTACTATATAAATTGGCACATTTCGACGCATCCGAACATTATCAAGTTTGAAGAGACATTTGAAGGAACTTTGTGACCGGACTAGGCAGAGTTAAAAGTAATCTAAGTAGATGCAAATAATGGAATTGGAATTATTTTTAGTTTTGTTTGCCGTCATTTGCACTCAATATTCAGTAAGTTCTTTTGAAAGACTGTACTTAGACAAGCAAGATTAGACAGACAAGCCGACAAATAAAACTTGAGAAAAATGAATATTACACATGACTGGATATACTAGACTAATCAGACAAGACTAGTCGTACAAGGGTAGTCCTGTAAATATTTGTAATCTGTATCTGTAAATATTTTTGGGATTTAGGCAGGATATAACCAAATTCCTGATGAATTTAAGGAAGTTGCACCCAAAATAAGACAAGCTTGTCAAGAACAATCTGGAGCTAATTTAGGTAAGTCTTCACATGCAATATAATTGATGAGAATGAAAAGACAAGACTATGTAGACAAGATTAGATAGACAAGACTAGGTAGGCAAGATTAGACAGACAAGACTAGATATACGAAACTTGCCTGATCAAACTAGACAGACAAGATTATACAAATAAAGTTACACAGGAAGGACTTATTAGGCAACATTAGATAGACAAGACTGGACACATAAGACCTGGCAGACAACACCAGATTAGTTCAAATTAAAAAATATGCAAGGGAAAAGCTGCTGGAGAAGTGGCAGATGTGCTGGGATGCAGCATCAAAAGGAAGGTGGACCTACAAAATGATACCTGACATAATCCCGTGGGTTACACGGAACACGATAAAATAAATTACTATCTCACCCATGTGCTAAGGGTGCTTTAAAGAATACCTGTTCCGCATAGGCAGAGCCGAAGATGACTGGAGCGTCTACTGTGGGGACACCGACAGTGTGTCACACACATTTCTTGCATGCGATAGATGGACTGACGAACGGAACATATGAACCAGCAAGACAAAAACGGCACTCAACGAATACTCACTGGTAATGGAAATGCTGCAGGACGAGGAGAGCTGGACTGTCACCGACAACTTTATAAGAGCCATTCTAAGTCAAAAAAGACAGGACGAACGAACAACGCAAGACACGCGCCAAATTCAAGCAAATATAGAGGAAACCTAAACTCCGTGAACCCCTAAACACCAAAAGTGAACGGGTGATGTAAGGGTTGCTGTAAATAAGAAATTCAGTTGTGGAAATACCTTTTCCAGTACAGCGATATCACGGAGATATGCGAAGAGCGGTTCCGTGATGTACGAGAAGTTGAGGGGGGCCACTTGTCAAGTTAACGAAAGTGCTTGCTACGTCCTCCACAAAAAAGACAATACTAGATAGGCAAGATTAGACAGAGCTAGGTTGGAAGGACTGGTAATAGAAAAGACTAGACGGAGAAGAACAGACAGACTAGACTTGGGAGACAAAACTAGGCAAACAAAACTAGACAAACAAGAATAGACAGATCAAACTAGACAAAGAAGAGAAGACAAACAATATTCGTTAAAAATAATTTGACTAGCCAAGCATAGACAGATGTAGTAATTATCAAATTTGTTTCAGATATAGTTGATGGCATGATGACTGGTAATTTCGATGTTGGTAAACCTGAAGCTTGTTATCTGAAATGTCTTCTAGATACGATGCATGTTGTAAGAATTGTTGCTTGTAGTTAAACATTGTGTTGTCTAATAATTGCAGATTTCATAACTTTGAGACTAGATGGCGAAAATTGAGACAATAATCAAAATTTGTGTCCACACTTAAATTTATATTCTAGATCAGTGTTGCTCAAACTTTCGATGCATGTGTTGTACCCCTTTCAAATATTTTTAACATGTCGTATCCCTTAGTAGAAAATTTCTGGCATATTCTAAAAAACAAAAACTGTAATCATATTTTGTAAATAATATCCTCAGGTTGGGATTTATTTTATAAATTACAAGAAAATGTTCTTCTTTATAAGAGATCTTGTCTTTAAATGCATAAAAACAATCTTTAAAGCATTGTATCGTCAACAGTTTAAAAATTTTAAAAGAAAATATAAGACAATCATTTAGAAACGGAAATTCTCAGAAGTTAATATTGCTTTGTATTGTATTGATTAGCTATCAAAGATGATTGAAATGTCGCAGCTAATCCATACGAATTAACAGATAGTTTGCAATATACCTATACGTTTATTGATTTAAACATTTTATAAAAAGTTCTTTATATATTTGCTTCGTCACACACAAAAAAGGAAAATTTTCAAAAATCTTTCGTAGCCCATGCAAACCCCTCGAGTACCCCTTGGGGTAAGCGTACCACACTTTGGGAAACACTGATCTAGACTTTAATCAAATCTCAAATCTAGACTTTAATCTAATTTAGAACCTAGACTTTAATCTAATTTAGATTCCAATCTTTAGATCAATATATCTCAATGACTCAAATTGAATACAAAAAAAATCAATTGCCGAATTTAATTGCCAAATGCTTAGATTTCGATAAATTCAAGAATTGCGATACCTAGATACCTAGATTTCTAGCTAAGATTCAAAAAACAAATCCAGATTGAGGTTTTGTATCGATTGACATAATCTAGACTCTTGATTGATGAACAGTTAGAGATTGTTACATTTAGATTCAGAATAAATGTCTGATAGCTTCGTTATTTAGAATAAACGTCTTAGACTAAATTCAAGAATTGTGCCAGATATCTATATTGAGACCAGATATGATTAAAAAACTTACCTAGATTGCGACTTTATATTAATTATCTAGAACCAAATCTTTTGATGAATCTAGACTCTAGACTGATCAAACTGTTATCTAGATATTGCACTGTTATGTAGATATTGATAGATACCTAGATTTAAATTAGATGAATGAAATGCATTATATACATAGATTTACAGGTAAAATGTTCTAAAGCTTAGTTGCTAATCTAGAATCATATCTTTTCAATCTAGACTCTAGATCAATCTAGACTCTAGATTGATCACAACTTAGATATTGCTAGATAACTATATTTAGATTATATTCACGAATTACTTTAGATACCTAGATTTAGACTAGACTCAATTTTAATGATCTAAAGCATGGGTGGGCAAATCTTTTAGCTCTCGGGCAACATTACGTATAAAAATTTGACAGCGGGCTGCACTAAGTATTTTTCTATTTAGTTATTTGGATATCACGATCGTTGCATCTATACAAGTCTAGGCACAATAATATACTTGGGTTTTTCTCAAAGAAGAGAACAATATCAGGGTTGTCCAACTGCAAGTGTTCCAAGGGCCGCTTAAAAAAATGCGGTTTGTAGGGCCGCATTATAAAATTGTACACCCCACTTGGACAGCTCTGATATACAAGTGTATATCAGGGCTGTCCAAGTGGCGTGTACTCCTTTATAATGCGGCCCTCCAAAGCGCATTTCTTTTTAAAGCGGCCCTTGGAGCACTTGCAGTTGAACAACCCTGATTTTGTTCCCTTCTTTGAGAAAAAACCTCTTGTTAAACGATATATTTTTAGAACCCGAAAATATGCAGTGTCTATGAAATAGAGGCAGCTAAATAATAAAGTAAACATCATGCCTGGTAAACATAATAAACAATCATAGACAGACTAGTCAGACAGATTTAGTCTTTATAGTAGTCTATAATATCTCTATTTTTTAAAGCTGTGTTTATTTTAGAATGCGAATCACAAAACTAACTTAAAGTTTTTATTGGAAATAAATATTTCCTTAATTAAAATTTATAAATTTATTTATAAAATGCTTCGCGGAACGCATAAAATGTCAACGCGGGCAAAATGCGGCCCACGGGCCGCTATTTGTAAAGGCCTGATCGAAACTGTAGTTGATAACTCCAGAAACATATCTTTTGATTAATCTCTAGACTGGTAAATCTTAACTCTATAAATTCAACAAAAATGTCTTCAATTTATTAACCAAGCAAATATTTGTAAAATAAATTTACAAAAATTGCAGTATTTTGAAAGACAAGGAATTTTATTGCAAATTTAATTTTTAAAATTAGCCCTTTCGGACTACAGCGAACAGTTTGGGAACCACAGTTTATAAATGACTATAAATCTTGAAACATATTCTTTTGTAGTGGACTCCTGATGGGCATATCGACTACGATAAGCTTACAAATGGTTTTTCTGAGCAGATGAGGCCAATCGTAAAACCCGTGTTTGATGCTTGCCAACACATATGTAAGTAATTCTTAGGGAAATTATTTTGGGAAAACAACGGCAAATTTAGAACTAGTTGATAGTATAGTGTCCTCAGTAGTGTAGTGTACAACATACTCGCCGAATAAGCGGGATATCGGGGTTTCATTCCCCGTCGAGGCCAAGGCATTTTCAACTAGAGCTGCACTTACCGTCCTGGCTGCCCACTGAAGGAATGTGATACCGGGATGGAGCATACTAAAATTTAAGTGGAAAAGGGGCTTGAGTGAGAGGTCTGGAAACCACAATAAAAAAGATAGTATACTAGTAGATAGTGTGGTAGTAGGTAGTATAGTAATAAATAGTAAAGTAGTAGAGACTCTAATAATAAACAGTAAACTAGTAGATAGTATATATACTAGTAGATGGTATACATGTGCTCGAAAATCAGATAAAACCGAATATTCAGTAATCATGGGAGATTTCAACTCGAAAATAGTCCGAAAGAGAAAAAAAACCTGCCAAATATTGGGGGAAATGCTTATAAATTACTTGCAAGACGAACACCTGTTCTGCATGAACAGCTTCTTCAAGAAACCAAAAACAACGGAGATGGACAAGGTTAAGCCCAGGCGGTAAAATTAAACATTAAATAGACTACGTAATATCTATAAATAAAAATATAATCACAAACGTCTCAGTGATAAATAACTTCCACACCGGCAGCGACCACAGGTTAATAAGAGCTGCGCTGGAAATTAACACTAAAATAGAACGAATGAAAATGCTCGAGAAGAAAACCCTTTCCAACTATAAGCCTCTTAAAACATAACCAGGTAGAATACATAAAGGAAATATCAACTAAGATGAACTATACAAACATTACGACATTAAGTATCGATGAATTGAATGAAAAAATTGTAAATGACTTACAAACAGACAGTAAGAAAATTTGGACAAAGGACAAAACTGCGAAAAAATAAAAAGATCAGCGAAGGTACAATAGAACTCATGAAACGAATACTTCTTCGTTTCATGAGTACCTAAAAAAGGTACCTAACCTAACCTAACCTAAACCGAAAATTGAACGAATGCTGACAACTTAGTAAGCCCATTACTAAAAAAACCAGGAGAGAAACTAGAAGCCAAACTCAGGACTCATAAAAGATACAAGAGAAAATAACAAAAACAAGAACAAAAATGTCAAAGGGAAAAACGAAAATCCATAACATTAAAAATAAGGACGGTACAACGGTCAGCGACAAAGAACAAATTACCGAAGCTATTCAAATCTTCTACACAGACCTCTACAGATCCCACATACCAACCACACTAACTACAAAAAAACGAGCTAATACAGAACGTAAATTCAGAAGACATACCAGAAATGGATATCCTCGAAATAAATAAAGCTCTTAAACAATTAAAAAACGGGAAAGCGCCAGGCGAAGATCAAATATCAACAGAAAAGTTAAAACTAGGGGGACACTTTATAAAATGCAGTAAAACTTGTACTAAATAACTGCATTGAAGAAACGACAATACCTTCTGCCTGGGAAAACTGAACTAATTCTGATGCACAAGAAAGGGGACAATAAAGGCATTAAGAGCGATAGACCCAATAGTCTGCTATCACACCTCTATAAATTGTTAATAATAATTTTTACCAACCTCCAGAACAGGCTGGATTTCGTAAAAGGTTTAGCACAACGGATCACATGCAGACTCTTGCGCACATTAATTTAGAAGTGGACGCAATATAAAGTGTACCCATACATCTAGCGTTTATTGACTACGAAAAAGCGTTCAATTCTATCGAACTCTGGGCAATTTTTACTGCCATGAATAAAGCCAGAATCGCCGCACGGTATTCACAATTCGACAAATATACCAAAATGCCAGGGAGAGAAAGTCAGGCAAGGAGACACCATATCACAAAAGCTGTTTACACTCGCTATAGAAGACGTTTTTAAAAACATGCATTGGGAGAAGGAAGGCATAAGCATAGTTGGCAAATATCGATATCACTTACGTTTAGCCCTTAATATAATATTAATACGCTCAGACATCCAAGAACTTAAAGATATGCTAGACCAACAAAATACAGCATCACTATCAGTAGGCCTGAAAATGAACTTGGGAAAGACCAAGATCATGACCGAAGAAGTTGAAGCCCAACCGAACCAAATGGACGGCCTGGAAATCGAACAAGTGACCTAGGTACATAGATCATATACCTAGTATATGAGAGTACATATACCTAGGACATCAAACAAAGCTAGAATAAAAACAATAACTAGAAGGATAAGTCAGAGCTGGGCTGCTTTCGGCAAACTCACATATACTCAAGAACCCGTATGGACTCGTAGGATTACTCACTAGGAGATCAAGAGCCAGAAAACGAAGCACTGGAAGACCGCAAAGGAGCTGGCTCAACGACATCAAGAAAATATTGGGGAAAGAATGGAATCAAATCGCAACAAGAATATGCGCATGAAACGACTTGAAGGAGGCCTACGTCCAGCAGGGGACAAATACGGGCTGAAAAGAAAGAGAGAGAGAGAGTATACTATTTGCAAGACAAGACTAGACAGACAAGACTATAGACAAGATAGTAAAGTAGAAGATAGTATACTAATAGATAAAATAGTAGTAGCTATTATACTAGTAGGGAGTATTAACTAGAGGATGGTATACAAGTAGATAGTAGTAGTAACTAGTAGATTTATTTTATTGTGGCTTTAGAAGAAAACAAATAACATTTGCAAAACAAATAAAAATAATAATTACAAACAAAATAAACAACAAAGAATTGCAGATATGTTTAGTGAACATAATAATCCTTGCGATAAAGATTTCAAAATTTTCAAAATAACTGAAACCGTAAAAATTAGTAGTTTTTGCTCAAAAATTGAATATTTTGTTGTTAATTTTGTCTATTTGGAACAGAAATATCTCCCGACAAAAAATCACTATCGTAATTACCTCTTATTATTTATTTTCCTTATATTTATCTAGTTCTTATTACCTCTCCAAAAGTGGTAAGTTGTTTTATCCACCCTTCGACCATGTCCAATTTGTTTTAGGTTCCTCTGGAATCTTAAATTGGTTAAAATTATATTCGCTGCATTTTTTGATATACCCGTACCGGCGAGGGGATGCATCTCGTCAAACCACCACCTTATTTAGAGTGCGCGGTATTTAGTTGTCCGTGTTTGAAAAACTGACGCACACTTCTCAACTCAAACTAACCTTCGCGTACCTCGGCGCGTCTCTTGCTCCTCATACCTAGGTGTAGAACAGCTGCATTCTCTCGCCGTTCCGAGTATAGATAGATATATTGTACATGGGTTTACAATTGTGAGCTAAGGGTTTCCACTTGGAAGGGGAGTACGGTTTCGGTTTGTAGACTCTCTTCCCTTCCACAATGCATACAAATAATTCCAATTATCTAAAAAACCTATGTATACATAATACTTAAATGTTGACGATGGTTCTAGGAGTTATTACAATCCTGTCTAAAATTATTTCATTTCAGACGCAGGAGACGAATGTGAAACTAGCCGATTGGCTCACAAATGCTATTACGACACCGACAGCAGTGTAAGCAGAAATCCAACTTAACATTTGACATAGCATTTGATCTTAAACTCGTTCCAGGTATTCTTCCTGATCTGAACCTTCACCAACCAAGAAATATCCCCCAACAGCCGATCAAAACTACATATAGAAAATTCAATCAACATACTGGATATAATGTGCACTATATAGATTTAACACAGTTTGAACAAGAAAATATATACTATGATATAATAAACTATAATATATAATAAACTTAAAACAAAGGGAACACAGCCTGAATATATAAATATATTCAGCATTTCCGGAGCCCTATAACAATTACTGAGTTTTTTGACGACTACCAAAACAAATTTCATGTGAAATTTGTAAGTTATTCTATAGATTTCGGTCCACCTTCGTGGCAATCAACAAAAACTATAAGGATAACTTTTAAGTTTTTTCCATCCCACGTTCTAGATAATCATATAAACTTCAAACAAACGGAACACAGCCTGTATATATAAATATATTCAGCCTTTCCGGAGCTCTATAACAATTACTGAGTCTTTTGGCGACTACCAAAACAAATTTCATGTGAAATTTGTAAGTTATTCTATAGATTTCAGTCCACCCTCGTGGTAATCAACAAAAACCATAAGGATAACTTTCAAGTTTTTTTCCATCCCACGTTATAGATAATCATATAAACTCATCATACAAACGGAACGCAGACTGTATATATAAATATATTCATCCTTTCCGGAGCTCTATAACAATTACTGAGTCTTTTAGGACTACCAAAACAAATGTCATGTGAAATTTGTAAGTTATTTTATAGCTTTCAGTCCACCTTCGTGGCACTCAACAAAAAGCATGAAGATAACTGTGTTTTTAAAATCATGTCTTTCCGATACCTTAAGTGGATAGTCATCCACATTTACGCGTTTCGAGAACTTAAGTGGTGTCTGCTGGTAGATGGCTATCCACTTAAGGCAGCGCTTTTCAACCTTTTTTTACTTACGTAGCCCTTGACCTAACATCGTTAATCTACGTACCCCTAACCCACCTCCCATTATGTATAATAACGATGTAAAACTTGTTCAATATATTACGAAGAATAAAAATGAAAGAAGAGATTTCGTAGAATTCCCTTAGTAACATCTTTTGATGTTGTTATCTTTTGTTAGTTTTTATCTTTTATTTTATGATTAATTTATCTATCAATGTCCGCCATTACATAATTTCTTTTACGTACCCCCGAAGATGATTACACGTACCCCTAGGGGTACGCGTACCCCAGGTTGAGAAACGCTGACTTAAGGTATCGGAAAGACATGATTTAAAAACAAAGTTATCTTTATGGTTTTTGTTGAGTGCCACGATGGTGGACTGAAAGCTATAAAATAACTTAGTAGTCCTAAAAAGACTCAGTAATTGTTATAGAGCTCCGGAAAGGCTGCATATATTTATATATACAGGCTGTGTTCCGTTTGTTTTAAGTTTATATGATTATCTATAACGTGGGATGGTTTCACCAATTTTAAATATAAACAATAATAATGAATTTGATATCTTATTCAAAAACCTTTTCTTTCTTGCATTGTAGCCTGATCCATCTGATCTCGTTCGTCTTGTCTTGTCTGTTTAGTATTGTTTTTCGAGTCTGTCTGTCTGGTCTTGTCTGTCTAGTCTTGTCTGTCTAGTCTTGTCTGTCTAGTCTTGTCTGTTTAGTCTTGTCTGTGTAGTCTTTTCTGCATATTCTTATCTGTCTAATCTTGTCTGTCTAGTCTTGTCTTGCCTGTCTAGTCTTATCTGTCTAGTCTTGTCTGTCTAGTCTTGCCTGTCTAGTCTTGTTGTCTAGTCTTGTATCTAGTCTTGTCTGTCTAGTCCTGTTTGTCTAGTCTTGTCTGTCTAGTCTTGTTTGACTAGTCTCGTCTCTCTAGTTTTGTCCGTCTAATATTGTGTCTTCAATCTTGTCTGGTTAGTCTTGTGTCTCTAGTTTTGTCTGTCTAGCCCTGTCTTTTTTTTTTGAGGACGTAGCAAGCACTTTCAGTTAACTTGACAAGTGGCCCTTCTGATGAGCATCTTGGTACCGCTGCAAGCATAACTTCAAGATGTTGTCATACGATAGGATTCTATATTTTTTATCCATACATCCCCCATTCACTATTGTTTAGGGGTTCTTTAACTTAATTATTGTTTTTTTCCTGTTTATTTTGGCACTGCATCCGTCGTTGTTTGTCGAGTTCTTTTTGTGTAATAGTCTCTTTTGTCATGTTTTCCGTATATGACCAGTATTGTGCTGATTTAAGCATTGCGTCCACTAGTGTATGTACTTTGAGCGTCGAATTTGTCTGTTTCATCTTTTCTCTTTCTGGGGTCCACATTTTGCATTCGAAAATGGTATGTTGTGCGGTGTCTGCGTTCCCACAGTACACACAATAGCCGTCGGAGGCCCTGCCGATCCTATACAAGTACTCCTGGAAACATCCGCGGCCGCTGAGAGCCTGTGTTAGGTGATAGGAAACATCTCCATGCTGGCGTGTTGCCCATAATTTCACACAGGGTATTAGGAGTTTCGTCCAGGGTTCTTTTTCAGATGAGTTCTAGTTCTTTTGCCATAGTGCAAACATTTGCAGACATGTGCAAACATTTTGTAGTGTTCTCAGTTTGTGGAGTTTCTGGTCTTGTGCAATTCCACTCTTTCCTGTATTTGATATTCTATCGGTGCAACTCCAGCGATGACTAGCACGGCATCCGTAGATATTGTTCTGTATGCGCTGCATACTCGAATGACCATTTTTCTTTGTACAGAAGCGACCATGTTTTTAATGTTTGTTTTAGTAACGGATTTTGCCCAGACCGGAGCTCCGTACAGCATAGTTGATTGGACCACCGAGCAGAGCAGCCTTCTATTACTACTTTTGGTCCACTAGTATTGGGCATTAGTTTTTCCAAAGCTGAGGTGGTTTTAAGGGCCTTTGCCGTCATTCTTTTGACGTGATCCTTGAAGGAGAGCTTTCTGTCAATGGTTACTCCCAGGTATGTAATTGCTTCTTTGGGAGTGAATAAAAAGTAATAGGTCTAACGGTTCTGTTGCCTATTAACAGTACAGCTGCTGTTTTTTGGGGAGCTAATTTTAATCTTTTTTTTCCAGCCATTCATCCACTTGTTTCATGGCCATGTTTGCGCGACTCATTATCTCTTCTAGCTAGGTCGTCGGCGAATCCTGTTATTTGCACTCTGTCCGGCAAAATTAGTCTCAACACGCCGTCGTACATGATATTCCACAATATAGGACCCAGGACTAAGCCCAGTGGAGCACCACTGTACACTTCTTAATCAGCGATTTCAGAGCCAACTTCGAATAAAATTCTCCTGTTTGATAGATAGCTGCGAAGTAATCTCAACAGGTATGGGGCAAAGTTCCTCCTAGTCAGTTCTTCAATGATATTTTGCCATGCGACCGAGTTGAATGCGTTTTTCACATCGAAGGTTATCAATGCGCTAATCTTCCGTGTTGTCCGCGTACCAGCTGAGGTATTCTCTGCCACTCCAGCAACTCTCATGATAGCATCTACCGTCGACCTTCTTTCCCTGAACCCATATTGTCTGTCCGAGAGCTGTTTGCTTTTATCAAGCTCTCTCTTCATTCTATCAAGCAACATCTGTTCAAGGAGCTTTCCTTCGACATCCAGTAAGCTCATGGGGCGATAGAAGGCAGGCTCTTGTATAGGTTTTTCTCCCTTTCTTAGGAGCACCAGGTTGGCCTTTTCCACTTTTCTGGGAAAATTCCGCTTCTTAGAATTCTGTTCATTGTTTCTAAAATGAAGTTTGGCTGGCTGTTTACTACAATTTTGATAATTCTGGAGGAAGGTTATCTGGGCCTGGTGTTCTGCCGTTTCTAAGTCGTTTAGTGGCGCTAAGTAGTTCTTCCCTAGAGAATTCCAATACTTCGCTTACTTCCGGTAGTTCCCATTCTAGCTTTTAGTGAGTTGGAAAGAGGACCTTCACCACTTATATTATCTGTTCAAACGTTAGTTGCACGTTCGGGTGCCTTACCTTGAGCTCCCGTGTAGCAATCGAATACGCGTCACCCCACACATTTGTGTCAATTTTATTGCAAAGTTGTCGTCAGTGTTCCCTTTTGGCTTGGTAGATCTCACTACGTAGCACTTTTTTCGATGTGGAATACAAGTTTCTATGCAATTCTACTGACTCTGCGTTTGCGTTTCTTTTAAGTTTCCGCTGGTAGGTACGTCTTGCGGCAATACACGAGGATCTCATTTCAGCGATTTTATCGCTACACCAATATACTTGTTTTCCTTTTCTGTATTTTTTCCACGGGACAAGAGTGGCATTACATTTTCTCTCCAAGGCTGAGATTAGTTCTTCTGGGGATCGTTCGTTTGTGACGTTTACTTCCTCTTATAGTCTATTTATAAATGTTTCTTCATTTTTTATATGCCAGCCCCTGTGATTTTTGATGTAGCTCGCCAATTTGGGATAAACATCTACAGTTATTTTAAAGAATATATACTTGTTGTCACTTAACGTTCCCCGCGTGAGTACCTGCCAGTTTCTAGTGTTCCCTACCAGTTTCCCCGAAGTAAGAGTTATGTCCAATATGGAGGAGCTACTCCTGCGTTCGAAAGTGGGTGAATTTCCAACATTGCATACGTACAAGTCTAGCTCTGCCACCCAGTCCAGCACAATGTCTCCTCGCTTATCAGTAGTTGGGCACTCCCAATATGGGGAGTATGAAGTCTAGCCCTGTCTGTCAAATCTTGTCTATCTAGTCTTGTCTGACTAGCCTTGTCTATCTACTATTATCTTTGTCCCATAAAAAGTTTGTAATGAACAAGTTTGCATTGTTTCAAGGGACACAGGTAATCGATTTAGTGACAATGGAGCGGCTGCATTTAAAATTAAGTAATCCAGTTTGGAAGTCGATTAGTCCGTTGTGGAACTTGTAATTTTGTTACGAGATAAACACGTTGCAACACCAAACGATTTTAAACGAATTATCTCAGCAGATGAAGGTTGTATGGCCACCGACTTAATTACACAAAATGATTAATTGTTTGCAGAATCAAAGTATGCTCAATTGTGTTACCTGACAAGACTAAGCGAACAAGATTAGAGAGACAACTCTAGACAGACAACAGTATATGATATTTATTTTATTTTGAATTAAACATTATTTCATGTTTTTTTTCGAATTCAATTTTATTATGAAATTTATGCTTCATGGTCCAATGTATCCTCCTTATTCTCTGCCTTATATATTCTTAAATCATCTCAAATATCTTATTAAATCAAATATTTTAGTAAATTTCTCACTTTTTACATTATTAACTTTTTGCACATGTTCCTGGATATGGCAACTGGGGGCCGCGAGCCCCCATGGGGTGTATGGATGCGCAAGGACGACCGCATTTGAAAGGGCCTATCGGTGGCATACAGTAACCACAATAAGGAGGACAGGACATCTTTATTATGTCAACTCAAGACAGACATCTCTGGACAGACAACTCTTAACAGACAACTCTAGACAGATAACTCTAGACAGACAACTATAGACAGACAAGAGTACGCAGATGAAACAAGAGAACCATGCAGGATTTGAAAGACATTACCAGAAGTGGCAAGACTTCATAGATAAACGGGGCAGACCGACAAAGACCAAACAGTCAGAATCTGATAAGATATGTTATCTTTGATATATTTTAGTCTTGGCGATAATAGACAGAGAAGACGGAATAGATAGACAATACAAGACTAGATCGTGAATTAAGAAAATTTGTCTTGGAATTCTCGTGTATTGAAACAATTAGTTTTAATGAAATAATTGGATAATTTTTCATATTTTCCTTAATTGTCTGCAATTTTCCCAATTAAGAGATTAGCGAGATATTTTCCGTAGCGGAAAATCGCACCAGGAATTTTCATATAAAAACGAACAAGAAAAAAAAACTAATATTCATTTCTCAATTCTTTCCACACCAGCTCGTCGCAATGGTTTGCCTAATTGGAGTTGTTCTTGCCTTTGTATCTCTCTACATCTCTCTAATTCAAGTAAGTTATAATACGAACACTGAGATTAAGAATAGTCTTATTTAGACTCGTTTAAAAATTGGTTAGTCTTAATGTAATCAATTGTTGATTTGTTTCAATTTTACTTCGGCTCTCTCTACTACCTTTTCGGCGATAATATTATCAGTAATAAAGCTTAATAATCTGACTAGAATCCATCAAAGCACCTATTTGGATTAACAATTTATCTAATCTCAGTTTTACTTCCAATTTTTATTAGTCTTGACTAGTCTACTGCAGTCCGATCTTTATTCTTTTTCAGTCTAATCCAGTTGTATCTAATCTTTTCTATTCTTATTAGTTGGTTACTTTAATCAAATCCTGTATAACCTGTTGAAGTCTTCTTACGTATCTTCAAGTTGTGCCTAGTCTCGTCTAGTCTTTTATAATCACGTCTAGTCTTGTAAAGTTTCATCCAATTTGTGTCTAATCTTTTATATTTTTATTCATTGTTCACTCTGATCCAATCTTTTTAAATCCTGTAGAATCTGCTAATGCCTTGTTAAGTTTCTTCAAGTTGCGCCTAGCCTCGTCTAGTCTTCTAAAATCACGTCTAGTCTTGTAAAGTTTCTTCCAATTTGTGTCTAATCTTTTCTATTTTTATTCATTGTTCACTACGATCCAAGCTTGTTAAATCCTGCACAATCTGCTCAAGTCTTGTTAGGTTTTCTCAAGTTGCGCCTAGCCTCGTCTAGTCTTCCATAAACATGAAGACATGTCCAGGCATGTCCAGTCTTGGACATGTCCAGTCTTGTAAAATATCGTCCAATTTTTGTCCAATCATATCCAATCTTGTTCAATCTTGTCCACTTTTGTTCGAGTATCTTCACTCTTCTTTAATCCTGTCCTATCTGGTTCGAACATATCAAGAATTTTGTAGTGTCTACAAGACGTGTCTAGTCACGTCTAGTCCTATATAATCACGCCTAGTGACTTTACAGGACAAGACTTTAGCTTAATCTAATATTGTGTCTTCAAGACGCGCATAGTCTTGTAAAGTCACGCCTAGTTTTACATATCTTAATTTAGTCTTTTCTAACATAGTCTAGAATAGTTTAGCATTGCCTAATTTTGATTAATTATCTACATTCTTCTTCAGAATTGTCTAGAGTTGACTAGTAATATTTATTGCCTAATCTAGATAAATTTTCCACAAAATTGCTTAATTTTATCCAATCATTACTAATTTCTCATTAATATCTAATTAGGGTAATCATCTGCCGGAGGTGTTTGCGGGAGCGTCTGCAAGTGTGAGGGAACATTGCGTGGAAGTAACCGGCGTGGATGAAGGTAATAAGAAAGAGAATAAGAGGGTCTAATGGCCCTTTGCTGCTTTTCTTTATTTTCCAGACAAACTCAACAACTTAGCAAACGGATTCTTTCCTCACGATCGCCCCTTAATGTGCTATTTGAAATGTTCGTATGACATGCTAGATTTAGTAAGTATTTAAACATCAATTAACTAATCAATTAAATCATCAATTAACATATCATTTAACTCGGTATAGATTAGGCAGGCAAAACTAAAGAGACATGACTAGACAGACAATACTAGATAGAGAAGATTAGACTGACAAGACTAGACAGACAAGACTATACAGACAAGACTAGACAGACTAGACGGACCAGACGGACCAGACGGACCAGACGGACCAGACGGACCAGACGGACCAGACGGACCAAACGGACCAGACGGACCAGACGGACCAGACGGACCAGACGGACCAGACGGACCAGACGGACCAGACGGACCAGACGGACCAGACGGACCAGACGGACTAGATGGACCAGACGGACCAGACGGACCAGACGGATCAGACGGACCAGACGGACCAGACGGACCAGACTGACCAAACGTAGAAGACGAATCAGACGGACCAGACGGACTAGACAGACATGCAAGACTAGACAGCCAGGACTAGACAGACAGGACTAGACAGACAGGACTAGACAGAGAAGACTACAGGATAATTTGTCTTAAATAATTATTTAGCTTAAAATCTGAATAATGCATTACATTCGTAATACCATCATAGGGTCGTTAGTCGTATGGTCTTTAGTCTATAATAAGTCTTAAATTATTTAAACTAAACCAAATTTAATCCTCTACCATATAATACCAGTTCAGAAGTGTAAACTACACGCTAACGCTATAAACTACGCCGTAAACATCTCAGAACTGCGATTATTTTCCTGGCGTCAATGCGCTCCTGTTAGTTTAATGCGAGCTTTGTGGGCACAGTTGCAATGCTTATGGATAAGATTTTCTTATCACCCTCTCTACTATTATTTTATTGCCATTTTATTGTGTCTTATGGTTTCAGTTAAGAAAGGACGGATCCATTGATCCAGTAAAAGCTCTCAACATTTTCCCGGAGGATTTGAAGCCCATCTATCAACCGGTTTATATGAACTGCAAAGATATTGGTAATTTAATGACCAAACAAGATCAAACGAGATCAAACTAGACCAGACAAAACCAGGCAAGGTCTGTCTCTTACAGATTAGACAATACCAGACAAGACCAGGCAAGAACAAACAATTCTAGACACAAGACCAGACAAGAGCATACAAAATCAGACAAGGCCAGACACGATCAGACATAAGCAGACAAAATCAGACAAGACCAGACAAGACTAAAAAAACAGACCAAACCAGACAGGACCATACAAGACCTGACAAGACCTGACAAGACCAGACAAGACCAGATAAGACCAGACAAGACCAGACAAGACCAGACAAGACCAGACAAGACCAGACAAAACTATACAAGACCAGACAAGACCAGACAAGACCAGATAAGACCATACAAGACCAGACAAGACCAGTCAAGACCAGACAAGATCAGACAAGACAAGACAAGACCAGGCAAGCTCTAACAAGACCGGAAGTAACTAAATATAACGATGTAAGATCAATTCTTGTAAAATTCAATTCAATCAATTCTTGTAAAAATGTGTTGGGATTTTATCGATTGATGGTCCTATTGTTGTCCTTGGCTCGGCCCAAAACTACAATCTGACAGCAATTTGTGAAATTAAATTAATTTTATTTTTTTGTTTTTCAGTTGGAACCGATCCTTGTGAGACCGTGTTTCTTACCAGCAAATGCCATTATAATACCAACCCAGAGGTAATGAAAATGTTTGAATAGAAGATAGACATAGCCTAGTACGTCTTGACTTGCCATTCTTTGTATGTCAGGTTTTGTCCGTCTAATCTTGTCTAGTTTCGTCTGTCAAATAAACTAATTATGTGATTGTGTTTGTTGCAGGTTTATTTTCACTTTTAGTGAAGCAGAGGGATGGGAGACAAGAGCCGAGACGAGAGGATCGCACCTAGTTAAATAAAACTCTAGACGAGAACTAAATAAATTGCATCGAACCCTCGGCCATAAAACTTGACACTTAAAGTGAAACTCGCACAATGTATAAATAAAATATGCAAGTCTTTAAAGAAACGAATAAAAAAGAAAATTCCTCACAAGCGTGACAAATCTCCCGACTTAGATTTAATTTTCATCACACACTTTGTACAAGAGCATGCTTACAAACAAACACATTCCAAATATCCTTCAGTTCAACAAGACTAGGCTGGGAATATATATTTTTTATTATAGCTTTAATTCTCATTAATAATGGGGGGAATAAAGATGACTTATTTTATTACAACATTAATTTTATTTCGACTATCAAATTGATAACTACGTTGTAAATTTTAATTATATGATCTGTCTAGTCTAGACTATATAGTCTTGTCTGTCTAGACCTGTCTGTTCAGTTTTGTCTGTGTAGTCTTGTCTGTCTAGTCTTGTCTGTTTAGTCTTGACTGTATAGTCTTGTCTGTCTGGTCTTGTCTGTCTAGTCTTGTCTGTCTAGTCTTGTCTGTCTAGTCCTGTCTTTCTAGTCTTCTCTGTCTAGTCTTGTCTGTCTAGTCCTGTCTTTCTAATCTTGTCTGTCTAGTCTTGTATGTCTAGTCTTGTCTAGCCTTGTCCATCTAGTCTTGTATGTCTAGACTTGTCTGTCTATTCAGTCTGGCCTTGTACGTCTAGTATTGTCTGTCTAGCCTTGTCTGTTTAGTCTTGTCTGTCTAGTCTTGTCTGTCTAGTCTTGCCTGTCTAGTCCTGTCTGTCTAGTCTTGTCTGTCTAGTCCTGTCTTTCTAGTCTCCTCTGTCTAGTCTTGTCTGTCTAGTCCTGTCTTTCTAATCTTATCTGTCTAGTCTTGTATGTCTAGTCTTGTCTAGCCTTGTCCATCTAGTCTTGTATGTCTAGACTTGTCTGTCTATTCAGTCTAGTCTTGTACGTCTAGTATTGTCTGTCTAGTCTTGTCTGTCTAGTCTTTTCTGTCTAGTCTTGTCTGTCTAGTCTTGTCTGTCTAGTCTTGTATGTCTAGTCTTGTCTATCTAGTCTTGTCCGTATAGTCTTGTCTGTCTAGTCTTGTCTGTCTAATCTTGTCTTTCTATTCTTGTCTGTCTAGCCTTGTCTATCTAGTCTTGTCTGTCTAGTTTTGTCTGTCTAGTCTTGTATGTCTAGTCTTGTCTATCTAGTCTTGTCCGTACAGTCTTGTCTGTCTAGTCTTGTCTGTCTAATCTTGTCTTTCTATTTTTGTCTGTCTAGCCTTGTCTATCTAGTCTTGTCCGTACAGTCTTGTCTGTCTAGTCTTGTCTGTCTAATCTTGTCTTTCTATTCTTGTCTGTCTAGCCTTGTCTATCTAGTCTTGTCTGTCTAGTTTTGTCTGTCTAGTCTTGTATGTCTAGTCTTGTCTATCTAGTCTTGTCCGTACAGTCTTGTCTGTCTAGTCTTGTCTGTCTAATCTTGTCTTTCTATTTTTGTCTGTCTAGCCTTGTCTATCTAGTCTTGTCCGTACAGTCTTGTCTGTCTAGTCTTGTCTGTCTAATCTTGTCTTTCTATTCTTGTCTGTCTAGTCTTGTCTGTCTAGTCCTGTCTTTCTAATCTTATCTGTCTAGTCTTGTATGTCTAGTCTTGTCTAGCCTTGTCCATCTAGTCTTGTATGTCTAGACTTGTCTGTCTATTCAGTCTAGTCTTGTACGTCTAGTATTGTCTGTCTAGCCTTGTCTGTTTAGTCTTGTCTGTCTAGTCCTGTCTGTCTAGTCTTGTCTGTCTAGTCCTGTCTGTCTAGTCTTGTCTGTCTAGTCTTGCCTATCTAGTCGCGCCGGTCCAGTCTTTTCTGTCTAGTCTTGTCTGTCTAGTCTTGTCTGTCTATTTTTTTCTGTCTAGTCTAGTCTATCTAGTCTTGTCCGTACAGTCTTGTCTGTCTAGTCTTGTCTGTCTAATCTTGTCTTTCTATTCCTCTCTGTCTAGCCTTGTCTATCTAGTCTTGTCTGTCTAGTCTTGTCTGTCTAGTCTGTCTAGTCTTGTCCGTCTAGTCTTGTATGTCTAGACTTGTCTGTCTATAAAGTCTAGTCTTGTACATCTAGTATTGTCTGTCAAGTCTTGTCTGCTAAGTCTTGTCTGTCTAGTCCTGTCTGTTTAGTCTTGTCTGTCTAGTCTAGTCTATCTAGTCTTGTGCGTCCAGTATTGTTTGTCTAGTCTTGTCTGTCTGCTCATTAGCGAACCTAACAAAAAGTTGGTCAATAATGCAAACTGGTTCACGGACATTAGAAATGATGTAGCCATCAGGGTTATTATGTTATTAATCACAAAATACCTGTGATCAAAGCAGGAAACGGACCTGGATTCGTATGGGTAGAACTACAGCTGTACATTATATATAGTTGCTACTTTTCACCTAATGAAAACGCAGAAGAGCTGGCCAAATCACTAGGGGCACTAAGTGAAAACATAAGAGGTCAGGGAAAGAAAGCAATAATAGCTGATGACTTTAATGCTAAGTCTCCCTACTGGGGATGTCCAAAGATGGACAAAAGAGGAGACCTGGTCCATGGATTGGGCAGCCGAACTTGACATCGTTCTCCAAAATAAAGGAGCAGCATACACGCTCGTTAGAGGAAATGCCCAATCCATTATAGACCTTACTTTCACCACAAATATTATATCAAATAAGATTTAAGACTGGAAGTGCTCGATAGAGAGAGCTTGAGCGATCACCGCTATATACTGTACAGCATAGAAGAATCCAGAAAACAAATTAGCCATGGAAAAATAAGTGGATGAATTTTGAAGAATGTTGACAGAGACAAAATCAAAACTGGCGAGGAAATAGAAGTTGCAAGTACGCATACCGAAGCGCGGATGTCCTGGTACAAGTAATGAGGAAGGCATGCGATGCTACTCTAAAAAAGAAAAGAGGAACAACAAGGAAAAAGGCTGTGTACTGGTGGAATAATAAAATTGCCAGCACGAGGACTAAATGTATTTCGGCAAGAATAAGAAGCCAACGACAACAAGCTAAAAGAGGCGGGGACGATAACTTGAATGGTTTGAAAGACGCGTACAAAAAATTGAAGAAAGAGTTACGTAACCTAATAAATAACGCAAAAAGGGACCATTGGTCAGGAGTACAAATGACGATGGAGAGAACACTACAAGTAGTTCAAGACCTATTCCCACGACACGAACCTTTTATCTTGAACCAACCCAAAGTGACCGAAGTACCACTATTTAAACAAGAGAAACTAGTAAATGCCACGAACCGCATAAGGCCCCAGGACTGCATTGCGTGCCACCCGAAGTCGTGAAAACCACCGTTCAGCAAGAATCTACGTTTATGCTCGAAGTTATGAACAATCTGCTGCTTTGGGAATCTGGAAAGTGGAGACGCGCAAGATTAGTTCTTCTAAAGAAAGGAGAAAAGCCGATTGGTCAAACATCGTCGTACAGACATCTATGCTTTCTAGACGTAGCTGGAAAACTGTTTGAAGCACTTTTACCGGCAAGATTACAAAAAGAACTTGATGCCGGAATTGGATTATCCGTTAGACAGTATGGACTCAGAAAAGGCAGGTCCATGACGGATGATCTGCGATCTAGTACTTAAGATCGCAGAGAAGGCAAGAGCAGGTACATCAAGAACCAGGAAAATCTGCGCACTAATAACGTGTGATGTGCGAAATGCTTTCAACACTGCTAGCTGGGAACTTATAATGGGTGAAATGACAAAGAGAAGCGTAGCCCCATACCTGCTGCGTATGTTAAGAAGCTATCTTAAAAACAGAAAACTGGTAGTGTAAGCTCAAAACAAGACGGTAGAAGTGGAAGTAAGTTGTGGGGTTCCACAGGGCTCAATTTTGGGCCCCACATTATGGAATGTCCTATATGAGGACATCCTGAGATTAAAAGTACCAGAATGTGCCAAACTCATTGGATTTGCGGACGATTTAGCTTTGGTTGTAACCGCAAAAAATGAACAAGGGATAAGACAAACTGCCAACCAGGCGATAGATATTGTAAGCAAGTGGATTACTTGTAGAAAATTAAAACTGGCGCCTGAGAAGACTGAAGCGGTCCTGCTGACTGGATAAAGAAGGCTATTGCCAATAAAATTTAAAGTGGGCGAAATAGAGATAATCCCAAAACAACAGATAAAATACTTAGGACTTCTAATCGACAAAGGACTTACTTTCGCTGACACATCTCTCAGAGGCTGCAGGAAAAGAATTAAAAACACTGGGCGCTATAGAGCAACTAATGCCAAACGTGGGAGGACCCAGATGTTCAAAGCGCAGACTATTGAGCAGTGTGGCACAAGCGGTTATGCTCTATGGAGCTCCAGTGTGGGACAAACAGAATGGAAACCGGAAGGAAACAACAAAAACTGGCATCCGTACACCGTAAGATTGCTCTGCGGATATGCAGTGCATACCGTACGGTATCTGGCATTGCCCCAATCGACCTGCTGGCGAAAGAAAGGGCAGAGATAAGCAAGTCAGGCAACAACATACGTTCCAGACAGAAAGCCAGAAAAAATCTCTTTAATGAGTGGCAGCAAAAATGGGAACATACAGAGAAAGGCCAGTGGGCTAGGCTTCTCATTCCGCACATAAGTATATGGATGAATAGAAAACACGGAGAAGTGAGTTATCACTTAACACAATTTCTATCCGGCCACGGTTGTTTTCAAGACTTTTGGCACCATATTGGCAGTGCAGCTGATAACACGTGTATATATTGTGGAGAAATAGACACAGTAGACCGCACAATTTTTGAGTGTTACAGATGGGAGAGTGACAGAGAGAAAGTTATTCAAAGCTTGGGTACTGCCTTAAACGCAAGAACAATTATAGGTCATATGCTGGACACCGAAGAAAGATGGAATATGATCCATACACTAATAAAAACAATAATATCGGTCAAGGAAAAGGATGAGAGACAACAAATCTTAAGAAAAATTTAGCTAGTTTCAACATCTGACCCAACCTACACTCTGAAGTCATGCGAAGAGCGATCCCGGGGTGCCGGTTGCTTTCATGGGGACCACTTGTCTGTATATCTTGTTTATCAGCTACGCCCCGCAAAAAAAGTCTTGTCTGTCTAGTCTTGTTTTTCTATTTTTGTCTGTCTAGTCTTGTCTATGAAGTCTTGTCCGTCTAGTCTTGTCTGTCCAGTCTGTTAGTCTTGTCCGTCTAGTCTTGTATGTCTAGTCTTGTCTGTCTAGTCTTGTCCGTCTAATATTGTCTGTCTAGTCTTGTCTATGAAGTCTTGTCTGTCTAGTCTTGTCTGTCCAGTCTGTCTAGTCTTGTCCGTCTAGTCTTGTATGTCTAGACTTGTCCGTCTAGTCTTGTTCGTCTAATATTGTCTGTCTAGTCTTGTCTGCTTGTGTCTTGTCCGTCTAGTCTTGTCTCTCTAGTCTTGTCTGTATAGTCTTGTCTGTCTAGTCTTGTCTGTCTAGTTTTGTCTGTCTAGTCTTGTCTATCTAGTCTTGTCCGTCCAGTCTTGTCTGTCTAGTCTTGTCTGTCTAGATTTGTCTATTCACTTTTGTCTGTCTAGTCCTATCTGTCTAGTCTTGTCTGTCTAGTCTTGTCTGTCTAGTCTTGTCTGTCTAGTTTTGTCTGTCTAGTCTTGTCTGTCTAGTCTTGTCTGTCTAGTCTTGTCTGTCTAGTCTTGTATGTCTAGTCTTGTCTATCTAGTCTTTTCCGTACAGTCTTGTATGTCTAGTCTTGTCTGTCTAATCTTGTCCTTCTATTCTTGTCTGTCTAGCCTTTCTGTCTAGTCCTGTCTATCTAGTCTTGTCTGTCTAGTCTTGCCTATCTAGTCTCGTCCGTCCAGTCTTGTCTGTCTAGTCTTGTCTGTCTAGTCTTGTCTGTATAGTCTTGTCTGTCTAGTCTTGTCTGTCTAGTTTTGTCTGTCTAATCTTGTCTGTATAGTCTTGTCTGTCTAGTCTTGTGTGTCTAGTCTTGTCTGTCTAGTCTTGTCTGTCTAGTCTTGTCTGTCTAGTCTTTTCTGTGGAGTCTTGTCTTTCTATTCTTGTCTGTCTGGTCTTGTCTGTCTAGTCTTGTCTATCTAGTCTTTTCCGTCCAGTCTTGTCTGTCTAGTCTTATCTGTCCAGTTTTCTATCTAATCTTGTTAGTTTAGTCGTTTATGTCTCTTATAAGAATTGTGAAATTATGTAACAATGGTGAACAAACAATCTGTGAAACAAATACTTCTGTCTGGGTACAGATTTTTGGCTCTTGCTTGCACACTCTCCTTCGGTTTTTTTGTCCCTCTCACATTCCTCACGCAATTTATTTGCTTGAGTGGTAACTATCGTGGAAAGTCTCAATTATCTGCAGAAGGATCCCCATAAGAAGCAACAACAAGGCGAGGAATTATCGCGTCTATATTATGTCATCAGTCTAGGGTTATTTATTTAATTTCATTATGTCTGCTCCCTAACAGATTTACTTACAGCAAATAGTATTATATTTTCGTATAACTAAAACTATTAAGATATACTTAGCAATAGTAAATTGTCATTAGACTAGACTAGACAGGCTAGGATTAAGAACAATATTGGACAGAGAGAGAGATTAAATACAGGACTGTTAAAAATGTAAGTAAAAATGTAGACAGTGAAAACTGGACAGACAATACTACAATGACAAGGCTAGATTGACAAGGCTAGGCGGGCAAGACTAGATAGACAGGTAGGATTACACAGACAAGATTACACAGACAAGAGCAGACAGATAAGATTAGACAGGCAAGTCCAGATGGACAAGACTAGACACACAAATTGGAGAGACAAAACTGTATGGACAAGACTAAGCAGGCAAGAATAAGGAACGAAGATCACACAGACAAGACTTGACAGACATGACTAGACCAACAAGACTAGACGGACAAAATTAGACAGACAAGACTAGACCGATAAAACAAGACAGACACAACTAGACAGACAGAAGTAGACATAGAAGACTCCACAGACAAGACTAGACAGACAAGAGTAGATAGACAAAGGCAGACAGGCAAGACTAGAGAGACAAGACTAGACAGACAAAACTATGTAGACAATACTAGACAGGAAAGACTAAATTGACAAGACTAGACAGACAAAACTATACAGACAACACTAGACAGGAAAGACAAAACAGACTACACTATACAGACAAACCGATTCAGACGAGAAAGAGTATATTGACGACGCTAGGTAGACGAGACCAGACTGGCAACGCTATAGAAACAAGACTAAATAGGAAAGACTATTTTAGGGTCATGACTATACAGACATGGCTAGACAGACATGACTAGGCAGACAAGACTATACAGACAAAACAAGACAGACAAGATTGGACAGGTAAGATTAGACGTACAAGGTTATACAGACAAGACTAGGCAGGAACTTTGTTTCCTTTATTTCTGAATGTGATTTTGTTTACTTAACTTACGCTTAAGTTTGTTGATTCAGGAAATAAATAAGAGAATACTCTAAAGAATTTTCGGGTTTTCAGGTCGAATTTTCAATTGTATTCTCGATGTTGTTGTTGTTGTTGTTTTGCGTGAACCAATTTTCCTGCGTATTCTTTGATTCGGTGTTTGTACAAGCGACTTGCTGTTATTGTAAACCCGGATTGTTATTCGAAATGTTTGATTTTGTTCGGGGATGGAAACGGGCGCTGAGGGAAGTCGTATTTGGTTTGATTTATCGGGTTATTATTTGATTGTGCGCTGATTTTGCGCGACATAAATTTGTCGCGAATAGGATTTTGACAAATTTTCATTTTAATCGGGGTTTGTAAACAAAGGGCGTTTCGGAAAAAATATTTGTTTAAACGGATTATTGTGTTGGCAATTTGCAACTAATAATCTGCAAAAAATTAGGAACACAAGATAAATAACAAAGCAACAATTTAAGACTAATTATGCTATTTCAACTTTTCTACTAAATTAGTTCTAGATTTACAAACTCTGTCAATTTAGAAAAAGACTTCAAAGACGCTTCGATGGGTGGAAGCAGAGAGACCGAACTCTCGTCTTCCATCACCTGACTCGACTCTTAAAATACAATACACTCTGGAGGAAGACAAACGGACAATAATACAGATTACAGTACACTACACTAATTGTATCAATCCGATGTCTTCACTAATTTATCAATTACAGACAAACTAGACAACTTGCTCGTAACTTATTTTCACTGTCTTTAAACTAAATAAAAATGCAACAAATTAAAATGCAACAGGTTATTCCAGCTTGTATACTTGGTTAGTTATTGGCTTACAAACTTGGTCCATTTTAAACTAATTGCATCAATTCGCTGTTTCTACTAGTCTTGACTAATTCAACAATTACAGACAAATTAAACCACTTACTATAATACTCTTCTCTCTCTTTAAGCTAGACAACAAAGCAACAAATCGGGCCTTAATAGACTATTCCAGCTTATTTTCTGCATTAGTTCTAGATTTACAAACTTTGTCCATTTTCGACTAGATGTTTCATAAGTCTGATGTTCCTTCTAGTCTTCACTAATTCATTAATTACTGACAAATTAGGCTACTTACTCTTAACTACTTTTCACTCTCTTTGAGCTGAATACTAGTGCAATAAATTAAGATGCAATAGATTATTCCAACATGTCTACTTAATTTTTTCTAGATTTACAAATTTGGTGTATTATCGAATAATTGCATCTCAATCCGATGTTTCGACTAGTCTTCACTAATTCATCAATTACAGGCCAACTAGACCACTAACTTGTAACTAATTTCTACTGTCTTCTGGCTAAATAATAAAGCAACAAATTTAGCGTTAATAGACTATGTCAACTTAACTACTTAATTTGTTCTAGATTTAAAAACTTTGTCCATTTTGACTAATTGTATATCAATTCAATTTTCCTACTTATTCATTAATTACAGATAAACTAGACCACTTACTCTTAACTAGTTTTTACTGAATTCAAGCTAAATAAAAAAGCAACAAGCTACGATTTAATAGACTATTCCAGCTTTTCTACTTAACTAGTTCTAGACTTACAAACTTTGTCTATTTTCGACTAATCGTATCAATACTATGTTTTAACTAGTTTTCCGTGATTCATCATTTAAAAAGGAACTAGTCCACTTACTCTTAACTAGTTTTCTACCCCAACTTATCTACTTACTTAGTTCTAGATTTAAAACTTTTCCTATTTTCGATTAATCGTTTCAATTCGATATTTCAACTAGTCCTCATTAATTCATTAATTCAAAACCAACTAGTCCCCTTAATCATAACTAGTTGTCACTGTCTTGACGCTAAATAACAAAGCAACAAACTAAGATGTAAAACCTATTTCAATATCTACTTAAATAGTTTAGAAACTTATTAACTTTTTTAATATTCGAGTCCAATTTATCAGTGAAATGTTTCTACTAGTTTTCACTTATACATCAATAACAGCCAAATTTGGCCACTTACTAATAACTAGTTAACATTGTATTTAAACCAAATAAAAAAGCAACAAATTAAGTTTTAATAGATTAATCAAACTTGTCTACTTAATTAGTTATGGATTTACAAATTTTGTCTCTTCTTGACTAATGGTATTAGTAGGGAAAGATCCAATGTTCTATTCCCACGGCCACCACATGACCGGGTGGTGTCTATGTAACCCCACGCTAAAGGGGATGTAAAGTCTATGTAACCCCACGCGAAAGGGGATGTGAGATCTATGTAAAACAATGCTAAAGGGGGTGTCAGGTCTATGTAACCCCACGATAAAGAGGGTGTGAGGTCTATTTAACCCCACACCCTCCGGTCATGTGAGGTCTATTTAACCCCACACCCGCCGGTCATGTGGTGGCGGTACAAACAGAACAAGATGTTTCTAAACCGAAATAGAACAGAATGTTTCTGCTAGTCTTCACTAATTCAACAATTACAGACAAATTAGGGCACCTACCCTTAACTAGTTTTCACGTTCTTCAAGCTAAATAGAAAAGCAACAAATTAAGTTGACACATTCTACCTTATCTAATAAATTAGTTCTAGACTTACAACCTTTCTCTATTTTCCTCAAATCGTAAAAATCCGATGTTTCTACCAGTCTGCATTAATTCATGAATTACATACTAAACTAAAAAACCTATTCTTACTGTTCTCTTTAATTAGTTCTCACTGTCTTAAAGCTAAATAAAAAAGCAATAAATAATTACCTTATTAGACTATTCCAGTTTCCATACTTAATTAATTATATACTTACAAACTATGTCTATTTTAGACTATTCGATGAATTCAATATTTCTGCGAGTCTTTACTAATTCATCAATTACAGAAAAACTGGACTACCTACCCTTAAATAGCTTTCACCGTCTTAAAGATAAATATTAAAGCAACGAATCAAGACTTAGAAATAGAATACAGTATTATTTACTCAATTATCCGCACAATAAAAGCAAGTAAAACAATCTTTGCTCATTTTCGTCTAAAATATGCCTGTTGCCAAATGGCTACATCACTTGTTAATTGGAATCTTGAAGGTTGAATCGATAGTTTTGTTGGGAACAATTCCAATGGGTTTCTTACCTATCTAGAGAAACAGCTATTAGGCTGTAGACAGAGGCCGCAACGGAAACACCCTGTATATATGGCACTGTCTTGCACATCCACCATCCTAGGACCCAAGCTATAACAAAAGAAACAAAAAATATGAATAAAGTAGTTAAAGTTTGTCTAATTCTCTTGCTTGGAATATTTATTGTGTGCCTTAACTGCCTAGGCAGACAATAAATAGTCGAAACTTGTCTGTCTAGTCTAGTCTTGTCTGTCTAGTCTTGTCTGTCTAGTCTTGTCTGTCTAGTCTTGTCTGTCTAGTCTTGTCTGTCTAGTCTTGTCTGTCTAGTCTTGTCTGTCTAGTCTTGTCTGTCTAGTCTTGTCTGTCTAGTCTTGTCTGTCTAGTCTTGTCTGTCTAGTCTTGTCTGTCTAGTCTTGTCTGTCTAGTCTTGTCGGTCTAGTCTCGTCTGTCTAGTCTCGTCTGTCTAGTCTTGTCTGTCTAGTCTTGTCTGTCTAGTCTTGTCTGTCTAGTCTTGTCTGTCTAGTCTTGTCTGTCTAGTCTTGTCTGTCTAGTCTTGTCTGTCTAGTCTTGTCTGTCTAGTCTTGTCTGTCTAGTCTTGTCTGTCTAGTCTTGTCTGTCTAGTCTTGTCTGTCTAGTCTTGTCTGTCTAGTCTTGTCTGTCTAGTCTTGTCTGTCTAGTCTTGTCTGTCTAGTCTTGTCTGTCTAGTCTTGTCTGTCTAGTCTTGTCTGTCTAGTCTTGTCTGTCTAGTCTTGTCTGTCTAGTCTTGTCTGTCTAGTCTTGTCTGTCTAGTCTTGTCTGTCTAGTCTTGTCTGTCTAGTCTTGTCTGTCTAGTCTTGTCTGTCTAGTCTTGTCTGTCTAGTCTTGTCTGTCTAGTCTTGTCTGTGTAGTCTTGTCTGTCTAGTCTTGTCTGTCTAGTCTTGTCTGTCTAGTCTTGTCTGTCTAGTCTTGTCTGTCTAGTCTTATCTGTCTAGTCTTGTCTGTCTAGTCTTGTCTGTCTAGTCTTGTCTGTCTAGTCTTGTCTGTCTAGTCTTGTCTGTCTAGTCTTGTCTTTCTAGTCTTGTCTGTCTAGTCTTGTCTGTCTAGTCTTGTCTGTCTAGTCTTGCCTGTCTAATCTTGTCTGTCTAGTCTTGTCTGTCTAGTCTTGTCTGTCTAGTCTTGTCTGTCTAGTCTTGTCTGTCTAGTCTTGTCTGTCTAGTCTTGTCTGTCTAGTCTTGTCTGTCTAGTCTTGTCTGTCTAGTCTTGTCTGTCTAGTCTTGTCTGTCTAGTCTTGTCTGTCTAGTCTTGTCTGCCTAGTCTTGTCTGTCTAGTCTTGTCTGTCTAGTCTTGTCTGTCTAGTCTTGTCTGTCTAGTCTTGTCTGTCTAGTCTTGTCTGTCTAGTCTTGTCTGTCTAGTCTTGTCTGTCTAGTCTTGTCTGTCTAGTCTTGTCTGTCTAGTCTTGTCTGTCTAGTCTTGTCTGTCTAGTCTTGTCTGTCTAGTCTTGTCTGTCTAGTCTTGTCTGTCTAGTCTTGTCTGTCTAGTCTTGTCTGTCTAGTCTTGTCTGTCTAGTCTTGTCTGTCTAGTCTTGTCTGTCTAGTCTTGTCTGTCTAGTCTTGTCTGTCTAGTCTTGTCTGTCTAGTCTTGTCTGTCTAGTCTTGTCTGTCTAGTCTTGTCTGTCTAGTCTTGTCTGTCTAGTCTTGTCTGTCTAGTCTTGTCTGTCTAGTCTTGTCTGCCTAGCCTTGTCTGTCTAGTCTTGTCTGTCTAGTCTTGTCTGTCTAGTCTTGTCTGTCTAGTCTTGTCTGTCTAGTCTTGTCTGTCTAGTCTTGTCTGTCTAGTCTTGTCTGTCTAGTCTTGTCTGTCTTGTCTTGTCTCGCTAGTCTTGTCTGTCTAGTCTTATCTCTCTAGTCTTGTCTGTCTAGTCTTGTCCATCTATTCTTGTCTGTCTAGTCTTAGTCCATGAATTGTTTTTCATCTAATTTTGTTTATTGAGTTATAAATCAAATTTATCCGCTTTTGTTCGAATAAGGGCAACATGTTGATTTATAGTATAAGTTGTTAATAAACATTGATTGATAGAGATGTGAAAGGAAAACAAGACATTAGTCTACTACTATAAGAAAAACGTGGAATTAATCAGTTCGTCGAATAATGGGAAAAACGTTGTTATTATTGAAAAGGTTTCCATTTTCGGACAACCGAAACTCGATTCTGTTATTTTCTCTCCGAATGGACTTTTCATTCCCCGATTAAATTGTTTATCCCGAATTCAATTACACTTTTTCCTTCTGTGCTTGTGTATGGCAGGGAAAAAAGGGAATTAACTGGATGACTTTATTTGGGAATAAATCTCGACAATGGGAAATAACCAAACGGATAATGAATTTAAGTCGCTTTCATAGCACCTGCAGATTTAATCAAGAAACTTTTCCCGGAGAGTTGAGAAACAAATCTCCGCGGAGACGGACATACTTTTGAGGAAATTTCCATTTCAGAGCGAAATTCGGATTTAAATGGTAGCTTCCACTGTTATGGAAAGCGACTCGTCTTCCATTGTTCGCGGCTCTTCCCACTCGCCTAAACGGCTAGTCGACAACGGATTTTATTATTCGCAAGGAAAATTGGAATTCGATTCAGGCAAGTTTTCCCATTGCGAGCTTTTTTATCTCGTCGGCTGTCGTCGAAATAATTAGAAAACGCAATTTGACCTTTTATGGATATTACACGCCTATGCGATCTAGTCCAATGTTAAATTCAATTACATGCGATCTATAGCTCCAACGCTGTCACCAACACTCAATGACGTTTATGTTAACATTACCAATAACAGCAAATCTAGAAATGCAAATTCATTCTTCCTAACAAGACTAAGCTAGGAAATCTTTTTAACACACATTCTAAAATTCTGTATCTTGTCTAGAGGTGGCCAACCCCGTAACATTTTCAAGTAATTATTTATTGATATTATTTTGACATGACACAGTGTCATACCGGGCTTGTCCGGTCTTGACCGGTCTTGTTCAGTTTTGTACGGTCTTGTATGGTCTTGTCTGGTCCTGTCTTGGTCTTGTCAGATCATATCTTGTCATGTTTGATCACGTATGGTCATATCAGGTTTTGTCTGTACTTGTTTGAATTTGTCTCGCCTTGTCTAGTTTTGTCTAGAGTTATCATCTGTTTACTCTCTTAATTTGAATGGAAATTAGCAGACACAATAGAATAGATAAAGCGGGATCGTAGAGGGTAATAAAAATGATTCGTATCTGTCGTCCCTGTCGGTTTATAATTAACGAGCAAAAAACCCAGAGCGAATAAAATGGTCCCGTAAGAATCTGCGATTTTATTAAATCGAGAGGTTGTTTAAAACTGCGGAGATAAATCGTCTCCGCCAAAGACGGAGATTCCCCGCTTTTTGTGCTCGCGACTGTAGTGAAAAAAGCGTGAAAAAACTGCATAGTTGCGAAGTAGATGCAATATTTCACAACAAACCGAATTTAGATATTATGTAATAAATCAAATCAGGAATTGTTTGGTTTCTTGCGGTTTTGTCTGGCCTTCTCTGACCTTGTCTCTTCTTTTTATCATCTCTATCTGGTTTTGTCTTCTGGACTACCTTTTCCAATCTTAATTCTGCAATCTTAATTAGACAAGAATATAATCTCATGTAGCCCAAAACTAGCTTAATCCTCTAAAGCAAGTGACAAAACATTTTTATGTCTAAATGTAAATGCCACTTTCAGTTTTATTTTGAAGCAGTTTCGTAAATTGTCTAAACATTATAATGGTGGGATATTAATTGAACCAACTAGAAACAATATATTCTTATTTTCTAAAATTCCGTGCCTCAAAGGGTTAAATAAGTTTGTCCACTTTTGTGCTAATCCTAATTAATTTCCAGCACGTACGGCATCCTCATTATTTTCCAACTTATGTGAAGCCCAAGTAGAATGTGTTTCGCATCTTGACCTTATTCGTCGATTGCTCGAATTTAATAACAGAAGTATGACTGCACTATTGCGCATCGCACAAGAGTCGACATTCACTAAACACCGCACCGACACTCGCCCCCTACACGAGTTTAATCGTAATTGCTTGCGACTCACCAATCCGCTCTTCAAATGTTTCTAATAAAATTTTAGTAGAAAATTAAATTTTCTATAACAAAACTTGCTATTTAGTGGCCTTTTCTTGGTCAAGTTGGTAATAATAAATCTTGAACAATATCAAAATATAATTTTTGTCTATCGTCTTTCTTGTCAGAAAAATCGGGAACTGGGTGAAATTTTGAAAAATGATTCAAACAAAATTTGTAAACGATTAAATTTCCAATAAGAAATATTATTGTCTAGTGATTTTTAATCTGCTAATTCGGTAATAATCACCCTTGAACAAAGTCAACTCCTAATTTTTATTTAATATTTATTATTTTTCTTCTCTCAAAACTAATTCGCAAATTAGACAAAATTTTGAAAAATGTTTCAAATAAAACTTGAAGCAAATTAAATATTCTATGAGAAAACTTTTTTTTTGTATGGGTGTCGCTTGGCTGCAAAGCCTGTCTGCACTGCGACCAACTTGATCTATTGTGCTTGACCCTAATACAATTACTCTCCCAGGAATTCAACTTGAACGAAGAACGAAGTATAAGATATTCCTGAGAGGCTTACTACTCAGCTCCACGGTGGTCATTCTTGCGACCCTGAAGTGGGCAAGCCTTATGTGTGCAAATGCTACACAAGTGCACATTATATGTTCAGCGGTTTCTTCGTCTGATTCACATAATCTACAGGCAACATCCTCTTGCTTTCCCATTTTGTGTAGGTGATATCTCACCGGACAATGTGCTGTGAGTATGCCTACCAAAGTTCTGATTTCTCTTCTAGAGAAGCATAGCATCTGCTGAGTTTTTGCGGCAGAATAGTTTATGAGCATTTTAGCTTGCCTCTGTCCTGGTGTGTTCTTCCAGTAGGTTTGTTTTTGCTCTTCCTCCCATTTCTTACCCCCTCTGCGTTACATAGGCCTTTGTAAGCCCACAAGTTGGTTCCGGGCCAAAGGAGGGAGTCTCGGCCCCGGGCTTTTGGCGAGTGCGTGGGCCATTTCGTTCTCATATATGCCCTGGTGACCCGGTGACCACATTAGCATTAGTCTGTTACCTTTCACCAGTTGCTTCAGGGTTTGTTTACAGTTCCAGGTTAACTTTGAATTAAAGTTATGGACTTTTAAATTCCTTAGAGCTACCTGGTTGTTCGTTGAGATGTAGATTTGCACTCCTTTAAGACGTTTCTTTAGGCAGATTTGTGCGGATCTTTCAATGGCTTTAATTTCAGCCTGTAGCACCGTGCGAGCCTGGTCCAATGCTCTAGACTCCCTGTGACTCCGGCTGTATATGCCAATTCCTGTACCCTTGGCAGTTTTTGATGCGTCGGAGTACCATATGGACGTTTTGTCTTTCAGATGTTCGAAACCTCGAACACTGCTTTGGCGGTCATTAGTGACCACTTCAACGGCTGTGTCAAAGTCGTATTCTGTAGACATTGTGTCCCATGGATGCTTCAGAAATTCCTTTCCGATTTGTTCCCTTATTTTCATTTGTCTCTGAATAGGCGATGTACACCTTAGTTTCAGAGCACTGAGAAGACCTTCTTTTTCTACTTGTTTGTGCAGTGGGAGTTGATCCCACAAAACTTTAATTGCTGTGGTTGGAGTAGATTGCATCGCTCCTGTTATACTCAAGCACGCAAGCCGCTGACGCTTTTGTCGCATGATTTGGATCTTTTTTTCTTTTGTTTTGTACCACCATACGAGTGAATCGTAGGTGATAATCGGTCTTACCACTGCTGTATAAGACCATAGGACCATTTTGGGTTTTAGCCCCCCTGTTTTCCCAAAAAGCTTACGGCAGATCCAAAAGACCGCTGTGGCTTTTGAGAGCGTTTTGTTCAGATGCGAGTTCCAAGTGAAATTCTTATCCAAGATTACCCCTAGATATTTCACCTCCTCGGAAAACTCTAGCGTCTGACCGTCAATGTTCGTAGCTTTCAAATTCAACTTCCTCTTTCTGGTAAAGGGACCATTACTGTTTTGCTCGGATGGACAAGGCCCTCCTTCTTGCTCCAATAGTTGATGTTGTTAAGTGCACTCTGTGCAAGGTTCAAGATTGTACTACCAAACTTACCCCTTTTTATAATAGCAACATCGTTTGCATAACCAACAGCCTTATACTCCACACCACTGCAAAGGCGATAACACCCCCCTTGAGGGCAGCCTCTCTCTGTAGTTACCGTCCTCGTTCATCCTCCTAGTGCGGCGGTAATTTTACGATTGGTCAGCATGTCTTGAATCCACTCAATGCTAGGGTCTTCGATCCCTTTGTTGGTGGCTGCATTCTTTATTGATAAACTGGTTGTGTTGTCAAACGCTATATTCTCTATATATTCTTATATCTCTATATTATATCCCTCTATATCTACTCTATGTATACATTCTTTGCAGTCCAATGCTGCTTCCAATGTGGCTGTTAACTCGTGTAGAGCGTCCACTGTAGATTTGCCTGGCAGATAAACGTATTGGTGCTTATGGAGAGGACTTCTTTTGACAGGTCCGCACCTTATGTGATTGTAAACAACTTTTTCCATTGTTTTCAGGAGGAAGAATGTGAGGCTAATTGGTCGGTAGGACTTTGCCAGGTCTTGAGGCCTGCGCCCTGCCTTTGGGATGAATATAACCTTGGCCTCTTTCCATTCCAGCGGTATGTACGCCAGTCGAAAGGTGGCCTTAAATATTTCAGCAATGCATGGGGCTATGGTTTCGATCCCCCTCTGCAGCATTTCCGGAAAAATGCCATCGGGTCCAGCAGACTTAAATGGCTTAAAACTGTTCACAGCCCATGCGACTTTTTGAACACTAAACATGGTTGTGGCCATGTTTTTGCAGATTTTGGTTGGACGCTTCATCCGCGTTATCCCTTCACCAGTTATAATTGATTTAGAGCCGGGAAAGTGCGTCTGCAGTAAACGCTTAGACTTTCCTCTAAATCTTTGGTATGGAAAATGAGAGAAATACCTAGTTCTCTCATTAGTGATGTCTATAAGTTGGTAATAATCGTCCTTGATCAATGTCAAAACTATTTTTGTCTCACATTTTCTTCTTGTTTTTGTTGTGTCCGGTATTGCTTCTATACCGTATGCAAGAATTGGCCTGCTTAAAGCTTTGTATATTCTACTTTTGGCGCGTGGATATTTATCTCGACATATTATGTCATTGAGAGCACTAACTAATTGATTTTTGTCATTCCATTTCGTCTCACATTTTTGCGCAGCTTGATATTATATTATCTAGTTATCTTATCATTACTTCTTCCATTGGTCATCATTGCCATCTACTTTTAGTTTGTATTGGCGTAGTTTCTTGGATATAACTATAGATTTTATTCGTTCGGTTCGAGTTCCATGTTTAGCTGTTTTGCTGTGATATTGAATAGAAGAGCATTTATGGCAGATCATTTCGGGCTACCAGCACCACTACAGAACTACAGAAATGAGCAAAATCTGCAGGAAAACAGTACGAGTCCGACAAAAAATTTAAGAGGAAATAGCAACGTCGATGGCAACGAATGGACCAGAAGATGCAGATCGGATTCGAATGAACACACCAGCAGGATGACGTAGCAGGAGCAGAGCAGGACGACAGAGATGAAAGTTGTAAAAATAGTAAGAGACTACTCTGCAAAGGGACGACGCTCAATCGAACGTCTCAGAAAAATGGAGTGATAATTTGTTGGAGACACACTGAACAAATCACAGGCAGACCTCTGCCTATTATTCAAGGAGAAGATATTTCTCTTATATGACATTTAAAAATTCGACGGAAGCTGAGTGAAATTTTGACAAATGGTTCAAATAAAACTTAGATTAAATTTCCCATAAGAAACCTTAATTATTTAATAATTAATTATTTCCCATATATAAATTACGAACATGCATTTGAATTTTATTACTTAAACCCTGGAATAGGGTTTAAGTAACAGAATATGAACCTGAATTATTTACTCATCATACCTAATGTAAAATATCTGTGAAAATCAGTAATTGAAAATAGTATCTGGACTATCAATAAAATATGTACCAAAGGTATAAAATACTATTAATATCGGAGGAATGCGAAAAGGAAATTATTTTAAATGGAATTAATATCAAATGTCAATATACAAAATGAAAGATACTAGAAAATCATTTAGAAATTATATATTTCATTAATCAATATGTGGCAGTTTTCCCTAAACAAGAAACAATACAATGGTAATGTCAATACGATTAAAAGTCTAATTAGAGACTAAAAGTCTAATTAGAATTTACTTTATTAAACAGGAAAAATGTAGAATTCTCTATAAGAAAGAAGAAATTAAGTTTCAGGACAATACGCTTGGAAATAGATAAGCCGCAACTCCAATTATCCCCGAAAACTAACCTTACTGGATTCAACATCGACCTAAAGGGGTTAAAATTAGAGGACATCCCAACAATGCAACAGATGCCGATCTTCGACGATGTCCCAAATGCCTATGTTCCAAGTGTATGGACCATCACCCTATATTTCGCTAGTTTTTCGATCGCGTTTGGATACTTCACCACAAAATGGATTAACAACAAGCGTCAGCCTTAACAGGCAGATCCAGAAAATAGAACCTTCACTACATACTACTACTTACTAGATACCTTCATCTTCATTGCGATGCCAAGATTTAGGGCAAGAGCAGCTACCTACCGTTCGCTCATTATAATTAGAATGTACTATAATTAGAATGTACTATAAATAATTCTCATTGTTAAGCTATGTATGTGAGTGCTGCGTTTGCAGAAAGGACACTAGT
Source organism: Phosphuga atrata (assembly GCA_944588485.1). Classification (NCBI taxonomy): domain Eukaryota; kingdom Metazoa; phylum Arthropoda; class Insecta; order Coleoptera; family Silphidae; genus Phosphuga; species Phosphuga atrata. The sequence goes on from OX155899.1 coordinate 48,578,124, forward strand.
CGTTTGTCTTACTATTTCATCTTATGTTATTCATATTTCTTATCAATTGTTATTCGCATTCTTTTATATATAAAATGTTTCTTTTATATATAAAAAGTTTAGATCGGTAATTTATAGAACGTAGTTGGTTGCTCCTTTCTACTAGATTCAAGTTCAGAGTTCAAAATTTGCGGGCTCTGGCCCGCGCACGTGCTCCCTGTACTACTAGTCACACTTCATATAGTTTAAAGCTTATTTTAATTTAGGAACTTAGCTCGTATAAACAAGACTCCTTACCTTTCGGAGTGGGAAAACTTTTATGGGAGGTATGTAATCCTCTCGGACGAGACTCTGATATAATTACAATCGAACTTCACATAAGGTAAGTTCGTATATTTTGAGTATCGTTCTTTGAGATTACATTGTAGATGTTTAAAGAAAATAGGGAATATGCATGTTTTCATAATATGCTTGTAATTAAGTTTAAAAATATATTTAAAATTGAGAAAAATGTTGAGCTGTTTAAACGCCGCCATTTTCGCGCGGTCTGTTGATGACGTCAAAGATCACTGTCTATTGTTTACTACAGCTGTTTTCATTCTTAGCTTGACGTTTTTGACGTTTATTTACTAACCAAAAGACTGCAATGACAAACAAATGTAAAAAATACGGACTTGTTTATATGGGATGTTACGTCACTTTCGTTTTAACCATTGGTGTTGTGTTATTGTGTTATGAAATTTACAAAATTATATTTCCCTCGCTTAATTTGCACTTTTATTTATTAATTTGATGTTTTTGAAAAGATATTAATTACAGAAATAATGGTTTAGTTCAAATGTCCGGGTAAATAAAGATTCAGAAAAAAATATTTGATCCAAATTTGAATTTCATACATATTCCCTATTGTCTATATAATTTAGTGTATTATAATTATTAATTAGATATAATAAAATTATAAATATCATAACATTTAAATCCTTTTTCTACATATATAGTTTTCTTCGGATAAATGTCGATAATCCCATCGTAATTGCATACCATTACCCAAGGCATAAAAATCACGTTAACTTGTGATATCGAGCAACCCTCCGCTTTCATGTTAATTCAAAGACATAAGCAATTTTAACACCAGGTTAAACAATCAGGTTAAACATATTTAAACAACCATTGAAGAGAATAAAAGGATGCGAGTCCTGCGATCCAAGATAGTTGAGGAAAAGCACAAATCTGTAGAATGAAAAATAAACACGGTGAAATCGTTACTAGCAAAGCGGACATTGTGTCCATCATCCAGAACTTTTACCAGAAACTGTACAGTGCTTTAGTTCCCAAACCTTACACCTGGAGAGAGAGAGCTAGTTAAAAACATTGGCTACGAAGAAATACCAGATATTGATGGAAATGAGATTCGAGCAGAGCTGAGAAAGAGCAAAAACAGAATAGCCTTAAGGAAAGCCTTAAGGAAGAAAATCTTTAGATAAGGCACTACACATCCTCTTAAACAAGTGTCTGCAAGAGCATCGAGTACCTTCATCATGGAGGAATGCTGAAATAATTTTACTGGTTAAAAAGGGACAACCTTGTACTGGTACCGTATCTATGATAAGGAACAGTAATGATCAATAAAGATGAGGGGCGGGGCGGGACTAGGATGGAAAGTAATCTACCAAAAGAACCTTTCATTGGAAATGATTAATGGGGCAAAGATTACTTTGAACCATCATTGCAAGTGGAGAAAAGCTGTGTCGTACTTGTGATACACTCTCTCTGTATAACAACAAACATCCAATGGATGAACCATCGAAAATGTGGAGAAATACAATAGGGCTCTGGGCCGCAGTGTTTGTAGGGTTGAACGATTGTCCCGATCCACATTGGAGGAAGGAAAAAAAGGGCGAATAATTTTTTCTTTCAAATTATTCTTACCGACTCATATGAAATTCATGTGCCAAACTCATGGAAAACTCATGTGCAACAATTATAGGGGAACATAACTGCTGAGCACCGCATACAAAGTATTCACGACAACTATCAAAAACAAACTAGAACAGTATTCTGAAAACATCATATCCCCTATGATGATGTATGATGATATTCTCCATATCACGCAGGCTTTAGACCTGAAAGGTCCACCATAGACCAGCTACGTACTGCCAGACAGCTATACTAAATGCTGGGACTTAATAAAGTCGGAACAAAGACTAGCAATGCTGCTGTAATAATGGCCGTTTTCTATAAGCTGTTGACCCACATAGTCACAGCCCGCCTAACTAGCAAGTCTGAATTTTACCAACTGGCCGAACAGACAGGATTTCCCAAAGGCTATAGCACAACAGATCATATCCAGGTCATGCACACGATTATCGAAAAGACCAAAGAAAACAATATCCCACACCAGCATGCGTAGACTACCAGAAGTCGTTTGATTCTATCGAAACAAGGGCGGTGTTGGTTCTCGCTATTCTAACATTACTAAACACATCTACGCAAATGCTAAGCTTCACGTTAAGATTGTTGAGTGCAGTAAGACCGAGAAGACTAGGGTAGAGAGAGGTGTAGGCCAGGGAGACACAATTTATCCCAAGCTGTTTACCGTAGCTCTAGAAGACATTTTCAAAACGTTAGTCTGAGAGGGAAAAGGCATTAGCATCAACGGCACATACCTTAACCACCTAAGATTTTCCGACGATTTGTACTAATAAGTAGTTAACCAGAAGAGCTGAAATTCATGTCAGAACAACTGTATGATGTGACGCAAAAAGTAGGTGTGGAGATGAACCTCGAGAAGTCTAAAATTCTAAGCCCAGATGATATCCAGGTTTCTGTGCAGAACCAGACATTGGAGGTCGTGGACCACTACGTTTATCTTGGTCATCATCATCATCAGTAGTGCTATAGCCCTACAGGGCCTCGACTTTCTCCAGCCTCGTACGCCATCCTTTCCGGTCTCTGGCACGGACTTCCCAGTCAGCTGCACCAATTTTTCTTGCATCCTCTGCCTCTACTGCCGGTTGGTATGGCCTCAAAGTTTCATCGCGTTGGCACGTTGTTGTCATAGCGTGCTACATGTTCTGCCCATATTGAATTCATGTCCTGCCACATGTGCTACATGTGCTACATGTCCTGCCCATCAATCTTGATTCTTGTTGTTTTGTTTCTGTTTTCTGACCCTCTGTATAAGTTATAAATCTTTTTCTTCAGAAGTTATTTATTATCTTCTATATTATCCTTATATTTCTATATTATCCTCTTGGACAGCACCATCATTCTTTCTTAGGATTTCTCGTTCAAATATTGATAGTAATAGATGTTGATATTCTCTTGGACATCACCATAAATCTTTCTTAGGATTTTTAATTCAAATGTTGATAGTAAGGTCTTGTTCATATTCAACCCATAAAAATCAGAGTGAGAGCGGGATAAGACAATGTTGACAGCGTTAAAAAAACTCGGCTTCATCCTCAAAGATCTACAAATGCCAATTAACCTTAAACGAAAGGTTTACGAGGCCTGTGTGTTGCATGTAGCAACCTGTGGAATGGGAACCGTAGCGCTAACAAAGAACAGAGCAAACCGTTTGAGGATGTGCCAAAGAGTGATGGAACTAGCATTGAGGGGATAAGCCAGAGAGAACGGATACGAAACGAGGACATGAGGAAGCTGTCTAAAGTGACAGATGTCGTGCGGAGAATCTATTCTTAGAAATGCAGTTAGGCTGGCCATGTGGCGAAGCAAGACGACGAGAAATGGTCCAAGGAGATTGTCCAGTGGAGGCCCAGAACAACCAAATCGAGGTGTGGCAAAGGCCGTAACTTAGGTGAATGGATAATATCCGAAAGATTGCTGGTAAAAACGGTCTGCAAGCGCACAAAACGAAAGCAAGAGTAGGGAAGAGGCCTACATCCAGTAGTGGATAAGGACAAGCCGAAGAAAAAAAATTACAAGAAAAGTAAAAACGATAGAAAAATTCAAAACGGAAGTTTGCATCAGATTTTCAGATTCTTATAATAGAGCTGAGCCATCGAGTTTGGTTGATCCTGTACATGCAAAAGAAAATATAGTTGAAATAACGGGCGGAAAATTAAATCTAAATCGATGTTGATAAATACAGTCTCCAATTAATATCGGTATCGTTGGATCCGCGTAGGAAGTGAACAAACGGATGTAAAAATCGGATACGGAATTAAATTGGACGTGGGATCGAAAACGCACACACACATTCACCGACGCGACGTGGAGAAAATCCGGGCGTAAGCGAATAATCGCAAGCGTTTCCGGACGATTTACCGAATCAATTAGAAGTGGCGGCGATAAGAGGCTGCCTGAACCTTGACACACTTCCATCATCCACACTAAATAAGGATCATCATAAAACTCGTTTTATTTTCCAGTTTGAAGCATAAATTGTATCACAAATCCTGCTTTGATAGAGGATTTGGAAGAGACTTGCCTCCAATTTCGATACCGATACTCGCATATGAGACTCTAGCACACAGCCCTCACAGATCTGGCTGAAATTAATCAAAAATAACATAGTTACGTGCAGTTTAGAAAACTAGTTAGATAATTTAATTAGATAAATTTTAATTAAATAAATTTAATTTAATTTTTAATTAGTCTACTAGTTAAGTTATTGAGAGAATAATACACGATTTTTTAGAAATTTACTAAATATTTTAAGGGAAATTGTAACTAGATAAGCCCATAAAAGGTTGTGACTAGCTGGGCAATGTTTATAAATGTATTAACACTAGAAAGACTGAAACTTTGTATATACCTATATTGCCCCAAAGCAGTCAAAATGACTGCATTGTGAAAGAATAACTAATGCGTAAAGAAATTTGTTTAAAATTAATATTTAATAATAAAGTTATTAGTAAGTATTAACAATAAAAAAAAATACTTCACTCGGAAAAAATGCATTATTTGTACATTTTAAGCAAATGAATTTGGAAATCTTTTTATGTGTACATCTTCCGCAAACATTAAACTTTTCACATTTTTCACATATATTATTTGTTTTGTTATTGTGGCAAAGTATTGTGGCATTTGTTTGTATTCCTCTTGATTCTTTGTAAAGGATACAAGCATTTATAGCAGCCAAATCTTAAATATTGAAAAATATTTGCAGAGGCCATCTACTAGAAATAGATTTTTCTGTATATTTTCTGGCCATTTGATCCGCCACATCAACTCCAAATTTTGTTTTGCTATAAAATTGAATAGAGTCCGTTAAGTTTTTTTCATTACTTTTATCAATTTTCACAAATTTATTCCTGGAAATTAGAACAGCTACTCGTTTATTCGGTTTGCTTTTATATATTGTAAGGATACAATTTTCTGATTGTATAGGAGAGTGGAAAAGCGAGGCATGTTATCCTTCGTTTGTTTGGCTGCTTTGGGTAGTTCTCTTTTATTTCCTCTAATAGTTCCAACTAGTTTTGTTTTTTCGCGAGTGACATGCTAGTGAAAAAGTTATCGGTCGTGATGTTCCTGCTACAGCTTGTATATAGCTCGACAAGTTTCATAACAACATGTTCACTGAGAAGCATTGACGAGTGTCGTTGTTCATCTTTCCACAAGTAAGGAAAACCATTCAAAATGTACTTGTACCATCGGCAGCGGTTTAGATCTCCTGATATGTGTTTTCAGTTTCTTCATCAGAGTCCGAACTACTTAGTACCCTACACTTTTCTGAACGACTGTCTGTGCATAAAGCAGGCCTGTCTAAATTCAATACGTGCGCAGCTCACGCTTCTCCAGTTCTGTCAAAGCGTATCGATTACAGTATGTGGTCCTACAGTCGGTGATCCTCCTTCCCACCTGAACTATGTTATAGCCCGTTCAAGGGGAACGAGGCGCGTGGGCAGATCTGGCATAAAGATTCGAATAACAAGTACTACTTTAGTTATTGAACAACTGTAACTTATCAAGCATATGCCCAAATCGACAATTTATCATGAACTTATATGTTATCATGTGACGGTAATAAAAAATAAATAAACTATGACTAAAAGTCATAAGTCATTTGATTATTTAAAATTTTCCAAGCAGTCAAAATGACTGCTTTTGGGCAATGTAGTTATAACACATATTTATATACCGGAAATGAAAGAGGGGCAGGCAAATACCATGATTAATAAACGCATTATATGTTGTACAAAAAGTCACAAAATTATAAGAAGCTGTGTTATTATATACATATTTGTTTTTCTAATTGAAATTGAAAACCAGTCAAAATGACTTCCTTAGGCATTCTAGTGCTAAGGAAATATAATTAGCAAAAGTTTGACACCTCACACTTAATCCCACCTAGTCTAAAAGTACAGTTCTATACTCTCAACCAAAGTGACTAAGCGAGTTACTCTATAATTGGATAATCCAAAAACGAATCTAACTGGCTACGTATAACTGCCTGCGTATAGTGTAAAAATTTAGCTAGACAGTTCAAGTAGCGAAAGCTTGACACTTCTGACTTAATCCCAGCTAGTATAGTAGTAAAGATCTTAAGACTATTCTCTCAAACAAATTTACTAAAGTCGTTGGTTTATATACCAAAGTCGTTGGATAACCCTAAAACAATACCCAAAAACGTATAGTTTACAAATTTATATGGGAAAATTAATTAACGATCGTTTGACACCTCATACATTGTCCCACCAAGTCTAATATTAATGTTCTTATCTTCTTGTGGTGCCTACATTTGCGCTTGGTGTTCAGATTTTAGACACAAATATTCGCTCCGTGCATAACCGCGTTTAGCGACACCCGTGGCACCCGTGGCACACCAAAAACTTCGTCTCCAATAATGGTGTACAAAATACACTATCTCGAATTTCCGGCAGATTTCACGCTGTCATAACTTTTGAACGGCTCACCACAGAGACTTATAGTCTTCACCAATCGATTCGGCGTCCCAAAATTAGTCCAAAACGTATAAAATATCCCCTAGAAAGCTTTCAGTTATGAAATACTATCGACACGGGGAGTCTAAACCGCGGAAACGACGAAATGCGAGAAAATCGATTTTGTCAAAATCGCTATTTTTAGAGTTATAACAAAATTTAAAAACGTTTCTGAAAGAATTTTTGCTGCTGATTATAGATATGCAAATTATATTTCGGTAACTCTTTCCGTTCACTATCGACTGCAAGAAATGAAGATATTGTGATATATGGAGATCTCGGAAAGTCGTGAATTTCCCTCGGATAATCTTCGTGTATCAATCGGAAAATGGGCTGCTGAAAGCGAAGCCCAATCCGTTTTTGATTATCTGCAACCGTTTTAGAGACATCTACTTAACAAATCGAGAATCGGGAAAATTCCAGTTTGAAATGTCGCGACGAATTATTGAATCTTTCCCGACAATTTACACATCTACTTGTTCGTCTTGTCGTCTAGTTTCTGTGCGCCGAAAATGATTTCGCTGCCTTTTAACGTTCTCGAGAAAATCGAGAAAATCAGAACAAGCACATATTTTTTGAGCGGTGATTCTTTTTGGAAAATTGTTTTGTGATTTCATTTTGGTTACCCGAAGGAAATCGAAGTGCTGAAAATGGTTTTCCACTTATATCGCTCTAAAGTTTCAAGTAAACAAGTTTTATATATTTTTTCGCTGTAAAGCATCTCTCATTTCCGATTGATTTGATGCTGTCATAACTTTTGAACGGCTCACCACAGGAACTTCTACTCTTTGCCAATCGATTCAGCGTCCCAAAATTAGTCAGAAAACCTTTATAATATTTCCTAGAAAGCTTTCAGTTAAGAAATACCAGCGACACGGGAAGTCTAGACCGCGGAAACGACGAAATGCGAGAAAATCGATTTTGTCAAAATCGTTATTTTTTGAGTCACAGCAAAATTTAAAAACGTTTCTGAAAGCATTTTTGCTGCTGAACAAATGTGCAAATTATATTTCGCTGGCTCTTTCGGTTCACTATCGCCTGCAAGAATTGAAGAAATTTTTGTGAAATTTCGGCACTCGAGTAGTGATCTCGGATAGCTGTAAATTTCCCGTGGATAATCTTCGCATATCAATAGGAAGATGATCTGCTGAAAACGATGCCGTAATCCGTTTTTGCTTATCTGTAACCGTTTCCGAGACATCTACTTAGCAAATCGAGAATCGGGTAAATTTCAGTTTGATATTTCGCGACGAAGTATTGAATCTTTCCCGACAATTTACACATCTACTTGTTTGTCTGTGTGCCGAAAATGATTTCGCTGTTTTTTAACGTTCTCCAGAAAATCGAAAAAATCTGGAAAAGCACATATTTTCCAAGCGAAATGATATAAAATTTTTGCTGAATAATTTTTTGGAATTTTTTTTCGTGATTTTTTTTTGGTTTTCCGTAGGAAATTGAAGTGCTGAAAACGGTTTTCCAGTTTATTTCACTCTAAAGTTACAAATAAACAAGTTTTATATATTTTTTCGCTGTCCACAATCTCGCATTTCCGACTGATTTCACGATGTCCTAACCTGTGGCCGGGTCACCACAGAGACTTCTAGTCTTCACCAATCGATTTGGCGTCCCAGAATTAGTTGGAATACCTATATAATATTCCCTAGGAAGCTTTCAGTTAAGATATACTATCGACACAGGGAGTCTAGACCGCAAAAACGACGAAATGCGAAAAAAACGATTTTGTCAAAATCGTTATTTTTTCAGTTACATCAAAATTTAAAAAGTTTCTGAAAGATTTTTTGCTGCTGATTACAGATATGCAAATTAGTTTTCGATAGCTCTTTCCTTATCTATTCCTAATCTATTTTTCACTATCGCCTGCAAGAATTAAAGAATTTTTTAAGAAATTTAGCAGAAGTAGAGATCTTGGAAAGTAATGAATGGCCCACGGATAATCTGAGTGTGTAGATAGGAAAATGACCTTCTACAAACGATGCCGCAATCCGTTTTCGATAATCTATAACCGTTTCTGAGACATCGACTTAACAAATCGACAATCGTAAAATTTCAGTTTGAAATTTCAGTTTGAAAAATTGAATTTCTTAGAACAATTTACATATCGACTTCTTCGTCCTGTCGAGTAGTTTCTGTTTATCGAAAATGATTTTGTTGCTGTTTGCCGTTTTTGCGGAAATTAAAAAAAAAAAACGAAAATGCTCATTTTTTCAACCAAAATGGTACAAAAAAAAATTGGACGAATTTTTCGGAAAATTTTGTCGCGATTTGTTATGATTAACATGCATTAATATGCACTTCGGGAGTGCTGAAAACGATTTTCGAGCTTATTTCGCCTATATCCTATATTTTGGCCCTGAATTCATTCTCAATTTATGCACACTATTAGTTTATAAAATACTTACTCCTTTTCATTTAGCAAAATACATGTCAATAGACACAAATAAATTCTAAATAATGGCGTAACTGGCCATGAAGTTCTTAAAAGTATCACCTATGGCGCTAATGCTGTTGCGCTCGGAGCGAATAGGTAGCTCTTACAGTTTTTAACGTCGATCGCGAGCCACAATTTTTATGGGAGGTTTTCTTTTCTAGGATGGTCTATGATGGCCTTGCCAGAACCATGCATGGGAGGACGTAGACTTATTTCCATGTACCTGCCCGCGGGATTTGAACCTGGGACTTATAGTAATCCGACAGCTTGACTATCAGGTCGCCACCGCCTCGAAAGATTTTACTTTCAATTAAATTAAATAACTCAGTTTGTTAGGCTATAACTAGATAACTCAAAAATAAGTCTAACAAGCTACGTATAGTTTACAAATTTAGTTAGGAATTTAATTGGCGAAAGTATGACACTTCACACTTATTGCCAGTAGGGCTTCACACGAGAACGATATTTTTCTCGTCTCGTTCTCGTCTCGTAAAAGCGAGACGAGAACGAGACGAGACCGCATGTGGTCTCACTCTCGCGAAAGCGAGAACGTATGTGGTCTCGCTCTCGCGAGAGCAAGAGCGTATGTGGTCTCGTTCTCGCGAGATACGAGATACTCGTTTCAGATCTCGGTCAAACTTCTTCTGCAATCTTTGATTCTAATACGGAGAGCCGTAATATTTTCTTGCATAAATAACTGCATAAACTGCGGGCTCGGGCAAGTTACATTTCATTATTAGGTACATATACTAAAATATTATGACACGCCTTTCCTGGAGGGGGCGGGAGAAATGCGTCAAATCGGGTTTGGAGAATGAAAACGGACGTGTTGAGTTGAGTTTGATTGAGATTGAAAGAAATTTTGCCGGGCGAAAGTGGTTAAATTCGCGAAAACGAAATTTCTGTTTCATTTTTATTTAGACCGATCGTGATGCGAGTGGTGCTATTGGGATTGCCGATTTTTTTCGCACAAAACTGCCATCACGAATCTTCGAGTCTTCGCTGAAAATTTGGAGATAAGTGCGAAAAACCGAAAAAAAAATCGCAATAAAATTTTCTTTGACGTTCTATTGCGAGCCGACCGCTGAACGGAACGCCTTCCGGTTTGCAGGTCCGGTTTCGTAGGTGCTTCCTCTTTGGGCCTTCGAAGAGGTCGTGCAATATTTTGCAAAAATGACCGTACGGTAGATGTTTTTGCAAAATCGGAGGTTCGCGGCAGCCAAACCGGAAGTGGGTGGAATTTTGCCATTTCTTCTACACCGTTCGATGGAGGTGGACGCTATCTTGTATACGGTGTGCCGATTTGCAGATTCGCAGAAACCACCAGGTCGCCACGGCCGATAGTAGGAAACCGGTAGGATGTCAATCCGCAATCAAAATCTACAAAAGTACAAATGCCACAACTTCATTCAACACATGACACAAAAGATTCAAATAACTATATTTTGAAAACTGCAACAGATGTATTCAAAAATATTTCAATTCTAGATAGCGCATTCATTTATCCATCGAAATTTTCATTTTGTAATCTTCGAGGCCGATAGCCTTGACACAAGATTTTTTTTAAATTCAGAAATTTATGTTAAAATTTTTCAAGTATTTTTTTTCCAACTTTTTGAACTCTGCCGAACATGTATTTAGACTGTTCGATAAAGCAGATTTTCTTGTAAAAAGTCTGTCTTTTTCGTCTTTCCAAAGCGAACCGATTTTGCGGAGGATTTTTTATTGCAAACCTCCAACCATATTCTCCATTTACACCCATGTCAATTGTAAATTTAAATTCAGAGAAGGGGTACCCCTTGATTTTTTTGTGACTAAACGATTTGACAAAATTTGAAAAAATACTTTTTTGTAGACACCGACATACTACATACGCGGGTAACTGTTATAATTTTCTAAGTTGAGGCGTCGACGAGACGTTCGGAATTCGTTATTGACAAGTCTAGATTCATTTATAACAAATATTTTACTAAGTTTCACGCAACGTGGAACAATAAGATTAGACGTATTTGTAGAGAATTAGTCTGTCTATCATATCCCTCAAGAAGTTTTTCAAAATATTTTATTTTGCGGCGACCGCCGCCTCAAAGTCAACGCAGCACAGAAGGCAACACATTCAAATAACTATATTTTAAAAACTGCAAGAGATGTATTCGAAAATCTCTCAGTTCTGGATAGCGCATACATTTATCTATTGAAATTGTCATTTTGGAATTTTCGTGGCTGATAGCCTTAACACAAGATTTTTTTTTAATTCAGAAATTTGTATTGAAATTCTTCTGGTATAACAATTAAAAGAGTAGATTTCGTAATATGAAATAGATGTCGTAGACAATTTCAAATTATGTTCGTTTTTTTTATTAATTTTAAATCGTCAACAAAATCGGTTTATATAACCAGGTTTATATAAACATTTATAGTGTGTTATCGCTACATTTTCTTGCGGATGGAACAAAGCGAAATTCGAAGATAGTAATAGTAACCAAATAGAAAATTAATTTGTAGACAGTTATTAGTTGCAATAAAATTAATGATTACCTCGTTTTGGACTATCTTAACAATAAGTTCTAGCAAGAACGATATTTGACGAGATTAGACGAGACGAGACGAGACGAGGCAAACGGTTACGAGAGGGAGACGAGACAAACGGTTCCTAGAGCGAGAGCGAGACTGAGCCGAGAGCAATTTTTTTCACAACTAACGAGAGCGAGACGAGATTTTTGAAACTCTCGCCCTATCTCGTCTCGTGTGAAGCTCTAATTGCCAGCTAGTCTAGTAGTTCAGTTCTTAAGACTACATCCTCAACCAAATTGACTAATTGTAAGTTTGTTAGTCTATAACTGGTGAATTAGACTGAGTGGAAACGTCTACTTTTCAAAGTTAAATGAAATGTAGCTTTGAGTTTTTCATTAAAAAGAGTTTCATTTAAAAATAGTCGATTTTTCTTCCTGTACATTTATTTTCTTTTCCTCGAATTTCAACGGGTTCAAGGTTCAGTGTAATTACAGTACATCCTTTGAGTAGATGTTTACAGAACTTGCACTGAACAAGATTGCAGTGCGCGAACAAAACTGGCGAGAAAGAAAATAATTTTCCGAATGCGAGGTTCGCGTAATAACGTCGGCTTAGGAATCTTGACATTGACCAACGGACGAATATATTAACTCTCTTTTGTGCGATTTTTTCTTTTTCTTTATGTGGAGAGCAAGACGTTTTAATATTGGGGAGGCATGTTAAAGATGAAATCTGGACGAAATTGCGTTTAGTACAAATATGTCTTGCTCTTGAAATTCGTCACAAGTTCATATGTGATTTCATTTACTTTACAATATCACGTATTCAGTGAATATGTAACCACAAATTTTTTTTTTTTTCCGTTTTTCCGCATTTTGTATTTTCCTCGGTCGTGCAGAATACATTCGAGTTAAGCAAGAAAGGTTTTGAAATATCCAAGTTAATAAGCTCAGCTGTCTAAATAAAAAAATTCTTAAACATAAATCTGACACACAAACCGTATTTTGTCTCATCGGATAATGAGCCAGAACTAATTAGAATGCAAATATGCAATAATTAGATGAATTTCTCAGTTTAACGGAAAATCTTTTTGATCAGAAATACACTTGTATTCGTCTTAATATGAAAACATAAGCCTGGAAATCACCAAAGAAAATTGATTTATTGAAATAATAAAGGTCCAGGAGCACATCTTCGTGACGGGACGGCGCGTTCCGATCCGCGTGACGACGATGAACAAACACAATTCCAATAACGGTCCCTTCCGTACATCTCCGTGTTCACCGTGATTTCTGCACTACTGCCAACTGGATCTATTGTGCTTGACCCTTCTCGCCCAGGAATTCTACTTCGTGAACGAAGTCTAAGATATTCCAGAGAGGCTTGCTACTCAGCTCTAATGTGGTCATTCTTGCGACCCCGAAGTGGGCAAGCCTTATGTGTGCTAGCGCTACACAAGTGCATATTATGTGTTCAGAGGTTTCTTCGTATGATTCACATAATCTACAGGCAACTTCCTCTACCTGTCCCATTTTGTGTAAGTGATATCACACCGGAAAATGTCCTGTGAGTATGCCTACCAAAGTTCTGATTTCTCTTCTAGAGAAGCTTAGCATCTGCTGCGTTTTTGCGGCAGAATAGTTTATGAGCATTTTAGCTTGCCTCTGTCCCGGTGTGTTTTTCCAGGAGGTTTGGTTTGGCTCTTCTTCCCATTTCTTAGCCCCCTGCCTTACATGGGACTTTGTAAGCCCACAAGTTGGCTCCGCGCCAAAGAAAGGAACCTCGTCCCCGCTTTTAGCGAGTGCGTCGGCCATTTCGTTCCCATATATGTCCTGGTGACCACAGTAGCGTGATTCTGTTACCTTTCACCAGTTGCTTCAGGATTTGTTTACAGTTCCAGGTTATCTTGGAATTAAAGTTTTGGACTTTTAAATTCCTTAGAGCTACCTGGCTGTCCGTTAGGATGTAGATTCGCACTACTGTTAGACGATTCTTTAGGCAGATTTGTGCGCGTTTTTCAGTGGCTATATAATATTTCAGCCTGTAGTACCGTGGGAGCCTGGCCCAATGCCGTGGACTCCCTGTGACGCCGGTTGTATATGCCAATTCCTGTACCCTTAGTAGTTTTTGATGCGTCGGTGTACCACATGGACGCTTTGTCTTTCAGATGTTCGATTCTTTGAACACTGCTTTCGCGGTCATTAATGACCACTTCAACGGCTGTGTCAAAGTCGTATTCTGTAGACATGGTGTTCCAGGGATGTTTCAGAAATTCCTTTCCGATTTGTTCCCTTATTTATATGTGTCTCTGTATGGGCGATGTACGGCTTAGTCTCAGAGTGTTTGTGCAGTGGGAGTAGGTCCAACAAAACTTCAATTGCTGTGGATGGAATGGATTGGATCGCTCTTGTTATACACAAGCACGCGACCCGTTGAAGCTTTGGGTACCGTGGGAGCCTGGCCCAACGCCGTGGACTCCCTGTGACTCCGGTTGTATATGCCAATTCCTGTACCCTTAGTAGTTTTTGATGCGTCGGTGTACCACATGGACGCTTTGTCTTTCAGATGTTCGATTCTTTGATCACTGCTTTCGCGGTCATTAATGACCACTTCAACGGCTGTGTCAAAATCGTATTCTGTTGACATGGTGTTCCAGGGATGTTTCAGAAATTCCTTTCCGATTTGTTCCCTTATTTCCATGTGTCTCTGTATGGGCGATATACGGCTTAGTCTCAGAGTGTTTGTGCAGTGCGAGCAGGTCCAACAAAACTTCAATTGCTGTGGTTGGAATGGATTGGATCGCTCTTGTTATGCACAAGCACGCGACCCGTTGAAGCTTGGGTCTTTTTTTCCTTTGTTTTGTAGCACCATACGAGTGAACCGTAGGTAATAATCGGTCTTAAGACTGCTGTGTAAGACCATAGGACCATTTTGGGTTTTAGTCCCTATGTTTTCCCAAGAAGCTTACGGCAGATCCAAAAAGCCGCAGTGGCTTTTGAGACCGTTTTGTTCAGATGCGAGTTCCAAGTGAATTTCTTATCCAGGGTTACCCCTAGATATTTCATTTCCTCGGAAAACTCTAATGTCTGACCGTCAATGCTTGGAGCTTTCAAATTCTGCTTCCACTTTCTTGTAAAGGGGACCATTACTGTTTTGCTCGGGTTGACCCTAAGGCCCTGCTTCTTGCTCCAACAGATGATGTTGATATATGTGATTATGCTACCAAACTTACCCCTTATTATGATAGCAACACCGTCTGCATAACCAACCGCCTTATACCCGTTCTTTGTTAACAGACTAGTGGTCAGCCTCTCTCTGTAGTTACCGTCCTCGTTTATCCCCCCCAGTGCGGGGGTAGTTTTACGGTTGGTTAGCATGTCTTGAATCCACTCAATGATAGGGTCTTCGATCCCTTTGTTGGTGGCTGCATTCTTTATTGATAAACGGGTTGTGTTGTCAAAAGCTCCCTCTATATCTATAAAGATACCTACTGTAATTTCCTTGCAGTCCAGTGCTGTTTCCAATGTGGTCGTTAGCTCGTGTAGAGCGTCCACTGTAGATTTGCCTGGCTGATAAGCGCATTGATGCTTATGAAGAGGAATTCCTTTGAGAGGTCCGCACCGTATGTGATTGTCCACAAGTTTTTCCATTGTTTTCAGGAGGAAGGAAGTGAGGCTAATTGGTCGGTAGGACTTTGCCAGATCTTGAGACGTGCGCCCTGCCTTAGGGATGACTATCACCTTGGCCTCTTTCCATTCCAGCGGTATGTACGCCAGTCGAAAGCTGGCCTTTAATATCTCAGCAATGCATGGTGCTATGGTATCGATCCCCTTCTGAAGGATTGTCGGAAAAATGCCATCGGGTCCGGCAGACTCAAATGGCTTAAAACTGTTCACAGTCCATGCGAATTTTTGAACAGTAAACATGGTTGTGTTACCGTGTTTTGCAGATTTTGGTTGGGCGTTTCATCCGCGTTATTCCTTCACCAGTTATATTTGATTTAGAGCCGGGAAAGTGCGTCTGCAGTAAAACGCTTAGACCTTCCTCTAAATCTTTGGTATACTTACCACTAGGTGTCTTAATAAGATTTCATTTGAGTGGTCCTTTGCCAAAGCCTTTTGCAGACTTGCCGTTGGGGCCAATTGATCAATGCCCTCACAGAAGGCACGCCAAGTCTTCCTTTTCGACCTTCTCAATTCTTTATTGTAATCAGTAAGTGCTACTCTGTAGACTTCCCAGTTGCCTGTTCTTTTCGCACCGTTGAAAGCTTTCCTGGCCGTTTTTCTCAGACGTCCTAGCACTTTGTTCCATCAAGGAACAGCCCTTGATTTCTGCATCTTTTTGAGAGGACTGCTAGTCTCATAGGCGTGAGTTAGTATGTCTTTTAGATGAGATGATGCTGCTTCCAGCTGAGGAATCCTGTCTGTGGATCTCCTTATAGAGTGCCCAATCAGTACACCTAGGGTTCCTACGCTCTATTACCATATTGTGTACCTCACCTAAGTGAAACTCAATCTTTTGGTGGTCTGACATTCATGGCTCGTAGAGTACTCGCCAATCTTTGATTAACTCTGTTGTAAAAGAATCAGCTAGAGTCAGATCTAAAACCGTCCGTCTGATTGCATTTACAAAGGTGCGGTAAATACTCACCGATAATTTTCTGTTTTGTCGGAAGCATTTTGCAACTCGTACGCGAAATGAATGACGAACTTCTAATAGAAATCAGTCAGTTAGGAGTTGCAGAATCATTCAGTTTCTCCATTTTTGGATATTAATCACAGATCTTCGATCTCAAGGGTTCATTTCTCGATAACAGTCATGGATGACGCGGATATGTGTATAGACCAGGGGTCGGCAACCTGCGGCTCGCGAGCCGCATGCGGCTCTTTAGTTGTAAAATTGAGGCTATCCAGTTCCACAACCAAAAATTAATTTATTATGGAAACCCTTAAAATGGCGCATTTTCACATTGTCAAATCAAACAAATTATACTGTATTAAATCACATTCGGATTTCATTTCATGCTTATCGTCTTTCGAAGAAGAAAATCAAAAATTTTATCGGGATTGGAGGAAGTCGTTTCCGTTCATATGCAACACAGATAGGATTGCGACTTGTCTCATTTGCGACGAAAAACTTGCATACAATAAGAATTCAAATTTGGAGAGACACCTCGACATCCTGGAAAGCTGGACCTTATGGAACAAAGACGTAAGTGTAAGTATAGAAAGGCACACGAATATTAGAGAATTCACTCCGATATAAGACGCAAAATAAGGCAAAGAAAAGCAGAATGGCATATTAAAGAATGTAGGGAGATTGAAGACTATGAGGCGAAGCACGATCTCTTTAATCTACATAAGAAGATAAAACATGTTACTGGCAGTAATAAACAGAGTCCAACTCAATATCTGGAAGACAAAAATGGAAACAAAATAAGAGACGTAGCCCAACAACTTGACAGATGGAGGGAATATATTACAGAGCTTTTTGAGGATGAAAGATCTGAATGTTATATTGATGCTACAATCAGGCCCAACAATTACCAAAAGCAAGGTAGAACAAGCAATAAAACTCGCAAAAAATGGGAAAGCGACTGAACCGGATCCAGTGAGCACTGTAATTTTAAAGCTACTAGGCGATAAAGGAATAACAGCTCTTACAAATTTGTTTAACTCTACGATTCCGGCATATCACCGTCCGATGCCGCTAAATTCCACTTTTGTCTTGATACCAAAGAAGAGCAAAGCTACTAGAGCTACTACTTTTGGTCATTTTATAAGGCACCCGAAAAAATATAAAATACTACACCTTACTATAGAGGGAAAAATACCAAGCAAGCGGGGTCCAGAAAGAAGGAGAACATCGTGGTTAAAGAACTTGAGGCAGTGGTATGGGAAGTCTACGGTTCAGCTTCTCCGGGCCGCTGTCAACAAAATAATCATCGTCAACATGGTAACCAACGATCGTTGAACGGGCATGGTACCAAAAGAAGAAGAGACACTTCGCTACAGAACATACCCAGTTCGCTGGTAAATATTCAGCCTTTTACTCTAGCAAGAGTGAAATCATTCATAGATGGTGAGTATTATGTACTACTTCTGCACAATAAAGTGCGATGGCTTTCCAGGGGTAACGTATTGAAACCTTTTGCTTTGTGCTTGAGTGAAATAATAACATTCCTCAATGAAAAAGGTACCATCACTAATTGGAAGAAGTGAAATGGCTGCAAAAATTCAACTTGTAAATATCACAATGAAACTAAATCTAAAACTGCAAGGAAAAGGAAACCCGGCCTATGCTTTGCTGCCGGAAGTAGTTTGTTTGGAAAAAAATGCTTCTTGTTGAAGATATGTAGAGTGGTAAATTACTTCATTTTAAAAATCTAAAGGAATCTCGCAATCAAACCAATGCAACTATTTACACGAGTTACTTCAGCGCAGCTATAAAAAATGAAACAATTCAAAACAAACAAAACTTCTCCCGCGTTCATAGTAAATCCTCTCAACACAAATAATGAGATCAACATTGAACTATTTGGAATTGATGCTCATGAAATGCAATTTATGGATCTGAAAATTCACTGAACTCAAGAGCAAGTTGGAGGAGTTAGAGGTCCTGAAATGCATGAAAGTCGCGCAGCACAAGTAGACAGCCCTAAAAGAAATGCCGCGAGTCGAGGCACTCATATTCGGCACATGGAATAGCCATCCGGAATGCTACAGTGAGGTTACAGCAAAAACTTTTAGTAACTCTTTAAAAATTGGGAAATTTTGTAAATGGTAACTTTTGGCTCTTCCGTTTGAAAAGGTTGCCGACCCGCGGTATAGACGGAACAGCGTGCATGGACGAGAGCATGGAAACCAGCAATGCCCGTGCCATTAGCGGTGTGCATGGACATTAAATGTTCAAATTCTCAGAATCTGGTCTCAACTCTTATATAGACAAACCATTTAGAATTCAATCACACATTTTTAATGAATTCATTTATTGAAATCGGCTCGGGTTATGATTTGTCGCGGTTCGTGGCACGTTTTAATATTCATACGGCAGTTTGTGTAGCAGTTTGAATTTAATGAAATTTATGGAAATTATCCGCAAGCGTGACTAATGGCGTCGCTGGCGGTGAGAGATCCCGCAATTAATTGTCTACTAAACAATAATTCCAAGATATTCCGCCAAAATTACGCACGATCTTAATTAATTCATAAATCACTATCATACTAATATCGATATTAATACACCAGCGTATTCATCTTCACTCTGTTGACTCACTTTAATGTGTGGACTAACAGGTCTTGTTTGGTCTTGTCTGGTCTTGTCTGGTCTTGTCTGGTTTTGTCTGGTCTTCTCTAACCTTGTCTGGTCTTGGATGGTCTTGTCTGTTCATGACTCGTCTTGTCTTGTCGTGTATGGTCTTGTCCGGCGTATTCATCTTGACTCTGTTGACTCACTTTAATATGTATGGACTAATAACAAGTCTTGTCTGGTCTTGTCTGGTCTTATCTGGTCTTATCTGGTCTTGTCTGGCCTTGTCTGGTCTTGTCTGTTCTTGTTTACTCCTGTCTACTCCTGTCTATTTTTATCTAGTCTTGTCTAGCCTTATCTAGTCCTGTCTAGTTTTGCCTATTATGGTGGTTTTACCTATATTGGTCTAGATTGTATGAGTTAGTGGGCATTGTATAGTTGAAATATTAACAAATGAATATAATAATGCTGATAGAGTATTATAATTTTCAAGATCGAAACTAATTCTTCTCGATTTCTCGCCAGTTTCTCTTCCATCGTGACGAAGATTGTCCCTGAAGGGATTAATTTTTCCATCTCTCGACAAATTGAATTTCATTTTCAATCTTTCCATCGAGCTTAAGACGAATGTAAATTAAAGACGGGGAGAGGGATCGCCCGGGTAATTCCTCCCGGTTCCCTCGACTTTAATTACTCAAAAGAAGGGACGACGGGAACTTCTCGCAAATGTCACTAAAACTTGTAATTATTCGATGTAATCTGATTATTGTTAAAGAATTTCATAACTGGTTTGTTTTCAAGTGAAAAAACCAATCTGTAAATCACATTAATTCGTTTATTCTTCGCTCGATTTTTAATTAGTTTCCCTTAGGTTGTTTCTTGGACGGCGTGCAGCCGATGACCTTTGTCTGTTATAGACGCGGAGCCGGGATGTCTGCCCACATAACACGAGACACTTTAATATTTTTCTTCAAAAATTAACAAATTTTAGACTATGTCGCAATAATTTTTTTCCGTTCACGTCCTTACGAACAAATTGATGTAGTGTGAAAACCGAGTTTAAATCAAGGAAATATTGGAGAATTTCCACCGTATTTCGCTCTTGAATATTTCTTTAAGAAATCCGGTTTGCTAAATGAAATTTGAGTAAATGAAATTTGTATAATTGTAGAATATCCGTTGAATTGGAAAGGAATAAGCTATATACAGGGTGCCACAAAACAACCTCCCTATCTTAAAATGGAAATCGGGGCTTCCAATAAATGGTTTCATTTTGGTATATAACAAAAACTAGTATTTTTAAGTAAAATCATGGGATATTTATTTAATTGTAAAGAGGAGGGTATGCCATTAATAATGGAGAACAATATTAGCCATATGGCCGCCACGACTACGCTTGCAGGACCATATTCTTTCCATGAAATTATGTATGTCCTCGATAACTAGGCTGTGGGAGGAGGTCCCAGGTCCTACACAGGACTGTAAGCACCATTAGATAATGGTGTATGGATCCAGGTCGTCGTATATCGTCTTCGATAACTTCACGAATTTCATCCATGAGGTCATGAATTGATTGTGGGTCATTGGCATTGACCTTATCTTTCACGTAGTCCCAAAGAGAAAAGTCTAGAGATGTTAAATCACAAGATCTCGTTGGACAATTGACAACGCCTCTTCAAGAAATCACACGGCCAGGAAACTTTTCATGCAAAAGAGCGATGGTATCGTTACTTTTATGGCACGTAGCGCCGTACTGCTGAAAATTAACGTCGTTCACATCAATGTCTTCCAATTCCGGCCATACACCATCATTAATGATCGTTGGATAGCGCAATTCACTCACCGTAACAGTTGCTCCTGCCTCATTTTCGAAAAACTACTGTCCAATGACCGCGCCAGGCCAAAAACCGCATAAAAGAGTCACAAGTTGTGGATAGAGAGGCTTTTAAACAATAATTATTGGATTTTCGAAGCCACAAATGCGACAATTCTGCTTGTTAGCGTAGCCTCCGAGGTGAAAATAGGCTTCATCACTCAAGATGATTTTTCGATTTTATTTATTTTATTTAGCGTATGATGCTGTACAACATATAAACACAATAATAACACAGATCCATAAGTTCGGCACAATACAAAAAACATTGTTAACATACAACTATGTGCTTAAATTTTGATATCCTAGCTGTTGATCCATTCCACTGAGTCAGGAGTACCTGCGTTCAGGTCATCCAGACTTCCAGGGATTGCACGAAGGAGACAATCCAACACTACATGGCCCATTGTTTGAGGAATACAGTCAAAATATGGGCTAACTCTCCAACCCCACTTTTGGAGAACTGCGGCTGTTCTTTGCACGCCACATCTGATACGATTAAGCCGACTCCAAGCACACCTAGGTAGATTGAAGCCATGAAGTTTTAATGTGGGATTCTCAACTGTCAGAATCCCTTGCGACATACATAATTTCCACTCATTCTGCCATTTGTGATTAAAATTATAATTTATTAATTACCAATCAGTTTTGCTGGCTGGTTTGCGAGACTTCAATCTAGATATTCCCCGTTGTCTGACGTCCTCGTTTATTGGTAGTGCCTTGTTCTTGATAATTCTTGACCACAAAACAACAAGATTTCTTTCTCTTCTGATCTCAGGACGTGGAATATTAATCAACACCGGAAGCCACGGGATTGGAGTAGGGAGCAATGTTCCTGCAACGATACATATGCTGTGATCAATCTGAACATACACAAGCTAGGTGTGGAAGCTATTAAGCCACACCGCAGAGCAGTACTCTGCCGAAGAATAGGCAAGTGCTACAGCATTTCTTCTCAATGAGTTGGCATCAGCACCCCATGCTGTTCCGGCTAGACGCTGTATGACGTTGTTACGGCTCTTCCGATCTTGATTCGAATCTCTCTCTTAGTTCCTGTTTCCCCCAGTGGGGCATAGGGCTTCTACCAATTGTCGCCATCTGACTCTGTTTCGAGCCACGACCTTCAACTCATTCCACGATTTGCCGGTGGAGGTGATTTCGGCTTCAACTGTGCGTCGCCATATTGTTTTTGCAATGCTTGTTTTGCAATGTTTTGTGGATTGCGCCGTAGGGTGTGTCCAATCCAGTTCCACTTTCTTCTCTTTATTTCAACGTCTACTGGAAATTGGTTTGTAGAACGAAGCAGATCGTGGTTCGATATCACTTCAGGCCATCGGATCCGTCTCAAACACCAGTTTGCGAAAACTTGCAGTTTGTTTGTGCTGCTTTTAGTTACTTTCCATGTCTCACTGCCGTAGAACAGGATGGATTTGACGTTACTATTATATAGTTTGAGTTTCGTTTTACGGGAAAGTATTGAAGAGCTCCAAACGTTATTCAGTTGGGCGAACGCTCCCTTCCCTTTCTTGATTCTTCTGGCGATGTCTAGGTCGGCCCCTCCATCCACTGCTATGATGCTGCCCAAGTAGCAGAACTGTTGGCATCTTTTTACTGTTACGCCGTTTACTTGTATGTCCCTGCTAGTGGTAGCGCCAATCCGCATATCCTCTGTTTTTTTTGATGTTTATGTGAAGGCCTATCTCTTCAGCTTCTTGTTGTAGCTTAGCTATTTTGTCCATCATGTCGGTGAGTGTTTGAGACATGAGGCAGATATCATCGGCGTAGTCGATATCTTCTAGCCTGCTTGATAGTCCCCAGCGAATTCCTCGAGGCTGTATTATAACGCTCGCCATGACCTCGTCTAGTACTATTAGGAATAAAAGCGGGGACAACAGCAACCCTCTCGGACTCCAGCAGACACTTTGACCGCTACTGAGAGATTCCCTTCGTGTACCACGTTGCAAGAGTAGTCCGCATACGATGCTTTTATGATGTTTACTATTTTGGGTGGGACGCCTCTCCGGTCTAAAGCCGCTCAAATGCTTTCCCATTTAATAGTATCAAAAGCTTTTTGAAAGTCTACGAATAATAGAAATACCGTGGTTTGCCATTCTACTGCTTGCTCTGTTATAATCCGCAACGTATTGATTTGGTCTACGCAGCATCTTCCCGGCCTGAAACCAGCCTGTTCTTCTCTCAACGTAGGTTCAATTGCTTTGCTCATTCAGGTGAGTATTATTTTGCAGAGTATTTTCGATGCAGTTGTTAATAGTGTTATGCATCTCAAGTTGTTGCAATCGCTCAGGTCTCCTTTTCTGAGGAGCTCTATCAGAAGATCATTGTTCCATTCTTTCAGTAGTGTTTCGGATTCCCAGATTTTATTTATTAGAGGTGCCAGCATTTCGGTCGTGGTTATGCAGTTAGCTTTCATCATTTCGGATGTGATGTTGTCGATGCCTGGACTTTTCCCGTCCGAGAGTTCCTTAATGGCATTGCTTATTTCTGCTCTGGTTGGAGGTTTTGTGTCTATGTTTATTTGTGCCCGTGTTACATGATGGTTTGCGTTGTTGTTTTGTTCTTGAGTTATTCCTGTGAGTATCTCCTGGAAATGTTCCTGCCATCTATTGAGTTGTTCTTCTGTTGTAACCACTAGCTTCCTATCTTTTGATTTTTTATTTTATTGGATTTGTTTTTGTAGTTTTCTTGTTCGACAGCAGCTTGGTAGATTTATACAATTCTCTCAGGTTATTTTGCTTAGCGGCACGTTGAGCAGTTTCTGCAATATCGTCCACCCACGTTCTTTTATCCGATCTTACACTCCGCTTGATGTTAAGTCGAGCCTGCTTATATAATTCTTTTAGTAGAACTTAGGTTTTGCAATAGGTTTGTAAAATACTCTCTTGAATCGAATAGCACCTACAATTGAAGCTATAATTCCAATTGAACAATTAGGTTTTCGCGCTGGTCATGATTGTAGCGATCAAGTCCTTTCCCAGACCACCTTCGTGGAAGCTGGTTTTGAGAAGAAGTTGAAGAGCGTCTCAGTATTTCTAGATCTCTCAGTAGCATACGACACAGTTTGTAAAGTAGGTATATTATTGATGAATATGAACTAATATGAACTGATGAAGGTTATTCCTTGCATAAAGATTAACACATTGATAAGTAATGTGCTAAGTAAAAGGCTGTTTCAAATGCACTTAGCAAACAATAGAAGCCGATTCCGAAAACTGAATAATGGATTACCTCAAGGTTCCATTCTCTCGTCTCCTCTTTTTAATTTGTACACACATGATCTGTCTATAACTGTGGCCTGTAAATTCACATACGCAGATGGTATAAACCTCACTTTTCAGCGAAATAACTTTCAAGAAGCAGAGGATGTGCTCACCTTAGACCTTGCAGCTTTAGAAGATTTCTTCAGAAAATAGCGATTGCAACCCTACCCTCAGAAAAGTGAAGTAATTGCCTTTCACCTGGACAGTAAGACTGCAAACTATAGCCCAAAAGTCACTTTCGGTGATATGGTTTAACAGTACCATACCACCCCTACATATTTGAGAATGACTTTAGACAGATCTCTAACATATAGAGCTCATCTTCGTAAATCAGCTGCAAAACTGAAGAGATTTTTTGATGAAATTCCGGATCAGTTTGATATATTCGAAGGATCCAATCAGCAAAGACACGACGTTGTTGATGGTCGGTAGGCTTGAGTTCTTGTATTAACTGAACTATAAAATCCTTACGACCAAAGTATTTATGCAAAATACGGTGTAATGTCGTTTTTGGAATGACCAATTCCAAAGATCGACGAGAAATGTACAAACCTGGGTTTTCCTCAAGACTGTGAGCTACAACAGCAATATTCTCAGTTGTTCTTGAACGATGTGCACGAGTTCGGTTCTTCACATCACTACCTTGTCCAAACACTACCTTGTACCTTATTGGAAGGCCCTATAATACAAATTTATATACAACAAATTATTTATATTGGTTGCTTGTTATATGAATTTGGAATTTTTTTTCAACATAATTTTAAAAAGGATGTAAAATAATTGGGTTGTTGAAAAAAAATTATCGATTTTTGGAAATGTATTTTAAAACCTTATTGTAAATAATTTGGATGTTCAATGCGAGAAAGTTGAAATTTGTTTTTTTTCAATTAATTATAAACAATTAAAAACTGATATGCCAACATTGCTACGTACAATGCAAGAGCTCTTGCCTCAGAAGAGCGCATTCTACAACTTGAACATGAATTACAGAAGATAAACTGGGATATAGTAGATCTATCCGAGATAAGACGGAAAGGAGAATATTGCATCGAACTCAAGAGTGGTAATATCCTACATTATAAAGGAAAAGAAAACACAACACATGGAGGTGTAGGATTCATAATAAAGCAGAAAATTGCCAAATATATAACTAAAGTAGAAGCTATATCAAATAGAGTTATATATCTCATCCTAAAGCTTAACAACCGCTATCAGATAAAATAATACAGGGCTATGGACCTACTTCCTCCTACACAGACGAAGAGGTAGAAGAATTCTACGAGGATGTAGACAAAAGCGTACGGCAAGACAAAACATACTACACCCTATTTATGGGAGACCTAAATGCAAAACTAGGTAAAAAAGAGGATGAGTATGAAACATGCATGGGACAATACGGACATGGCCACAGAAATGATAGAGAGAATATCCTGATGGAGTTTCTCATGCGAAATACGTTCTATAATATGAATAGCTTCTTTAAGAAAAAAAAAACGCATAACAAATGGACATGGCAAAGCCCTAATGGTTTAGTCAAGAATGAAATTGATTACATCTTTTCCAATCGAAAAGACATAGTACAAAATGTATCTGTTCTAAATGCATTTACAACAAGTAGTGACCATAGGCTAGTAAGAGCACATATAAATAAACAAAAATATTAAATATAAATTAACATTAGAACAGTACGGAATAAACTTAATACTCAACATAGAGATACTCAAAACCCAAAATATAAAGTACGAAGAGGAAGTAACGAGAAGAACAGAAACAATAATAAAGCTGGAAAAAGCAAATAAAAATACTGACATAAATAGAGCCCTTATTGATATTATCAAAGGAGCTACAAAAGCAATAATGCCAACAAACCTAAGGAAATCAGAAAAGCTAACAGCAAACACAAAAGAACTAATGGCTAGAAGAAGAGAGATGAGGAAATGCGGAAAGGGTGAAACCGCTGAATATGCTGAGCTGAATAAAGATATCCGAAGGGAAATCTGACGAGATATCTATAACTGCAAAGAGACATTAACAAAGAAAGTAATAGAAGAAAATAGCAGCATGAAGATTCTAAAAACAAAACTCTCAGTTGGAAAGGAACACATACTTAAGCTTCGTAAGCCAGATGGAAGCGAAACGGCAGGAAAGAAGGAAATAATCAAAGTTGCAGAAAACTTTTATCGTAAACTGTATGAATCACGTCAAGAACACCGGAGAAATTTAACAAGACCAAAAATTATGAACGTAGGTTCTGAAGAAACACCCGAAATTACTATAGATGAAATAAGATCGGCTCTCAAACAAAGTAAAACTCGTAGGGCACCTGGTGAAATTGGAATAATAAGCGAACAACTAAAAAAAGGAGGTGAATCAATACTTAAAATCCTCAAAATACTCTTCAACAAGTGCCTGGAGATGGGAAATATTCCGGAGGACTGGAACAATGCGGTAGTAATTCTGCTTCATAAGAAGGGCGATAAAAGTGAACTAAAAAACTATCGAACAATAAGCCTACTCTCCCACCTTTACAAAACATTTATAAGGGTAATATCTAACAGACTTAGTAGCAAATTAGATGCATATCAGCCCATCGAGCAAACCGGTTTCCGAAAAGGATATGGGACCAACGAACATCTACAATGCATGAAGTCATTGATTGAAAAGTGCAATGAATATAATATCCCACTCTTCCTCGCATTCGATTATGAGAAGGATTTCGATACCATCGAGATGTTGCCTATTTTGGAGGCTCTGGAAGACTGTCGCATTGATTCGAGATATTCTGGTCTAATTAAAACCATCTACGACTTCGCCACTATGACGCTGACACTACAAGATTTATCCGACAAAATACCCATCAGACGTGGAGCGCACCAGGGAGATACCTTGTCCCCTAAATTATTTACACTAGGTCTAGAGAATATCTTTAAAAACTTAGACTGGGTGGACAAAGGAGTAAATGTTGATGGCAAAAAGCTTACGCACTTGCGCTTTGCGGATGATATTTTTAGTGGCCACTGAAGAGTCTGATATTGAAACAATGCTGAATCAGCTAAACAACATCTTCAAATCAACTGGTCTGCACATGAATATGAGCAAGACAAAAATCATGACAGCTGATGTTCCACACCGGCCTGATATAGTCATCGATGGTGTCACGGTGGAAATAGTAGAGAGCTACATCTACTTGGGACATAAACTAAAAATAGGCAAAGAAAACCAAGATGCGGAGACTAGAAGAAGAATAGGACTAGACTGGGCAGCATTTGGGAAGCTGGATTTTATTCTAACCCACAAGACGTTCCCAAGAAAGTTGAAAGCGAGAATATTTGATTCAAGTGTTGAACCGGTTCTCACATATGGCGCAGAAACTACAACATTTACCCAACAGAAAATCAAGAAGCTGGCCGTTACGCAAAGATCAATGGAACGGAAAATGCTAGGCATAACGTTACGCCACAAGAAAAGGAACGAATGGGTGCGGAAGAAGACAGGTGTTGCGGACGTGGTGGAGAGAGTGGCGCAATAGAAATGGAGTTGGGCTGGGCATATCCTACGAACAACTGATGACAGATGGTCTCACAGAATCCTGGTTTGGAGACCAAGATACGGAAGGAGAAACATAGTCCGCCCCCCTAAAAGATGGAGTGACGATATCAGGGAAGTAGCAGGAAGGAAATGGTTAAATCTAACGGGGAATAGAGAAGAATGGAAAGTTAAAAGGGAGGACTATGTCCAATATTGGAAGAATAAAGTCTGAAAAAGAAGAAGAAGAAGAAGAAAAGGTGATAAAATTATAAATTGCTATTAGTGAAACAGAACATATTAAATTTCTAAATGAAATGTTATTGCACTTGGTCAACAGTAAATTTGAAGTGAAAAAATTCAAATTTGAAGTGAATTGACAAAAAAATGCCCGGGTAGAATTAAACTTGCTATGTCACACCGTATTTTCGGCCTTTTTAACTTTTTAATTAGAACGAAAAAAACAAAAAAAAATTGTTTTGTTATAAAATTTATATACGATCTTTCGATTTATGACAAAACAAAAAAATTAAAATACCCAATTGGGGTTCGTGTTTGTATATACATTGTTGCAAGCGCATTCTAAAACATTCAGTAACACTCTCCAGCATGACTTATCCAGCATGACGTGTACGATGGATTCCCTAGCTTATTGATTGCTTCACGTCGTGAAGGTTCATAGGGCGACGTTCGAACACCTCTGCTTTCAAGTAAGCCCACGAAAATCAAAATTAAATTGGGTTAGGTTAATCGGGTGAGCGTGCTGACCACCAATGTTAACTCCTTGAGAAAACAACCGATCAGGATACATTCGATCAGGATTCATTAAATATACGTTAATATTTATATATTTATTTTTCTTGTCTTAGTCGGTGTAAGGTATACTTATTGTTAATGAAATAAAAAAAGGAAGGTTGGAAGATTGAGAAATTCTGGTTATTTTCTTGAATAAGTTCTTTTGTTCTCCATTCACCACCATTTATGTATATTTGTATTTAATGTATCAACCAGATTGTATATTTTTTTGTGTGGAGGGCAATAAATGATTTAATACTATTCATTGAGATCCGAGTTATATAGGCTGTGACACTGTCCTATTGAAACAAGACGTTCATCCCCAATTTAACCTCAAAATATTTATTTGTTTTATAAAAATAATGTTATAACATTATTTATGGAAAATATTATTATTTATAATTTAAATAATATTTCACGCTTAACTCAATTGTTTTGGTACTTTTGACACACAAATGCTTAACTCAGCGTTAGTCGCGCGAATCCTACAGATGAGATCTCACATGATCGAGATCAAATCGTCTATACTCGGGCCGGCGAGAGAATGCAGCTGTACTGCGCCGAGGTATGAGGGGCGAGGGACGCGCCGAACTTTGTGCGCCAAATTCAGTCCTTTCAAGTCCTATCAAGTTTTTACTTACCGAATAAATTATTTTTAAAGAGAAACACTTGAATTATTATATACCGTATTAGCCCGAATATAATGCGACCCCGAATTTAATGCGACTCCGAAATTTTCATAAAGATATTTAGTACTCCTTAAATAATTGAACGAAAGTAAAATTCAATCAGATAAGCATTTATTTAGGTAATTATAGGTAATAACACAGGTTACATTCATGACAATAAAGTTAAGTAATGTAAAACAAAATTAATATTACGTAAGTAACAACAAAAAACGGAAATACTTATTCAGAATCTGATCTGTTTTCAGAATGAGGGCTCATTGATGTGATGATCATTAGTATAGTCATGGACGCTTTTAGTCTCCCACAAAATGTCATCTTCCGTCCAATTTAAATCATTGGAAATGCAGCATTTCTTGAAACGAGAACTTATCGTTTCAGGCTCGATCTTCTGCTAGGCGGTCGCAATCCATTCTCCCAAAAGAGAGACTGGTGGTTTTTTTAAATTTTTCCTGAAGGTGTCAATGGTTGATTGCCCGTTAATAAAAAATTGGTTTAAAAATGGCCCGTTAATAAATGGTTTATTAACCACCACATCCAAGACTTGCAACTGAGAAGTCATGCCACCCGGTATTATTACAAGATCGGAATTCAATGCCTCAATTTTTTACCTGTCGTAAGGTGGCCTCTAAATGCATCTTCTCAGGGAACCTGGCCATCATTCAGTCTAATACCAACTCCTCTGTCATCCAACCTTTTTCTTGGACCCGAAAAACAATTCCTGGACACAGATTTTCTTTGGGCATTGTTTTACGTTTCAATATAACGTAAGGTCTAAGCTTTTGCCAACGCTTTAAATCTTATGATTTCACGGGATATTCGGTACCCTTCATCTCTTTTTTCTATTACGAATTTTAACACTCGCTGCTCAGCTTCATTAAACCTTCCTTTTTAAGGCCTAAGACTAAAAGATTTTCTTGAGGAATTTGTATTCTTATATTTCCTTAAATCTTTTCTCCATAGGCGGATGGTTTTGTTTCTGGAACTCCGTATTTCCTCGAAGTCCTCAATTTGTTCATTCTTTTTGCCTCGCTTGCCACCATAATTTTTAAATTCATATCGTAGGTTCTCCTGGTACCTGGTGTCTCCTAGTGTCCTTTTTTATATTACATTACTTAAACCGCGAATTTATCGCGAGTCGATTTTTTAACGGAAAATAAATAGTCGAAAAATGTCGCGTTATATTCGGGCTAATACGGTAGTTTGAGTTAAGAAACATGCGTTAGTTACGTTTTTCTTACGAAGACAACTTCATTTTTCAACAAGACGGGGCACTCCCTCACTGGAGTCGCCAAGTGCCTGAATAGCTGAATGAAACTCTACCGAACCGTTGGATTGGTCAAGGAGCTGACGACTTAGCATGTCTCAGCTGGGCCCCTTCGACAATGTATCTGAGATATATTCGCGACGTTTTTGTTACAAAGCAAACATCCATTTACCGAGAAATGTCTAGCGACAGAGTATATCACTACAGTAATCCGAAAGATTTTGCCAAGTTGCAAAGGCTCCTTGAGGATGATTATGAAGATAATGGAAATGGTTTTGACAATGATATTGATACGGAATCCTCTGAGCATGTAGAACAGGATGTAATTGACTATAGTGAACAGAGTCATAACGATGCAAGTTCTACATCGGATGTGGAAACTGGTGATGACATTTATGTAACAACTGCAAAAGTAAACGGCAAAGGGATAGGATTTGTTTGGAATAAAGTTCCGTGTTCTGTACTGCGTAAAACACAGAAACATTACTTAGTAACAAAATTGCCAGGAACTATTGGCAATGCTCGTCAAGCTAACACATGCATGAGTGCACAGAAATGTCTTTTTGATGATCGTATTTTTGATCAAATAATTGATTGAAATGATACAGCTACAATTTAGCCGAACGAGAGATGCGCGTAAAACCGACATCATATAAATGAGATTATTAATAGGTACTGCTCTATCTAGCACGACTACAAAAAGGTGGGCGACTGAATTTAGAAGATTTGTAGGACAACAATAGAAATGGGATTGAAATATTTCTATTAACGATGAGCTTGTTGCGTTTCCGATTCTTGTATGGCTGCATCAGATTCAATGATCGCGAAACTAGAAACATGAGGAAGAAAGCTTACCGCCTTGCTCGTATTCGCTCCGTCCCTAACCGCGCCTAGCGCCACACGTGGCTAAAAAGACAACTTCGTCTCCAACAATAGTATATAAAAACAACAAGCAAAACAAAATATAATTAATTTAATAAAATATACAATATATACACTAAAATACACTCGCATTTCCAGCATATTTCACGCTATCATAATCTTTGAACGGTTTACCACAAAGATTTCTAGTTTTCACCTATCGATTCGGCGTCCAAAAATTAGTCGGAAAACGTATATACTATTCTTTTGGAAGATTGCGATTAAGAAATACCAGCGACACGGGAAGTCAATCCCGCGGAAACGACGAAAGGCGAGAAAATCGATTTTGCTTAAATCGTTATTTTTTTAGTTACAGAAAAATCTGAAAACGTTTCTTAAAGTATTTTTGCTGCTGATTACAAATATGTAAATTATATTTCGCTTGCTCTTTTCGTTCGCTATCGCCTGCTAAAATTGACGAAAAGTTTAAGAAATTTCATTTAAAGTAATGAATTTCCCACGGATAATCTGAGTATTTTGATTGAAAAATGACCTTCTAAAAACGATGCTGCAATCCGTATTTGATTATCTGCAACTGTTTCTGAGATATCGACTTATCAAATCGAGAATTGTAAAATTTCAGTTGGAAATTTCTTGATGAATAATTACATGTCTCAACAATTTACACATCTACTTGTTCGTCTTCTCGAGTGGTTTCTGTGTGTTGAAAATGATTTTGTTGCTGTTTGTCGTTCTTGAGAAAAATGAAAAAAAAAAACGAAAAAGCGCATTATTTTCGACCGAAATGGTGAAAAATTTTCTTTCACGAATTTTTTGGAAAATTTTCTCGTGATTGTTTTCTCAGTACTGAGTTCAAATCGCAGTGCTGAAAACGATTTTATAGTATATTTCGCTCTAAAGCTACACATAAGCAAGATATAGCCTATATTTTGGCCTTGAATCAATTCTCAATTTATGAACATTATTAGTTTATGTAAAATAATAAAATACCTTTTTATTTAGCAAAATATATGTCAATATATATGTCGTAGTCACATAGTGAAATCCGTCAGATTGTGTAAAACAGAGTCATTTCATGATCTGACGGCAGATCATGTAGTTTTTAAAATCACCGATTTTAGGCGGCATTATATTTAACTACGATTAAAGAATCTGAATTACTTAACGTTTGGACGTTTCACAAAATGACTAAATGCAATCATTTAATAGTATAAAACTACTTGTCCTAATTATCAGACCTATTAAAAAAGATATAAATAAACAAATATACGTGTGGCTGTTTCATGAACTGCCTAGTCATATCGTGTAATACATGAACTGCCGTCAAATCATGAAAAGACTTTGTTTTACACAATATGACGGATTACACTATATAACTACGACATATACAAATAAATGCTAAATAATGACGTAACTGGTCTTGAGGTTCTTAAAAGTGTCAGCATTGGCGCTAGTGCTGTTGCGCTCGGAGCGAATAATATAAATTTTTAGATGTTCGTAGGTAATTGTGTAAAAAGTAATTCATTGAGTGTCTATGTTACCATTGATGAAAAACTTGAAGCATTCCGTGGAAGATGTAATTTTGTTCGATACATACCTTCGAAGCTCGCTAAGTATGGTATTAAGATATTTGCACTTGCCGATGCTAAAACGTATTACACCAG
Organism: Phosphuga atrata; assembly: GCA_944588485.1. NCBI lineage: Eukaryota > Metazoa > Arthropoda > Insecta > Coleoptera > Silphidae > Phosphuga > Phosphuga atrata. Next base: position 48,611,192 of record OX155899.1, read on the forward strand.
GAGATTTATGTCGAAGCCCAAGCAGGTGGCCCATTTTCTGTGATCTATAGAAGTACAGATGTCGTGAAACGGTTGGTTTCACCCATAAGCAACACAGGAAGAAATGTCACAGTGGATATGCCAATGGGTACCCGGGTACCCGGGTGGCAACACAAGAGTTAATAGGATCCATCTAGTCTTGTCTAATCTCATTCAGTTTTTCCTAATTTTATGAAAAATAATTGCTTTCTTTTTTCGGAAGGTACGGTCTTTTCAGTTAATAAATTTCATATATTTATTATAGATGTAATTTTCAGCTTTTCAGTCGCTTTTTCAGCTAAAGCCTGTCCCCTTTTGTGGTGGACGTAACTTTCTTAAAAGCTTCACCCGAAACATGTCGTTTAAAGTCACATGCATGGAAGCTCGATCCGTGTGCGCGAGCTTACCGAAAAAGCTCTTAATACCAAAATCAATTTGTGAATAACGATCGAACTTTGCTAAAGTGCTTTTAATTCCCAAGAAAACAAAAATACGGGAAGTAGGAATAGGAAAACAGACATGAATAATGCAATAATTCGATTCAATGCATTATTCAATGCGGAATGCGAGGAATTCTATCGATCCGGCTGTTTGCTTCGGACAATAATGTGTGTTGGTAACACCTGCGTGTACGTGAAGGCTGTAGCGGGCTAGCGGAAAGAACGTTGGGTTCAACGGCCCGACTCGAGCGACCCCGTTGACCCGGTTTCGATTGACCTGGGTCAAATAAGCTCACGTGCACACGCTCGAGTACTTGAAATTGCAACCATCAGCTGATTTATAAATTAACTTCGACCGGCTCGTTTGTTGCTTTTTAATTTATCGGGAAATTTGCCTCTCATGAAATATGAGTTGTGGGACAGCGGAGCCAGGCACAAGCGCTTACAATAAATTTCCTCAAAAAGTTTTCTTATTTATTGAAATATTAAACAAAACTATCGAATCTATCTAGAAAACTGAAACTAATAAAATGATCTAGTTTATTTAGAAAGTTACAACTGTTTAACCAGAAGATTTCTTTTTTTTTCTTCGATTTAAATAACCTTGAAGACCTTAATTTAAACGCCAAAAGGCAGTAGTTTCTACAACTACTTAGGCTAACTAAACTAGAACTATCTTACTAACGCACATAACACAGTTTTTCTGTCGAAATACATAATAAATTTTCTTATGTATTTCGGCACACTACAAACGAATTTAAAAACAGAAATTATTTATATATATAGAAAGAGTATACAGAAAGAAGCATATTTATTTATATAAGTATGCAACATATGTTGGATAGATTTATTTAAATAAATAAATAAATATTTTACGACTTTGTGTATGTATCAGCTTTGTGTAATAACAAATATACCGTGTTAAGGCAAGTTCATTGCTGTCTACTACTTGCAAGAAATACTCTCTAAAGGGTTCTTGTGTCTAAAACTGAAATTTCCGAGAGTTAGTGAAGTTTAATCAAAGCAAATTGAGGCTCAATTTGCTTGCCGACTACTGCTGGACATTATTCCTGGATGCCGCAGGGACAAAATATTTCCGCAACAATATTTTGAAGTAAGAACATACAGAATGTAGTGACAAAAACCTTTATATCCAACCTTTTTTAATTTTTGTTTTTACTGAAAATGGCTTCTTCGTATAAATAATTTTATTTAAATTACTTTTAAATAATATTATTTACTTTCTTCATCACTTGATGAACCTTCCTCAGCTTCCTGTAACCAGATTATGAACGCTTGGCGCCTTGTATAGAAAGAAACTTCTCCCTTTACTAATTTTCCACACCATTTAAAATTTGATTCTTCTGAAAGGTAGTCTTTGTCATAGAACGAGGATCGTTCAGAACTTTATATGCGCATTTCTTTAATTCATTGTTTGCAGTCATCACATTTATTTTCTGTAAGCAGTCGGTCCTCCCATAGTCTTTTGATGTAATTCTTCAGCATCAGAGACAAGTGTACCGAAGAACGAAACAAAGTTGGTAATGCTTGGTACTGCTGCCCAATAAACCTAGCAGTAAACCTAGTAATAGTTCATGGTACGATAGTGAAGTTCGAAAGCAAAAGATAAGAGAAGCTATGAGACAATGGATAAAGGGCGAAGGACGTAAACAGCAAGTGCTAGATGCGAAAGTGTTACTGCAAAAATTAGAGAATTAAAAATTAAATTATTATAAATAAATTAAATTAAAATGGAAGCAGAGTTATGGAAATACGTGAGAGTGAGAGAGAGAGAGTGAGAGAGAAGAGGAAGGAAGGCAAGAATACTCAATACTATAACGATAGAAGAGTGGCAAAAGCATTTCATGATGCTGCTAAAAGGAACGGTGAGGTAGTCAAGTAGAGTGAATGAATTAGGGAGACCGGCTGAGAAACTAGGAAGACTAACTCGAGGTAGAGATGAATATGAGACGAGTTTCTCGTCCCAGAGCCCATCCTGTGGGACGTATAAGTTAGTCTAGTCAGTCTAGTCTATACCACCAAAAAGTCTTGTCTAAGAAAACAATTAGCGTTTGCCTAAGACCAAGGCCGTCTTTAACCTATGGGAGGTCCTGCGCATATTACGATAATGGGGCGCCTATGACCTCGACAGAGCACTATTTTATTAGAATAGGCAAAGAAAGTAGATAAGCATAGTTTTTTTTTTATTTCTTTATAGATTTTTTTTAAATTTCTTTATAGTCACATTAATTGAATAGACATAATATAATATAAACCACAAAAGTAACTCTTTTATAATTCACAGGCTACTGCTTAAATCTATGTTGGTTGAAGAGGTACCCTCCTAGGTTTGAGATGGGCAAAATTGTTAATCACTTCTTCAAAATCTATGTTTTTGAGCATATTATTCCTTGGTTCCTTAAGGCTGCATAATTAGGACTCGATTTTTAAACGCGAATTTTCAAAATTATGTCTTGGTTCCTCAAAGCTCCATAATTAGGACACGATTTTGAAACGCAAATTTTCAAAATTTGATCTTGATTTCTCAAGACACCACAACTAATACACGATGTTGAAACGCGAATTTTCAAAATTTTGTCTTGGTTCCTCAAGGCTCCATAATTAAAAAATGATTTTGAGACGCGAATTTTCAAAATTTTGTCTTGGTTCTTCAAGGCACCATTCAAAAATATTTTGGATGTAGGTACTTAAATTGGTTTGTCTGTCCAAATTTTAGAAGATTCCTAAGAAAATGTGCCTGTCCACAAATTCAAAATCAAATCAAATATTTTGGAAATTGTTTGTCTGTCCAAAGTTTGGTAACTTCCTAAGAAATTTTGTTTGCCAATAAATTCAAACTATACTTGTGTCCAGGTCCTACTTAAGATTGTAGCAGCAGTGGAAGGAAGGAAAAGACCAAATTCAAAGCCAAATAATAATAATAATAGTTCTTGATAATTAAATTCATCCACTTTCTCAATTTCAGTGTCTTTTAATTTCATTATTTTATTAAATGCCTTTTCCATATTCTTTCGTTCGCACTATTAGATACAAGGGCTACGACATAAGTTGCTTCTTTGAAGTACAGACAATTCCAAAACCCCATGAACTCATATTGTCCTAACAATTGCAACAAAGGTCTTTCCTTTAAAGTCTCTTCGTGGCCTCTATAACACATTGGTCCATTAACTGGGCAATACATGTAACATTCGGAATGGACATCAGCGACAAACTGACACACATTGTTTATAACTTTTAATTTGGAGAAGGAACGTTTCCCACTGCAGTTAGTTACCATCATTCTTAAAAAAAATCTGAATGCGATTTCTACATTTGGAAAGGTATTTTCAATTTTGTTTTCTTTCAAAAGACGATTTATTTCCAATATACTATTAGTTTCTTCATTTTCAAATATATAAGTATTCTGTTAAATGTAGGCATTCCATTTTCAATTCTTCCTCGTAAATAGATTTCAGCAAATTCTTTGCAACTTTGTCTTAACTCTTCGAAATTCAGAGTTTTTAAGCGAAAAAATAAACCAAAACGTTAACTAATGTTCTTATACGAACTTAAAGGCTGTTTTAGCTGAAAGCTCAGGGTATCAATTATGGGAAGAAACGTTTAGAAATTGAATTTCTCTTTTCCATTCAGTTGAGCTGACGGCGCAGAGCCGTCAAAACAATCTGGCCTGAGCTTCTACATCTTGTTCTTTGAGATAGGTCATTGTAGTCAGATTCATTATCGCTTGATTTTTCCGAATTAAATATGTTTCTCGGTAATAAATATCGGTTATCGTTTGGTGAACTGGCAGGAACTAGGGGGCCCCTACGATTGCGGGGCCCTGGGCACTTGCCCCGAGTGTCCAGTGGGAAAGCGGGCCCTGCCTAAGAAAACAATTCATCTACTAAGTCTAGCACTGCGATCTATACCTACTAATAGTCTTGTCTAAGAGAATAATTAGTGTTTGCTTGAGGGTAGGATTAGTTTAGTCTAAATTAGTTCCATCTTAGCCTTGTCTGAAACCGCAATTAGTCCCTGCCAAACAACTAGATAAACCCTGCATTAATCTAGTCCACACCTTGAGTTACTCTTGTCAAAAGGCAACTAGTCTTTCCCTAAGACTATAATTATTATACTCAGCAATAGTTTAAAGTAAACCTAGCCTATTCTCAAAAAAATAATCTTATGTAAGAGAACAACTAATCCTGTTAGTATAGTCCTGCCCATTTGACTATATGGTCTTAACTGTCTAGTTTTGACTATCCAGCCATGATAGCCTCGTTTTGACATTATGGTCTTGACTGTATGGTCCTGGCTATTTGGTACTGAATCTCCAAATTTGACTGTCTGCCATTGACTCTCTGCTCTTGACTGCTGGGTCTTGATTGCAAGGTACTGACTGTTTGGTCTTGACCGTCAGGTCCTAACTGACTGTTCTTCACTATATAGTTCTGAGTCTCTAGTCTCCACTGTCTGTTCTTGACTGTCTAATCTGGACTATCTGTTCTTGTCTGGCCTTAACTGACTAGTCTTAACTGTCTGTCTAGTCTTCTCTTTCTAGTCTTGTCTGTCTTATCTTGTCTGTCTGGTATTGTCTGCCAAGCCTTGTCACGCTAGTCTTCTCTCTCTAGTCTTGTCTATTTAGTTTAGTCTCTCTTGATTTGTTTGTCTAGTCCTGTCTGCCTAGTAGTGCCGGTCTAGTCTTATAAGTCATGTCTTGTCTACTCTTGTATGTCTAGTCTTCTCTCTCTAGTCTTGCTTGTTCCGTCTTGACAGTCTAGTCTTGTCTCTTCAATCTTGCCTATCTAGTTTTTTCTGTCTTGACTTGCCTGTCTAGTACTGTCTGTGTAAGCCTCTATTTCTAGTCTTTTCTGTCTTGTCTGAGTAGTCTTGTATCTCTAGTCTTGTCTACCAAGTCTTGTCTGTTTAGCTTTGTCTGTCTAGTCTTGTCTATCTAGTCTTGGATGTAAAGTCTTGTATCTCTAGTCTTGTCAGTCTGGTTATATCTGTATACTCTTGTCTGTCTAGTCTAGTTTGTCTAGTATTCTCTGTCGAGTCTTGTCTGTCTAGTCTTGTGTGTCTAGTCTTGTCTGTCTAGTCTGGTCTGTCTAGTCTTGTCAGTCTAGTCTTGTCAGTCTAGTCTTGTCTGTCTAGTCTGGTCTGTCTAGTCTTGTCTGTCTAGTCGTGTCTGTCTTGTCTTGTCTGTCTAGTCTTGTCTGTCCAGTCGTGTCTGTCTAGTGTCATCTGTCTAGTTTCGTCTGTCTAGTCTTGTCTGCCTATCTTGTCAATCAATGCCTTTCAATGCCCGAGACCCGGATTCGAATCCTGGTCGGGGACGCGACAACTAGGGCGGTTTTCACTAACCATCCGGGCTGCCCTGAGTTAATACAAAATAAGTGATACCGGGGTGGTGCATACTAAAAGCAAAACTGGAATACGGGGTTTAGTGAGAGCTTCCCCAAACCAGTCTTGTCTGTCTAGTCGTGACTGTCTAGTCTTGATTGTCTAGTCTTGTCTGTCTAGTCTTGTCTGACTAGTCTTGTCTTTCTAGTCTTATCTGTTTAGTCTTGCTTGTCTATTCTTGTCCTTCTTCTGACTATTTAATCTGGCTAGTCTTGTCTGGCTATTCTTGTGTGTCTAGTCTTGTTATTCTAGTCTCATCTGACAAGTCTGATCTGAGTAATCCTCTCTGCTTACATCTTTCTAGTCCTATCTATTTACCTATTCCTATCGAGTCTATCTTTCAGCAGTTTTATTTAAATCGTACTTTTATCTAGTTTAACCTATCCTAACCTTACCTATGTTGATCTTAATTTCTTAATTAAATTCTTGAGAATGAATCTGTTGTGTATGAAATGAATGTTTCTGTGTAGGCTTTCGAATATTCGCGGTCGGGCGGCGCATTATAAGCGGAAAATGTGATTCCGTGCTTGAATTTCATTCATTCCGGAATTGTTTTATAAGGGAATTCATGGAGTGAACCCTCGAAGGTAGCTGGCGACCTCGATACAGATTTACCTGTTCGAAGGGAAAACTAGGCCACGGGGTTAAAGAGGAAATGCGCCAGTGTGGTTCAACGTTATTGCTCCTAATGGCTTCTGTTCGGCAATTTTCGACGCCGATTAACCCAAAGGAAAAATTGTTAATAAATCTAAATAACAAAACGTTTGTTTGGAGCCATTATAAAGCGATTTTGAAACTTGCAGAAACTTCGCTCTGACGTCGTTGCGCATATTACAAAAGTTTTTTGGTTCAATATTTGGTGAGTTTCATGTGGTTGTTGAATACACGAAGAAGACCCAAACACATCGATCCTTGCGGAGCTTCGCACGTGTCCCGAAATTCGACCTAGTTCCTAGCGCGTCTGCGGTCGCACGCATCCGCTCCGAACGCATTCCGCTTCCTATATTATTAGATACAATAAATTGAGACAACTTTCGGCTAGGTCGGATCATTTATTTAGCTTTTTTCTGGAGCAAGGATTTCCCTTTCAAACGAACACACTCGTAAATACTGCACGGCGACAAGATAGGACAAGATACGAAAATTACTTGCGAAATAGGTTAGGCGGATAAGCCAAGGACGAAGGGACGATATCACTAACATCTAGTCCATAATAATTTCTGTTTCGATTTTCTTGGAAGTTGTATTAACACTCAGACAAGACTAAATGGAAAATACTAGAAAGTACAACTATAGATACAAGACATGGCAGAGACTCATTTTAAATTATTTTCTTCCTAGTCAAGTCCTTTTGGTAGTATATTTGCTAAAGATTTATAGGTTAGTGGATTGTACAACATGGGAATATATTGATTGGTAGTTATAGGCCGCGGCTTCTCTTGCGTGAATTTTTATCAGTCAGTTTGACTGACTGTCAGTTGTAAATTAATTCAGGCCAGGCTATGTTTACCAAATATTGATTATCTTGTAAGTTAAATATAAAGACCAATATTTATATAGACCGCAGGTGATATTTGAGTTTTTGGTCCAAACATAATCAAATTGAAATGAATTAAACATTTGCTAATTAACTCGTTTTCTTTTATATTTACGATTGGATTTTATTCAAACTTTATGAATAGAGTCTGGATTAAGGAGCATACAAAACATAAATAAGCGCTTAAGACGCTAATTATTTTTTCATATAAGTGAGAAATTTGTTAAATTAATTTTTATAGAAACAGGCAATAATTAAATGTTAATGAATGTGTCACGCAAAATCAAATTGTTTTTTTAAAACGAAAATGACAGTTCCACATCAACACTTGTTTTTGGGGCATATTCAAATATTGCAGCAATAGCTGTGTGTATTTGTAAATCCGGCGCATTGCTTCCTGTAAAGACTGAAGCTATTCTTTTTAATTTCTGAAAAAGCGTTTAGATAAGATGTTCCTAAGCTTTGTTTGTATTGTTGGACCATATGATCCAGGGATGCTTGAAATAACATTTGAAATTATTCACCCGGCGTGAATGTGGTGAAAAATTGATACACCAGCTAACTTTAATGCTAACAGTTTTCAAACTACTGTTCGTAAGTTGCAAAACGCTCACACAATGCGTCTCGAGCGCCGCACACTGGGACACAATTAACAATTCACAATTAAGCAAAATCAGTTAAAATGTATTGTTAAATAACCCATCCATAATACTATAAACAAATAAATGTGAAAACCCAATTCCATTAGTTGTGGGAACGTGGTAAACATCGCTCTTGTCCCTTATGTACCAAAAAGGAATTTGTTGCTGGATTTTTAACAAAGTAACTACGTCTGTTTTGTGTTTGTGTTCAAAAATTGTGAACTTTTTAAATATGAAGAATATAGCTTCAAGTATGTATTTACATGTAATAATATCAAATTTGTAGAAATTTTTAATCAATACGGTTAAAAAAAAGTTGTGTTAACGACTATCGTAAATTTTTGTAATAACAATTTTTTTTTTGTAATAACTGCAATAAATTGATTTTTAAAAAAAGTTCCGCATAGTTCCGTTAAATTATATATTTTGTAAAACAAAACAAATATTAACAATTCTACAAAAGCAAAAATCCCGTCCACATCGTTCCATCTTACTGAGAATTACACCTTTTTTCCAAGAAGTCGTGATGACCACCATTTGCAAGAGAGAATGTAGAATAGAAATGAACTATTTTTTGTATTAAGAGATGAAAGTTTTTATTATTATAAAATATTTTATTAAATACGTTTTCGTCAGTGATGACGAAAAAGGTGCAAATAGTGATGCTCATTGATTTTTACGAAGATCGGTTGGGAATTTGTAAAAAAGTGCTGACTCTTTTGTTACATATACTAAAATAGTTTGGTACGCCTTTCCTGGAGAGAAATGCGTCAAATCAGGTTTGTAGAATGAAAACGGACGTTTTGAGTGATTTTCGAAAGAAATTCTGCCGGGAGATAGTGGTACAATGTTTAGAAAACTCCAGACAATTGACTAATCTTTGAGAAATTGTGGTGCCGCCGAAGGCGGCGGGGGTGCGGCACGAAAATGAAATTTCCGTTTCTCGGTCGCCGAGCGGCCGAATTTGGATCGATCGCGACCCGAATGGTGCTATCTGGAGCGCCGATTTTTTCTGCAGAAAACTGGCATCTCAAATTTTCTGAAAATTTGGAGAATAGTGCGAAAAACCGAAAAAAAAAATATCGCAAAAAACGATATTTTTTGACGTTCTATTGCGAGCCGACCGCCGAACAGAACTCCTTTCTGTTTGCGGGTCCGGTTTCGTAGGTTCTTTCTCTCTGGGTCTTCGTAGAGGGCGTGCGATTTTTTGCAAAAATGGGCGTGCGGTACATGTTTTTGCAAAACCGGACGTTATCGGCTGCCAAACCGGAAGTGGGTGGAATTTTGCAATTTCTTCTAAACCGTTCGATGGAGGTCCACGGTATCTTGCGTACGATTTGCCGATTCGCAGAAACCACGAGGTCGCCACGGCCGATAGTAGCAAACCAGTAGGATGTCAATCCGCAATCGAGATCTACAAAAGTACAAATGGCACAACTTCCTGCCCTACAGTGGCAGATCGAGAACAGACTGGACCGTGCCATAGGCTATTAAAAGTTGCAAAAAGTTCGCAACCCGCAAAGTTATTGCAGAAAAACGAAGTTCGCATTTTCAGTCCTAGCTAAGAGGCGCATCAGAATTTTTCAGAAATTTTTGAACGGTGTCCTTCAGCCGGAAATTGCCGACATTCTGAAACTAAGTTTGCACGTTTCACTTGCACGGTGAAGTTTCGCCCAGAAAAGTTTGTTCTTGAAATCAGTGGAAATCATTTTGGAACATGTGATATTAGTGGAATTATGTGCCAAAGTATTTGTGGTTATTTAAACTGTTTTTCTATTCCGAGTTTTAAATATATTTAATTTGGCAATAAACGTTTTTTTGTTGTAACAAACAAATTAACAAGTATTTTATTTATCCTGGGTGAAAAATCTAAATCTTTGACCACGTTTCTCATTTAAATTGATGGCAGGTTTCATTAAAAAAATGTTTTAATAGATTCTACATGTGGAACAATAAAATTGTACGATCTGTCGATCTGTATAACACCTCAATATCTAACACATCATTTTCGAAAAATATTTGATCTGGCGGTGGCTGCCGTAACATGTTGGAATTTTTTATTGACGTCTAGATTCATTTAAAAAATTATTTTAGTATGTTTCACACAACTTGGAACAATAAAATTTCACACATTTGTAGAGAATTAGTCAGTCTATGATGCCCGTCTCAAACTGGGAATTAACAAAAAATAATAAATACAAATAACTATAAATTGAAAACTGTAACAGATATGTTGAAATTGCTTTCAGATCTTTAAAGATTATAAATTTGTCTATTCAAATTGACGTATTGGTATCTTCGTGGCCGATAGCCTTGACACAGAATTTTTTATAATAAAGAAATACTCATTGAAAATTTGCAAATATATTTTTTATCCAACTCTTCGATGGCTCCCAAACATCCATTTCGCGCTCTTTCATAGAGCAGATTTTCATCTAAATATTGTGTCATTTTCATCTTTCCAAGGCGAACCGTTTTGGCGCAGATTTTTGACAAAACCTATGCAAATTGAAAAATGAAATTCAGAGAAGGGAAACCCTTCTAAATTTTTTTCAATTTTATATTTTTTACTTTTGCGTCTAAACCGAAGGTTTTTACAAAATTTGTAAAGAATACTTTTTAGTAGACACCGACATCCTACATACGGATATACCGGTTATAATTTTCTACTTTGAAGCGTTGACGAGATATTTGCATAATCCATCTGAAGAGAAAATCATTTGCCACGTCGTCCCCATTGGAGGCGGAGCGTTCAAATTTGGCCAGCGCGTACTTCATGTGGCCACCCACATTCGGTAAAAATTTTGTTGAAATCCTTACAGTGTTAATATATTTTTATTTTTTGCAATTTTTGAATATTTTGAAATTTTCGTGTTCGTTTTTGGTTGAAATTCGTGATTCATATGTCTGGATTTGTTTAAAAAATTATTTTAGTAAGTTTCACACAACGTGGAACAATAAAATTTCACACATTTGTAGAGAATTAGTTAGTCTATGATATTCCTCAGTTAGTTTTGCAAAATATTTTGTCTGGCGGCGGCCGCCGCCCCTCAAACTCAAACTCAAACATAACAGAAATTAATAAATTCAAATGACTATAAAATGAAAACTGCAAGAGATATATTGAAATTTCTTTCAGATCTATATAGATTATACATTTATCTATTGAAATTGACGTTTTGGTATTTTCATGGCCGATAGTCTGGGCACATAATTTTTTCTAATAAAGAAATATTTATTGAAAACTTGCTTTCAACTCTTTTTTCCAAGTCTCCGAAGTTTACCAAACATGTATTTAGCGCTTCTTTATAGAACAGATTTTCATCAAAAAATTGTGTAATTTCCAAAGCGATCCGTTTGGCCGATTTTTTTTGCAAACGAATTTTTTTTGCAAAAAAATTTAAAAACGTTTACAGAAGTTACAGAAGTTTAGAAACGTTTACAGTTTACAGAAGGTTTTTTGTACCCATTGGTACCCATGGTACCCATTTGATAAATTTTGGGATTTTATATTTTTTACTTTTGCGACCAAACCGAAGGATTTTACAAGATTTGCAAAGAATACTTTTTTGTAGACACCGACGTCTTACATACGGATATCCCGGTAATTTTCTATCTTGAGGCGTTGACGAGATATTTCCATAACATTATTGAAGAGAAAATCATTCCTCACGACGTCCCCATTGGAGTGGGAGCGTTAAAATTTTGTCAACTCATACTTCTGGTGGATACCCACATTCAATAAAAGTTTCATTTAAATTCCTCAAATGTTAATACATTTTTTCGAAATTTTTTAATATTTTGAAATATTCGTGTTCGTTTTTGATCCGAATTCGTGATTGACATGTCTGGATTTGTTTAAAAAATTATTTTAATAAGTTTCACACAACGTGGAACAATAAAATTTCACACAATTGTAGAGAATTAGTCAGTCTATGATTTCCCTTAGTTAGTTTTGCAAAATATTTTATCTGGCGGCAGCCGCAGCCGCCCCTCAAACTCGAACATAAAAGAAATTAATAAATTCAAATAACTATAAAATGAACATTGCAAGAGATATATTGAAATTTCTTTTTAGATCTATAGATTATACATTTTTTTTATTGAAATTGACGTTTTGGTATCTTCGTGGCCGATAGCCTTGGCACAGAATTTTTGTAAATACAGAACTTTTTCAAAAAGTTGTCAAAAAGTTTTGTCAAATCTTTTTTCTGTCCATTTTTCCAAACTCTACCGAACATGCGTTTAACACTTAACACGCGATAGAGCAGATTTTCATCAAAAAAGATTAGGTTGCACACCGCGAAGCGGCAGATAAATCACGACCAGGGCCGGTGCGTCAAAATATGCCGCCTAGGGCGAATCCAACTTTCGTCGCCCCCCCCCCCAAATTTAAAAAAATAAAAACCGATGATATTTTATTTACTTAAGAAATAAAAAACAAATGTAATTCTAATAACAATATTTACAAAAATATAATATAGGTAGACATTTTGACAGAAGGTTATATCTTCTGTCAAAGTGTCTACCGCCAAGGTTTCATACCTCCAAGCGGCAGAACAATTGCCTGATAAAAAACACCACATGATTCCTTCATCGTCACCAGTGGCGTGCACCTCTAAATTCTCCACATTATTCCATCCTTATCAACTATTTTACCCTCTACAATTATTCCACCCTAAAACAACAATTACACCCACAACAACTATTCCATCTTCATCACTATTTCACTTAAAAAAAAGATTAATATGTACTAGTCATATAAAAATTAGATTTTTTCCACTTAAATTTGCATTTTTAATTAATCGTGTACATCTAATATGGACTATTTTTTTATTAGAATCATCAGAGTGTCATCATAAGGTAATATGTGAGACAAAAAATTGCAATGAACTGGATTTTATTTTTGTCGCCGTAAATTCGTAATCCGTCCCAGTGTGCGCCGTGTCCTCAAGAGTAACAGAAGATTTCACTGTTCCTTCCTTGATTTAATTAGTAAAGCTGTCTCGAAGTGGCCGTTGTTATCATTTTTCATTTTTGAATTTTTCATACTATTTTGTATATTTTATTTTACTTGTAATATAGTGTGTATTTTTTAGAGGTATAGAACTTTGAAATTAAATGAAACTCATAAAACTCATGTTAACGGCCATAGTATTGGCTTTGTTGGAAAGACAATTTTATGCCATTACTGCTTAAAAATCATTTGGGGCATATGAAATCATATACAAAAACATTTGTGCGTCGCGGTTGGTTTGAATGAAGTGCAATCTGAAATTCCAATTTTCGACCACTTTTTCGAGCAGCCGAGTCGTATATCGGCAATAACGCTGCGAAAAAAAAGTGACAAACAATAGTCTCTTGTGTATTGAATATCATGGAATACTGTATGCTAAATAGACTGCAGTCCTTCGTCGATAAACATAACTTAATCCCAAACGAACAGCATGGCTTTTGAAAAGGAAAATCCACAGCTACCGCCATAGTTGATTTCCAAAATAAAATCCTGTCCGAGATTGACCAGGGAAAATGTCTAATTGGCAAATTTTGTGACTTAACACAAGCGTTTGACTGTGTCTCCCACTATAAGTTAATAAACAAATTGCATCTTTATGGTATAAGAGAAAAACGGCCTGCAGGTTAGAATCTTTTCTGCGAATCAATTTTGGGAAGGAATTGATATATCAAGATTACGCAGAACAACAAGGTAGGGGTATCAAAGTAAATTCCCACGCATATCGGGATCCCTCAAGGTAGTGTTTTTTCACCAACTCTATTTTCTCAGTAAACTGCAGATATAATTAGCTACATTGGTGCCAAATTTTGCAATTTATATGCAGACAACTCGAGTTTTATATTGTCAGAGGAGTCTAGAGAAAAGACTGAGGATAAGGCCAGCAGACTCCTAAAATGTCTAGAAGAATGGTTTACTGTTAATAATATGTATTTCAATATTGAAAAACACTATACGACGTCACTGCGGCTGCACATTATCTGCACGTTAAATTGCACATAGCGCAGCGTTAGTTTCATGATGTTGCTAAGAGGGACGATGAGGTAGTCAAGTAGAGTGCATGAGTTAGAAGAACGGCTGGGAAACTAGGAAGCGTAAATCGAAGGTATTACAGAGGCGTTATGTATATGTGTATAGGTTTGTACGTTTGTGTATATATTGCCATTTACTATTACTAGTAGCAGTACGATACTATTTAGTGCACTTCGAATGTTATCCATTGCAAAAAAGCGTAAGCCTAACACGTACTGTCTCGTGAACTGGCAAACTATGTATACGTTTTTCAAATTCAGTCATGCAAGGACGCAAATTGCATGCAAGTTTTAGTTGCAAATGAATTCACAGTGTGCCAGTTGCTTCTACATGCTGTTAAGTAGCATGCACGCCACTGTTCCGTTTTACAGGCATATGTATCTGTGCCTTAATAGTTTCGGAAACTCTATTTAACTCATAAGCTAAACAACTTCAATAAATTAAATAGTAATAAAACACATTTAAGCTTGAGGGCATTTTAGCTATTAACGGTGCAGCATCGGAGACCATAAGTAAAATTTGGTTGTTTCGAACTGCTTCTGGCAAGTAGAAGTTTGTCAATGATTCATTTATCTTTAAACTGTATCATTGTTCGTTGCTTCTAGTTCTTGGAACATATTAAATAACTTTTCGTTGAAATTTCTTCATTAAGAGTCTCTATCATTAGATTTGTTACATATCTTCCACAAACATCCTTGGTTTCATCCCAGAAACACAACATGTAGCTTATGTTGAAGCAACAAAGGACGAATATGTGTCTACCATTGGGGAATAACAAAGTTAATGAGGACATGTTCACCTAGAAGATGAACTCTTGATTGATAACATTTACATAATATGACTTTGCTTAAAAAAATCATATTAGGCAGTATCATAGATTAAAAGAAGAAGCATAGAGCAAGTGCATAGATTAGTAGAAGAAATCCATAAAGCTTTCGAAACCAAAAAATATTGTTGCGCGGCATTTCTCGATATTTCGCAGCCCTTTGACCGAGTCAGGCATGAGGGCCTATTGTAAAAAATAAAAAACCAACTCCAGACAAATGATTACATATTCTTAAAGTCATATCTTGCCGACAAGTTTTTCTATGTTAACCCTTTGTTCACCGACGGTACTTTTAAGTTCACGGAAAGTACAGTTTAAAGCAAGTCAGCTTTGGCCAGGCCTGGGCAAATAATGGTTAAGCAAGGAGAAGAAGACACCAAGAAGAAGAAAGAAGTAACCAAACTTCACAGGGCTCACGCCCGTATCCCATAGGCAAGCGTGCTTGGTCCTCTATCTGAATTTTAACTCAGACCTGCCCATGACAGACGGAGTCGTTATCGGCAATTTCGCTGATGGCACAGCAGCCTTAGCTGTCCATGATGAACTGGCACAAGCAAGCATAATGCTTCAACGCCCCTTATACAACACCACGAAGTGGCTAACTACCTGGCGGATAAAAGCAAACGAGAATTAAGGTCGATTCCCATATGCGCGACACTCAGCTACGCGACGTCGTGCGACATCGCCTGTCAAATTATGATTACATTGTTTTAGGTGGACACGTTTCGTAGCTGTCGCGTAGTCATAGTGTGAACGTGCCCATTTAAAACAATGTAATCATTATTGGACAGGCGATGACGCGTGACGTCGCGTAGCTGAGTGTCGCGTATATGAGAATCAGCCTTAAGTCGGTTCAGGTGACCTTTACGACGCGACGCGCAACATGCCCCCCTGTGTCACTCAATAGAGTACGGATTCCCCAAACAAACGAAGTCAGATACCTTGGACTCTATTTGGATCGTCGTCTTACCTGGATAAAATATATATTCACAAAACGAAAAACACTAGGGATCCAACTAATGAAACAATGAATCTGGACTTACGGAGTTCAACTCTGGGGCACCTCCTCCAATTCAAACTTATTGTTACAGAGGTTTCAGTCCAAAATTCTGAGGATAATTGCCAATGCTCCGTGGTTCATAACAAAGCAACAATTACACCACGACCTTGAAATCACAACAGTTCAAGAAGAGATTAACACTCAATTAAGTCGTACAGGAACAGACTTGATAATCACCTAAACATTCTGGCTATGCAATTAATGAATGGTAATTCAACATTCAAAAGCATGAAAAGAAAGTCTCCTTGAGATTTATATGGAATATTATACATAAAGGGCGCACATCGCTGGACTGACTACCTTCCAAGTCAACTGATAAATTCCGAACCTTATGCTGAATTGAATTGAAAATGTTATATAACTTATTATTCACAGTTATATAAATTTCTACACAAATCAACTCGAGTTTCGACGTTTGACAGTCATTTTCAATTCAATGTAAGTATGAATTACCACGTAGTAACTGTCGCAACCGTCTTATGCTGAATGTTCACACGGATCAGATTGCATAAATACTTTCAAAAAAAAGAAGAAGCATTTAAAACATCTACTAGAAATATACAACAATTGGATTCTTTTAATAGAGAGCAAAAAGCAGTACAAGATCGTCTTTATAACGTAACTCGTATGAGAACTGAAGTACAAAATACTAAAGGAAGGATTCCCAACCTTCATCTCGCTATGCCCCCGAAATCAATAAAAAGTTGTTTATGCGATCCATGTAACATACGTATACCTTAACATTTATAAATGGAATAGTTACTGAAAAAACTTAAATATTATGGAATTACTTGTAAATTGTTGAGGAAACGCAGCATATAAATTTCAAAACATTATGACAGCAGGGATGCGGCTCGAGTGGGGACTGAGAGTCGCCATACGGTCAAATCCTGGACGAGTGCATCTTCAAATAATTTAAGGATGAAATTGCCCCCCTGTGGGACGACGGTCTCACTTTGGGAAACATTGAACTAGAGTAAGCATAGTTTAGAATACTACACTTAGCAAAGTTTGGAATATTGGGCTAACCATGGTCTAGACTAACATAGTCATAAGAACATAGTCTTAATAGCACGGTCAAACTACATAATAATAGACAAAACCTAACCTAACCTAACCTAACCATGGTCTAGACTAACATAGTCATAAGAACTTAGTCTTAATAGCACGTTCAAACTACATAATAATAGACAAAATGTATATTAACATCGTCTTAAAGACAAAGACTAACAGGGTCTTAATAACATTGTCAGAATACATAATAATAGACAAAATACATAATAACATGGTCTTAAAGACGAGGATCTCTTAAATAAGTGTATTTTGAAGTTTAAACTAGACTAATTGTAATCTTAGGCATAAACTATTTCTTCTCTTGTGAACAAAAGTGTTAGTAATATGTCGCTTATATTTGTCTTAGGCAAAGACTAATTGTTGTTTAGACGAGTTTATACCAATAGATCACACCTATTTTTTCTTACGTAGGTAAAATATTATGAATGTTGAGCTACCTCAAAGTTCTTTACTTAGTCTCTGTGGAATCCCATAGGTTGTATGCAATCTTGTGTGTGTACCTTTGAATACAGTAAATATTCCAATATACTAGCCGACAAGTTAACAATGTAAAGATTTTTATGTGAATATTCTCTGAATTTTGTCAGGACCACATGGTGGATTCATATATTTTCTCTTCCAAAAAAAAGGTCGAGATTTATTGTAAAAACTGTGACACAGTCTTACTCCCTACGGTTTCTTTATATAGTTCACAATTCATTCCCAACAGAACTAATGCCAATCCGTCTACACCGTCTGGTTCAATCAAACATTTACAAAAGCGAGTACGTTTTAAATTTTTAATTATCTAAATATCGTAGATATAATATTTGAACAAATTGCACGTCGTTCAAATACAAGAGTAACATTGTAATTTTGATTGCTTAGGTTTTCATTATAAGATTTTTTTTGTTAAAATTATAAGAAAATATTGCAAAAAATAAATTGAAAAAATGCAAAAAATAAAGTGTAGAAAAAATAAAGTGTAGTTTTTTTTGTAACGATGTAAATTATCAATATTCAGTGAAGAGTGGCTTTCATAGCAATTATTTGTCGGTCGAGAAGCTTCGATATTAACTACCAATTTCACGCTGTGGCTAACAGGAATGTAAAAGCGCAAGGTCGCGCCCAATTTATAAGCTTTTAGCCTTGAGCCGCTCAGACGTAAATCAATCGGAAGATGCTGGTACAGCGCTCGGCAACATTATCTATCAATCTTATCCCCTCGGATAAATGTTTATACCCATTAGCAAAATAAAGAAGGACCGAATCAATTATAATTTATCACGTTTTATCTCCGGCTTGTATTTCTTATCCCCTTTTTTATGCGCCGTCCGGTTTCTTGACATTGAACTGGTGACACAATGTTGGAAGCGTCGGGACGTTATTTATTTGCGCTGGAGGGATTTTTACTAGCGCTCGAAACTCTTGGGTTGAGTGCGATTTGTTAATCCCTAATTCCTTTTTGTCATACATACTGCTTTCTAGTTCCAACACAGAAAGACTTGAATACAAATTTACTTTATTCACTGACACATACTACATCCATATAATTCATTTTGAAACTACACAACATTATTTCTCTTGTGGAACTCTGGTGTTTATTTAATCTTTTATAATCTAGACCAATCTAGAAGAAATCGAACTATCTATAATCACAGGTTCTTAATCTGGGGTCCAAGAAATATAAGGGGCCGCGTAGCCATTGCTGTTAGTCCGTGAGACCGCGAGATATAAAAACATTGTTGGAAACAGTTCAAGAACACGATGATATATTGTACACTTTTTAGTTATTTTAACTACCATTTCTATTCATTTCATTTGTTTTATTCTATGTCCTACTAAAATTATTTGTGTCATCACAAAAATGACATTTATTAGAAAAATCAAAGATACATTTTGCCAATAAATATATAGGGTGTTTTTTCTAGAGTATACTTTTTAACAAAAATGAAACTCATAAAAATCATGTTAACGGCCATGGTATTGGCTTTATTGGAAAAATAAATTAATGCTATTACTGTTTAAATATGATTTGGGGCATATGCTCGCCGCTGCTGGTTCGAATGAAGTTCAATCTGGAAGTCCAAATTTCGACCACTTTTTAGAGCATCCGGGGCCATATATCTGCAATAACGCGGCGAATGTTGGCTTCCAGCTGATTCAACGTCGTTGGTTTATTGGTGTACACTAGCGACTTCAAATATCCGCAGAGAAAGTAGTTCTTAGGTGTGATATCACACGACCGTGGAGGCGAATTGACGGGTCCGTTACGCAAGATATAAAGACGCCTGTGTTTCAACGCAGTTTAAATGTTTATTCTTCTTTCTCAGTCTTTTTGCCCTCTGGAGGCTGTAGTGATACTATTTTCGGTATGTGTTTGAATTTGTTGTTTACATGCGTTTCTCTCTTGCGCTAGATGTATTGTCTCGTGCATTGAGTGTCCCGTCATTTCTATTAATCTGTCGGTCCATCTCATTGCATACCGTCCTCTAGGTCTTTTGTCCTCCACCACGAGCTTTTCCATTTCACCTGTTTTTCTAGCTCTGTGGCCAAAGTAACTGAGATATGCTCTATTGATTTGGTTTAGTAGACGCTGTTTTATTTTTAGTTCTTGTAGAATAGAGGCATTTGTTCTGTGTTCCACCCATGACACTCTTAGGATTCGTCTATACACCAATAATTCCAAGGCTTCAATTATTTTTCGATCTGTTTTCTTTAGTGTCCATGTTTCAGCGGAGTAAACAGCAATTGGGAAGATCAAGGAATTGGCCAGCATCACTTTCATTGTTTTTGTAATGGTTTGATCTCTCCATATTTTTATAAACTAAGTTGTTGCTGATCTGGCCATTGCCAATCTTCTCTTTATTTCCTCTGAACAGCCTCCATCTTTGGTTATCAACGATCCCAGGTATACAAACTTGTCCACCACACCATATCTCTACATTTTTGATATTGGATGTGTCATTGGATCGATGAATGATCATTACTTTGGTTTTTGTTTTGTTGATTTTTAAACCATATTCTCTACTATAGTTCTCTAATTTGTTCATTATGTTCATCAGTTGTTCTTCGTCTGCTGCAACAATCAAGGTGTCATCCGCAAACCTCAGGTTACTTATTTTTCTTCCTCCAATTGATATTCCACCTTCACAATCGTCAAGGACTTTTCTCATGATGTATTCGCTATATATGTTGTAAAGGTTTAAATGCTTACACCCACTAGCAAAATAAAGAAGGACCTAATCAATTATAATTTATCTTATTTTATATATTATATTAAACAAAACCCTGTCAAGTAAAATCCTCAGAAATGAGGTTTATATATTATAATTATTTATTCGTGTAACCCTCTAAGGAGCGCGTAGAACCACTACTTAGCACTGGTCATCTTTTTATCTTCCCAAAACTTCCTCATCCTTTCGCTCTTGGCCTGTCTTCTTTCTTGCGTCCATGCGTTTTTTAGTTTCAAACTCTTAGCTGTTGGATTCTTGGATGTGAAGTTATGTGAATTTATTTCCTGCCTGTATTGAGTTCGTATAGTTGCCAATGGGTCTATATTGATTACTGAGAGGTCATGTTGGGTGTCTACCAGCCAGAGTACTTTGGACTGTCGGGTTCCATTTATGATGTGGAAGAATTTCTTGGTCAATCGAAAGTCATCCATTCGTACTATATGACCGTAGAATTTCAGACGTCTTTTCCGTGCAACTAAGGAGAATCGTTCTGTCAGGGAATACAGTTCTTGTGAGATTTTACGCATCCAGATACCATCTTGTACCTTGGGTCCAAATATTTTTTCTCCGTATCTGACGTTCTACTTTCTCAATATCGTTGACGGTGATGGTTAATGAGGAAGTCTCAAAAGAATAGAGTGCTCTGGAAGAATGACAGTATGGTAGTGACGGAGTTTTGCTTTAGTAGAAAGTGATTTCTTGTTGTACATATTCCAGGTGATTGTATAGGCTTTGCGTAACTTTTCTGCATGTGTCTTGTTAGCCATTCTTTCCTTACCAGTGTTTCCAATTATTTCACCTAGGTACTTGAAGTGCTTAACTTGTATGATGTTGCCATATTTGGTTGCAAGATGTGTCTAATTTGAGCTCTTGGAGTCTATATATTGCGTTTTCTCGTAAGAAATTTGAAAGCCGCTCCTGATGGAGATTTCATGAAGTTCCTCCATGGCGTGTTTGGCTTCTTCAGTAGTCCGGGTGATTATTGCAAGGTCGTCAGCAAAAGCGAGGCACTTTATGTTGACTCGTTTGTCCTTTGTTCCTCTGTATACTCCAGGTACTTCTTTCTCCCATATTTTGATTATCTTATCTAGTACCAGGTTGAAGAGGAGTGGGGACAATCCATCACCCTTTCTTACTCCAGTACTGATTTGAAAAGGCTAGGAGATTTCACCCATGAATTTTACTTTAGATGTTGTGCCTGACAAAGTCTGGTCGATTAACATGGTTGTTTTACTATACACACCGTATTCATGAAGTATATTAAAGAGAGTTATGCGGTCAATCGAGTCATAGGCTTTCTTGAAGTCTACGAAAATGACAACTCTGCGGCTCGGCTGGCGATGTTGCAGTATCATCTTCAGATTCCAGATTTGTTAAGCGCATGATCGGTTCGGTCGGAAACCTGCCTGATATTCACCGATCAGATGTTCTGTCTGTTCTTCCAGTTTGGTGAAGAGGGCACGTGAGAGAACTTTGTAGGCGATTGATAGAAGGGAAATGCCTCGATAATTGGTTGGATCAGTCTTGTCGCCCTTTTTGTGTAGTGGGTGGATCAAAGCATTTTTCCAGTCCGCTGGTATGATGCCGCTCTTCCATGTATTTGCAATGATAGCTTGCAGTCTGTCAATCAAGAGTTCACCTCTGATCTTGAGCATTTCAGCGATTAAGACGTCTGCCCCTGGTGCTTTGTTGTTTTTCAGGTGTAAAATGATTTTTATTAAACAAAACGCTGTCAAGTAAAAACCTCCTGAATGAGGTTCCTCTATTATTTGGTCAATTTTGACAAAAGAATAAAATATAAAACAAGAAACAAATAAATCAAAACAAAACTCAGTCATGGCAAAACTTCAGCATTAAGGTTCACACCTCCATCATAATGCCGGAATGTCAACGTGAATCTGCCATTTTTGACACAAGAACATAGAAACATAGAAAACATAGAAAATATAGAAACAACAGTCACAAAAAACCTCAAAAAAGGAGGTGTACGTTAATCTATGTCTACGTCATTTAAGAATAATAAGAAATGTCCAATAAGAATAATATATAAAAATCAAATCAAGTCTCAGTCATCTTTAAACCCCAATCTACGTCAATATGTCATTTTTGACTCAAAATAAAAATGTAAACATACGAACAACAGTCATTTAAAAACCTCAGGAATGAGGTACACACCAACCTACGCCAATCTGTCATTTTAGTCCCTTTCCTGCAATAAATTGATTGTGTCACGCGCAGTGTGGCATGTTGCGCCGTCTTGTTGGCAAGCTCTTGAAAAAGTCAGCAATCATGAATCGATAGCGTTCTCCATTGACTGTTACGTGCTGGCCGGCATCAACTTTAAAGAAATATGTGCCAATTATTACACCAGCCTATAAAGCATACCAAACAGTGTGTTTTTGTGGATGTAACGGTGTCTCAATAATGGCTTCTGGGTTTTCCTCGCTCCAAATCCGGTAATTTTGTTTTTTTGAAACATTTTTTTTATGAAAATGAGGATCAAGAAGAATTCGACCCATTTCCCGAACGTACAACACATATTACACATAAGGTGGATGGACACAGCTGAAATTGATGTGCACATTGGCGAATCGACTCTTTCGCATTCTCCTCAATACTACGCTCCACAGCTGCAACAACTTCTTCGGTGCGCACTGTACTACCTCTCTGCGGATGTACATTATCAATCATACTATGTTGTAACTTGTGCGGATGGACGATTATGTCGACTGTAAAATGGATGTAGCGCACGTTATGTTTCGCGAACTGAACCACTAAGTAAATTTGCACGATTGGCAAGCATTGTTCTGGCGTAAGTCTATTCATGATGAAATGGCAAAACATACTGAGGAGAAATCAGCTGTCACCTATAAAATTGTCTGTCACTAGAAACAGTGTTGCCAGTTTCGAAAAGCAAACCTCTTAAAAAAAACACCAATATTATAACGTATTGCCTATTGGGCAAGATATTAGGTCTGAAGAACGACGTGAAATGCCTAGGTTTAGGGTGATCTCAGCAAAAAGATAGTTGTTCAAGGGTCTGCAAATAAGAAATTGTTGAAAAGAGATCCTCAGACTACATAAGTTTATGAAACCCTGGCCTAGTATATAGATGGTTCGGTCTGTGCGTTTCACATAAATACTGGGAGACATGGAAGAAGCGTCCACGTAGATTGTGAGTACAGAGTATAAATTACAGCAATCTGGCGTCCGCCGGAAACGGCAAGAGCCCGCTAATCCTTCATACACCGAAACACCAAGCGAATCATTCGATAATGGATCGGTTTTTATCAAAGCCAACATTTAAGAAGACCTCAATTAACATTGAAGCAGTTTCTAAAGATAGGGATACAATTTTATCTGACCTGACAAGAGCCACCAACTGAGAGATCCAAGAAACCTACAGATGCCCCACAGCACGAGACCCAAGATCGCGGGAATGAAACTGGTCTTGGTAAGGCCCAATGATCACTACGGAAACGCCGTATTTGCTAGACCTGATCTTGAAATCTGATCTGCGGCATTCACGTCACACGACAACACTGATATTCTCACAGTGAGGTAAGTCCTTCACAGTCACCTCAATATGCAAACCGCCCAATGCTTCCTTCGAATTTCAAGAGCCTCCCAACTTCCGGTTGTAAGACGGGATTGTGCTGGGCGATTTCAACAGCACAATTTAGGTATATAGCCTGACCGATGAAAATGAAGCTGAACTGGAGAACTGGGTAGAGCACACGAACTTACACCTGATACACAACCCCAAGCTGCCTCCGTATTTCAATAGCGGTCGCTGGAGAAGAGGCCTATAACCCGGATAACATTTTTGTCTTTGACAAACTTGTTCCCCTATCAACAAAACATTTAGAATATCCACTTCCAAAAATACAGCACCGCACCATTACATGTGTAATCTATGTAGCCTCCTCCTTGGTCCTATTACCCTCACAAGGGTTTGGTGGCACTATGCTACTACCATTTTTAAAGCAATTTTACACCCATCCCTGTTCTGGGCTAGTTCTGTGGCCTCGTGCAGAGAGAGTCCAGTCAAGCTTCTGATTCCGTCTACCCATCGGGTTGGAGATCTTCCTCGTGACCTTCGTCCGTCGACTTTGCCTTGAACCACCAGCTTTTCTAATGCATCCGGTCTTCTGGAGACGTGCCCGAAATACCGCACTTTGTTCCGGTTTATTCTCTTGGACAGTCTGTCTTCGATTTTATTTCTTGTAGGATCGATACATTGGTGCGGTGCTGCGTCCATGATATTCGGACCATTCGTCGGTAAACCCACATTTTAAATGCATCTATTTTCTTTCTTTTCACTGCGGACAGTGTAATCTGAGGCCTGAAAATGTTCCCTTCAAAAGGCGCTTTAATAGGCGCAGGAAGGCAAGAAGGAATGAGCTTGCAGCTGACTTCAGCTTGTAGCTGAAAACTATAATGCTTTGTTCGACATCGTCAAGAGACTATCAAGATAACACATCCCAAGGGGATGCAGAACCGAATACATACCAGTTTTACTCCAGAAACCGTAGACCTGTTGAAGAGGTACCGAACCCTATATGAGGACTACCCCTTCCCTAGGATACCATAAATACGGGCGAAGATCTGATGCAAGAAATCTCTAGAGCAAACTCCGGTAAGTGGCGAACGATGATGGAGGCTCTGGATATGAAGCAGAGCTGCCGATGTGCTTGGAAACTTATCAAAAATCTTAGCAACGACTACACAAGTGTCGTACAAGTATTCCGAACCTGGCATTGGTCACTCCAGACCAGATCGCATACCAACTGCTAATGAAAGGAAAGACCCAACGAACGGCCCCCCAAAAATTACTCAAATTATTCAAATAAAAAGGGATCCAGACAACGAAAACGACTGTCTAGCTTAGCCATTTAACAGCTTAAATATAACAAGGCAAGAGGACAAGATGATCTAAGAACAGAACAAATAACATATTTTAGAACTGCAACAACTGCATGGATCACCAACTTAATGAACTGCTGTGCAAGGAAGTCGAAAATCCCAAAAATGTGGAGGAAGGCTCGAGTAGTCGGCTGTTGAAGCCGGGAAAGGATCCTGCAGAACCTAAAAGCTTCCGACCTGTATCATTACTATGTCATCTCTTTAAGGTCTTCGAAAGATTGATATTGAATCGCATATCTGGTAAAGTAGACGAATGCATAATACCAGAGCAAGCAGGATTTAGACCGGGAAGGTCTTGATGCGCCCAAGTTCTAAACTTAACACAACATATTGAAGATGGTTTCGAGCGCAAGCAAATTACCGGTGTAGACTTTATGGACCTGACAGGGGCATATAATACCGTAAACCACCAAAAAACTCTGGAGAAATTATATCATCGTACCAAGGACTTTCGCCTAGCTGGACTGGTAAAAACTCTGTTGCAGAACATGCTCCTTTATGTTACACTGCAGAAATAATGGAGTCGATGGAGAGATCAGAGGAACGACCTACCACAAGGAAGTGTACTGAAGTGTAACTTGAGGTTATACCTCAAGAACGTCATTATTACACTCGTATATATACATACACTCGTTCCTGTTCCCGCAAAACACGAAGAACAAAAAAAAAATTAACGGGGTTCCTCCAATACGCCATTAGAAAATGACTAATTTCTTGCAATATGTATTTGTCTAATTTATTTATTATATTTATAAGTTTTTGCAGAACTAAAATACCGTGTTGATATTTCTATATTTAAATATTTTATAATAATTTATATTTAATTATTAAATCACTGAGAAAAATTATTGCAGCGAATGTCCTCTCGCGCGACTCTGTGGCTAAATGGCTGGAGGAACACCGCTATGTACCTGTCGAGGAGATAACATACGATGTGGACATCCAGGTAGACAGGTAGTGTGCAAGGAAGTCAGCACGCAGACAGAGAGGAAAAGTAGTGTGTCCAGTGCACTGAAGCCAGTTATGATAGTGCAGGAGTACAAGGACGTCGGGAATAGGAAGTGGTCCGAGGACCGTGGTGAAGGTGGCTGAGGGCTATCCTCTAGCTACGGACGAGAATGTTCTCCTGCTGGTTGTAGAAAAAAAGGGGAGTGTGATGAACCGCTGCGTTGAGGGATGCTCGACCAGCTCTCCCAGGTCAAGCGCGTGTGCGAGGATATGAATGTAGGCTCCGTAGCCTACATAAAAAGTGAGAATGTGGTATTCAGATGGCGACTCCCAGAAGAAGTCCATTTCATTGTTCGCATGGATTAAGGTCGAGGGTCCTGAAGGAATGACTTTTGAGCCCTTAGTGCGCATGAAAGAAATTTATGCGAAGGCAGTGTGGAAGAAGCTCGATATCGGTGTGACTGGCAACTAAAGCATCTGGCCTAAAATAATGGAATGCATGGAAAAATGGTGGAATGTGTGTGACATGGCATAGGTGTTTAAATAACCCTGTGCTGTACGAATGTAGAGGGCGGAAAACTCAGAGAGCAAGGGGCTGGAGGCACCAGAACAACACAAACCGTGCTGGTGAAGAAGGCAGAGGGTGTGTCATACGCCCAGATGGTGAAAGTCCTGAAGAAGGAGGTTAATATGCTAGACATAATTATACAGGGGATGAGGAAAACCCAATCGGGGACCTCATCCTCGGAGAGAAAGACGAGGGGGAGAAGAAGTGACTGGCAGAGAGAGTGGCCCTAGTGAAGCGGGACAAAGGGAGCAACAGTTCGACGTACCCACTGCGCTTACGTTTGGGTTCTCGTGACTCATGTTGAGGCATATGTAGTATTTTCGGCACACAACAATTGTTCAGATCTCGAAATAAACGATCAACCTGCTATTAAATCAATGAACCCCAGTTGTTTTTCACATTTTTGAGGTAAATGTATAGGTGTTTTAAGTAATGTATATCAAATGTATGATAATTTTTTGCTTAAGACTTTAGTTTAAGAACATGAGTCGATACAATCCGTATCAACGGGAAATATTTTTAGAAAAAAGGCTACACCTCGAGAGGGAGCGGAAAATACAGCTGTTAAATCCAAGACAGCTATTAGAGCCTCAACCAACATTATCACCATCTTCACCAGAACCACCAACGTCACCATCTCCACCGCCACCACCATCGCCGCCACCGCCTGAATCACCACCACCGCAATAACCGCCTCAGCAACGGCCACCTTCGATTCGCGTGATAAGACGTACAAGGGTACTGGGGAAGTGTACTTACCCTATGCTTTTCAACGTATACACAAATGACCAACCAACCGACCAACAGACACGTCGCTTTATCTACGCCGATGACATAGCCATCGCCGCACAAGGGAAAAGCTTCGAAGAATTCGAGGATAAACTAACTAAAGCCTTAGAAAACATTGCAAAATAATACAATATAAACCAGTTGAAGCCGAACCCCAGCAAAACCCAGGTATGTGCATTTCACCTGAGAAATAAGGAAGCATGCAAAAATCTGCAAATCACATGGAGAGAATAGGAACTTGAAACATGCGATACTCCAAAGTACCTGGACGTAACACTGGACCGAACACTTTCTTTCCAAAAACACTCAGAATACAAGGCCAAAGATTGTGCTAAGAATAATATCTTCCGGAAGCTCACTGGCACAATATGTGGAACGCAGCCAGACGTGCTGCGTACGTCGGCTCTTGCTCTCTGTTTTTCCGCTGCCTAGTACGCGGCACCAGTGTGGTACAACTCGGTTCACACAAGACATATCATGAGACCGACACCTGTCGAGAAGCTGTACCATCTAGTTGGAATTGCCCTAGCACGCGTCAGAGGCAAGTAGCATCCTAAACAGAGCGGCAGTAGCAGATCGGAGATAGGCGGCAACAACCAGAAAGGCGAAGATTCAAATCAAGGAAGAGCTCTATCCAACATAAGCAACAACTGCAGACATACCCAAAACAACGTCGCATATAACTATGGAAAGAACAACACCCAAACCTGTGGAGCTGCCACCGGGAAAACTTTTACCATATGCGACATGGAAATCATTGAACATACTAAAGATAGGAGTGACGCGCTGCAAATCGAACAGGATGAGATGCGGAATGCCTGAGGATAACGAGCTGGTGAATGAGGAGGCTTCAGAGCGACAGGCACCTTCTCAGATGACCCAACATGGAAGAGGCATGCAAGATGGAGGACCTAATTGTGGGAAATGACAGGGCGATAGACGCTGCCAACTATTGGAAAGAAAGGGCCTGAATGTAAACATTGGTGTCTCGGAGTCGGAAATGAATGACATAAATACTAAATTATGTCTGTTCCTGTCTCTATATACATATGATTAAGGCAAATGTTACCATTTCCCTTGGAGAACACTCCGCTGAGTAAGATTTAGTTTATATTTAATTTTAATTTAATTTGAGATTAGATGATGAAGCCAAAAGGCAGAAGCCCGTCTATGGATGTTCAGGATATAGTGTTTTTAGCAATCCATATAGTCTGTCGTGGCACGAAACTGCAGGAAACCAAATTGTACTTACATAATATTTATTTATTATATAAGTCATGAGAAAATTAGAGTACATAGCAATTTCTTAATTCCTTTCTTATAATATTGAAAATGCACATAGTAGTTTCTGCCAATGCTTTTAACTTTTGCAATTTTTAATGTTTTGATTCTGGCAAATATTTCAGTAGATATTCATCCAGTTGGGAAATGAATTGCTGTGTGTAAGTAGCAGATTTATTGAGATGGAAGCGAAATGTTGTTGTTGCCTGTGTGCGCGTAAATACAGTGTATTGTGTGTGGCCGGTGAAATGGGTCAACAGGTCCAGTTTACGTTCCGCGATCCAAGGACCGGACTGTATCACGAAAGTTTGGTGGGAAATTAAAATATGAATGCTGGATTTATTGTTGCTGGAGTTACAATTGGATATGGGTGTGTTAGAGCTTGTAATTTGGGGCAAATTCAAATTGTTTGTTAGTAATTTGGGAGTAATGTTTGTCTGTTAACAAATATACCTACCTAAATTTGATTTGACAAAAGGCAATAAAATCATAATTTTTCTCCGCAATTAATAGGTTTCAAATTTAATCAGTTTTATAATTTAACAAAACTTTAACTTAACAAAATCTAAAATCGTTAATGAATTTCAGAGTTTATCTAAATTTCCTAGAAATTAATTTCACCAGTAATTATTCACGTAATTTCACCCTGATATCGCGTAAATCATATTCATAATCATTCCCAAACACAAGATAACAGCATACATCAACATTACACAAAATAATAATTTATATGTGTGTGTGTGTGTTGATTTATTTTCTCGGGCGATTCCGCGTTGATGTTTAGAGTCGGTTCTGAAGAGAACCGTAAATAGAACCGTAATAAATATCCTAAGATCTAAATTAAAACCAAAAACGTAGGTACCAGATCTGGCGGAACATTGTCTAGTCTATAGAATACATACTTCAGTTACGATGGTCAAATGTACAAGCTAGTCTTAGGAGCTAATTTGTCCCCACGGTAGACGAGAAGTAGACAAATTCTTCATCCATTTTAACTCCTAACACGAGTAAATCAAATTCCCAATGGAGGTATAAAAATTATCGACGATTCCTTTTCTTGGTTGATTTGGTGCGGAAGAAACCGGACGGTATTTTGAGTTACACAGTTAACAGAAAACCAATGCATACATACAGATATATCTGAACGCTTCTTCACATCATGTCCCCAAACAACTAGCATCTGTAGTCAACACTCTCACTACCCGATCCATAAGACTATTTGACTAAAATTACCAAAGGAATTGAAGATCTTACGGGAAGCTCTTGCTTCAAATGGTTATCCTAGCAGCCTAATACTTATAGCTCTCCGCCGAACAGAGAACTGGAACCAAACAATTGAAGACTGTCAGAAATCCGCCAGCACAAAATACCTACCATATGTTCATAAATCAACTGACCAAATTACCAGAAGCCTAAAAAGACACAAAACTGCATCTTTTTCAAGACAAACAAAAAAATATCCTAGATTCAACGCAGCGTTAAAGACACCACCTCGTTAGAATCCCATGGAATTCACGAAATACCCTATGAAACGTCCCAATAGAAAAAAATCGGCTAGGATTCAATTAGGAACATGGGGTTTTGGTTCGACATAAAGAGAAAGTTTCTTTCGTATGTGAAGGTATACAGAAAAGCCATGGAAATAGAAAAATGAGACCATAGCCAGAAGCCAGATAGCCAAAGGTAGACGCGTCACATGACCGAACACACAGTAAACGGTAAAAATAGTGAATGTTTGTTCGCCGAAATGTCGAGAATCATGTTCCTTTCACTATCAACCCTCAACATCAGCGTAGAATCTCCGAAAAAAAAAAACAACACCATTTTCGATCAGCGTAAACCTCAAATACAATATACAAGGTGGGAAATTTATCTTGACCTTGAAATGATTTGACAAATGTATTTATTGAAAATAATTTTGAATAACCGTATCGAAAATGGTATCCACAGTCAAGCAGAGAAAGTGGATATGATTCTGATTTATGGTGAGACCGGTAGGAACTCTGTGCATGCAAAATGTTATCTTGACGGAAATCGTCTTTCCGTCGATGTTTCGAACGAATTATTCATTTATTCCGTGAAAGGGGCACTGTTAGTCCACGCAAAAAGAAACGTCAAAGGTCCCAATGGTATTGGTTGTCTCCTACCTAGTATAGTCTGCTTACTATTAGTTACACAAATATAAGATCTAGAAGATTTAAAACAAGTTTCTGTGTATTCTGGAATGATTTGCAATAACTGGAATGCTTAATATGCAACCTCTAAGTAACCGTAAATCTGACAATAATATATGTTTCATTTATTACATTTTATTTTCCGGAATTACTTCCAGAATTACTTTTACTGAATTACTTCACGTAATAAGCTTGTAGCAAACATTCTTCCTTTAACCCACGGACGTATTCGCCATTTTTTTAAAACTGGTTAAGGAGGCTGAAATTGAGGGTTGACTATTTTCTCTTAAGCCGAATATGTGACAATAGTAAAAATTAGTTAAAATTTGAAGATTCATTCAACAAAATAGAGAAAGATGCTAAATAGTGAAGCTAAGCTTAACAAATCTAGCAAATGCGAGATTTATCATCTCAAAAACTGGAGATGCTAGAGATGTGAAAATACTATTTAAATTCTGCTTTAAAAATGCAGTAGGCTACGTATCCATCTCTTGCCCATGTGCGTTTGCACGAGAGGAACTTACACGAAGAAGAATACAGGAAGGAACAAGAGTCATTTGTCTCATTGTCAAATGAGACAAAAATTGTCAAACTCATATTGTCCCGAATCACATCTGTTGAAGCACCTCTCAACCATCGAAGCGCAGTGCAGACAAGGCGAGCAATTCATTGCGGAGATGCTATCCGCTGCTGGTCTCACTAAAGACCAGATTAGGCATGTCGTCAGGGCGCAATGTTTGCCGCGTACCTGTAGCGTCAAAACGTTTCATTACAGTGAATAGGACGACTCCTCTTGAAGAGAATTCCCGGGCGGTGAATTAATCCGGACACACTCCAGCGCCACTTGAAGGATGCCTCACCCGGATTCCACCAACACCAGTTTCAGTCTTACCTTATTCAGGATCTACACCCACCACATCGCGTGCAAGGCGAAGAGCGCTCTAAGCGAAGTTAGTAGAATCTTTCCCGCAACAGGGGCCAAGCGCAAATTAAGAAGCCTTCAAAAGCTATAAGTCTTCGAGGTCGTAGAAGGCAAATGTGGCGAAGAGCAATACCCCAAAGATTCGATTGAGTAGCTCTGAGTAGTAATAGTCATCTCAATAAATAACGCATTGACTATTAAACAGAGATGACTTCGAGGGTATTTAAGTCTGCAATAAATAATTGTTCAGTTATAACAATCCACATTTATACACACTTTTTAAAAGAAGAAATATGTATATCGTGAATATATAAATATATTCAACCAGTTCATAGCTCTATAATATTAAGTCTTAACAAGACTGAAAAAATCTCATGTTGAAATAACTATTTCCTGTCTAATACAAATATATAATTAGCTATAGTCCGCGGAATCCAATTTTTCGAGTAAAATCATACAAATACAATAGATACAATCATATAAACTTATTAAAGACAAAAAATAGCTTGAACATATAAAAATATTCAACCCGTTCGTAACTCAATAATATTAATTATGAAAATCTCATGTTGAAACAACTACTTCCTGGCTAATATCACACAGGATATTGAATTATACAACAGACATTTGCATGTTATTACTAGTGTTATTATACATTTTCATATCACTAACAGCACTAGGCAAATAACATTGTTTTTAAAATCATTTCTTTCTATTTAAATTAAGTTCTGCAGATGGCTATTCACTTAATTTAGATTTAGAAATGATCTTAAAAACAATGTTGTTTGTCTAGGGCTTGTTACTGACATGAAAATGTACGGA
Source organism: Phosphuga atrata (assembly GCA_944588485.1). NCBI lineage: Eukaryota > Metazoa > Arthropoda > Insecta > Coleoptera > Silphidae > Phosphuga > Phosphuga atrata. The sequence goes on from OX155899.1 coordinate 48,643,882, forward strand.
GACTAGTAATAACATGCAAATGTCTGTTGTATAATTCAATATGCTGCGTGATATTAGCCAGGAAGTAGTTGTATCAATATGAGATTTGTTCATAATTAAGATTAATGAGCTACGAACGGGTTGAATATATTTATATGTTCCAGCTATATTTCGTCTTTAATAAGTTTGTATGATTGTATCTATAATTAATATGGTTTCTCCAATATTTAATCCTTATTCAAATTCCTAGGGTTTGGAGAAAAAGCTAACTCGCAAAATATACGCGAGTTAGTGTATATATGAAAAACTGTAAATTACACAATTATAATAAGGCTAAAGACAATGTCCCAGAAGATTTATTAGTTAACATGAAACTTTCCAGTGGAAAAACGATAATTAATTGTGTTTTTATTTGGCGGAAAGCTGGTCGAATTTTTTGGAGGTTGATATCATTTTTCAGTTCATTAAATTTTGGAAATGCGCTGGACAGGTAATAAAGGGGCTGAAAGTCGTTGAATTTTTCAAACGCTTACGGAACACAAGCGCAAGAATTTTAATTGGGTAATAAATGGTGCAGGCGCCAGGTAACATTCGCCTGATTAAACCCAAAACAATAATTATATAAAAAATAAAGCAAAGAATTGATGCAAATTACTTTCATTTAAAATATAATTTAAATATTGTTGCAATTTATTCTTGTTTATTTCATATTGTTAATTTAGTCTACACTAGTTTTTCTTTGAGTCCTCAGTTACTTTTCCGGCTTTGAAGTTTTTAATTATGCAAGAATTACATTTCAATTTCATCCCCTTCAATAAAAGTAACGTTTTTTTTTTAGATGATTATAAAAAAAAACCTTCTGGCACATGGTGATAAATCAATGCACCTGTGTCAGCTCGTTGCAGCAGTATCCAGGTCAGTACCCCGTCAGGTCATGGCGCCTGCGCCCGCTACCGCTCCTGGTCACGCTCTACTACGGGAAAGCCACCCTTCACCCCCTTTTACTACAAAATTACTCCACCTGAATATATATAACAACACGACCAGGTGGAGAACTTAACCGTCTACAAATCCCTTCGCAAGCTACGTTCCCACTTCCGGCTGCTTCCAGCTGAAACGCTTATTTATATTGTCTCAAGTAAGGGTTGTTTCCCGTTTTCTTTTACTTTTGATTGTCGTCTCATTTCCCCTGTTCTCTTTAAAGGAATACAAATGTGCGGCCGGTTTTTCCTGGGACGTTGGGCAAAGTAAATTAGGAGATTACACGAGATTTCGGTCACTAGGAAATGGGGAGAAAACTTTGTGACCCACAGCTCGGGGGAAAGTGATGACCGCTCGAGGCTTTCCTTTTATTTCTTATCCTCTTATCTAACAACCTCTTATTCTAATTCCAACAAAAAAAAGAAACAGAAGGAACAAACAGATGGGACAAACTTATATGGATTAGAAATTTATAGAAGAGATTGGGTAGGAATAGCCTAGGCTAAAGATTTGTTAACCTTGTGCGGAATTTAATTTGGAAAATTCGATGGCCGTACAAGGGGTTTGAATAAACATTGGCGGTTTTGGAGAACCTTGACCAGGAGGTTGACAATGCATCAGTTCAATTTTCTGGTCGACTCGGTCGGGTCAATTTGTTTGAAGGTTTAAATCTAATTAAAACGGACAAGACAATTTACATGTGTTATCCAAACTGTTTTGTTTTATTAGAGGGTGACAAATTTCAGGCAGGATTTACCTAAATCTGCAAGCTCTAGACAAAATCTAGCTGAATTGGTAGCAATTCAATTAATCTTCCTACAACCAAAATATAATAATTTAACAAAAATACGATTGATAATACCCCTAAACCATAACGCTAAGTACCCCTGGATTAGACAAAACTATACAATACAGTTTTATAAAAGAAGGCAAAGCTTTACAAGATTAATGATAAACGAATCCTCCTAGTATTATTCTCTAATAATATTTTAAGTTTCAAACATTTCTAACTTTTGGCAGAAGATAAGTGGTATCTGTGTCTCTGATAAAAACCGGGAAGTTGCCGAATAATATTTAGCCTGAAGTGCAGATCAAGAATAAAGGGCGGCCGAAGGGAAGGCGGAAAAAAGTTCGCCCCAGTGAACTAAGCACTTGACACGGCCCGAGATTTCCCCGAGCAACAATCTGCATTGAAGATGGTTCCTAAAAAAAACCCTCGGAGAGTTTGCCCTTATTTCAATTACCCTAAACCGGCGATAAAGCGAGGAATAAAACGATTATTAAAACATTTTCTGTGTAGCTGGGGAAATCTATCTAGATAAGAAACCGATTCGAGCCCTCGTCGATCATTAGTAGTAATAATATTAATGTGGGTCAGTGTACACAGAAGCGTGACCCAAATGACGCCGAAACGTATTCAAATAAGGGCGCACGGCCGGCCCTACACACATTTTCAGAGAAGGTATTTATTGATCCTACAGGTATTATTTATGTGAATCTTTCCAAACCGTCCCGCATAAATATTAAATGGGCCCGCGGAACTAGGCCAACAGCCGACTGAGGCCGGTGACCTACTCAATACAACCACCTCTCCACTTTAATTTCTACCTTTAAAAATTCCATCCAATAAGAACACAAATCAATACTTAAATCTAACGGCAACTAACTCGAACACCAGCCCTATCTAGACTAAATAAATAACTGCTCACAGACGAATCACACATGGATGTCAATACATTGTTAAATGTGGAGGATACAGTAGTAAAAACAATATAGACCAGAACAGGATGGTTGTGACCGTTACTACGTGGTAATCGATACTTCAACTGCATAGGAATTTTACTACTAAGTTTGTTAAAAATATTACATAACATGTAAAGTTATATGAATAGGATGGTTGCGACAGTTACTACGTGGTAATCCATACTTACATTGAATTGAAAAATTCACTTTGTTTTTTACCACACTTATACATGAGGTGGTAAAAAACAAAGTGAACATAACCACATAAGTGTGGTACCACATAAGTGTGGTAAAAAACAAAGTGAATTTTTCAATTCAATGTATGTAAAGTTATATAAATCTAAATATTGACTGGTAAACAAGACCTTTACCATTCGAAACTACATGGTCTTGTCTCATTTTTTCAGGTCTTGTCTAGTCTTGTCTAGTATTGTCCGGTCTTGTCTGGTCTTGTCAGGTCTTGTCTGGCCTTGTCTGGTATTATCTGGTCTTGTCCGGGTTTTTCAGGTCTTGTCTGGTCTAAACAAAACCATATAAAAAAGTTTTATATCTAATATTAAAATCTTTAATAACAAGACAAGTACAAATGGTTTAAATTTAGCGAACAACAAAAAGCTTCATGTTTATCCCTTAATTTAAACAAGAGCGTGAAAAAAATATTAAAATTAAGTGACGAAAACATCAAACTCATTCGTCATCCGATGAAAAAGGGGAGAAAAATGGAGTAAATATTTGCCCCCGGGTGCAAAAAACGAGTCTACCGAGAGTATTAGACGGGATTATTAGGAATAGTCTGTAACACAATCCCGAAAAAAAGTTTGCGAACTCCAAATGGATTTTCGATTAAAATCCGTTTCCCACCCTGCATACAAAACGCGAGCTTTCGGCTCGTAACCGCAATATTTGTTTTGTGAAATTAAAAACCATAAACTGAAACAGAAGTTAAATTCGCAAATATTTAAATTAACGAATAAAATAAACGAAATAAAATACATATCGTGAGTGTACTTGCAAAAGATATAAGTCCAGAATATGAAACTTTGCAGGAGAGACAAAAAACTGATATTGACTAGATATTTGCTAAATTGCACATTTCTGTTGTTTTAAATACTTTTTAGACAAGTATTACTTAAGTGACTTTGCCTGTTTAATATAAGACGACATTAATGAGGGAACAGTTAACAATTTTAGACTTACGCCTTTTCATCCATGTAGTAAAACAGAGTAACCATGCGGTAAAGCGACATTTTGCTTAGTGATTTGAAATCCTCATGAGAAAAGCACTCTAGGGTTTATTCCAGGACGTGCGCGGCATTAAGATGAAGGCGAACATACCAAAATGTCAACAACCCAAAAAATCAGACATTCGTCCTTTCTCAAATATCTATATGAAGCTATCAAAAATGCTCTTATAAATTTATAAACTATTAAACTAATTCCAAACTAAAAAGGAATCAAATGTTTCTAATTTAGTCTTGTTTGTCTTTAACACAGTTTGTTTTGTTACGATATATGTTAAGTACATTGTTAGAAAAATGTAAACATCTAACGGCATATGTACACATTTGCAAAATTTGTTGGTAAATATGAGTTTAATTTACATCTACTAACAATTTCCTATACATAATCTTATATGAATCCTATTATATATGTTTTATTTCTCATGCGTTAAAAGATCTATCTTGGCGCACATTTTTTGGTGCGAAAAATACAATTTTTGGCTGTATCACCATATAACTTGGGTAACGCACGCAAATTTTCAATATCGCTTTACATTAAAATTAAATTACATTAAAAACAATTAAAATAAATGAAATAAACACAATCAAGACCAATATTAAATTAATATAAAAAATGTGATTTTTAAAGACATTTTTTTTCATTACAAAAATGAGAAAAAAAAAATTAGTGTAAATTCGTTAAATGAGTGGTGATACTGGAGACTGATGAGAATTCTTATGACGAATCCACACAACCGGAGACAATTGAAAAAGCAAATTCTTCATTTTTGAATCTATTTTTTTTATTGGACCTGGATCCCACACTTGTAAGATATATACTATTTTAGATTTTAGACATTTTAGATATTATTTTAGACAAGAAATTTTAACTAATATTGCAAAGGTTTTACTTAAATTCACTATTAGTTGAAAGAAACTGTTGGTGAAGTTTTGGATCTATAAAAAAAAACAGTAAATTTTATTGATTTCCCGATATTTTGATGCAGATTATTCCTAATTTTAACGAACTTCCATCAAATTTACGTCGCGAAACATTCCCACAAATTTTATAACGTAATCATATATAATTCAAATATATATATATATATATATATATATATATGTATATATATATATATATATATATATATATATATATATATATATATATATATATATAAATATATTCAACCTTTCCGGAGCTCTACAAAACTAATGAGACTGTTTAGGACTACCAAAAACAAATCTCTTGTGAAAATTTGTCAGTTATTTTATGGCTTTCAGTCCACCTTCGTGCAACTCAACAAAAACCGGAAAAATAACACTGTTTTTAATATCATGTTTTTCCGATACCTTCCATTCGAGACTAACGGGATAATACGTCCGAGAGCAAATTTCAACTCTCAAGTCTATTGGGATATATAATCCCATCATATAAGACTATTGGAACTATATATCCCATACTAAAAATCATGATTACTTTATTTTGAGAAATTATCGATATACTGAAACCTTAAATATATACATATATTTAAGCATTAAAGACAAAAACTATAAAATTCACCATTTTTTTAAGAAAAAAAAAATCGTCTCGAAAGGGCTAAGTGGTTAACCGTTTCTGTAGACGTGTTTCGAGATTTATCTATCATCAGCACAGCTTTGCTTCCATGAACAACAATTTGTTAACCACTTACTTACAAAAAAAATAACTTACAAATTTCCATAAGAGATTTGTTTTTGGTAGTCCTAAAAAGACATTATCATCAGTTTTATAGAGCTCCGGAAAGGTTGAATATATTCATATATTTAGGCTGTGTTTCGACTTTATTAAATTTATATGATTATCTATAAAGTAGTATGGTTTTACCAATTCTAATTTTAACAGAGTTTCCTGACTGACTGTGAAACAACATTTTTGGCTTGAAAGAAAAATTATTGCACCTTGTTATTTGTAACAAATATTGTGACTTCTTCTTGGTATTTTTTTCTTTAGAACGCAGCCATTGATGACGATGACGCAAATCTATGAGTTTACCCTCTACCCAAATGTCATTCAGCGTCGTTATATAAGTTTTCACTTCAAAAAATGTAGGTAAAATAAGTTATCTGATTGGCCATCAAAAAGAACATCAGACAACGTTTAGGGTTATAGAATTGAAAGTAAGAGATTATCATTACTATTTCTTCAAATCTGTCAGTAGCTGGAAACGGATATCTTCTGTTACTCTTTGGCACACCCCGCTCAAGATGCGTGGTGTGAGCCGTTCGCTGCGTCAAAGCAAGTAACGGGAACGGTCAAGACCAATTTTTGTCAGGGGCTGAAGGCCAACAGATAATATTAAAGAGTAAAGAAAATAAAGTTAGAATTTGTGTAATTACTACCTTAGAGTCCAAGATAAGAAAATCTCGCCGGCTCATCATCCTGATGGGGAACTCTTATCTGAAGGCAAACTGACATAGGCTCACACCACGCATCTTGAGCGGGGTGTGGCAAAGAGTAACAAGATGTCCGTTTATAATTCCAGCTACTGACAGATTTGAAGATATCGCAATGATAATCTCCTACTTTCAATTCTATAATTAATTTGGTTCAAACCATGACATCTCATTTTAAATTTAGGATTATATTTACGGAGCTCGTAAGTGAGTTATGCGTTGCCCTTTTAAGACTTTTATTACACTAGTCAATATGTCACTTATATCTGTGTTTTCTTTTATTATAATCAGTTTTATTGATCCGTATGCAAGGAATTAAACATGACTATATAGGTAGACTTCCGAGCAAAGCGGGTAATGGAAACTTAAGAGGCGCCATTCCAGCTCAGCGTCAGTGCGTCAGTGTCGCTGCGCTCAAATTGCGCCTCATACGTTTCCATAGTGCTTAATACTATCGCTATGTAGCGACGTCTGTATCGCTGCGTTAGTGACGCCAAAGCCGCTTTGCTCAGAAGTCTACCTTGAGACAAAATTGATTAAATAGAATACTCGGATTATAGTGCATGTAAGGAGGGCGTTCAAGTCGCAAGGTAATTTTTTTGAATTATTTTTTCTTATTTTGGATCGAGAGGTCGTGCCACCGCGCGATATATTGTCTGGATCTATCTGTTCTAATATCACCCAATCTAACCTTTGATGTAACATAGGTTAAAAACGTGAAATCACTAAAATTTTGTCTTTTTACGTTATTTCTGCCACGGCTTACATGCATCGAGCTACGTTTTAGCCAAAAACTCTGCTATTAGATAGTTTTGTCTAGGTTTAATCCAGATTTTTGGCATAGTAAAGAATTCGTTTTTTTTTTAAACTTAGTGTTGTGGACTTTTTACGTGGCGCAAATGTTGTTAGTCGTCTATGGCACTCTTTAACTAAGATCGGAAAATAAATTAAGCTTCTACGTTGCCTAGTTCAATAAATATTTGAGTTTTTGTTGTTAAAAATTGACATTTTCTCAATACCGAATAACAATAATTATTGTGACTTGTTATCAGTAACAATAATTGTGACTTCTTCTAGGTAACAATTATTGTGACTTGTTTTTCGGAATATTTTCTCAACAATAATATCACCATCACAAAATAATGTATTGTAAAGTAAATCAATATTAAAAATGTGTTGCACTTTTTTAATATTGATTTAATATTGGTCTTGATTGTGTTTATTTTATTTATTTAATTGTTTTTTATGTAACTTAATTTTAATGTGACTTGTGTGACTTGTTGTTTTAACAATTACTGCGACTTGTACTTCGCAATAACAATAATTGTGACTTGTTAGTCAAGACTACTCGAAATGACAACCTGTTACTTATTGTTTCTACTATTGTCACAGTTTCGTTTTCTTCTTGGGAAAATTATCTCTTCATATAATTCTTTTCAATATAAATATTTTCAATAATTTGAAACGTTTTTCTTTTATCAACAACAAAATATTCATATCTTTTTCACTATTTTTTCTTTTTTTTATTAATAATTCAATATCGATATTATTTTTGTGTGAAAGTAAAATACAATATTATTACAAATATACGTTCATTTATAATTCAGGGGATTCATTATAGATCAGGGCTTCTTATGGGTCTCAACCCTAAATGAGATCGCTGAGCGAAATCTTGGGCTCGCGAGATTTTAATGTAAAATATTTTATCTACGACCACTATTGTAAATTCCCATTATTGTACAGTTCGTGGACTATGTAAATACAACACACACGTATGTTACAGTCCGCGATTAATGATAAGTTATGATTGATAACACACACTGGTTGATAATACACGTTGATTGGTTGAGAGCTGCTACTATTGTCAAATATAGGGTTAAACTGGAATAAGAGATATAGGCAACCCAATGTTCCACTGTGCGAATGCAAGACACATAGAAGTAGGGAAAATAATTTTGAACGAGGTATCTAAAAATTGTTTAAACTATTGAAATTTTCTTCTTATTTTGGATCGAGAGGTCGCGCTACCGCGCGATATATGGTCTTCATTTATCTGCTCTTAATATAACCTTATCTAACCATCCATTTTGTTCAAATCCGTAGCTACGGGTGCGGTTTTTACGCTCCACTGGAGGTTTTATGTCAATTTCCGTTAGTTTGGTAATTGTGGCACGGGGGTGTTGAACGTATTCACATAGAAGTTGCCATTCATTTCGTTTTTCCACGTTTAAATCTAACAAAAACTACAAATAAGTACTAAATAATAAATTATGTAATCATTAAGAATGTATTTCTTTTCATTTATATCAACTTAAATAATGTCGAGTAACAGTTATATATGAAAATACAACTGTTTGTTTATTATAATGGTAAATAATATACCTAATAAAAAAGAAATTTGTTACATCAAACATATTTTTCTTATTAAACAGAAACAAATTAGTGTGGTCGTATATAAATATAGTACATAACTCGAGTTGTAAGGTAATTACGTACTCGCGGAATCATCCACTCACCGCTACGCGGGTCGGGCTGTAACTGTTCCGCTCGTACGTAATATGCAACTCTCGTTACGTAATATATAGATACATACAGCTATTGTAAAGTTGACGGATTTTTAAAAACTGAAGGGTTAGAATGTCAAAATTGCTGTAGCATATGCACAGATGTTGTAAAAGCGACATGTCAAAATGACATGTCAAAATATGAGTTTTAAATCATTTTTTTCAAGCTGCTCATTATTACCATATAACTTTCACCCATTGCCTTATTCATCGAGAGGCTCTGAAGAAAATTAGCATCAGAATGGAACGATGTGCTTCAGGAAGATTAAAAAATGTGCTTTGGAGTCTATATTTCAGTGGTTCTCAAACTTTTTTTTGCCGCAGCACCGTTATCGAACTAAAACAATCTCGCGGCACCTTTGTCGGGCTACAAAAATTTTGACATTTTGGACAAATTTCGTTTGAAGATTGCGCATTGTCCTTCCGGTGCTTGTTCGTCCCCAACAGAAACAAAGTCAAACTATATGAATTAGCTAGGATGATATTTTCTTATTTTTCCTCGGATTATCTTTTAGTCGTGAGTTGCGCTTTCGCGAAATGAGGTAGACGAACTTGATGGATTTAGACCATCCCAGATTTTAGTCGAATTGTCTACAATTTTGCATTACAAGTAGGAACTCAAATTCGTTTGACTTCTCATGTAATTTTCTTTTTACATTTCTTGATTATTGCTGCTGCACCCCAGGCATACTCTCCCAGGCACCCCAGGTTGCCGCGGCACCCAGTTTGAGAACCACTGATATATTTTATTGAAAGACATGTTCTTAACAGCTGCATATTTGCAAATCTCTGTAAGGATGCGCACTATATTCCCAATATATAAATTTATTTTTTATTACGTATGCGGGATAAGTAGTATCTTGGCCCGTTTTTTTAGTGCGATAAATGGCTGTTTTTGTCAGTTCAATTATTACCACATAACTTGGATTACTGTAACGCACGCAAACATTCAATAAAAATCGCTAAGTTACATTGAGAAAAACAATTGAAGAAAAATAATTGAATAAAAAAATAAAACAAACACAATCAAAACCTCAATATTAAAAAAGTGACGTGAGGTTTTTTTGTTACCTTTTTTTGATAATTTTACAAAATTACAAAAAAAAAGTTTTATTACAAAATAAAAATTAAAGAAATTGTTTTAAAATGAGTGTAAATAGTGATACCGGAAACTGATGATAGTTCTTATGACGAATGCACGCACACCACCGGAGAAAATTGAAAAAGCAAATTCTTCATTTTTGTTTATATTTTTTTGGTGGCCTCTGGACCCCAAACTTCTAACATACGTCCCCTCGCATGAGTAATAAAAAATATTATTTGCAACAAGGGCTTGTCAATTGGTCTCTCGAACGAATGAGCGCACTCAGTTCGCTCGTGCGCCCAATTTCGCTCTCGTGATCAATTGATAACTTACCGCCCTTGTTGCACAATATACTAATTAAATGCAGAGGCAAGATGCTGGTCAAAGTTTAAGAAGATTATAGTTATTAAAGGACGAAATCGAAATATTATTAATCGAATATGTGATAAATGATCTTGCTACTTTTTTTCAAAATGACTTATGGCTATCGGAGCTGTGTTATGTATCAGATATTTTTGAGAAATTAAACGATCTCAACGTGTCTCTTTAAGGAAAACATTGTAATATAATTACATCGAATGATAAAATTCAAAGTTTTATTACAAAGATCAACATTTGGAAAAGTAGGGTCTAAACGAATTCGTTCCAAATGTGCTCCAGTATCGACAATTTATATCCTAGAAAAATTGGAAAAATTACTCAAAAATATCTGATAGATACGAAAAAGTTTAAGAAGCCCTGAACTAGGTTATAACAAATCGAATCTAAATGAAACCTTGAAAACCAAGTCTAGGCTAATAAAAGCAGACTAGTTAAAAATTCAGTTTGTATGAGTCAAGACAAAAACAATGACTTGAGTGAAGACAAAGTTTCAGTAATTGTTACACTCTAGGTACCTGCATAGGAATATAAGTATCTGCATTTACGCTTTAACATTTTCCTTCATAATTTTAAAACTGATTAAACAAATTTGCACATGTGTACATTTACCTAACAATGCTAGTCAATATAGGTTAGGTTATGTTAGGTTCAAACTAAAATTCAAATTACTTTTTGTACATTAGAATACAAACTACTTGTACGGGTAAAGTTACATATAAATACATTATCTTATACTATTAGTAGATGTCGCTAAGCTTGTAAAAGTTTTTTTCGAGTAAGAGTTGCTTTAATCCCCTTCTGAATTTCTTTTAATGGCTTTCTTCCTTTAAATCGAAGGTAACTGGTTGTATATCTTTTTTCCGGTATTATATGGTCCTGTGCAGCGGCTTAGGTTAGTTTTTCCGATACATAAAAGATCTCTTGTTCTTGTAGGGTAGTTGTGTACATCTTTGTTCTTAGAGGATTTGTGTTTATTTTTAAATGTTAAGCAGGCCATCTCTAATATATATAAACCTGCAAGCGTGAGAATCTCCAATTGTTTGAAGAGAGGTTTGCATGAGGTAGTGGTAGCTATGCCTGATATTGCTCCTATCACTCTCTTTTCTGCTAAAAGCAGAGTCTTTTCAAGAGGTGCTTGACCCCATACCGTTATACCGTAAAGTAGTGTAGATTGTACCTCACTATAATATATATTCAGAAGTATCGCTTTTGATACCATATTACGTATACTCCGAATAAGGTATGCTTTCGTATTTTTTTTTTATCCTTATCTCGATGGTATTGTTCCATGTCAGGGTCTCTTAAAGGTGTATGCCAAGAAATTTCACCATCTTATCTCTGCGTATATCACTCTGGCCGATTTTTAGATTCAAGTCCTCTATGGATCTACGATGAGTGTGGAATATCACATAGTTGGTTTTGTTTTGGTTTAGATAAAGGTTATTTGCAGAGAACTGTTCAAGGTTTCTAGCAAGTTGTTGGCATGGGTTTCATTGTCCTTGTGAGATCTGTGGGATATTAAGAAACTGTAGTCGTCTGCATATAGAGTGCAGTGGTGGCAGTGGTGGCAGTCAAATATGTAGTTATGTCTGCTAAGTATAACAAGAATAGTGTCGGAGATAAAATACTACCTTGCGGTAATACAATGTCAGATGTTAGTGATTCCGATTGTGCGCTTCCTTTTCCGTAAGAGATTTTTACCTAATTTTTACGATTTGTTAGGTATGACTGTACCCATTTGAACGTTTTTACCCTAATTCCATGTTTGTCTAAGTTGCTTAGCAGTTGATTGTGAGAGACACAGTCAAACGTATTCGAGAGGTCGCAGAAAATTCCTGGGAAAAAAAAACTGGGCTTTTACCATTGTCTAGTTCCTCTAAAATTTTGCTACATAGCTTAACAATTGCTGTCTTTGTGGACTTGTTTTTCCTGAAACCATGTTGCTGCGTCGGGATAACGTTATATTTCTCAATGAAGGATGTTAGTCGATTGAGCATGCACGCCTCGAAGATTTTGGAAATTACTGATACCTATGCTATAGTTGGATACCTGAGTTTTGTCGCCTTTCTTGAATACGGGCATTATCAGTGTCGTTTTCAATATCTCTGGGAATATTTCCGTGTCGAAGGAGTGATTGAATAAATGTGTGATAGAAGCTACTAGTTCGATCATGACGTCCTTTATTAAATTACATGGTAGTGCGTCTGGTCCACTAACATCTCCGATTCAGTGAATTCTGTTAAAAATATAGATTTCTTGGATGTCTCTCTCTCTCATAGTTCCTGTTTCCCCCAGTGGGGCATAGGGTTTCTACCAATTGTCCCCATCTGACTCTATTTCGAGCCACGACCTTCAACTTATTCCACGATTTGACGGTGGAGGTGATTTCGGCTTCAACTGTGCATCGCTATGTTGTTTTTGGCCTTCCTCTCTTTCGCTTACTGCCTTGGGGATGCCAGTCCATTGCTTGTTTTGCAATGTTTTGTGGATTGCGCCGTAGGGTGTGTCCAATCCAGTTCCACTTTCTTCTCTTTATTTCAACGTCTACTGGAAATTGGTTTGTATATCGAACCAGATCCTGGTTCGATATTACTTCAGGATATCGGATTCTAAGGATCCGTCTCAAACACCAGTTTGCGGAAACTTGCAGTTTGTTTGTGCTGATTTTAGTTACTTTCCATGTCTCACTGCCGTAGAACAGGATGGATTTAACGTTACTATTATATAGTTTGAGTTTCTTTTTACGGGAAAGTATTGAAAAGCTCCAAACGTTATTCAGTTGGGCGAATACTCCCTTCGCTTTCTTGATTCTTCTGGCGATGTCTAAGTCGGCCCCTCCATCCACTGTTATGATGCTGCCCAAGAAGCAGAACTGTTCGCATATTTTTACTGTTACGCCGTTTACTTGTATGTTCCTGCTAGTGGTATATCCTCTGTTTTTTTTTATGTTTATTAGCAGTCCTATCTCTTCAGCTTCTTGTTGTAGCTTAGATGTTTTGTCAATCATGTCGGTGAATGTATGGGATATGAGGCAGATATCATCGGCGTAGTCGATATCTTAAGCCTGCTTGATAGTACCCAGCGTATTCCTCGAGGCTGTATTGTAACGCTCATCATGACCTCGTCTAGTACTATTAGGAATAAAAGCGGGGACAACAAGCAACCCTGTCGGACATCAGCAGACACTTTGACCGCTTCTGAGAGACTCCCTTCGTGTACCACGTTGCAAGAGTAGTCCGCATAAGATGATTTTATGATGTTTACTATTTGGGTGGGACGCCTCTCCGGTCTAAAGCCGCCCAAATGCTTTCCCATTTAATAGTATCAAAAGATTTTTGAAAGTCTACGAATAATAGAAATACCGTGGTTTGCCATTCTACTGCTTGCTCTGTTATAATCTGCAACGTATTGATTTGGTCTACGCAGGATCTTCCCGGCCTGAAACCAGCCTGTTCTTCTCTCAACGTAGGTTCAATTGCTTTGCTCATGCGGGTGAGTATTATTTTGCAGAGTATTTTCGATGCAGTTGTTAATAGTGTTATGCATCTCCAGTTGTTGCAATCGCTCAGGTCTCCTTTTTTGGGGAGCTTATCAGAAGGCCATTGTTCCATTCTTTCGGTAGTGTTTCGGATTCCCAGATTTTATTTATTAGAGGTACCAGCATTTCGGTCGTGGTCATGCAGTTAGCTTTCATCATTTCGGATGTGATTTTGTCAATGCCTGGACTTTTCCCGTCCTTTAGTTCCTTAATGGCCTTGCTTATTTCTGCTCTGGTTTGAGGTTTTGTGTCTATGTTTAGTTGTGCCCGTGTTGCATGATGGTTTGCGTTGTTGTTTTATTCTTGAGTTATTCCTGTGAGTATCTCCTGGAAATGTTCCTGCAATCTATTGAGATGTTCTTCTGTTGTAACCAGTAGCTTCCCATCTTTTGATTTTATTGGCTTTGTTTTTGTAATTTTCTTGTTCGACAGCAGCTTGATGGATTTTCTTGGATGTGATTGGTGGTAATTTGTGTGGGAAGAATATTTTGGGCTATTAATTTAGGAATCGAGTTGAAATGTGTGTTAAATAATGTTGCCACAGATTTTGGGTCTTCTATGATTCGGTCATCAGTGAAGGTGATATCTTTAAATTTTATTGTGTTAGTTTCTCTTAGTTTTGGTTTGTTTGATATGTTTCTAATGATGGTCCATAAGGTTTTTTGTTTATTTGTTGAATTTGCTATCCACTTATTATAGAAACTTTGTTTTGTTTGAAGTAGAATGTGGCGTGATTTTAATGCGGAATTCCAACAGATACGATATTTAGGTTTCTTCGCAGATTAACTCAGTATTTAACATGAAAAACTCTTTTTAAAGTTCAGTGATAGGTGTAAAACTCACTATCTGCATGAACAGTTCAGATGCAAAATTCACTAGTTGTTCTTCCACCAATAAAATTAAAGACATTTAATTAATCATGTGATGTGTCGACAATTATGGCGCCTATTGTCTTTTTAGTGGATGCTAGTCTGGTGGATGCAAAATTGTTTAGTTTATTTGTATTTATCCCGTGTTTAGGTTGTGCATCTAACTCAGGAATAGTTTGAAAATAGAATTAAATAAAGCGATTGAACCTTGTGCTGTAGGAATAATCTGAAAGAAATTACTACAGTCCAATCGAGAGATAATGAAAATAGGAAGGTAAGATTCAATTGAACAAGAACACAAGCTAGGTACTACAATAATTGTTATTTATTCTCCAAACACCGTCCAAAACATGTACCTACGTTTCCTACCTGCTCTCATAATGGCAATCCGGTACTCCGGCAAACCTTACTTCTGTTCTACTGTAAGAAGGAGCCATATAAAATGGTTTTACGAACATCTTTACTCGTCAACGGATAGGATCAAACAGGACACGTTTATTCTTACTTGTTGTAATGGTGCACCTGCCAAACAACCTAATACGATGAACCGCATAAGAGACAGTAAGATTTCTATTTGTTATACAATTCTATATGGTGATGGAGGTTTTTATATGTGTTTGTAAAAAAACATTTGTAGAAATATTCAGAATAAAGCAGATTTAAGATAGAAAACGCAGTAAAATGTTGTAGATTGTAAATATGGTGGTGACGACTTGTACTGAGACCTAGTAAAATATTACAAATACCTGTAAATCTGTACATTTACCAATATTCTGCTTTTACTATAGCATATTCGCCTCTAGTTCAGTCCATCGTGTCTCCATAACTTAATCTCGATTTAAATCCCATCCTTTTTTTTGCAATTGCACTAACTTAGGGATTATAATTTTACTTCCAATCCATTTGGGGCGAGAATCCTGGGCCTAAAGCCCTCCACTAAAGTCGCAATTTCTGATAAATGCATAAATTAGATCCCATCGGCGCGGCATCGATCGCCGTTTTATTGAAACATTATTTTTAACTCGTCGCCCTTTCCTATAAAAAACCCAGAATATTCAATAAATAAGAACCCTCAAATTTCATAACGTTATCCCTCAATCTCAATAATTATTGTAATATATCTACTCTGTGCCTTCGAATCTCATTTTTAGTTTAAACTTTGAGGCAGTCCTGCCTAGATTTAACTAATCAATTCTAGTTTTATCTAATCGATCTTATCTTATCGATCCACGTCTTTACTGAAATTTAATGTTGAAAAATTAGATTATATAATTAGACCTATAATGGTCGCAGTACAAGTCGTCACCACCATATCTGCAATCTACAATCTACAAGTTGGAAAATTTAAATTTCAAGCGAAAGCTCTTTTATTGTTCCTTAAATTTCAGTACAGAGTTATGTCTAATCTTATCGATTTTCGTCTTTAATGAAGTAGAGAGTTGGAGAATTAAAATTTAAATTTTCAAGGTTTTCAAAAGTTTCAATACAAGAAAAAATAATTAAAACTTGAAAATGAGTTGGTCTATCAAATTTTGTTCATCCAGTTAAACCTTGATGGACAAAAAAAAAATAAACTTGATAGACATTCAGGCACAAGACTTGACATATCAAAGCTTACTGTTGTACAGTATTGCCTAGACTTATCTAGTCTTGTCAAGTATTATTATCAAGTAGTATTATCTAAAATGATTTAATCCCAGTTATTAAAACACGATACGTATATAAAACTTTTTGTTTTAGTTGTGGCGTTGGATTTGTTGCCGATTATTTAGTCTCATCTAGTCTTGTCTAGTCTTGTTAATTATTACCTAGTCTTCTCCAGTGGCGTATTGGCAAAATACGAAGTAACGGAACGCATGGTGAGAGCGAAAAAAATAGTTCGCGACTTTCCACAAGCAGCTTACTGGCACTACATTGCGAATTAATGAAATTGTAATTGACGGGATTCGAACTACCCTAGACTTGCGCATTCGCACTATTGTTGAAGTTTATGGTGTAGTAGTATGTTATTTAGAATAGCCAACCTAGAACACATGATGTTTATTTGATTCAAAATGGAAAAGGAAACAATACACAAAAAGCAAGATAAATTCTCTATTAATTAATATATTTTCTGAAATGTTTTTGCAAATTCGACAATTTAAATTTTCATTTGTAATTAAAAAAATGACCAAAAAAAGTACCGGAACGCGTTCCGTTTCTGAAAAAAGGTGCCGGAACCCGTCACGTTCCCCCCCAATACACCACTGGTCTTCTCTAGCCTAATCCGATCTTATCTTGAAGAAGAAGAAGTAGGAGAATCGAGTATAGATGACACTGAATAAGTAGATTATACTGTTTAATTTAAATTAGTAGTTGTTGTGGTATTAATATATAGAAGATTTTATAGTTTTGTCAATTTCTGACTTACCTTTACTAGTTTAGTCTCGCCTGATCTTGTCTAGTCTTGTTTTGGTTGATATAACCTTGTGTAGTATTTTATCAAATCTCGTCAAGCATTATATCTACACTTGTTTCCTTTGTTACAATTTCATCTAAATTATACGATTAGTTTATAACGAGGACATAATCGCAAGTTATCAGGGCTGACGTGCCGCACTGATTAATTCAAAATTTAACGATTTCCTGATAATGAGATTTATTGTAATAGTTAGAGAAGAATCAAATCGAGATTGGTCCAGAGGCCAAGGCCACACCAACTGCACCGTTACACAACTGGCATAATGGATTGAGGGTCGAATTCCCTTGCTCTGGCACACTTCCAATTTAATGAATTTAAGTCGAAAGAATGAAGCGCCGGGAAGGAAAAATAACAATAAGACAATGGGTGGAAGATATGTATTAATAGCTTCCAGAGATTTTAATATGCTCAACTTTTTCTGGTTTTAAGGGCTTTTTTATCTCGTTGCGTCGCCCACACCGGCAACAATATAAGGGTCTCCCACGTATCTTTAAATCGGGCAGTAACGGCCACAAATTTCCATTACAGGAAAATTATCAATTTAATCCGAGTCATTAAAACACGAAATGTATTTTAAAACTTTTTATTTGCTTGTTGAGATGGATTTGTTTGCCTGGTTTTTTCTGCTTCTGGTGGTAGGAAAAATCGATATTTCCCGGCAGAATAGCATTACTTAACCGTCTTCCATTTGCATGTATCGATTTAACCACGAGGAAATATTTATAGTAAAAATACGCCATTTAGGTTAGACTTTTAACACAACTGCGACAAAATGAAAAGTTTATTACAAAAGTTTATTACCCAGAAAACTAATCTTAAGAAGGTTTAAATTGTTTAATTCTTGAACAGTAAACAATTATTGAAGCAAAATGTTTTTAGGTGCGACTACGGAGAAACTTCGAAATCGCTTGTTAAGAGTTCCAATATTTTAACATCTCTCAACATGGAAAAATTAAAGAATATAAATGTTTTATCTACTCACACACCAAAATTCCAATTATTATAATTGTGTGTAAAAGTACCCAAATCGTGCGTATATGTCCACTTACATGTATCGATTTAACCACGAGGAAATATTTATGGTAAAAATACGAAATTTGGTTTAAACTTTTAATACAACTGCGACAACATGTAAAAGTTTATTACAAAAGTTTATTGCCCAGAAAACTAATCTAAAAAAGTTAATTGTTTAATTCTGGAACAGTACAAAATTATTGAAGTAAAACTTCTATGTTTAGGTGCGACTTCGGAGAAACTTCGAAATCGCCCTTTAAGAGTTGCAACATTTTGACATCTCTCAACATTGAAAAATTAAAGAATTTTATCTACTCAGACACCAAAATTCCAACTTTTATAATCGTGTGTAAAAGTAAACAAATCGTGCGTAAAAGTCCAATGTAAATCAAATGGAGTTTCGTTATTAAACGATTTCTGTTTGTTGTTTCTATACGTCACTAAACACGTGTGTGAAAGGTTTTTGTGCACTCAATGCGATTCAAACATTAAAACTTCGCAACTCATACGAAAAAGCTCTTCTTCACACACTTGTATCATAAACTGAAATTATATCACAAATTTAATAAAAATATATTGTAAAGACAGAATAAATAATATAAATAAAGAAGGTTTCAGACACAAATTTTAAGACACTTAAAACACTATTTTATTTTAAGACAAAATTAACACGCTCAGTTTTTAATAAGATTGTATCTATCAAGAAGTACTTACTGAATGCATTTTGAATAAAATAAATAAATTATTACTTTATATTAATTATTATAACAAATTGGAATTTTTGCGGATTTCGAATTCATAAGTCTCGATAAATCTCGAGAATGGTTGAAGATAATTGAGAACGGATTACGGCATCGTTTTTTGGAGGTAATTTCCCTGTGGATGCTTATATATCTGCCTCGAAAAATGTATTATTTTCCCAGTTCTTCGCCAAAATTTCACACAATTTCCTTACTTTATCGAGTCTTTTCTCGCGATTGGAAGCAGCTATCGAAATCCATTTTGCGGAATTGTAACTAGCAGGAGAATCACTTTCAGAAACACTTTGCAACTTAACATATAACGATTGTAGCGAAATAAATTGTATAGCATTTACTGCTAATTTCACGATACCATAACATTTAAACAGTTTATCGTAGTGACTTCTAGTTTTCACTACTCAATGCAGCATTTATTTATTAGTTAGTGATCATATAATCCTATAGAGCTTGAAATTTTATAAATTTCTACAATCCTACATTGAAGGACACATAGATTTTAATTGATTTATCGAGAAAATTTTGATCAATTTGTACAAATTTAGTCTCAAAAGATGCGCAAGCAATTCGGCAAAATTTTTCTGGGGCTCACAAAAGGTTAGAGGAAATAACTCAAAAAAGCGAAAAGACCGTTAATTTAAATCATTCAGTAAAATAAACTTGAAAACAACTTTGATTTCCTTGTGATAAATTGAAACATATGCAGTAAAATTTTCCGAAAAATTGGTCAAAAAAGTGGTTTTAACATATTTCTAAAAAACTACCAATTGCAGCGAATTCATTTCTGAAACACGACTATTAGCCAAACAAGGCGAACAAATCATTGAACAAATTTTTTGGAAGAAATCAATTTTCCATTAAGAAATTTCAAATTGAAATCTTTGCGATTTTCGAATTAATAAACCGATATCTGGAGAACGGTTGCAGATAATTGAAAAACGAATACGGAATCGTTTTCAAGAAATCATATTCCCTATAGATTCACTTAGATTTTCCCAATTCTTTGCCCGGGCGATAAAAGTTTCAGCAAATTTCACTCGCTATCAAAAGCAGAAAGCAAAATGAATTTTGCATATTCACAATCAGTAGCTAGCAAACTTAGACCAAATAACAATTTTTGCGATCTAAATTTTCTAGCATTTGCCGCCGATTTCACGATGCCTTTTAAACCTGCCAAAACCGCCTAAAAAATTTTGCTTGTGCAGTTGAAGCAAAGGTTAATAATAAATGAAAAATTAAACGAAACCTAAAAATTCGTTTTAAACACGGATGTGAAATATCTTATTTTATAGTTATGGCCTTTAATATACGTTGAGGCCTAACATAATTTAAAATAAATAAAAAATATAAAAAATATCAAAAACTAATTTGTTTTAAAGTCGCTCATAAATTTTACACACTTATTTTTTAATAAGATTTTGTCTATCAAAAAGTACCAGCTGAATGCATTTTGAATAAAATAAATAAATTATTACTTTATATTAATTATTATACCAAGTTGGAATTTTTGCGGTTTTAGAATTCATAAGTCGAAATCGCGAGAAATGTTGAAGATAATTGAAAACGGATTACGGCATCGTTTTTTTCGAGGTAATTTCCCTGTGGATGCTTATATATTCTCCTCGAACAATTTATTAGTTTCCCAGTTCTCTGCCAAATTTTCAAAAAATTACGTTCAATTTTCTTATTTTATCAAGTAGTATCTCGCGATTGGAAGCAGCTAGCGAAATCCAATTTACATATTTGTAACTAACAGGAAAAGCACTTTCAGAAACACTTTGCAATTTTTCAAACAACTTGATAAATAACGATTTTAGCGACAAAAAATTTCTAGCATTTTCCACTGATTTCACGATACCATAACATTTAAACGGGATATCATAGAGACTTCTAGTTTTCATTAATCCATTCAGCATCTAAATATCAGTTGGAAAACATATAATTCTTTCATATATAGCTTAACATTCAATAAAACGCATTGACTCAAATATCGATCCAATGAAGGACTCTTAGATATTAATTGATTTTTCGGCAAACTTGTGACCGATTTCCACAAATTTAGTAATTAACGTTAAACTTGCAAAATGTTGGAAGACATGGCTCTAGACTGCGGAAAAGCGTTTAAAAATTGAAAAATTGCCGTAATAATAAACTTGGTTGATTTGAATCCATCAGCAAATAAACATGAAAATCATGTTCAGCACTTCGATTTCCTTCGGATATATTGAAAAAATCGAATGAACCATGAACTAAGCAGGTTAATAAACGAAGCGGACATAGTGAGATATGTAAAAGCTCAAAGAATAGCATGGCTGAGACACCTGTACAGAATGCATGACGACAGACCAGCCAAGAAAATGTACAACTGGCGGCTAGTATGAAGAAGGAAAAGAGGCAGGCCAAGGAAAAGCTGGATGGAAGACGTGGAGGAAAGTCTTAGAAAGATGGGAGTATGGGATTGGAGAGAGAAAGCCGGTGAAGAAGATTGTTGTAGAGGCAAAAGCCCACCGCGGGTTATAAAGCCAACAGAAGAAGAAGATATTGAAAAAATCGTTAGAACATTTTCCGAAAAAATTGTCGACTATCGTGTAATCCTGACTATGGCTAGTTACCCTTAACCAAAGAAAGGTTACTCATGCCTGGTTCAGACAATATTCAATGCATCATATTCTCTGCCACACCAAATGCAGGGCATAGGACCTCCCCTTCCTACAATATTCTTGAAACATCTTGAAGAAGTGATGAATGTAAGCAATGATCGTCATTATTTCTAAAGAGGTTGTCCGACATAAGGTAGTGTACAAGCAACTAAGGTTTTATCGATTTTTGGCGATGAGAGTTTGATACCACAAGCGATTCACGACGCCAGATATCTATTAAAGGACTTGGAAAAAAAGAACATGCAGTAATGACACTATTCCGGGTGAATCAATGGTGTCAGTATATCTTTACAAAAACAACTATTCTACTACAACTTCTAACGGAAGTCGATCTTTCAAATCGAATTTAGATTTTTTGCTTTTACAGCGAGAATATAGAAACATAGAAAAAACGAAATTCATGATAATAAGTAAAATCTCGAATATTTACCCTGTTATCACATTAAATGGAAAGCAAGTAGAGCGGGTCCAAAAATACAAATATATTAGAACAGTTATTAATGACCTACTGATGAAGATATCAAGATCAGGATAGAAATGGCTCGAAAGACATTTATTGCATACTCTTGAATGTTCACAAATAGAAGTTTGTGCCTGCGAATTAGACTAGGGTTCATGCAGTGTTTTGTGTGGTCAGTGTTACTGTACGGGGTGGAAACCTGGACGTTAAAAGCCCAAACTATCAGATAGCTTGAAGCTTTCGAGATGTGGATATATAGAAGCGTGCTAAAGATACCCTAGACACTTAGAATAACGAACGAAGAAGTACTAGGGCGCATCGGACATGAAAGATACTAAATACATTTAAGATATTAAAAATTATCAAGATACGTTAAACAGCATACATAGGTCATATTCTGCGCAACGACAAATATATACTGCTGCAAAACATAATGCAGGGAAGAATAGAGGGGAAGAAGCGAATGGGAAGAAAGAAAAAAACCTGGCTCCGTAATATAAGAGAGTGTACAGGAATTATTGTTGAAGAACTGTTCCATGTGGCAAGAGACAGAGACGCATTCAGAAAGCTGGTCGCCAACCTTCAATGAAAAGACGGCATCAGAAGAAGAAGAACCGCGAGAATTATTTGACGAGATGAAGGCAAATGAGAAAAGTGATACCCAATACATTGATGAAAATTAGCGTGTGTGAAGAAGGAAAAGTCAATGAAAGAACGATGGAAGGACGTTGAAAAGACGATGACGGATCTGTAGAAAAAGTAGTTCACAGAGAAAAGTTCTATATTGAAACTTATGTGCCTGTACTAGATGACATGCTGTATACAGAATTGTCGCGGTGACTAAAATCTTATCGGGAAATTCATTCTCTGTTTGGATTTCTAACAGATTTCTTGACAAAGTCCAAGGATGAAATTACAGAGGATTGTACAAAGATTAGTGAAGATTATTCCAAGGCCATTGGGCCTGAGTTTTTAGACGAAATGGTGCACTTCAAGTACTTTATTTTAAAATTAGTGGATATGAGGAAAGGTAAAATTACATCTTTTGAGGAATTTTATAAATAGATTTTTGATAATGTGGCAAAATCCACTTTCCCGAATGTAATGATAGCATTGCAAATATATAAAAGTCTGATGATATCAAACGCTACGGGTAAACGTAGCTTTTCGAAATTAAAATTAAAAAAACTGCCTCAGAACCTCAATGTCTTATAACCGTTTAAATTCAGTGGCGATAATGGTGACTGAAAATGATATATTGGGAAAAGTTAACTTTCAAGAAGTTTTAAACGATATATCTAAAGAAGTTAGAAGAGTTAATATTTAAACGTATTGAACGTATTTCCATTTTCCAAGCACCAACTACCTGAAATTGTATTGTATTTTATTGTATTTAATAACAAAAACTTTCGTTTCATTTGCTACACTGTTTTTAGTAATTAAAATGATAATAAATTTAAATAAAAAAGCGTAATTATGAATATTTATAAATATGCATTGTGGTAGAAAACAAATGTATTTTCAGGCAGAAAAGAGTAAGGAGACCCAAAAATTACATTGGCTAGGGGCCCCGACATGTTTAATTCGGCGATGGACAAGATATAATATACGAACTTTAATAGACTGATGTTGGTGTGACGTAAATAGTCATTACCCATTTACTTGCGTACTATTATGAGAAAAAAATATTTGGAAATTCTACACGAAAATCAAACAAATGAAAACACCAGTGTACAAAAAACCCACTCACCACTTCAACAATCCGGTGACCTAGACAGACAATACCTAGACTTGCAGAGTACGGAAGTTCCACCACGTGGTTGAGCCTGCTGGATTTTATTAACAAGATGGTGAACATTGAATCCAGCGATTTCCCAGAAGAAAATTCGTCCTTAAACACCGTTGTGTATAGCACTTACGTAGCGTCCAGACTTCACAGATATTTCTATTTAAAATTATGGAATAGTCGAACGGTCGTAGATTGCCATGTCGAATTCACACATGAATATATTTTATATTGACTGCTTCGAATGAATGTCTTACAAAGAGTTTTAAAATATCTACATCAGTTCTAAATTTCGATAAAACTGGGAACAAAAAATTCAATAAGAAATAAGTTCGTCTTCAAATAAAATCACGGAACAATACGGGTGGTATTGGCCATCTCTTAGGCTTCAGTACAACCCAAAGCATCCATGAGAGCTTATTAAATATTATATGAATATTAATCAAAATTTATAAAAAATAGTAATTACGCTTCACCAGATGTCTATTAGATTAATAGATTGTTGTCTATGTCCTAAACCAATTTTCCTAAACCAATTAATATTTTGATCAGAATTTTGAAAAGGTAATAAAAGAAAAAAAAAGCCAGAATTCGAATGTTACAAGACCTCAGTGAATACTCCGTGTCACATTTCAAATATCTAAGAACGATGTCGAGATAGATAATTTGGAAATCAAAACGCAGGGCTGAGAATGAGATACTGTTGGAAATAATGGCAACGAAAGATGGTTTCAGATAAAAATAAATAGCATTTTTAAAAACGGTACATTAATTGTACATTAATTAAATTAAATTACCAATGATGGTACATTAATTACGAATAAAAAAAACTAGTTGATATTGTTGAAACCATACTAATTATATAAACTTATTAAGGGAAAAATATAGCCTGAATATAAAAATATATTCCACCTGTTCGTAGCTCTATAATATTAAGTCTTATTAAGACTATAAAATAAATCTCGTGTTGAAACAACTACTTCCCTTGCTAATACCACGCAGGATATTGAATTACACAGCAGATATTAGCCTGTTATTACTATCCCCCAGTCTACTTTCATGGTACTAAACGAGTTCTAAATAAATAGTATATTTAAGTAAATTTTATAGAGCTACAAACAGGTGGAATATATCTATATATTCAAACTATGTTGTGTTTCGCTCATAATAAGTTAAATACTTAAAAAGACTTGTCAGCTCTTCTAAACCCCTAGATATACTGACCAAGTTAGCAAACTATGCCAAAATATAAAGATAATGATGTTATCGAGGAACCCACTTTAGAAGAAACGTTCATAACCATCAAAACCTTGAAAAATAATAAATCCCCAGGAATGGATTCTATCCCGGCAGAATGCATTAAAAAGGAGACATTTTACTATTCAAAGCAATACACTAACTTATTATTGCTATATGGAAAGAAGTAAATATTTCAGACGACTGGAAAGAAAGTATAATAATAGCAATACATAAGAAGGGAGATAAGGCTATGTCTGGCAATTCAAGGGACATATCTTTAATAAACACCAAATATAAAAAAGTAATGATAAATTAGAAACACTAATTGTAAGTTTCACAAATGAGTTTTATACAACACTTTATTGATTTGGGTTTCTTAGGCCTTCGTCATAAGATTACACACAATACAAGAATGTTACATGTTTTTATATACTATTTACCATCTGTAAGGGATAACGGGATTTCTTGGGCAATTCCGTAATAGACCTTTTCATAGTTGAAACTTTTTTGTGCGCATGTGTCAATTTCCGCCATGTTGTACGTCAAAAAGTGCCCGAACTTTTTGACGTATAACTTTTAATGGTTTGCAGAAATCTGGCAGGGAAAACGTGGGGTTGTAACCCCACAATCCTGCGATGGATGTACACTATGATAGTGAGACCTGCGATCTCTTACGAGGCAGTTGCGTGAGGAAGTAGAACCAAGCTGGCTTATATGAGGAAGCAGCTTGAAAACATTCAAAGACTGGCGTGTGTCTGCACATGGAGGCGATGGGGTCGTTCCTGACAGCAGCAATGGAGCTGCTGCTGAATCTGACTCCGTTGCAACTTGTCGTGGAGAGGGCTGCCAGATAGGCGTTTGTAAGGTTCAGCAAGGAAGGAGTAGGCAGGGAGCAGAGACCGGAATAGCCTCGTTGCCAAAATCCCTTAGCTGGAAGTACCAAAAGACGAAATGGTATGCAAATACCATTTCGAGAAAAACTACACAGCAATGTGTAGTAATTAAGCCGATTGAAGCGAATAATCATCAGCATACCACATAGAGCAAAATGCTAGCAAGTGCTATAGAGGTTCAAAGACAAAGGAAGGTACTGGAGTGTTTGGACCTCGTACCAAATACTTCCAATCCAAGAGAACATTCTCAAGTATCTTCCAAGCAGAGGTACACGCACATAATCAACACAATTACACAATCGAAATGTGCACCCGACAGGAATTTTCGCAAAAAACGAGTTGCTATCCTGCCAGACAGTCAAGCAGCGATCAAAGCCATTAGCTCTTACACCATCAGATCCAAACTGGTATGGGACTGTGTGGGAAAGCTAAACAAGCTTGACAGAGAAATTAAAGTAACGCTATACTGGGTACCAAGACACACTAGTATAGACGGAAACAAGGAAACTGATCACCTAGCAAACAATGGATCCAGTAATCCCTTTATAGGTCCGGAACCCTTTTGCGGTATGAGTTTGAACACCATCCGCAAAAGTTTAGATGAAGAAATAAGAGAACAATGGAAGATAACCTGGAAAAAGCTTCCTGGATTGAGACATACCAAAGAAATTCTGGGATCTGTAACCAGAAATGAACGAAAGCTTGTCTGAGAGTAAACAGCAACAAGCTTAGAATTCTGGCAGGAGTCCTGACGGGACACTGCAGACTTAGGAAACACCTCAAGACTCTAGGCTCTAGGATTCTGTGGTTTGGTAGAGGAAACCCCCATACATCTGCTCAAAGACTGCGAAGCACTGCTCCGCAAGAGACAGATGTATCTTGCGGCCCACTGATTGAACATACAGGAGTTGCAGTCCTTGAATCCCACCCAGATCCTGAAATTCCTAAAGGAATCAGGACTAGAGGAGGCACTCTAAATGGGTAGGTATACCAACGTTTAGAAGAACAGGGTGGGGTACAATAGATCTACGAAGGTCGCACTACAAGTCGTCACCACCAATACTACAATCTAAAAGTAAGTAGAATTGTTAGTGATGACTTAAAACACACAATTTGATATGCAATTAAAGACTATGAAAAGATAATCGGCCCGATTCTATAAAACAAACGTTAATGGTTAATTGATAAGACGATGTTAATTGAATATTTTTTTTTAATTTTTCTAATTCAATAAAAATATAATAAATAAATAGATAAGATAATAAAGATACTGGTCTCTAAGAGTATCTCCATTATTTTATTTATTTATTTTTATTAATTGCGGAAATTGAAATATGTCAATTGCGAATATTTATGTAACTTTAAATGTTTGTTTTACAAAATCGGCCTGATTAACTATTCTAGACTTGTCTTGTCTATGAAAGACAAGTTTTATCTTGTCTTTCATAGACAATACAAGTCTAGAATCATAGCAGTTAAGGATTCACACGACCCTAGTAGAGATTGTAAGTGGGGACCTGGTTGGGCGTAGAATGAGGTTCCTGATATAGAATGTAATGCGCTATAAAGAAGGTTACTAGGTGTAGGTACTGTTGGCTTCAAAAATCATCATAGGATAAAATATTCTTCGAATAGGTCAAGGAATGATCCCTTTAATTTTTGCCGCATGTTTACCTAACACCCTGTATATAGGGCACTTTATTCTAGGTGCGATCAGGTCCGTAGTTGCAATTTCTACAAGGGGAGAACGATACTTCTCTCGTCTCATCTAACGGAGAAGATAACGGAACGAGTCATTTTCGAAAATTATTTGGGCGATACCGAGGCGATCGCCTAACATACGTAGGTAGTATGTTAGGCAATCCGTCTAAACTACGAAATGACAGAGAGACAGAGAGTCTCGTTTTTTGAACTCGATATTTTATTATAGGCAACGGCCATACCACTTTGATATTTTATTGCATACCAATTATCTAAATAGAAAACAAATACAAATAAGGAAACTCGTATTTATTAATTGCAACAGAATTAATATTTACGTCGCTTTGGACTAGTTTAGTAATCATTCCTAGCTATAACGATACTTGACCAGAAGAGACAAGCCGAGATAAACGGTTACTAGACGAAACCGAGACTGAAACGAGATTTTATTTTTCTCAACCAACGAGACCGTGACGAGCTTGAAACTCTCACTTCATCTGGTCACGAGTGAAGCCCGAATAAGTATCTAGTAGTTTAACTAATTTGACAAACATTTCAATTAATCCAAACAAGTCAAGAAAAATTCCTCTTTATGTATATCTGCGTAGTTTACCACTATTTTTCCAGTCACTGCAGTGTTCGCATTGCCGAGATTCAACGCGCATTCGTTGCATGCTTTTCATTCCATTGCGACTGGATGAAATTATCGACACTGACGACCATTATAAATCCCTATCCTATTTCGTAATCAGAAAAATTCTGGGATTCATACATTTTTCGTTTCGATTAATCTCGCACCTAACATACAAAATATTGACACCGTTAAGGCAATCTTAACTATTGCCGTTAAGGCAATCTAACCTAACCCAACATACAAAATATTAACACCGTAAAGGCAATCTTGTTAAGCCCATCTCTGTCTGTTATACATTGTCAGTTTAAATCTCTCACATTGTATCCTTGTTGTATTATTATTCAAAGTAGTGGATTAGTTGAACTAGATATAGTACAAATTATTGGGTAATCAGTATTATCAAGTTATGCATAATTTAATAATTTTCTGTGTTCCCAACAGAAAGCCATTATATAACTGGCAGTGACGAGCACCGCGATGAACTTTCGGCCTCGTTATCGTCGGCTGAAACCGTGTCTTTCCATTTTGTCTACACTCAAAGCTCAAATAATTTCTAGTCGGAAGAAACTAACTTGGAAAAATTAACAGCAAGTTTTAAGTTTCATAATCCAAACCATTTTATTTTATAAATAAAGCTTGGCGACATTTGAGATTACATAAATTATTGGTTTGCTAGCAAAGTAATTTCATTTAAAATAATTTTTTTTTTTTTTCAACTGATCATCCAGAACTAAGTTGTTTAATTTATAAAACTATTTGTGAACGCTTTTTCGGTTCTTTTTTTTTAAATAATTAATCGGAAATTAATTTAAGCTTAGGAGATAATGCTGGTTTACTAGCCATTAATTAACTCGTAACGCTATCGATTAACTCCTCCAGCTGAAAACTATTGCCGAACAAAACACCCAAACTTTTGCTTTCACATTACGGACAATTGTCGTTATGTAAGGACCAGCCATTCCAGTTAAAAGTTTGCTGGAAAGTTTTTCCCTTGTAGTTTCAGTTCATGAATTGATAACTTTAAAAAAACGAACAAAACATAAATTTGTTAGCATTTACGTGAGAAAAGTTTTAAAGAGTAAAGGTTTTAAATGAAATGGAATTGGGGGGTACTTACGGACAAAAATGTTGGACATTAGAGTGGCTGGTAGGCAGAAGACGATTACTAGAATGTCTGCGACGGCTAAATTAACAATAAAAAAGTTCGTGACGGTCCTCATGCGCGGCGATCTGAATACGACGGCGATCACAAAGAAGTTTCCGACGGTCCCGACGGCGAAAACGAGGAAGTAAGCGATGCAATAGACGGCAGTCATCGCCATCGAGTGTCTATAAAAGAGTTCGGGGACGAAGCCAGACTCGGTGGCGTTCATCGTCGCGTTCATTAGGATCGTCGCTCCGTTCGCCTGGATCCCGATTTCGAAGAGCTTGTGCATGTCGTTGCTCTCTGTGTTAACAACTTCTCCAAAGATCTTCTCCAAATACAACATCTTTTCTTCGGCTCGACTCAAATTCTTAACCAGCGGGTTTATAGTCGTTAGCAACTCCGACACTATTCTCTTCGGGTTAAAATTATACTCATCCTCCAAATGCAAACTAGACAACTCCTGCATCGAATCTTCCTTAATATTATCTAAATCTATATATTCTGCCATTTATATGCTAAACTTAAACACCCATAACACCGTATACAAAAATATAATAAAATATTCCGCGTGAGTTTATGATTTTTATTGAATTATTCTGTTATCGCGACCGACGCAGTCCACAGTGCGGCGTGAAGTGCAGCGTCGCGACGCTCGGTGTTATCGGAAAGCGGAGCGCGTCGGAGTTGCAGCGGGCGTCTGCGCTTAATGGTAAAGCCGTCTCTTTTTCACTTAGGATTTTTCGGCGGATGAAAGTGAGTGGAAGATTAAAGGGCGCATTTTATTTCGCTCCATGCAGGGTTGATTATTTAAATTAAAAGGTTTTAATCTGCGGTATTTCGGCTGCAGGTTTACGAGTGTGTGGGAGTTGTATTATTTTGGGAATTAAAAGCGTTCTTGTCTAGTCTAGGCGATTAAATATATATTTTTGCTAATGAATTACGGATCAACAGTCTGGTAATTTTTGCGGCTGTCTGCGTCTGTACAGGGCAAATTATTTATTTGTTTATATAACTTAAAATTTACAAACATTAACCAAACTAAATTTGAGTATTGGGCCCAATACAAGACGATTTTTCCTAGAAAATTTATTAGATAAGAATAGAGGCCGCATATGATACTCTATAGACATGCTGCTTAGTGAAGTTTTTCATGTTGTCTGTCGCCTGTTAGACTATAATTAATCCTATCGATAATATCATTAATAACAGTTAACTACAATTTATAATGAGAGAGAGCATAAATAATGGAAGATGCTGAATAATCGTCTACCACAGGCATCACCGATGCCCCCATCCTTATTTAACCGAAAAATCTCAGACATCCCGAAGACTTCAACCCGCAAATTCTCTTTGAAAACGAATATTATTTTGTCCAATGGAATCTCCTCGATGTTCGATCTTCCTCTTAAAGCTTGGATTCCACTCAAAGAGTCAGAACAGATCAGGCTGCCGGTGCTCCTTGTATAAGTGAGGCAAAAGTGATTCTCTATCTTGTAGCTACAGTGCCGGTAATCGTTAAAGTCCGGTAACCATCCAACACATCTGGAGTAACTGCCCTGTACGTACATATACGGGCAACAATGAGGATTTCCGAATGGATACACTAAAGTCGTATAATTTGATTTTAAATCTAGACAGACATAAGTTGCATTTATGCCTTTAATGTATGTTATATTTATATGCTAAATAAATAATCACCATACTTCATCCGCATGATATATTATCATCAGCACACTTCCTCTTCAACATGTTTCATGGTTCCCCAAACATTCTTTATGATTTTCTTGTTTAGTTTTCTATGGTTTTGCATTACGAATTCACCAAAAACACAAGTTTATAAAACTAAAATCAGTAATTACAGCCCTACCAGCACAATAAAGAACTCGATATGATCATGCTAAACTTCATAACGTGTTGGAACGTTCTGGTATACATGGAGCAGTGATATATTTTCTCTCCCAGTTATTTGACTGATAGAGAACAACGTGTTGAAGTAACTATTACGGTAACTGAAACTACGACTATAAGAATTTGGGTATCTCAAGGAACCCTTCTTAATCCAACATTTTTACAAGCTAAACAGACAAAACTGGACAGACAAGACTAGACAGACAAGAATTGAGAGACAAGACTAGAGAGTCAAGACTAAACAGACAAGACTTGACAGACATGACTAGACAGACAAGAGTAGACATACAAGACTACACAGCGTATTTATTTATTACATATAAACAAGAAAATATAGAAGTATATCCGATGTTCATATGTATCCAGCACTTCGTGGCAACGACACTATGCTGTACAAGACAACACAGGCAAGACTAGCCAGGCAAGGCTATACAGACAAGAGTAGACAGATATAACTAGACAGGCAAGACTAGACCGACAAGATTAGAGAGACAAGACTAAACAGACAAGACTTGACAGACATAACTAGACAAACAAGACTTTATATACAAGACTAGACAGACAAGACTGAACAAACAAGACTAGACAGACAACACTAGACAGACAAGAATACACAGACAAGACTAGACAGACAGGACTAAATAGACATAGCGAGGCAAACAACTCTAGGCAGACAAGACTAGACATACAAGACTAGACAGACATGGCTCGACAGACAAGACTAGCTAACTTAACCTATACACTCTCTAAATAGTCTCCTTGGGACTCCACACACTTCTCCCAGCGGTGCCGCCATTGTTGGCAGCATTCCGAAAAAGCCTCTTTCGGAATCGACTATAGCTCGGCTGTCGTTGCAGCCATAATGTCCTCTCTTGTCTGAAATCGCGTTCGTTTCAATGGCCTCTTGACTTTGGGGAATAGCCAGAAGTCGCAGGTGGCCATATCAGGAGAGTAAGGAGCCTGTCGAACCAGAGGATTCTGGTTTTTCGCCAAAAAATTGTGAACCAAGTGCGAAGAATGTGCTGAAGCATTGTCGTGATGGAGTCGCCAATTTCCTGATGACCAAAACTCCATTTGCTTGCGTCGCACAGCATCACGTAGGCGACGTAGGATATCCCCATAGTACTTCCGATAGTCGTTCCGTCATTTTACTTGCATTGAAAAACCGACGAGAGCACTACACAGTTCGTCAATCAAACACAATCGTTGCTCGACAGCAACTGACGCTATCTACAGGTGGAAAAAAATTCACGCATGCGCACGAATGTTTAAGGTCGGCTCATGCAAGCGCATTTGATTTAAATCCATCAGGTTTTCAAAATAAAACATTAGGTCGAATACTTTTCTAACAGACTACGTAGATTTATGCAACTAAACTTTGTCTAATAAGTTTTGTCTATCCTGGTTTGCGCAATACAGTTTTGTCCATTTTACGACAATCAGAGAATATTGTAAGCTTATTATTTGTCCCCAGTTTACAGGGATAATAGATTAGACAATACAAGATAACAATACAGAATAAAAATATTTAAAACTAGAATAGACCAGGCAATATCAGAAAATGTCTGATAATTTAGATAAAGCCATACAAAACTGGACATGACATAAAAATATTATGAATTTTCTTTTGTGGAACAACATGAGGAAATTAGTTTACATTGTTGAAACATAAACTATAACAAACTAAATAGAAAATTAAGTTCTTAATTTAATTCACTCGCATAAAAACTTTGTCAGCGTTCCAAATGGTGAAGGAGTAAACCGAAAAAGCTCTTTTTATCTAGAAATCTTCTTGGCATTGAATTTGTAAGTTGTCCGCTGTCTATTAATTTTCTTGCGACCCTGATGAAAAAAAATATATAAATAGAACTTCACATTTCCGCGGTGTTTTCCAATTTTCCATCAAAAGCCGCAAAAAACTATAACTGTAATTAAAACGTTAGATGTTTCGCGAAAGAGATAAATTCAAGTTTCTCTCCGTATATTTCTGTATCAAATATTTACACTCGCCTGAAGATTATATTTTGCGGAGCAATGGATCGTGAAGAGAATCGTTTTACAGATTTTGATGAGTTTGTCAACCCCCAACAAAAAATATAAATATATAAACTCAAATATGTTGAGAAAGGCCGATTCAATATATTTTCAAACATATTTACTCGTTGTCTATGAGCCGCGTCTGCCTAGTTCATTTATCTAGTTTTCTCTGTAAAATAATAATAGTCACAGAAGATTTAAGGCAAATATTTTCCATTCCTTGCAATTTATTTCTAAGATTTTCTATATAAAACCTCTGCTATTATTGTAATGTAGAAAATTTTAAAGACAATCTGGTTTATCTAAACATATAATTTTTGTGTCGAAAAAATTACGATTTTTCCACAACATACACTAAGAGAAATGGTTAAAATAGAGACAGCAGTAAATTCAACTGAAAGTAGCCTAATGCAAGGAAGTCCTTCAGAAGTCAAATCAAATCAAATAATTTATTGCCCATAATATATAGAATCTATAGGAAGTGTCAAACATTAGATCTTTACAATATACAGATAGAGTTTACATGTTTAATATATAGTATAAATTCTTCCAGGCTGTAGATAAGGGATGGGCAACCTACGGCCCGAGAAAGTGCTTAATACGGCCCTTGGAAATCTGTTTTAAATAAATAAGAATTGGCCCGCAGATCGCAGAACTCAATATAACTTTTAATTTTGCTATCGATTCTTGAGACAAATTGGCAAATTCCTAAAACTATTCGAAAATGTTTGATTTTCAGCATTTGCGGTATTTCAACGACTATTGAGGATTTGTAGAATTGCTGACTTTCGTGAAGGGTCGAGGCTTGACGCAAGCACTAATGCGCTCAAACACGTGAGCGCACGCTTGTATCTAAGGTGCGTGCAGAAAATAAAATTCTGGCCCGCGTCTGCTAGTACGAACTCTGATTGACCCATCACCTAAAAAGGTATAGAATGTCCTTTGTTGTTTTCCTAATTTTTTTATATGATTTTTCTTCTATAAGGATAATTGGTAGTGTGTTAGAAATGATTACTCCCTGGTAGTTTGGACATTTTCCACAGAGTGTTAAGTTCGTATTGGGCCTGTATAGTTGGTGTTTAATTTTCGGATCGGGTTGATGTTTATCCAGATGCTTCTGGAAGGTGTTCTTCTTCTTATGGATGTAGCATGTTAGTTCTAGAATATATAAACTTGTGACTGTCAGAATACCTAGATTCTTGAAATGGGGTCTACAGGTGTCCGTGATCTTGATACTCTTTAAGGTTCTGATAATTTTCTTGTACACTATTAAGATGAATTCAGTTTCTGACGAGCATCCCCAAAGCAGAATACCATATGAAATTATTGATTGGATCTCTGCATAGTAGAATGTAAGGAGATCTTCGATTTTTAGAAATTGTCGTAGATACCTTATCTGAAAGAGCTTCCTATGTAGTTTGGAGTACATATGAAGTATGGTGGTGTTCCGTTGAAGGTGTTCCTTTAAATAAATTCCTAGGAATATAGCCACCTGGTTCGTTTAAATTCGTCGTTAATTATTTTCAACTGGATATCTATGGGGTAGTTGCTATGTGCTGTATGGAATATAACGTATTCTGTTTTATTTCTGCTGAGAAAGAGACTGTTGTGCGCAAACTATTTGTTGAGCGTATCCAAAAGTATGTTGGCACGCAGTGGGTTGTTGGAAGCATCTTTTTCGGAGACGATAAAATTGCCGTTATCAGCATATAATGTGCATTGTTGATCTCCGATGTAGCTGACCAGGTCTGCGGTGTAAAGTAGGAATAGAGTTGGAGCCAAGACATATGTTTATACAACTGAAGTCGGATTGGCCAGTTATAGACCCGCATTTTACTTTCACAAAATGTTTCCTATTTGTGAGGAAATATTTGAGCCATCTTGCAGATTTACCTCTTATACCGGAATTGTAAATTTTGTTAAGGAGTTGCTTGTGCAACATACAGTCGAAAGCTTTCGATAAGTTGCAGAAGATACCAATCGGGTGATTTCCTTCATCTAAAATTATGTTATAGAATTCGGTTAACGCTGTTGTTGTAGATTTACCTTTGGAGAAACCGTGCTGTTGATTTGGCACTAGCTGAAATTTTTCTATGAATAGCAACATTCTAATCCGCATGCAATATTCTAATATCTTTGCTAGAACCGATATTAGGGCTATAGGACGATATTTATTTGCTTGCGGCTTATCTCCACGTTTATATACAGGTATTATTATTATTTATAGGTTATATTATTTTTTATAAATTGCTGGAAAGATTTCACTATCGAGGGAGGCGTTAACAATGTCTGTTATTGGGTGTACCAGGACATGTCTGAATTCTTTGAGAATGATGGTAGGCAGTAAGTCAGGACCACAAGTAGTTGTATTTTTTAGTGACTCCATTATCTGTAGGATTTCAGTTGTTGTCAATGTTTTAAGGAATATTGCGTGTGATATGATGCGTGTTATATGCTTATCAGTGATGTATGATGAGTTCGCCCAAATAGCTACTCCCCCTCCCATTGATTCGGTTCTGCTGAAATGGGTGATTAGCGTGAATTTCTGAATGTGAATAGGTGTAGAATTGGTGAAACCATCCTACGTTATATATAATCATACAAACGGAACACAGCCTCAATATATAAATATATTCAGGCTGTGTTCCGTTTGTTTTAAGTTTGTGCATAGATGTTATGTACTCAGTGGATATCCATGTTTCGGATAAGCATATGAACGATGGGTTTATGTCATTGATAGTTACTTCGAGTTGATTTGTTTTGTTGCGTAATGATTTGATTTAATATATTCATATTTATTTATTGAGATTTTGGAATTATTTTTGTACCCTGCTCTGTTCGAGGTAAAGGAAAAATCGATTATTATGAGTATATCTTGGCCATAATTCAGGGTTCATAATATCATCTAGATTGTCTAGCGTTACTGACTCTTTGAAAGAAGAATATCTTCTAGCCGTTTTGCCGCCAACTTCTTACAGAACCCAGTCTTGAACTTTCTGAGCTTCAGATAATTGATTATATCATCTTCAGTTAGTTGTGGCTTAAGTCTTGATATGTGCAGTTGAGCATATTTAGTTACTGCCTTTATACCAGTTTGTTATGTATTGGTACCTAATAATGTAGTTCTTCGATTTGATTTCCTATTGTATTTGTTTTGAGTTGTCCAGTCCTCATTATCTATTGCTGTTTGGTTGACTTTGTTTGTGGTGCTACCAGATTGGGCGTTGTTTTGTAGAGTTGGATTTTGTCGAGCGGGTATCGATTTATCGATGCGAGCCGGTTTTTTTTTCAACTATCTCTAGTTGGTTGGGTTTCCAAAAAACCTTTTGTTCATCGATTTTAATTATTTCGATGTGATTCGGTGGAGTTTTATTTTCACTTCAGTTAGTTTTATGTTTTTATTTTTAAGAATCTACATTTAATTAGTTAATTCATCGAGACGATTGTACAGCG
Source organism: Phosphuga atrata (assembly GCA_944588485.1). Classification (NCBI taxonomy): domain Eukaryota; kingdom Metazoa; phylum Arthropoda; class Insecta; order Coleoptera; family Silphidae; genus Phosphuga; species Phosphuga atrata. The sequence continues at coordinate 48,680,828 of OX155899.1, forward strand.
GTTCTACATAAGTCATAAGCCAATCAACTAACGTAAAAAGACAATTTATTCAAATATTAAAAGGGATCAAAGAATTGGCCGATATTACCAACATGGACAATTAACAACCGAGTATTATTGACAATCAGCAGAGGAACGAATCCAATTCTTCTTCCATCACGGCAAGAACACAATAAAATTATATTCAAATGATATTTGAAAATGTATATATGGATAAAACTACGTCTCGTACTACACCACTGGAAGCAGTACCAGCTCCACCAAACGAATTATCAACTAGAATCCAAAGTGCCGAATCTGGAATAATTTACAAATTACGTGATCAGAGTAGCAACATTTTTCCTGTCGCAACATTGGGATTCAATAAAGAAGTGAGCAAGATGTCTACTTCACGAAGGTTCCTATATAGTTCATATATAACCTACACACGAAGCTTCAAAGGACAACATTGGACATATCGACAAAACTTTAAAAAAGATGCCCTCGGTTAGCAAGTCAGATCATAATAGAAATCCTTCGACTGGAACAGGACTTGAAAGAGTTGAAAAGATGAAAAGTGTATCAAATAGAAAACCTGATGAAAATTCGGTACTTGGTGTAGGCTACGAGAAAACATCTTCAAGTAGCTCAACAAGAACTCTCCCTGTTGGATTCTCACATGGATTATGGTAGGTTTAAATTTAAATTGTATGACATGTCATAGTGAAAATAAATGTAACATTATTGACTAGATAGACAATACTAGACAGATAAGACTAGACAGACAAAACTGGAGAGACAAGACTTGGCAGAAAAGACTAGATAGACAAGACTACATTAGGAAGAAACAAGACTGGACATACAAACTAGACAGACACGACTAGACACACAAGACTAGACAGGCAAGACTAGACAGTCAAGAGTGAACAAACCAGTCTATACAGACAATACTAGACAGACAAGGCCAGACAGACAGAATTAGATAGCCTGGTATAGAGAGACAAGACTAGACAAACATAGAAAAGACTAGACAGACAGCACTAGAGAGAAAGGAATATACAGGCAAGATTAGACAGATTAGACTACACAGGCAAAACTAAGTAGACAAGACAGGACTAGACAGACTGTACTAGACAGACAGTACTAGACAGACAGGAATAGACAGGCAATATTAGATAGGCAAGACTACACAGGCAAAACTAGACCTATGTCTAAACCTGTCTGTCTAGTTCAGTCTGCTTGGTGTTGTCTGTCTAGTATTGTCTGTCTAGTCTTCTCTCTCTAGTCTTCTTAGCCTAGTCTTCTTAGTCTAGTCTTGTCTGTCTTGTCGTGTCTTTCTAGTCTTTTCTGTCCAGGCTTGTCTCTCTAGTCTTGTTTATATAGTCCTGTCTCTCTAGTCTTTAATCATAACAAAATAATTCGTTTAATTATTAAAATTATTAATATATTTATTAAGTTTTCTTTAAGAATAAAGCCAACTCCAAAATCAGCTGCAACTCCAACTCCAAAAAGCTTTGGATTTCAACTCCAAAATTGGACAAAACATAGACGATTTGGACTGGACCAAAAGAACAGCAGAGGAGAAATGTTAACCAACTACTGCAGAAGCCGAAACCTTTTCTGTATGAACTAAAAATTAAATCGACTATATCTTAACCAACAGAAACAATATATGTCAGGATGCAACCGTCCTCAACGGATTTAATACAAACAGCGATCACTGTATAGTCCGAGCAACCATACAAATCAACACAAATTTCGAGAGGAACAAACTAATCCATAGACAAAAATACCCAACAGTAGAAGTACTGAGCAACAACAGAGAAACATTCCAGAGCACTTTAAAATCTAAACTAGGAGAACCCAGAGCACTAATAAACCTAGGAATCGACGAACTTTCTGAACACATAGTAAAAAGCATTCACGTTTCAACAAAGAAAATATGCTCCGAGAAAAAAAAAGCTCGAGGAAGATCAGCGTCCGAACAAGAGACCTAATAGAAATAAGGAGGGGAATGAATCAGGAAGCACAAGGCTATAAGAAAATCAATAGAACTATAAATAAAAACATCCGGAAAGACCTGACAGATCACAAAACCAAGATGATTATGAATACAATCGAAGATAATAGAAACATGAGGGCTCTCAGATCTAAACTCTTGAACGGAAGGCCGAAACTTACAAAAATAAAGAACAAAGAGGGCGTTATAGTCAGCAATTTAAAAGACATCACCGAAGCTATCAAGGAATTCTACCAAAACTTATACACTTCCACATCTCTAGGTAACCAATATCAGAGATATAACATTCAAAACGTATGATCGGAAGAAATTCCCGAGATAGACCCGAAAGAAATGATGGCAGCACTAAGGCAGACGAAAAACAGGAAAATGCCAGGTGAAGATCAAATCACCATCGCAATGATCAAAAGGGACGGAGAAGACCTCCTTCAAAGCGTACGATTCCTACTGAATAAGTGTCTTCTCGAAAGAAAATTCCAAACAAATGGCAAAATGCAGAAATTATTCTACTGTACAAAAAAGGAAACAGAAACAACATTGAAAAAAACCAAATTACCGTCCTATAAGTTTGTTATCGCGCTTATACAAGCTACTAACAAAGATTATATCTAACCGACTCTAGCATACAAAATGGACTCATACCATGCGAACAAGCAGGATTTCGGAAAGGATTTGGTACCACAGACCATTTGCAAACACTTAGCACTCGCATCGAAAAAAGTTTGGAGTATAATATATCAATTCATATAGCCTTTGTAGACTACCACAAGGCGTTTGACAGCGTCGAAATATGGGCAATATTAAGTTACCTCGATAGTGCGAGAATCGACTCCAGGTACTCAAACCTCATCAAGCACATCTATGAAAACGCGACCATCCAGGTGAAAATTGACGAAGATTCAAAAGCAGAGTACATCGCAATCAAAAGAGTGAGGCAAGGAGACACGGTCTCGCCGAAACTATTCACACTCGCCTTAGAGGTCTTCAAAAACTTATACTGGTATGAAAAGGGAATAAACATCGACGGAGTACACATTAATCATCTGCGATTTGCAGACGATATTATAGTCATCAGCAGTGTTGCAGAAGACCTCACAAGCATTCTGCGAGAACTTCATCAAGAATCAGTAAATGTCGGACTCGAAATCAACCTAACAAAGACACAGATAATGAGCCCAGAGAATATCGACTTAACTATTAATAACCAGTAAATCGAAAAAGTAACACTACATTTACCTGGGCCACAACATTCAATTGGGTAAAGCAAACTAAACTCTAGAGGTGTTAAGAAGAATAAGCTTCTAATGGGCCGCTTTTGGAAAATTAAGCTACATTCTCAAGTCCAGGGAGTTCCCGATAAACCTACGAAGGAAAGTATTCGAATCGTGTGTACTGCCGGTCCTTACCTATGGCCTCGAAACAATTGGGTGCACTCGGAAAACATCGAATAGGCTACAAACGACACAGAGATCTATGGAGAGAGCTATGGTTGCAATTACCCTCATGGACAGAGTTCGAAACGAAGAGGTCCGGAAAAGAACTGGCATGACGGATGTGCTAGTGAGAGTAGCGCAACTTAAGTGGAGATGAGCCGGTCACATTGCGAGGCAAGACCCGGACAGATGGACAAAGAGAATCTCAATATGGCGCCCGAGAGAGACCAAACGGAGCGCGGGCAGATCTCAGACACGATAGCAAGACAGTATACCAAAGATTGCAGGAAAAAACTGGATCCAAACTGTAAACAAACAGGAAGAAGTGTAAATCCTTGGAAGAGGCCTACATTCAGGAGTGGATAAACGAAGGCTGAGAAGAAGAAGAAGAAGAACCAATTAGATTATATGTGCAGGTACAAATTAGTTGGACAATATTTTAAGAGTAAACTAGTTATATAATGTGTCACATTGTGGTTGGACTGTATTTTAAGATCAATTAGACAATCTGTAGTTAAACCTAAACTTGTTGTAATGTGTGTGTTTAAGTTTAGGCTAGACATGTATTAGTTAGAACATCTTTTTAGATTTTATCAGAGAACTAATCTAAATCAACTAGGCAGTTGTTAAGCACAAGACAAAGGAAATTCAAAAATAGGATCTGGAACGAATTAGACTTGGTAATGTAAGTATAGAGCAAATCAGACCAAGAGGCTTAAATTGCAGCTTGATCTACATTGCCAACAAACGGGCTTTTGATAATAAACATATAAGACTACACGGATAAGACTAGATAGACGAGACTAGACGGAAAACACTAGATGGACAAGACTAAGCGGATTACACTGGATGAACACGACTGGAAAATATAGATAAACAATACTGGAAAAACAAGCCTAAGCAAGAAAAACTAGAGATACAATAGTACGCAGTCATGACCAGACAAACAAGACTGAAATGACAAAACTAGACAAACAAGACTAGACAAGCAAAACTGGACAGACAGAACCAGACGAACGAGACAAAAGTATACAGACTACAGGAAGCAGACAAGTTTTGCCGGACTAGATTGGAGAGACATAATTAAACAGTATTAAAAAGACAAGGCTAGACATACAAGGCTAGACACACAATACTAAGCTGCTAAGATTAGAGAAACAAGTTTACTCAGGTAGGATTGAAATTAATCACAAAGTGTATATATTTTGGCCTAAATTGTTTTTTAATTAAGAAAACCAGAGTTAAGGGTGAGTTTGACTCTTTATTGTCCTCGGGAAATGTGGAGTCTAAATAATCTTTAATTTGGAGCAGGGGATGGAAATCTAGCGGATTTACTGGCGATTTTTGTGGTAATTAAGCTGTGTTTGATTGTTACTTTTGTTGTTGCGTTTCTTAGTTTAAAGTTAATCCCAGATTTTAAAATTATGGCCGTGTTTTAATATTAAAAATAGGTTGGTGTTACGTTTCAAAACTTCCATAAGAGATGTAAACATACATCCCTCATAAATCTTATTAAAGAAAAATATCAGTGGCACTCCTGGCAAAAGAGGTTTTACACTCATGTTCCATATTGTATATAGTAAAGATTTATTGTGTCTACTTATTATAGTGTCTAGATTGTATAAAATGAAGATTGTATAGAGTCTAGATTGTATAAATTGTATATATAGGAATTATCACTGTCAATATAAAAATTAAAAGAAAGTCCTCTGCACTCTTTCATCCAATGTGCTCATCTGTTTGCACTCTCTCCACATATAGAGCACACATTCTCCCTTTCCTGTAGCCAGTACTTTCTTCCCTTTTCCTTGTTGATGCACCGAAACCTGGCTATTCTCCATTGGACACCGCTGGAACCTCTAGTTAAATACAACGGGAGCCTGCCGCGTATACTTATATCCTGTTATAATCCCGGTTGTACCTGCTTTCGTCTATACGGCTTTGTCTTATCTGCAACTCTATCTCCCTACCCAATTTTTCACCCAACAATTTTTAAAACCTTAGGCCTTTATCCAATCTACCTCCTCTTTCGTCCACTCTACTCGATTATAGGATTATAAGTCTGAAACCGCCTTCACTAACCACCAGCTAATCCCTTTCTGTTCTCATCAGTTCCCAAAGCATATTTCGGTTTACTGAGTCATACGCCGCTTTGAGATCCTCTTCTTCTTCTTTCGAATAGGCCTACTTTGGCCCACGCTTGTTCAACTGTTGGGCTTTGACCTTTGCCCAGTGGGTTTTTCCTGAAATCCACGGACTTCCTTCAAGGTGCGTCTCACAGACTGTCTGTTTTGGAGATTTGTTATTCCCAGTTCTTTAATATCCTTCTCGGTTTCTGTCAACCAAGTGGTACGAATTTTCTTGTTTTGCTAGAAGGTAAACAGACAGTTGTTTAGTCGGTTTGGAGGTAATCTTGCAACGTGGCCCTAGAAAGCTACCCTTCTTTCCTTGCACAGTCAAAGAGCATCTCAATATGTTCGTAAAGCTTAGAGTTATGCCGCCTTCGAAATTCCCCATCTTCCTTTGCAAGGCCTAAGATATTCCTGAGGATTCTCTTCTCACCTATTTCCAATTTCTCTACTAGATCTTCAAGGAGAAACACTCCTTGACATATAGGGCTTCTGGTTGTAAGACTGATGTGTAGTGCTTAAGTTTCAGGTTGCGTGGCATGCATTTCTTATTGTAAGTGTTCTTAGTTAGTCGATAGGCTAGTTCTAACTTGTTGACTCTCTTCGATAATGATGCTCTTTCGGATAAGTTGGGTTCGATCCATCGAATTTTGAGATCTATGAATAACGCATATACCTATCCCCTTGCTGTGCATTCTCTTGCTCTATTACGTATTTTAAGGTAATTAACTGGTCCGTAGTTCCCTTTCCTTTTCTAAAATCCCCTTATACTTAGGAATCACCTGCTCTTCCTCAATTTAGTCCTGTAATTTCTTCTCCACTACTTTGGCATATATCTTATATGATGTATCCATGAGTGTGATACCTCTGTAATTTTCTGCTTCTCCCTAGGCAACCAGGGAGAAGCAGAAAATTACAGAGGTATCACGCTCATGGATACATCATATAAAATATATGCCAAAGTAGTGAAGGCTTTGAAAATAGGCACAATGTCTCCTTCCTTCAAACCCTCTGGTATTGCTTGTTTTCCTGGTAAAATCTTGTTTGCTAAGGTATTCCTTATTACGGTATTCTTTATTAAAGTACTCTTTTGTATTGTCACCGGCGCTTGCTTCCATGCTTTGGGATCCATTTGGGATCCTATCCGTGCCTTTGGTTTTCCTTTTTTTAATCCTGCTTATAACCTACTAAGGGACAATTAGAAGATAGAAGACTATGTAGAAAAGTAGACAATGAAAGCTCTATAGACTAGGAATAATAGAGAAGAGATAAAATGACATAAAAAGACTATACAGACGGCGCTATATAAAGCAGACTAGACAGATAATCCGACTTTTTTTATTTAAAACATTCTATACGAAATTTACAATTTTATTATCAATTCGCCGCCGATGGATTTCGCCGCGAGTGTTGTCTAGTGTGTCGTATGCCGAGTAGTGTTCAGGGGTTGAAGCAGCTGTAACAGTAAACCATACAAGGAATTGCAAGTTCTTTCCGCTAATGCAGTTACCAAGTTCACGGTTCCACAAACAAATGTATCTTTCTTATTTTATGCTATACTGCTAGACTAGTACCACTAACTCATAGTAATGCATAGTTTTAAATCATTCGCTATTTACGCAAACATTTATCAATTGCGTAAACTAAATTTTAATATTAAACTAGAGACGTTAAGTAATATTAGACTAGAGGCCAGACTGATTTAGTGTCATCTAGATAAAGACTAAGGAGATTAGAATTTTAGCTTTTCTTCGTCAATTCTAAACGACAAAGACTTTTATTTTTTAGTTTTGTAGTTAAATCTTGTTTTTTGAGTGATCCTAAATTTAGCTTTAATGTTGTTTTTTATGGAGATTGAAGGTTTTCTGGAATGAAAGCAATTAATAAAGCCGCGTCGTTCTCAATGAAAAGTGAAACAGGAATTTGAGTAATTAATTCTGATAAATTATAAACGCGGAGGGTAGACAATAAGTGTCAATGCTGCAGGGGCGAAATACAGGCAAGGCTAACGCATAAATCTATCGAAATTGCCTTGGGAAGATCGTCGCCCGGAACGAAAACATGTGTGCGAAAATTCGCAAACGGATAATAAATTCCATAGAGTTTTCAAGGAAAAAGAAAAATGTTGATTTTTATTTGCGCCGAGATTTCCTCTAAATATTCAAATTAAATCGCGCAAAAAACAAAAATTATAGTCTGTTGCTACAAAGTTTTATTTTTATAGTTTTCCTAAAAATATTTTCGTTTACTCCACTTATCCTCGCTCTTATGTAATGTTTTTATTTTGCACGCACACATGCAACAACCGGCATTATGTAAGAATTTCCGCCGAATATTTCAGATCGACGATATTCGTTATCGAGCTTCGAGCCTTTTCCCAAATACCTCCGATAATGCCCGCCGTTTGCCGGGAGAGAATTCCTAGGAAAAAGGAAACTAAATTCCCGATCGACTTTCCACCGAAAATAATAACAGTAATAATAGTCGCAGTAGATTTAAAGCAAATATTTTCCTTTCCTCGCAATTTATTTCTCTCTAAGATGTTTTACATTAAACTATAGTCACAAAGGCAGAAAGAGAATTCCTATGAAAATCGACTTTCCAACAGAAGTAATAACAGTAATCATAGTCGCAGAAGATTTAAAGCAAATATTTCGTTTTCCTTGCAATTTATTTTTAAGATTTTGCACAGAGGGTATATAAACTCTCACGAAAACCATAATCGGCGGTATTGTAGGTATTGATAATAATATTTTATTTTATTCAATTCAGTAAAAATGAATTCGGAATGTAAGTCTAGTCTGTTTTATACAGCACTGACTACTCTTTTCAGATTTTATTAAACTAATTTCCAGAGTTTTGAGTTTACGACGTAGTCGACGTAATCTTCTAGTTGACTAGCAGTACCATAGAGTAACACAACATATTAATATTGCAGGCGTATTGCAGGCCTTGTTTATTCAATCTGTACAATCTTCAACTTATACAGGGACGAAACCTTCCTGCGTCAAGTCCTGTCAAGCCACAAATATTTTTAAGTTCAGGGGAGTGCAAGTTCGTTTTAATCTCTTAATTTTGGCGCCTACCAGGCGAGCGTTTTTAATGTTACTTCGTATATAGGTTGCGCATCCATATATGTGGTGATAGGTAGCACCAAGGATTTCATATCCTGGTAGTTTGCCTCTTGCTTTGAGATCGATTTCATTTCCTACCTGAGTTTCTTGAATGGTAGCTACGTCAACTTTATGTTCTCGCAAAATCTTTGACAAAATTTCGCATTTTGCTCTGCTTAGTCCATCCACTTAGTCCAAACATTTTACATGATTTTACTCTTAAATATATGCCCAATAAGGTGCAAAAACAATGACCTACCTAGTTTCATTCATTTACCTACCCGCAATCCACTCCCAAAGTTAGTCGAATTTTCCTGCTTCTAAATGAGGCTCCCCCCTTAAGTTGGCAAATTCGGAGACTCGGTCCGATAGATCTTTTAGAAAAGATAACCGCCAACTATCGCTCCAGCTCATTTAGCATTACCCAGGGTGCACGCGTAGATTTCTTCTACGGACGCGAGCTAGGCTGCACCCCAATGCAAAGAAAGTTAGAATATAGGATATGAAACGAGTAAGACGTTGTACATTGTAATGTAATGTCTTATTCACTCGTTAATTTTTACATATTTTATAAAATTACCCTGCGTTGTGCCATACGCTAAATAAAAATCTCTAAATAAAGTTTCACATGATTGTCCTGAGGATATTCCGAGGGATCTTTAATGCATTACCTTCTGCATCTCCTTGCCGTTGTCCAATTATTGGCTCACCCGCCTTTAGGTAGGATTTCTCGTTACTGGGACAAGAAGTTGCCCTTACGCTCTTCCATCCGTAGATGTTGGCTATTTGAGAGGGGGACTGCTTATTCCGGCAGTCACTCGGTCGACAGAGCCTCGTTAGTTGTCTAGCAGGGTGTACCACGTGCAGGTGAGGTTGTCCTTTGTGCTGACATTTGACGTGCTGTCATCACCCCTTACACCCCAAAAAATTGAGAGAGTAAACAAGTTTAAATATCTGGGCACTACGTTGAACAATAAAAGGGATAACAATGAAGAGGTTAAAATTCGTGTGGCTTATACCCGAACAATATTTTCTGCATTCCATACCTACCTCCTACGACAGGAAGTACCCCTAAGTCTCCGCCCACTAGTGGTTAAATGTTACTTATGGCCAATATTGCTAAATAGGGTCATAAACTTGGTCATTATAGGCCAAATCCTTTAATAGAATCGAAGCTAGAGAATTGTGGATTCTGATAAAACTACTCAGAATTTTCTGGGTAGACCACGTATCAAACAAGCAGGTTTTATTTTTTAATTGGACATTGTAAAGCAAAAAAACATCGTACTTTGGTCATATCCTGCGAGGTCCCATAAACTATACTTATGGGCAAAATCGAAGGTAAAAGAGGACCGGGACTAAGGCAACACTTATGGCTCCGCAATATTCGGAACTGATACAATATCGCATATGCCGCAACGATATTTAGAAGAGCCGAAAAAGGCACACTTAACATTACCCAATGAACACATGAACGGCAACGCGCTAGACAGCGTATGGCACCACAAGAAGAAGAATAAAGTTTCGAACAGCAACAATGACAAATCGATAACTAACTTAATTGATAATTTCAATTCTAATTTTAAAATATAGGAGCAATTTACTAATAAACACAATAAACAATAATAAACACAACAAGGCAACACTGATAAGCTGCCAGGGTTGGGAAAACTTGGGAACTTGCTGCGGATATTTGTCCCCAACAAGTCTCCGAGTTTTCCAAAGCCAAGTCTGAACTATAGATTATTTACACTCTAGATTTCTTGAGCATATTAAAGTGCCAAACTCACACTTGACTGTGGTAATTTTAATTATCCAATAATCTAGGCCAAAGTATCTAGACATCGTAGATTACTTCAAAAATTTGACTAGCCTTGTCTCTAATCTTGCCTGTTTAGGATTGTTTGTCTAGTCTTGTATGTCTAGCCTTGTCTGTCTAGTCCAGTAGGTCTAGTCTTGTTTGTCTTGTCTTTGTCTGTCTAGTCTTGTCGATCTAGTCTTGTCTGTCTAGTTTTGTCTATCTAGCCTGGTCTGTCTAGTTTTGTCTGTTTAGTCTGGTTTGTCTAGTCTTGTCTGTCTAGCCTTGTCTGTCTAGCCTTGTCTGTCTAATCTTGTCTGTCTAGTCTTGTCTGTCTAGTCTTGTCTGTCTAGTCTTGTCTGTCTAGCCTTGTCTGACTAGTCTTGTATATCTAGTCTTGTCTGTCTAGTCTTGTCTGTCTAGTCTTGTCTGTCTAGTCTTGTCTGTCTAGCCTTGTCTGCCTATTCTTCTCTGTCTAGTCTTATTTATCTAGTTTTGTCTGTCTAGTTTTGTCTGTCTAGTCTGTGTCTGTCTAGTCTTGTCTGTCTAGTCTTGTCTGTCTAGTCTTGTCTGTCTAGCCTTGTCTGTCTAGCCTTGTCTGTCTAGTCTTGTCTGTCTAGTCTTGTCTGTCTAGTCTTGTCTGTCTAGTCTTGTCTGTCTAGTCTTGTCTGTCTAGCCTTGTCTGACTAGTCTTGTCTGTCTAGTCTTGTCTGTCTAGTCTTGTCTGCCTATTCTTGTCTGTCTAGTCTTATCTGTCTAGTTTTGTCTCTCTAGTTTTCTCTGTCTAGTCTGTGTCTGTCTAGTCTTGTCTGTCTAGTCCAGTCTATTTAGACTTCATTGTCTCGAACGTCCTAAAGATATAGAATATGCTATTATTGCAGACGAATTCAACGTCAAGTCCGCTTAGTCGGGATCCCCTAGAGCAGGGGTTCCCAAAGTTTTTTCTTAGGTGGGCCAACTAAATATTACCGATTTTTTTGGCGGACCTCAAAAAAAACGAAATAAAATCAAAACAAAAACCACGATTTTTTTGTTTTAAATATATTTATAATAACTATTTATTATTTGTTTTTATTAGTATACTAAATTTAATATAAATATAAAAATGTTCTTTCTCTATTTATTTTTAGAAAAAATATATCTTATCGATATCCCGGTCAGAATTCACGGGCTTTGCGGGCCTTATTTGGCCCGCGGGCCTCACTTTGGCAACCCCTGCTCTAGAGAATATGAGAGAAGGAGAAAGAGGAAGAGTGGCTGGCAGAGGAGGATATGGAACAACTGTGACAACCTTCGTGCGGGGCGAAAGTATGTCTTTCATAGACATAACTTTTAGCACCTCTCGAATGCAGGCAGAGTGAAAGAGTGGCGTGTCAGAGAGGGAGTGATCACCAGGATATTCCCTTCGACGTACGAGAGGATGTTTCTGAGGGACCGGTTGCAGATGGAACGAATAAATGGAGAGTGGACAAGTCTACTGGAAATATTGGGAGACGTCATGAAAGAGCTGGCTGAAAGGACAGGCCCCGAAAATGAATTGCGGAGCTCATGCGAAGCAGTTCTTCACGGGGCCTGTGATGCGGTGTTTCAGAGATAACGGAGGGGCGTCAGAGGCAGGAAGCCAATCTGCTGGTGGAATTAGCAACTAGCTGAAAAGCGTAAAACCTGGTTGCGTGAAAGAAGATGCATGGTAAAGAGTAATAGGCGAGCAAATGAGGAAGTGCGTGAGGAGTGCAGAAGGAGGTATAACCTGGCGCGCAGGGAACTAAGCAGAGCCATCGGGAATTCCAAGCAAGAAACTTGGAAAGTGCTCTGCGATGAGGTGAATAATAACATCTGGGGTGACGACTATAAGATCTATAGCAGGAAAATAGCGCAAAGGGTTAATACTCTCCGAAGGGATAGCCTAATTACGGAAGTCAAGAAGCTGTTCCGAGTATATGAGGGAGTGAACTGGCTGGAACCCATGGGATGGAGATCAGCGCCCCTTTTCACCCCGAGCTGCAGAGTGCAGTTGGCCGGATGAAGGAGGAAAAAGCGTCGGGTCCCGATAGTGTTCCACCCGAATTGTGCAAGGTGTCTGGGCATGTGTGCGAGGACATGTGCTTTAGCATGATGAATGAATTGTTGATGAATGGCAGTTTCCTCAAGGAATGGAAGAGAGCGAGACTGGCGATGACAGGAAAGGAGCGACAGGAAGGAGAAGAAGCCAAATACAGACCAATCAGCATATTGAATGGTATAGCGAAGATGCTTGAGAGAATCATCAGAGCTATCAGGATAAATGAGAATCTCGAGAGGGCAGGGCGTCTTTGAGAGGCACACTATGAGTTCAGAGGCGGCCGTACTACGGTGAACGCAATGAAACGTGTAACAGAGAGAGAGCAAGAGTTCATGGCGCACCGGTATAATTACTTTCATTTCGGTCCCATGGGGCAGAATTATGGAGGCTTTGAAACTGAAGGGGGTAGCTCCCTACCTTCGAAAGATGGTGGGAGCTACTTGAATGATAGGGAGATAGTGACTGTGGAAGGTAAATTCTTCAAAATGAGTTCGGTTCGGTTCGGTTCTTGGGCCGATACTGTGGAACATATTTTATGAGGAGGTTTTGAGACTGAGGCTGCCAGATGGGGATACACTAGTCGGGTACCTGATTACTTAGCGCTTGTGGCTGTCGCAAGAACAGAGGAAAGTCTGAAAGAGATAACGAATGAGGCAATTGGCGGGATTGATCGGTGGATGGCGGAAAGGGCTTGCTCTGGCTCCCTTCAAAACCGAGGCGGTCCTGCTAATTGGGAGAAGAAAGCTGCGTCAACTGACAGTGCGAATGGGGACAGTTGACGTACCGGCCCGGAAATCTGTACGATACCTTGGAGCTTTAGCGATAATTCAGGCTATCCGATCAGGTTTTTTTAGTGGGTCGTCCCTCTAGGGGGGCAGCCCCACACTACCACTTGGCACGGGTCGGGTGGTGTCTGTGTTCAGATTTTCACCTCCGCACGTGCAAAAAAAAGTATTGTGTCTTATCTGCCTAGTCTTGTCTGTCTTATATTTTTGTTGTCAAAAGTCCAGGTGTTGCTAAAGTAGACTAAGCAATTTGAATATGTTTGTCTGAACTGTTCAATATTTAAACTATCACGTCTAACTAGTTTTATATCCAACATTCGAACTTTCTTTGAATTAAACACATATGGCGAATTGATACAATTGGTCCACTACTAAGGTTTATAAAGATTGTATAACAAGTACATATCTAAATAGATTGTCTATACAAGCCTAAACTTGAGCACTCACATTCTAACTTTTTTGAAAGTTTGGGACAAATACTTTTTATATTTGTGAAAATAGATTAAATCTATTCACAAATAAGTTTATTTGCTAGGTAGCATTTATATGTGTGTGGAGTGGAGATTCGTGTTTGCTTAGTCATTTCATACAGTTTGTTCAATCGACGTAAAAATTCTAATTGGAGCAAAAGTAGGTGCAAAAGGCGCGTGTTGACAGACTAGATCCGAGTTGGATTTGCTGTGGATTTAGGACTGTTGTTGGCTAAAGGCTCAAAAAAGGAGTCAATAATGCAAGATTCAATTTAACCTCATTATTAAATTAAATCTCCAGAAATACGGTTCGATGGATAGACATATTCGATGGACAGACATATTTAATTCATTATGTCTCAACTAAAACTTATTTATTGCACTAAAACTTAAAATATATTGCACATAGAATAAATTAAAATAACAACAAATACGCATTTACAACCTGTTTTTGCATTATCATCATATATTTCAGTCACACATTTTGTTCCAAATAAAATTTACTTAAAACTTACAACAACAAACTACAAATATATACAAATAAATTGGTAACTATAATACATACAAAACAATTAGTTTTATCTCTCAGGGATTCAACGGACAGGCTATGATCAGTCTCTCACTGGATTTTCGTAACGGCGAGCCGCCGCTCTGCCCCAAATTTGGCTTAATGTGGTTGTGGGGGTACAAGTGCCGGCGCTTCGACGTGTTTAATATCAAGTCGTCCGAAAAGGACCTCCGTCTATTGTAATAATCCTGAATTTCTCTCGAACTTCCGTACCTCAACGAGTCCCTAAATTTTCTCTGAGATATGGACTGGAGTGAATCTTCATATCCACTGCGAACGTAAGCAAAAACAACAAGAATAAAATTAGAGGGGCTTATCTGTCTAGTCTTGCATGTCTAGTCTGGTCTGTCTAGTCTAGTATCTTATCACAACTGTGTCTTTATATATTCTCTATTCATTATTAGTACGATCAAACTATTAGCTGCATAATTAATTTTTAATTTAAGCAGTGAATCCAGTTTATATATTATATTTTTTATAAGGTATTATTATTATAAGAATGAGAGAGAGAAACTTTCCTTAGGCTAATCTAGTTTATCGTATTTTCTAGCCTGCCATTTAATTTTCGTAAAGCTCTGCAGACAATTTTCTTTCATTATAATTTACTTAAATTCCCATTTAGCAGCTAAACTGAAAGCCTAATGGTCGACGCATTTACGTGGAACAACAACATAAAGAAAAAAACAAAACTATATAAATCTGCTGTCGCGAGCAAAGCTTTTGCTGAAAATGGTGAAAATGTAAAACGCAGAAATCGCAGATTTTCTTTTAACACATTTATATGAAAACGAAAAAAAATTGACATATCAAAAACAATTTCAACATTTGCATTTATACAAGACAAAGAAGTTGCAAAGTATTGTCGCGTCATGAGAATTATTTCCAATAAAACCACAAAAAAAACTTGAAGTAATAATAAGAAACAAAGATCATACTTGCTACTATCCTCGCTGGAATGGCTGGTGGACTGTCCGCAGAGACACTGGATGCCGTCAGCGATCCCAGAATCCTTGCCGCTGGAGTGCAACGAGGCTATCGACGTCTCCAGAGCGCCCACACTGCGGGAGCGCTCCTTGGAAGACCGCCGCCCCGAGAACCTCGGGCAGCTGGTCTCGTGCTCCCGCCTACGGAAGACAGTGTGGTGCATCCCGGCATCTCCCGCTTCCGCATAACGCATCCCCTCGCCAAACGGCGACGGGAACATAGCTTTGCCTATCGTCGCGATTGGAAAACCCAACGGTGGACCATGAGAAAACTTCTTCTCCAATAAACTAACACAAACAAATAAACATTAAGTCTAGCTCATCCAAATTTTAGTCTAGGTAAAACTTTGTAGACCAAGCATAGTCTTGTCTACTAGATTAATAAAAGTCTTGTCTAGATAAAACCTTGAAGATTAAGCCTAGTCTACACACTCAGATTAGATTATTTAATGTCTATAGTTTCCGCAGCCACCCGATGGAGTAATAAACTTGCGTGATCTTCACTTGATTTTAGGGGGATGATTCCCTATTGGTCAGTGCAAACTTTTTTGAAGCGTAGATCACTCAGCCGAAACTTTAAACCCGTCGACCAGTCCGGTTGTATGCCAAGTGCTCTCGAGTTTTCAGTGTTTCTGTGTTAGTTAAAATTAGTGATTACATATTATCCATAAATCAGTCTTTTTCAAGACTTTGTTTCCAACTAAATAGGAAGTAAAAACACAAAAGTGAAATTTGGCAAAGCAGTGTAAATCAGGCTTTTTAGAACGTCACAACGAAGAATCAAGTGAACGCCGCGTGATCACTCCACGGGGTCGCTACGTCAAGTATAGTATAGATGAAACTTTGAAAAGCAAGTCTAGTCTACACACTGTAATTATATATCTTTGAATTATATATATTTACCGTTTCTTTTTTTGTCGGATGCAGATGACACAAATGGCGGTGATGAGGGCGCCGACGAAGACAATGCAACCCAGGACGACGACACCGACCTCGAGCGTGGACAGAACGACCCTCTGGCTTCGGAAGCGAATGCGCTCGACGGCGCCGCTGGCGAGCGCGAGGACTTTCTGTCCACGCAGCTGATCCTCAATCTCGCCCTGCTTCTTCAATATCAATCTGAAAGCGACAAAAAAGAAATTTAATTTCTCCGACCGCACCATAAATCTCCAGAAAATACGACCCAGAAAAAATTACAAGCAAAAAGTCAACTTACGATTGCAACTCTGCCATGTCCACTACGGTATTTAGTTTGGGATCCACCGCATATAGATACATATCAGTTCTAGATAACAAGAAAAACACATTTATCATTGCTAGAGAAGTTTGGTATGTCTAGTCTTGTCTACCTAGTCTGTCTAGTCTTCTCTGTCTAATCTCATCTGTCTGGTTTTGTCCGTACAGTCTTGCATGTTTAGTATCTGTCTGGCTGGGGTTGTCTCTCTAGCCTTATCTGTCTAGTCTTGTCTGTCTAGTCTTGTCTGTCTAGTCTTCTTTGTCTAGCCTGTCTTGTTTCTCTAGTCTGCCTAGACTGTCTAGATCGTCAAGTCCGTCTGAACCGTCTTGTCCGACTGGTCCGTCTGCTCCGTCTGGTCCGTCTGGTCTATCTGGTCCGTCTGGTCTATCTGGTCCGTCTGGTCCGTCTGGTCAGTGTAGTCCGTCAAGTCCGTTTAGTCCGTCTAGTCCGTCTAGTCCGTCTAATCTGTCTAGTCTTGCCTGTCTAGTCTTTTCTTTCTTGTCTTGTCTGTCTAGTCTTGTCTGTCTAGTCTTGTCTGCCTAGTCTTGTCTGCCTAGTCTTGTCTGTCTAGTCTTGTCTGTCTAGTCTTATCTGTCTAGCCTTGTCTGTCTTGTCTTGCATGTCTAGACTGGTCTGTCTAGTCTTGTCTGTCCAGTCTTATCTGTCTAGTCTTGTCTGTCTAGTCTTGTCTGTCTAGTCTTGTCTGTCTAGTCTTGTCTGTCTAGTCTTGTCTGTCTAGTCTTGTCTGTCTAGTCTTGTCTGTCTAGTCTTGTCTGTCTAGTCTTGTCTGTCTAGTCTTGTCTGTCTAGCCTTGTCTGTCTAGTCTTGTCTGTCTAGTCTTGTCTGTCTAGTCTGGTCTGTCTAGTCTTGTCTGTCTAGTCTTGTCTGTCTAGTCTTGTCTGTCTAGTCTTGTCTGTCTAGTCTTGTCTGTCTAGTCTTGTCTGTCTAGTCTTGTATGTCTAGTCTTGTCTGTATAGTCTTGTCTGTCTAGTCTTGTCTGTCTAGTCTTGTCTGTCTAGTCTTGTCTGTCTAGTCTTGTCTGTCTAGTCTTGGCTGTCTAGTCTTGTCTGTCTAGTCTTGTTTGTCTAGTCTTGTCTGTCTAGTCTTGTCTGTCTAGTCTTGTCTGTCTAGTCTTGTCTGTCTAGTCTTGTCTGTCTAGTCTTGTCTGTCTAGTCTTGTCTGTCTAGTCTTGTCTGTCTAGTCTTGTCTGTCTAGTCTTGTCTGTCTAGTCTTGTCTGTCTAGTCTTGTCTGTCTAGTCTTGTCTGTCTAGTCTTGTCTGTCTAGTCTTGTCTGTCTAGTCTTGTCTGTCTAGTCTTGTCTGTCTAGTCTTGTCTGTCTAGTCTTGTCTGTCTAGTCTTGTCTGTCTAGTCTTGTCTGTCTAGTCTTGTCTGTCTAGTCTTGTCTGTCTAGTCTTGTCTGTCTAGTCTTGTCTGTCTAGTCTTGTCTGTCTAGTCTTGTCTGTCTAGTCTTGTCTGTCTAGTCTTGTCTGTCTAGTCTTGTCTGTCTAGTATTGTCTGTCTAGTCTTGTCTGTCTAGTCTTGTCTGTCTAGTCTTGTCTGTCTAGTCTTGTCTGTCTAGTCTTGTCTGTCTAGTCTTGTCTGTCTAGTCTTGTCTGTCTAGTCTTGTCTGTCTAGTCTTGTCTGTCTAGTCTTGTCTGTCTAGTCTTGTCTGTCTAGTCTTGTCTGTCTAGTCTTGTCTGTCTAGTCTTGTCTGTCTAGTCTTGTCTGTCTAGTCTTGTCTGTCTAGTCTTGTCTGTCTAGTCTTGTCTGTCTAGTCTTGTCTGTCTAGTCTTGTCTGTCTAGTCTTGTCTGTCTAGTCTTGTCTGTCTAGTCTTGTCTGTCTAGTCTTGTCTGTCTAGTCTTGTCTGTCTAGTCTTGTCTGTCTAGTCTTGTCTGTCTAGTCTTGTCTGTCTAGTCTTGTCTGTCTAGTCTTGTCTGTCTAGTCTTGTCTGTCTAGTCTTGTCTGTCTAGTCTTGTCTGTCTAGTCTTGTCTGTCTAGTCTTGTATGTCTAGTCTTGTCTGTCTAGTCTTGTCTGTCTAGTCTTGTCTGTCTAGTCTTGTCTGTCTAGTCTTGTCTGTCTAGTCTTGTCTGTCTAGTCTTGTCTGTCTAGTCTTGTCTGTCTAGTCTTGTCTGTCTAGTCTTGTCTGTCTAGTCTTGTCTGTCTAGTCTTGTCTGTCTAGTCTTGTCTGTCTAGTCTTGTCTGTCTAGTCTTGTCTGTCTAGTCTTGTCTGTCTAGTCTTGTCTGTCTAGTCTTGTCTGTCTAGTCTTGTCTGTCTAGTCTTGTCTGTCTAGTCTTGTCTGTCTAGTCTTGTCTGTCTAGTCTTGTCTGTCTAGTCTTGTCTGTCTAGTCTTGTCTGTCTAGTCTTGTCTGTCTAGTCTTGTCTGTCTAGTCTTGTCTGTCTAGTCTTGTGTGTCTAGTCGTGTCTGTCTAGTCTTGTCTGTCTAGTCTTGTCTGTCTAGTCTTGTCTGTCTAGTCTTGTCTGTCTAGTCTTGTCTGTCTAGTCTTGTCTGTCTAGTCTTGTCTGTCTAGTCTTGTCTGTCTAGTCTTGTCTGTCTAGTCTTCTTTGTCTAGCCTGTCTTGTTTCTCTAGTATGCCTAGACTGTCTAGATCGTCAAGTCCGTCTGGTCAGTCTGGTCCGTGTGGTCCGTCTGATCCGTCTGGTCCGTCTGGTCTATCTGGTCCGTCTGGTCCGTCTGGTCCGTGTAGTCCGTCAAGTCCGTTTAGTCCGTCTAGTCCGTCTAGTCCGTCTAATCTGTCTAGTCTGTCTAGTCTTTCTAGTCTTGCGTGCCTAGTCTTTTCTTTCTAGTCTTGTCTGTCAAGTCTTGCCTGTCTAGTCTTGTCTGTCTAGTCTTGTCTGTCTAGTCTTGTATGTCTAGTCTTATCTGTCTAGTCTTGTCTGTCTAGTCTTGTCTGTCTAGTCTTGTCTGTCTAGTCTTTTCTGTCTTGTCTTGTCTGTCCAGTCTTGTCTGCCCAGTCTTGTTGCCTGTCCAGTCTTGTTTGTCCAGTCTTGTCTGTCCAGTCTTGTATGTCCAGTCTTGTATGTCCAGTCTTGTCTGTCCAGTCCTGTCTGTCCAGTCTTGTCTGTCCAGTCTTGTCTGTCCAGTCTTGCCTATCCAGTCTTGTCTGTCCAGTCTTGTCTGTCCAGTCTTGCCTATCCAGTCTTGTCAGTCCAGTCTTGTCTGTCCAGGCTTGTCTGTCTAGTCTTGTCTTTCTAGTCTTGACTTTCTAGCCTTGTCTGTCTACTCTTGTCTGTCTAGTCTTGCCTGTCTAATCTTGTCTGTCTAGACTTGTCTATCTAGTCCTGTTTGTCTAATTTTATTTGGTTCGTACTCTCTGTCTAGTCTTGTCCCTTGTCTAATTTTACATATTTCTTTTATTCTTCTTACGCTGTGCTATCAATTTGATTTCGTTCGAAGTGTGGTTCAAGTTTTCGCACCCGAACGTCGAAACCTGTGGCGTTGTAGAGGGCACTGAAACCGAAAGGCGTTAGAGATTGTCTTGTTGGTTTTTTTGTTTGATTTCTACTTACAAGGTGATATTTTCCATGTTTCTTTCGACGTCGGTGGGCTTCGATCCGACCACCATGACGAGCTGTTTTTCTTCGTCCAGCACGTACACCTTATCGTAACAAAAAATAATACAAGTTGTTTAGATTAATTTTAAATGTGTTTGGGTGGTTTTTTCTTTGTTAGAAGTGTGTTTATAACGTGGTGGAATATAAGTACGGCGTGAAGGGAGTTTAAGGTAATCCGGCTATAAAACCTGACGAGAAAGGCAAAAAGTGAAAGGGAAGGAAAAACGTGTGGTTGGAAAACTCGCACGTCGTTTTCGTAAATTTCATATTTAGTCGGTTAATGCTGAACAAGGTCTTGTAAAATAAAAACTTCTACGGTTATTGCACTCGTTTCGTGCCTTAGTCCAGTGCTTCTCAACCGTTGCTCTTCTAAAACTGAATGGATAAACTTGAGCTACGAAAACTTTGATAGGCGAAAGCAAATGGATAAAAACTCAGTTCCACAAAGCTTGATGGACACAATTAAATTGACAAAATTCAAGATTAATTCTATATTTCCACTAAGGAATTTTCTAGTCAATGAAGAGTTGCAAGGGGACGAATCAAAATCTTCAAAAAATGAAGCGATGGTATTTGTATTTTGAGGATGTTCTAGAGAGTTTCGACTAACGAAGGTCTTATTCAAGTTGATTTGAAGAAGACTTGTAGATTTCTCTCTCTCTTCCTCCCTCCCTCTCTCTCTCCCCCTCTCTCCCTCTCTCTATAAGCCTTTTACGTTCCACTGCTGGGCTCTCTTCTCTGCCACATATCCAACTTCAGCACTAAGATTAGAGTATGGGGGACCATATAGCGGTTTAACGTCGAATCCGAACGAAAAATTTCCAGTAGTAGGTAGAACTTGTAGATTTATTTTTCACCTTTTAACAAGATTATTTTATTATGTAAAGGACACAGTGATATTAATATATACAGTGGGTTTGAATAAGAACTTCCTAATTTTAAGTATAAATTTAATGTTGAAATTATTAAAATACTACATCAACGAGTACATTCAATTAAAGAGAGTAGTCTCAAGTTTTGTTCTAACATTAATGGACTTCATCGTGGGATCCATTTGCTGTCCTACACATCTTGAAACGATATTTTACTTCTCGTCACGTATTCACCAATATTTCAGGTGTAACTGTCCCAACTGCCGCTACGATTCTTTCGCGTAAATGGCTGATGTCTCTGATGTTTTCGCTGTACACAACATTTTATATTTGTACCCAAAAGAAAAAGTCCAATGGGCTAATGACCGGGCTTCCTGGTGGCCAAGAGATTGGGTCAGTTCTGCCTATTCACCAACCCGAAAAGCGAGCGCACTTGCAACCTTGAAAAATGCAAACCTTGTTTCCGCACCTATATCATCCATTTGGGGAAAGATATACTTTGTTAACATGTCGTAGTAATTGTCCCCATTTGTTGTTTGTCCTACAAAAATGAAAGGATCAATCACACGATCTTCCATCAAGCCGCACCAAACCTTAACTTTGGGAGAGTCACGTTGTTGCTGAATAAATTAATGTGGATGCTCTGACCCCCAGATTCTGCAGTAGTGATGATTTACTGTTCCACTAGCATGAAATGTAGCCTCATCAAAAAAGAAAAAAATTTTCAACAAATTGTCATCATCATCAATTCTGTTTAGAAAGTCAACAGCAAACTCTAATCTTTTAATTTTGTCAGTAGGTTTTATATCATCTAACAGCAATTTCTAGGCACGCAAATGACGTCTTTTACGCATAACATCTTATACGGTACCCTTAGGCCGTATACCTCCAAAATGGAGACTACGTCTGGTCAATGGTTTTTTTGGGCTCCAAACCCACGAAACCCGGATCTGTTTAAGAATATCTTCAGAAGAACTCGGTCTATCTGGCAATGTCCTTTTTGATTTGAAACACTACCGGTTTCCTTGAAAAAATGTAGCCAATGACAAATATTTTTTGCTGTAGGAGGTTCAAAATCATACTGACGTCTGAAATTACGTTGCACTGTTATAACAGATTCAGTTTGCACAAGCCAAATAACACACTGAGCTTTTTGTTGTGGAGTAGCCATTGCAGCGCCCTGCACGCGTGAATTAAATTAAACCCGTCATTTCGAAAAGGGCATAAGTCCATGAATTAAATAATTTTCAGAAGCAACAAAAATATGTTTTTTTGTTAGGTTTTTTATTCAAATTTATTTCAAATAGTCATGGATGCTGAAGAGACTGAATATAGAGGCTGTTAAATGAAAAACTTACACGTACTCTTTCGCACTGTACTCTTTTCGCATGGAATATGTAAAACGCTTCAATCGATAAAAAATTTAAATCTTTTAAAAAAATAAAATCAATAAAATGCCGTAAAAATATAGATATCTCAAAGAAGTGTGAATCGTGCCCTTTTCGAAATGACGGGATCAATTAAGCGAACTGAACCCTGGCGCCGTCCCAAGATGAAGCAGGCGTGCCAGCTGCAGGGGAGTAAAACTTGGTCAGTTGATAAATCAAATACCACGCACTAGAATAGTGTGTATCACTTTGAACCGTTTCTATGACACTATGAAACTAGGGAGTTCTTTTTGAAACGCACTGTATACCTCTATTTTGACGACTTGGCGATTTAACAGAATGACTCAAATATGCATGCAAAGGAGATTTTCTGAATAAAGTAGAAAGATGTAGAAACAAACCAGGAGCAAGATGTGTATATCAGCTTCGTAGCAGACATGAATTCCAAGGATTTAGTTGAAATAGATAGCAAACTACTCTTCCTGTACCGCATTGTTAATAATTATTTATCTTGCCCCAATTATAATTGGTGCTTTAAATTCCTTACTCAACATCTGAAAAACTAGGCTAACTAGGCAATTAACACTAGTGTTATCTGAGACTAGATAGTTTCAAGTTTTAAGAACGTTAACTAGTTTTCACTTGCGATTAGTATTAACTGATATAAAGCCGAAACAGCGAATGTCTAAATTAGACCTGAAATAGTCCAAAATCATTGATGATATCTTCAAAACTAAATAGACTAGTTTTTAGCTAAGATATGGACTAAATAGTGGAAACCTAATTTAGATTACACACACCCTGATTATCCTTGAAGTTCGAGAGATTCATTAGTCAATATCTTAAAAACCAGGCTAACTAGGTGATTAAGACTAGCGTTGTCTCAAAATAGATAGTATCAGGTTTTAATAACGTTAACTAGTTTTCGCTGGGGATTAGTATTAGCTATGATATAGCCGAAATGGCGAATGTCTACATACGACCAGAAACAATGTGTTAATCTAAAAGTCCAAATTCATTGATCGATTCCTTAACCCTATCACTGCCATGTCAATTTTAAGGAATAACACAAAGCGCCAATATTTATAAAAATGCCGGTAGTTATGCAACCCCTTTCAAATTGATCTAAATGGAAAATAGCGCCCCTCTATAATCTTTTGCTCCTCCATAACTAGACACCAGGGCGCACGGTGGCGGTTATACTGCCGCAAAGCCATAAGTTCAATCTAAAGATCTGTGTCGAAAAATCGAGAGTCCGCCCCGGACGTTGAGCTCAGACGTTGAGCGCAGAACTTGAAGGTGCACTTTTACAATGCACCCTGCACGTTTGTGGAGATATTTCCGGATTGGGGGGCTCGACAGAAGTGCCGATTGGTTTTTTAGATTTGCGCATTTATTCTGCGCGATACAAACGCGAAATTATCGCTAATAACCGTCGAATTAGCAAATTTCCGGCCAAAGGGGCGGTTGCGGATTTTCGGCATTTCGGACGCACCGGGTGAAGGGAGCGACGCAGGAAGCCGTGAGTGGTACCAAAATACGCGTATCGGCGGGGTCGTCGCCTCGTGCTGCAAACGTCTGTTTTGGCCGCGCGGTGAGGGGGAAATGTCAAAAAATCGTGATATTTTTCAACGTCGGCAGCTCGACGTCTCGGATCGCGAACCCATACGTGCAAAAGCGGCGGCGCGGGCGTCCGTTCCCAATCAAGCGCGTGCAGTTTCGAGTCGCTGCGCCCAGAAACGGCTAAACTACAGCGGTCAGACTGACCGCACCTTCCAGCAAAGGAAGCCAATACGTTTCGAACTGTTGCGAGCGACTCCGTAGTCACAGCGACGAATTACCAAAATGCGCGGCTAGGCGGGGCTCACGTGCCGGTCAACTTGGAATTTCAAAAACGCGACATCCAGATTAACAGTTATAAGTGGGCGTCGCTACCGATGCCGCACTGGAACGCAACGTTCCAATTATGGGTGCGGAAAGTCAAAACACAGCGGTAATACAATACACTGAAAATTCCAGAACATTTACCGGAGGCTGTAAAAATATAGACGTTTTACTTTCGCCATTTGTTTCCTGCAATACGGCGAGTTTCGTCGGGCGTCGCGATGGTTTCAAACGACGCAGCGCGATGGCGCTTGCAATAAAGGAAAAGCGTTCAATTCTCTGGGGGAATCGCGCGAAACCGTTCCCGCAGATCTTAAGTTGGCGATTCTGTGGGAGTTTGCTTGGACGTCCAAAAGCGTCGTTTCGGGATTAAACTCGAAAACTAACTAACAGGTTCTATGTCCGATCGAATAGCGCTGGTCCCGTGCCGATCCGTCAATTGGTTCGGATGTTCTAGGTACCACCGCAAACGCTCTGATTTTTTTTCACTTTTTGTGCACTTTTCTCACAGTTATAGCTGCGGGCAAGTGTTTTGAAGAGAACGAACCCAACCGTCACAGGTCGTCACGGACAGGGCATCCGACAGGGAAGTGATTGCAAAATCGATTGCATTTTCTCTTGCACCACGCGAATGGGCCTTTGATGGATGCCGATCGAGGGCTCTAAAAACGTGGCGCGACGGCAGCTATAGCGTCCGGGAAAAAATTTCGATATGTGACGCAAAATGCGCTTGGAATGTTAAAAATTCATGATTTTAGGTTTCGGTCTGGTATGTCCAAACCTGTGGGAGTTGAAAATGGCACCACTCGACGGGGCTCTCGGTTCTACAGCAGGAAAATGTACAATCCCGTTTAAAGTCGCCGCCTCCACTTCGGACCGTTTCCTAAATAACCTCGATTTTCGGGGGGTTTTGCACCTCTGGAGGGGGGCAGCAGTACGGAGGACGAACCATGGGGATGAGCAACGTGCGGACGGACATTCGCAGTCAAAGCATCGAAGACAACGAATACGTGGTGCGATCCCCAGGTGAAATTCGGGAAACGTCACACGTCAGTCATCTCAGAATTGATCGAAATTTGCAATTCCGACGGGATCTGGCGATTCAGACCGAACACTTCCCTACATGAACCCCAAAAGTTTGTATTAACAAAATTACCACTTTTACAAAGGTCACGGCAAAGATTCCCAGGGAAAATGAAATTCACGAAAGAATTCCGTAGGTAGGAAACTTCGACACGAGTCAGCCGACACCACTCACGTCGTTGCGACTTTTTTCAGCGACGTTATTCACATTTTTCTGCGAATCCGGGCCCACCGAATCAAACGCCGCCTGCAGTGACGGTGCATCAGATTCTCGTAGGCAAAAAATAGAGGAACAACCCTACGCAAGGCGATTTTCAATAAGGCTTCCAAATCTCGTCATTTAGGCGTCCAAAAATGACCATTTTTTGCAAGAAGAGTTTTTCGCACGTTCCAAAAATTTTAAGTAAAACTGTCGAAAAGTGAGGTGACAGTCGGATGGACGGTGACGTTCCGGACACACCGGCACCGGGACAACGTCCATGCGACGAAAACTGTCGAGTTGTGTGCGAAAAAGTGAAAAACTTGTAAAAAATACCGGCAGGGCGGTGAAATTATTTTTAAAAAATACCTTTGCAATTGTTGCATTCTTTGCAAACCTGTTGTGAGAGATTTCCAATCGTTGCGTAATATTTAAATATTTTTTGGAATTTGTAAAGAATATGGGAATGGCCATTTTTTTTGGAGTTGGCGGATTTTTACCTTGAATAACTGTTACTAATCGTCCTCCGTAGTGTATTTGCAAACTTAGAGAGCCAAAACGAAGCTTCTACGTCGATTTATTAAAAAAATATACGGGTTTTTATGAAAAAAATGACATTTTTTTGACGCAACAGTTAATATTTTCCTTCACTACCTAACCTCTCTAATTACTTGTCAAACAAAAAGTGCAGGAGAAGCCCAACCGACGTTGCCAATTTTATCTTTTTATTTTACCTTGTTCTGGTAAACATTCAATATACAATTTCTTCACATGCACTTACAACAACATTGAAATATAAATTTAATTTTTAGCGCTTCACATGCACTTACAACAACATTGAAATATAAATTTAATTTTTAGCGGAGAGTTCGCGCTGCCGCGCGTATGTTGTCTTGATTTATCTTCCCGCTTCGCGGCGGACAACCTAATCTAACCAAGGTGAAACCACCGGTCGTTGCAACTTTGTCGTGCGGCAGCGCGAACTCTCGATCAAACCACATGCGCGCTGCGCGCGCATGTGATCGAGAGTTCGCGCTGCCGCGCGTATGTTGTCTTGATTTATCTTCCCGCTTCGCGGCGGACAACCTAATCTAACCAAGGTGAAACCACCGGTCGTTGCAACTTTGTCGTGCGGCAGCGCGAACTCTCGATCAAACCACATGCGCGCGCAGCGCGCATGTGATCGAGAGTTCGCGCTGCCGCGCGTATGTTGTCTTGATTTATCTTCCCGCTTCGCGGCGGACAACCTAATCTAACCAAGGTGAAACCAAGGGTGCTTGCCACTTTGTCCTATATTGGACCGAGAGTTCGCGCTGCCGCGCGTATATTGTCTTGATTTATCTTCCCGCTTCGCGGCGGACAACCTAATCTAACCAAGGTAAAACCACCGGTCGTTGCCACTTTGTTCTACATTGGACCGAGAGTACCATAAAAGTTTGGATCTACGAAGTTAAAGTTTAAACCACATGCGTGCGGCAGCGCGAACTCTCGATCAAACCACATGCGCGCTGCGCGCGCATGTGATCGAGAGTTTGCGCTGCCGTGCTATATGCGGTCTTGATCTATTCTCTCTCGGACAACCTAATCTAATTTATACCCATGGTAATTTCATACCCATGGAGGAAGATAACGGGAAATCACCTCCATTATACTTCCCAAGAGAACCACATGATGACGACATTCAAGTCATTATCGTGGTCGCAAACATTCATTAGTGAATATGCATAAGAATAAGAAGAATACATAGAAGATTAACATGACCCCTGCGCAAGAATTAAAATAAAATTAAATATATTTAATACATATAATACTTAAATTGTAGCGACACAGAAAAAAAGTATAATCTCTGCAAAAGAATTGAACTTGGCAACAGCGTATCTGCTGTATAAACATATTTTCTGTCAAATAACCGGACAGAAGTTGCAGTTATATTTGTTGTTGTATTAAAAAATGTCAGTTTTTTGGATTACAAAAGCCCGTATATTTCTTGAACCAGCCGACGTAGAAGATTCATTTTTACTTTCCACGTTTAGAAATACAGTTTGGAAGACGATTAGCAACAGTTAGTGCAGGTAACTCCACCATTCCCATATTCTTAATAATAGCCTATTTTTTTTAAATTATAAAATTAAAAAAAAAATCCCCTTTAAGTTCAGTGGCGGCTCGTCACTCGTTTAGTAATCTAGCGCGAAACTAGATGGCGCTAGTACAAAATAAACCCCGGGCTGCATCGCCCAGGACGGCGCTATATAAATTCATGGCCCCGGGTCTTCTCCCGGAATGGCGGTGAAAAGGTTTAAAACCAAATAGACAAGTTTTTAGTTGATATATGAACTAAATGGTGGAATCCTAATTTACATTATAAACTCGGAGTAGTGTAGCTTGGATTGAGATGTACTGCTTTAGTAGCAAAACTTCCATTCCACACTTCACTAACTAGACAAGAGATTAAGTCTCCAAACCATTCATTCCATTTACTTAATTTTCATATTTATTAAACAAAACCCGTTTCACTTTCTTTTTCATTTACTTTATCCTTAAGACGTCTTTAAATATGTTCGTAAATACCCTTGTTGTGGGTCGTAAATGGTGGAGGCGCCGGGTTTTAAATATTTATACACAGCACGTTTTTTGGGGAGATTGTAATAAACGGCCGTGCAGTGCAAGGCATTTTATTAAACTCATATTTTTGTCGCAATTTCGGATTTTACGGTCCCCGTAGACTTTCCTGTATATCCAAAGGGTTTACGATAAGATACAACACGATACAGACAATATCTATCATCCTGGATACTATTTATATAAACTCGCAACATAAAAAAGAAACAAAGCGGTATAAGTTCTTTTATGTCTAGTCTGCGCTTATTACAGATGTGTTGGTATATTGTTCTTATCCGATAATAAAATAAAAGCGATTTAGACATTTGTTTATTTATTATTTCACGAATAAACTTTACAATTTTATCTATTACTATAAGAAGTAGTTTCAACAATAATTATACCTAACTAGATGTATATTTAAGTTAATATCTACTATACTTATCTATTTCACTTCTAGATTGGGTTTGTTTGCGTGCTATAATTTTTCCGCCTCTGCTGGAAGTATTATTTTGACAATAATTTCGACTAGATTATTATTGAAGTCCACTAAATTTCAATAGAAACTATTTGGATATTTTAGTTTTTATAATAATATCCCATTCCCAAAAACAAATTAAATAATGAACTATTATTTAGGGATAGAAATTAGGGATGATAAGAACCAACATTTGATGTCTGGAAGGTTTTCTAGTAACTTGTTAGTCTTATCTTGTGTTATTAGTCTTGACTTCAATAGAAACTAGTTGCATATTAAGATGTCTAGGAGGTTCTTATAATAACAATTCATTCCCAATAACAAAATAAATAATGAATATTTAGGATGATAAGAACCAACATTTGATGTCTGGAAGGTTTTCTAGTAACTTGTTAGTCTTGTGTTGAATTATTAGTCTTATCTTCGCCATTAAAAGTATTTAATGTTTAAGGGATGGCATATGCCAGAGATTCAGAGTAGCCTCTTGCATCGCAAACTATACAGGGGCTTACAGGAGAAATGTGTTCTCAGTATGCACAGACACAGGAGAATCTAGACCAGGTCTGGACAAAAAACGGGCCACTTCGACATTTAATGCGGACCGCGAAGCATTTTATAAATTATTTTAATTTAAAACAAATGTCTATGTATAATAAAAACAACAAAAAATAAATTGGTTTAGTGAACGTGTGGAGCCAAAATATTACTTTAGTGAGAAAACGATTTTAATAAAACAGTATTTCCCGCTTCTGGTATACAAATAACTATTGAAATAGAAAAAGTTTCATGCACCTCGCGGTCAAATTTTCATCCGCAGGGTAGCATGTATCCCGGCAGGAAGTAGATTTACCCACCCCTGATCTAGACAAAATGGACAACCATACATCTTTGTCGAATCAACCCCATATTTCCAAACAACAATTAATCAACAGGTAATCATTAATGCCAGATGTATTAGATGTCCGTCTTAGAGTCGTCTGGATTCTAGACTTCAATGTACTAGCCAGATCTTCTTCTTCATGTGCCGGCTCCATTCAGTAGGTTGTCTACATTTATTGCTATTTTGATTTAAGAAACTACGACCTTAAGTAGGTCAGTTAACGTAGAATTGAACCATTTTCGCAGATTCCTAAGCCAGGATATTCTTCTCGCTCCAATAGATTTTTTCCCACGATTTTCCTTTGGATTATGAGTCGCAGTACCTCATATTTCAGACCTATCAAGATGTGGCCTGGTTATTGAATTTTTTTTTCACTTCCTGTAGGATCACTCTGTCTTTTCCAATTCTTATCAGTACCTACACTACGGTAGGCCCTAATATCCTACGGTAGGCCTACATCTTGAAGGCTTCTAGTTTCTTCTCGCAATACCAAGGGTTCAGGGCACTTCAGTTGTGGTGGCAATCATGTATTTGGTCTTCTTAACATTGCCCATGTGTATCAGCCCATATTCCCGACTAGTTGTGACGATAAAATTCAACATATTCTGAAGACCTTGCATGCTTTCGGCGAAAAGTAATGTATTGTCTGAGTAACGCAAATTGTTCATTGGAGTGCCATTAACTCGTATTCCACCAACATCCTTTCGTGGACGAAATTGACAAGTGGTGAGCGTATACACCCTTGTCTGACTCTTTGCTTGACCTCCACTGCATCCGCCAGTTCAGATTAGCTGGATGAAAGAGGTGAGACTAGAAATATCTATGTAGATTTGATTTGGTGAAAAAATAATTCAAATCACAAAAAAAAAACGATCATTGGCGACTCATTTTTCACTGGCGACCCCCTAATTTGTGTAAAATTTTGTCGCGACCCCTAGATCTACAGTAGACGTTAACATAGGTAAAGTGAAATTCTTTCTGGGATTTGCGGTTACAGGGTGTTTTTAAAGGAGCTTTGGTGACGTAATTGATTAAAATACGGCCTTTTTAAGGTAGCGCAGCAAACTTAGACACCATAAAAATCCTATAAAAGTTACCCTAAAACTTTAGATAATGAATCGCATCTACGCGCAGATATTAGTAAAGTCTAGTATTAGTATGAAGCGGTACATTGTATTTGAAAATTAAAATTGTATGACTCATTGACACTCTTTTAACCGTTAAGGTTATTCTACCGGCCGAAGAGGCCGGGCGCACTTTTAACTAATTATGGTTAGAATAATATTTCTAGGAAACGCCATTTAGTAATCTCCTATTGCTATGGAAAGATATGAAATTAGTTTTTAAAAAATCATTATGTTTTAAAAATTTCAAAATTTTTGCATGTTTACAAAAAACTACGCTAGACTTCTTCTTCCGGCCGCAGCGGCCTGGAGCGACAGCATGTAATCACACCACGGATTAAGTTAAAAACAAGACAAGCCCTTCCAATAATAGGTTAATCACCTACTAATCAAGAAGCAATTTGTATTATAAAGATTAGGGAAATATATGAATGGTTTCGGAAATAGGATTATAATAATTATATTAGCAGATATGGTATGGTACTGCTCTCTTCAAACTTCTGGAAGGATTCCAGGACATAATATTATTAGAGGTCAACAAAATAATTTTACCGCCAGGCACTACAATTGTTGATTATGTGGATGCTTTTCAATCTTTCGGATACTTTTCCAGGCAATATATTATCGATGATGGAGATTACCAAAAAAGAGGTTGAGTTCATAGAGAAAAAAATATATATAAAATACCGTGGAAACCAATAGATATGATCGAGATCTATGCATTTATTGGGATATTGTTTACTGCTGGGCATCTGAAATCTTGAAATGTGAGTATTGACGAAATGTGACTAAGAACAGATATCACGAAATTTGTAAATTTATTTGATTTGATGATAAAGAATCAAGGTCACCAACGGTGTGCAAATGATGAAATTGCACATACTAGAGAACTGTGGGATCGAATAATTTTGGAAAATTCTACATGCCATCATGTAATCTGACTGTAGATGAGCAATTGTTTACTTTTGACGGAAAATGTTCATTCATGGAAAGTCAAAACCAGGAGAATATGGAATACAAATATTTTGGCTAAACAATTATGAAACAGGATACCCACAAATGCCCGCTCCAGACTCTCGCGAAGTAGCACGGAGTTGAGCGAGGTACGAGAGTGTGGTCAGGTTACTCGCCTCGCCTTGTGCTTCCTCACCTCGCCTTGGCTAACTTCGCTTCATGAAGCGGTTTTTCGTGCCCGAGTCAAAGGGACACGAGGTGCGAGTACTGAGGTCCTCGCGAAGTAAGGCGAGAGTGTGGATGCCTACTGCGTGTAGTTCCTCGCCTCGAACAACTTCGGCGAGGATCCTCGCCGAAGTTACTCCGCGAGTCTGGAGCGGGCAAAAAAGGAATTCCACATTTAGGAAAAGGTGGAATCGAAGTGCCACTAACCTTGGTGAAAATATCGTACAAGATTTATGCACTCCAGATTACGGTGCAAATAGAAATATAGCGTGCAACAATTTTTACAACCAACCAATTTGCTCTGAATTTGAAGTGTACTGGTCTCACTATTACGGGAATGGTACGTAAAAATAAGGTATTGATCCCCAAAATTTGTAGGCCAAACGTTCTTGAGATCAATTCAACAATTTTTGGATCAACAAAAAAATCTCAAGTTAGTGTCATACGTTCCAAAAAAGGGGAAAATCTGTTATTTTATTATCTACAATGCATCATAGTGATGCGATCACGGAAAATAATAGAAAACCGGAAATGGTTATTGTTAGTGACTTATTTCACAGCATTTACAACGACAGAATCAAATTTTGTGAAGCAAGGGTTTGAAGGAAAGTATTTATTCTGTGCAAGAAAGTCCTGCTCAGGATTTCCTCCAAAAAAGAGACGGCGCATGCCATGTCATTTGTGTGAAAGTGAAAGGAGATTATTCCAATATTGTATAGATTGTAAAGAGAATACTTGAAATATCAATCAATGTCATTCGAATATCATGTGAGTAAGTTTTTTTAAATTATCATTGCCAAAGTCTCATCTTCTTTCTAAAAGTTTCAATTTCACTGATCAATATTAAAATGCTTGTACTTTCTCCCTGTAGACTCATTCAAATTCAAATCGTCAAGTTTTTTTTGAAAATGTCAACCATGTAACTGAGTTTTTCGAGCCAAGCTTCATTAATGAATGAGCTCCCTTTTCTATCAAAAAAACCTCGTTTCTCAATGAAAACCTCGAAAACACGTCGCAATATTTTGCCGTGTGAGAGCCATCTGTAGATTGTAGATTGTAGAGAGCCACCTGACTTCGGTATGTAGAAATAATGTCTCATAATCAGAACAAAAGCATTGCCGCTCTGATTAGGTATTGAAACTGAAAATTGTTCGTAAAAGATATCGTTCTATTTATATATTATTTCGTAGAACTTAATTTCACTATTTTATTGGTAAATAAATTTCTTTGAATTAGGCGACCCCGAAAATTTCTCTCGCGACCCCCCCGAGGGGACGCGACCCACGGTTTGCGCACCACTGGATTAGCAAACCAAATTTAGTTGTGACAAAACCTGCCCCAGTTCTTAATATCAACAAAGCTTTTGACAAAGTATGACGCGCCGGACTCCTCTATAAAATGCATCAACTAAATATTCCGTATCTCCCCCGTATCTCCACTACTTAACTAAGCAATTCATTGCAGACATATCCCTACAAATCAAAATAAACAACGAACTCTCTCCTCAATTCACCCCACAGCTAGGTTCTCCTCCAAATCAACTCCTACAATATGCCGACGACACCGCTCTCGTCTGACACAATAAAACCCTTGAAAACACCATTGACGATCTCCACGCCCTGACAGACAACATGGTTTAATCGCTGGGGGCTTTCCGCAAGTCTATTCAAAAGCGAACTCCCCACACACATACGAACAGACTTTCGTCCAGGTGTCCCCTCATACACCCAGCCACCATAGACAAAGAAACTACTCCCCAAATCAGATAATTAGGCGTGCCTTTTGACAACTAAACAAAATTCACGTCAGACTAGAAACAACGAAAGATTAAGATACTCCAAAGGAGTAATCATTTCCGTATCCGTATCCAAGGAAATAAAGGTATCACCAACAAAACGGCCACTAAGATTTACAAAACCATCTGCCGCCTCTCCTTGAGTATGAGCATATATTACTCTCAGTTGCTAACGATAGGACATTAAATATACTATGAGTGGTAGAGCGAACCTCATTACGATTAACCAAGTTAAGATACCCAAAGAACATTCTTCATAATCCTACAAATGATCTCCCATGGAAACTCAGCCAAGTTCCAAAACTCTTTGACAGACACAAACAACTACGGACAAAATAATAAGACAACGACAATCACTGGACCATGTACGCTATGCCCGCTATGCAACTAATGACCCGCTATGCAACTAATGAGATCTAAAAACTTTTTTTGCCTGACAAATTATATTTGCGTGCAGAAGAACATTGTGCCGTTAGCCCTTTGTACATCATGTATATAATAAATATATTTATTCTTTTTCCTTGTTCTTATTCTTTAACCTTGTTTTTATTTAAATTATTTATTTAGCTATTTATTTAAAATAACTATTCGTCTTTTCTATTAAACATGATAATTCTAGGTATAACGATAATTCCAAGAACGTCAGCGGAACTGGCGCTGAAGTCTTGGACTGTCTCCTAGGTAGAGCATAACTGTATCATTGGAAAAGCTCACCACGGTCTTTCTAGCGAAAAGAAGAAACATCTATATTTTCACGGACAGTCAGGCTGTGATAAACGCATTAACATGTCACAGTTTGTGAGTGCCTTCAGAACTTTAAACGTCTGGGGTGCCTAGTCACATTGCTCTGGAGTAACGAATTGCTCCTGATTGCTGCACTCCCGATGGAAAGAGAAAAGTCCTGCATCACCAAAACCTTGGCCCGTAAAGTAACAACAGAGTGTGACACTAATAGTGTCATCAATTACAATGGAACCGCACAAGTGGCCAACAACACAACACACCGTTGTTGCGTTCTATACCTAACACCATAACAGCTGAAATTGTGCAACTATCTAGGAAACAGATTAAAACTGTAGCAGGTCTCTTTACGGGACACTGAGCACTAAGAGGGCACCGACAGAAGATGGGCATCTGGACAGACGAACCAGTATGCAGACTCTGCACAGAAAACTACGACCGCCTGCAATATAATCTTCCACTGCGATGCAATCGCGCGCAGAAGAATAAAAGTGAATATCACAATTGAGGGACTTCCGCTGAATCACAATACACTTAGAATCACAATACACGTAGATTTCTGGACCTAATACAGGGTGGATGGATCCATGGATCCATATGGATCTATTCCAACAATGTGGGGGAATATAATAGGCATATAAGAATACAGTGTTTTAAAGGATGGAAATCCTTAAACCCACATTTAAATGAGAAAAATAAATGAATAACAATAATACACTAAAATTATAATTCTGCGATTATGTGTATCTAACGTCTTGCACACAAGTAACGTTTGGTTAGCTTTTATACAAAAAGATTTACCTTTTATTACTCATGCGCGAAAAGTACTCCTTGACGTAGATTATTTAACACTTATGTCAATACCCGGGTACCCTTTTGCATGTTCTTACTTACATATATTTTTTATTTAATGAAAAATCATCAAATCCTTTCAGATCCTCGTTATTTGAGTCTATTGACATCGATTCATATACATAAATAATAAAATATGCCAAAAGATATATAAGCTTTTTGGACTTAAAGTCAAATACCCCGTTGTTCAATACCCGTGGTACGCGGGTACCCATATATAAAAAATAGTTAAACTTATTTCTAGGGATAAAAATAAAATAATATATTTCTAGGGATAAATATTACTATATATATATATATATATATATATATATATATATATATATATATATATATATATGTATATAAACGGATTTATTTAAGTTTTAATTAATTTTATCATAAAACTTATTATAAATTATACATAAAATATTTTTATATTCAATTTATTATTGGCAACATGCGTCACATTTTACAATTGCTTTTGAATATTCATCGCAAACTGGTTTGTTACATTCTTTACACGATTTTCGCGTTTTTTCTCCGTTTTTTGTAGACATCCTGGTAACAAATATGACATGATCCTACACCATTATATACACACCAATTTTTGGTTTATTATAATACTGAACAATTTCTGGTTTCTTTTATTGTCTTCGCTGCAAATCTGAGTGCATCGTAGATAGAAGTATAACAACTTTCTTTTATTCTGAACATAAGAGCATAGAGTAACATTTTCATGAAACCCAAATAGAGAGATAAAATATCCAAATAAAGAAAATTCTTCACAATCTTTAGATGCTATCAAATCTACTAGAATGTATTTTTTATTTTTTTTTTCAATGTTCCTACAATTGTTAGGTTCCATACAATAAATGCTTTGCTAAAGGTAAAGTAGTAAAAAAATTATCCATTGTAATCTTTCTTTCGGATCCTTTATATTTGACCTTTCAATGGATATGAATTTTTGGCATCGCTTATCCACCATATTTTGATCCCATACTTTGCCTATCCATCGGTTTTATTTATAGAAATAGGGTTTTTCGGGTAGTGGAATACTCTATGGGTAATCCCGAGTTGTAATGTGAAAGTCTCCGGGTATTAAAATTATTTTATTGAATGAAAAACCCATGCGAGTACACGGGTACCCGGGTATTGAACAACGTAGTAACGACTGGGTATTGACATAAGTGTGAATACGAAAAATCTCACATATCGTTGTATTTCCACAAAACCTGGATATCGCTAGGTTACATTAAAAAAAAACCGGCCAAGTGCGAGTTGTGACTCGCGCACCGAGAGTTCCGTACAAACTTGTAAGTAAGGTATCTTTTTTTGTGGAGGACGCAGAAAGCACATTCAGTTAACTTGACAAGTGGCCCTCCTGAAATCACGACCATCTTAGTACCGCTGCAAGCATAATCTCAAGATGTCGCTGTCGTACGATGGAATTCTACCCTATATTTTATTACCATACATCTCCCATTCACTATGAGTGTTTAGGGGTTCTGGAACTTCACTATTTGTTTTTACTGCTCAATTTTGCCTGTATACCTATATACCCTGTATAAAGGTATACAGGGTATTTTTTTTAAATAACGCGAATATTTTTAAACTTATAAAAAGAAAACTTTATTTTAGTATTACACTTATTCACTAACTTATATTAAGATCTAAATATTTCTAGATCTAATAAAAACTAATATATTAACTATTTCTAGATCTATTTCGATACTCTTAACATTCAGTTGTTCAATTGACAGCTTTTGGGCAATTGACTACCAAAAAAATATAGGGCGTACGTGATTTAAGTATAATATACGTAAATCATATTATCTACAACATATTATGTAGATTATAAAATAGTATTATTATGTAGATTATCAACATATTATGTAGATTATAAAGAAAAATTAGACGAAATATAATATATACAGGATGTTACGGGACATGAGTATGTCGCATGTCAGTTATAAACAAGCAAAATTTAGACATAATATATACCCTGTATATATTATGTATATAAAGCGTACGTGATGAAATGCATAACCAATATAAACAAAGAAAATTCAGAATAAATAGCTTGGTGCCAACACATACTTTTTAACCTTCGGACCTAACCCAGGAGGACCTAAATGTATGCAACCCATACGATTCTGGAGCCTGACAATACCACTACGACAACATTTGTATATTTTCATAAGTTTCTAATAGTAAATTCGCATTTTTCTTGTAATTAAACTACATATTTACGGTTTTCAGATTTTTCTCTTTAAAGGTGCTGTAAGACACCGATTCTTGCTAAATTTCATGATTCTAGGTCAACGGGAAGTACCCTATAGGTTTTGATTCCCTTGTGAAATCGCAAAATATGCGACATAAACGGTCATATCTTTTGATCGCGTTGACTTACAAGTTTGATTTTTTCACAGCTGAAAGAGACCGTAGACCCGAGTATTTGATACAAATTTAAACTTGTTACCTCTACGCGTTTCTGAGAAAAATGGTCTTGAAAGACAGACAGACGGACAACAAAGTGATCCTATAAGGGTTCCGTTATCGGTAGGAAACCCTAAAAAGAACAAATAAATAAAAATAAAATGAACACAATCAAGACCGCGATATTAAAAAAGTGACGTGATATGTTAGAATTTTTTTAATTAAAAAATAATAATAAAAATTAAAGAAAACGTTTTAAAATGAGTGTAAATTCTATAGTGATACCGGAGACTGAGGAGAGTTCCTATAACGAATCTACACCACCGGAGACAATTGGAAAAGCAGATTCTTCATTTGTGATTCCATTTTTTTTATGGTCCCTGGATCCCAAACTTGTAAGATACATCCCCTCGCATGAGTAATCAAATATATTGTTGTAACACGGGCGAAATTGTCAATTTCCCTGTCGAGCGAATGTGCGAAAAATTGACAACTTTTCGCCCTAGTTACAAAATATACTATTTTGCTATATATTGAGGCACTTAAGCTTTAATTATATTTTTAAGTTTTATTCAAAAATAGCAATTATATTTACGGTCGAATTTATTTGCTACTTAGGCTACTTAGCCTACTTTATTATAAATTTAATTTTAATAGCATAGTGATATGTTTAGTATTAGTTGATAGGAATTTCGTTCAATTTTTATGGATCAATTGTTTTACAGTGTAACTAATTGCAATGGTTCCGTTCCACACATGTTTGATTTTGTTATTGTACATGTTTGATTATTTATTTGTGGATTTAGTATACCATAAAGTTGCTGTGATTATTTTTTGAAGGGAACGTGTAATAAATTTTCGCGTCCTTACGCATTTTAAAATGCGCCCAGGCTTTTTCTCCAACGTCGTACATTAAATTACTTAATAAATAACCGAAATTAGATTGGCTTTTTATCATTTTTTTATTTGTCGAAGTTCTTAAGGTACGACACATTGTTTCCCAGAATGTTATCGAAAGGCGACAATCAATCAAGTTTTGCAATCATATCTTATCCTGACCGGTCTTGTCTACTCTAATCTGCTTGGCCTAATCTTGTATAGTCTTGTCACGTCTTCTATTGTATATTTATATTTCAAATGTTATACTTACAAATACATTTGCGATTGAAGAGGTGCCGTCGTCGGCGCCGCGTCTATCCGTCGCCTTGACGTCGAACCCGAAAACTTTGCCGGCGTCGCGCGCAAAGTTCGAAACAGCCCGCACTTGGCCGGTGATGGGATCGATGGCGAATCTCCTGGTGCCCTCGTCCGCGCGACCTAGTATTTGATAGCGCACTTCTCCGTTCAACCCCAAATCGGGATCTGTAGCCTAATAATAAACAAAATAATATTAATAATAGTTAATAATAGATACACAGAGTGAATAAAAATGAGTTATTATTAAACTTCAACTATTAGGCCAATTAATACATTAATTGTTACGGTAATTTAACTACAATGGCAAACTACGAATTATCTTGTTGTTTGGCAGTCGACGTGTTAAACTTTACTAGATGAGGATTATGGATGATTTAAGCGAAACTGGAATGATGTAACAATATATACATTGATAATTAGATCACATGTTAGTTGAGATCAATTTTCCACAATCAATTTTCAAGGACAATTTTTGGTAATCAATTTTCCGGACACAGAAGTTGGAATTCATATAATCTAGGTCTGGGGTGGCAATCGTTTTTATGAGCGCATACTAATATTCACATTTTTTAATTTTTTCTTGATTGTGAAAATCAATTACCGTATCAGCTTGCATATAAAACATCTCCTGTCTTACACTTTAGTTGTTGCACAAAACAAAACTGAACGAATATGTTGACTAGATGGACAAAATAGATTTGCGCAAACCTTGTTAGACAAAACTAATTGGACAACATTGAGTTGCGCAATCCTTGATAGATAAAATTAAATTGGAAAAAAATGAGTTGCCCAAACCTTGATAGATGGGGGCTTTCGGGGTAGTGCATGCGAATCGCTCGACTATCTGTAAGAAATAGAGAGACTTGTTGTATAGACGTTCCTACTCAAGTCTGACTCTCTCCTTAGCGCTTGGCGACCCCTGGTAATTTCACAGATGTTTTTGAACTCGTATAGCGAGGGATAGAAGTGATGGCTAATAAGAGCAGGCAAAATGGGTACACGGTAAGGGTATTAATCGTGGGACCAACTAATTCAGCTTGTAAAATAAAGAACATCTTACGAAACCAAACTAGCCTCGGAAAACTTATTTGCACACACGAATACGATATTTACAAGGAAGAAAGGAAGAAGACTTACGCATTGGACCTAGAATATTCAAAAAATTATGTAAACGGAAAAATTTACAGAAATAGGTAATGAACTAGACAAGTTTAAAATGGATATTGTAGCACTCCAGGAACTTAGTTGGAAAGGATATGAATGGATATATAAACAGAAGTATTCTATATTAAACA
Source organism: Phosphuga atrata (assembly GCA_944588485.1). NCBI lineage: Eukaryota > Metazoa > Arthropoda > Insecta > Coleoptera > Silphidae > Phosphuga > Phosphuga atrata. Next base: position 48,720,964 of record OX155899.1, read on the forward strand.
GCGGATGCTTAGATGCTGCTAGACAACATGGAACTGTCTTCTATGTAAATAGTAAAACGAGTTCATTAATTACTAACTTCACTCCAATAGATAAGAGGCTTAGTTCAATGAGGATACATGGTACGTGAAACAATATTACTCTCGTAAGTGTATATGCATCAACCAAGAAAATAACAGTCCGAAGAATAATGACCGGTTCTATGATGTTTTGGAGAATGTCTGTGAAGGAACAAAACTGTGAATGTAAAATAAAAAAAATAAAAACTTTAACTGCTAATAACATTAACTGCTATTAGCTTATTTAACTGCTATAAACTCAAATTGATATTAACATGTTTAGTGCTAACTATGAGATTAACGGCTTGTGAACTACGAGATATTTCGTACCCAGATAGTTAACACAGCATGCATTCATTTCTCCGCAATCAATTTTCCCTTTAATAAATTGTGTAACGTTCAAATTTCCACGATCGTTTTTTGACTTCTGACGCTTCAGGACATTGACGTCGCAGTTGAAACCCAGAGCGACGGCGGCGTCTGCGATTGAAACTCGAGATTTATAGGCCCTCTGCACGCCCGCACTCGTCGAGATAAATAGACGTCTGCGTATCACCCGCCACTTTATCTAATAGCCCTTTCATTTCAAATTTTACCTGCAGCTGAATTATCTGGAAGCCGAAGTTCGCCGTCGTCGGGATCGCCGCCACGATCGGCCGCCCACTTATCCGGAACTTTGGCACGTTATCGTTCACGTCCGTTATCCTAATTATCACTTTAACTTCGTTCAAACCTGAAAAATCTAAATTTATTATTTACTTAAACCAGAAGGTGCCAACATTTTAATTATAAAAGAATAGTTGAAGTAAAACTTTAAGAGCGGCTAGGGAGTAACTCAATCTTTTGTCAATCGTTGACTGCCGGGAATAAGGTTACATTTAGTCGTATCTACATAGATGCTTGCTCTTTACTCTAACAGTTACAATTTGAGACCATCCAGTATGAAGCTACGTACACACGGTTTAGAAATTGTGCAGCTATAGTTTGATTATTGCTGTGTGACCGCTTCCTATAGTCCAACACTATTCGCATAGTTGAACTATACGACGCGGTCACACAGCTATAGTCAAACTATATTAGGACTATACGCTAGTTTTCAATATCGTGTGTACTTAGCTTGAGTCTGGTATTCTGATTTCACTTTCTGATTGAGTCAGCCATATTTAAGCTATTTTAGCAATGGATTAATCTTAAACAAGGATCTTAGAGCGTCAATTTGCAAAACCAAAATTCTCAACTTTTTAAATATAATTCATCTTAACTCTATCTTTACAAATTAGAACTAATTAGAGATATTAGAATTAAAATTAAAAAACTCTTTTTTTAATTAATTTGATTTAGAACAATCTTGAGTGATAAGAATATATAGACACAATAACTAACACTAGAACTTTCAGAGCATTTCTAATCCTTTCTTACCTAAATCTCCAAGTCTCTCATTGGTAACAGGATACACCATAACTGTCATATCCCGCCCGACTTTGTACTGATCCAGCCTGATCTTCAGCTCATAATAAGCGCCGCTTTCCCTATCAGGACTCTCAATAATATACAAGGTTCCGTTCCTGGGATCAATCCTGAACATCTTCCTCAACTCGCTATCTTTCTCAGCCACAATACTATATCTCAACTTATGGTTCCTGTAAGGCTCCGTGACGTTCAGAGTTAAAATCTTCAGAGGAACAGGCACGTTCTCCTCAACTTCAACTTCGTAGTAACGATGAGCAAAAACTGGATGCTCAATAGAGTTGATATCTTCTGTTACATCTATCACTTTAATGACTAGAAGAGCTGTTGAGCTTAGACTAGGTGAACCTAAATCTGAAGCTACTATTGTTACGTTGTGAGATTTCTGTTTCTCATAATCTAATTTAGCTATGGTGGTTATTAACCCTTCCTTGGAATCGATGGCGAAAAGGTTTTCCCTGTTCTTCTTGTAAGGGATATCGAAGAGAATCAGTCCGTTACCATTCCCAGTAAAATCCGAATCATTAGCAAAGACCTTGGTAACTGGTGTACCTATTGGACTGTTCTCAGAAACAGTTGCGTAATAGACAGGTATTTTTGGTAAAGCTACCATTTGATGGTTTGAGTACTTAGTTTCCACTTTAGAAGTAGACATCAAGTCATCATACCCATAAAAAGTTGGGAAGTTATCATTGATATCCACTATATTAACGTCTACGTTTACCGAACTAGTAAAGCTCTTTCCGTTTGAAGGGTTGTCTTGAGCTGTTACGACAAAGGAATATTTGTCGATTACTTCCCTGTCTAATTCCCCATCGACGCTTAGGACCCCAGAGAATTCGGAAATCTTGAACGGGATTGCACTGTTGTCGAAAGTTTTGATCTGGTAGGAAACGTTGGAGTTCTGTCCAAAGTCCGAATCCGTAGCCTCGATCTTCCCCAAGACGTCTCTGGAATACGTTGCCTCAACAGCGTCGAAATTATACCAAGACTTCTTAAATACTGGGGGATGATCGTTAACGTCTTTAATAAATATTTTGACCACGATAAAATCTTTGAGACCTCCTTTGTCTGTTGCTGTGACATTAATTCTGAATTCGGATTCCGGTGGTAAAGTTCTTGCGACTATGATTGCTCCAGTGTTTGGGTTTATTGTGAAATATTGGGTGACGTGGAAAGGATCCTTGGATGTTTTGTGTGGGATGAAAGTTTCTGAGATCATTTCGTATTTGATGACGGCGTTGTCTCCAATGTCTCTGTCGGCGGCTATTAGTTTTAAGACGGCTGTGCCTAGAGGGATGTCTTCAGGGATGATGATTAAGGGAGATATTTTGCTGCGCGCTTTTCCTTTGGTTTTTGTGTAGGATTGAGTTAAAGCGTAAACCCCGGTGGAATTGTTATCTTCTTGGAACAAAGCTACTTTGTTGCCGAATTCGTCAAATTCTTGGACCGAAATTCCTTTCTCTGGAGCTATCACCAACTGGGTAAAAACTGGACTATTATCGTTCTCATCTTCAACTTTAATTAATAGTTTTGCTTCGCCGATCAAACCGCCTTTGTCTTTAGCTACCAACTTCAAACTGTAACTTTCTTTGTCTTCTCTGTCAAGGAGCGTGTTTCCTCCGTTGAAGAAGATTTTACCGCCAAATCTGTCTAAACGAAACCTTCCACTACCGTCTCCTTCCAACGACATAGTAAACTGTCCATTCGATCCAATATCTGCGTCCTTAACATGAATAGGATTATTCAACTCGACTTCTGAACCCGAAGGCATGTTTTCCCTAATTTTTCCCTCGTAGAATTCTTTGTCAAACAAAGGAGGGTTATCATTCTCATCATCAACATAAATTATTACTTGATATATTCCTGTGCCAGAAACAATCCCTCGATTATATTCAGCAATTATAGTCAATCTGTAAGTGTCTCTGGTTTCTCTGTCCAAAGCTTGTTCGGTGAACAACGAACCATTGGAAGTTATTGAAATGTGATCGGTGACGTCTCGTTGATTAGCTATGAAGAATTTGAGGGCTTTGGTTGTGGTATTAGGCATGAGTTTGCCTATGTAATGCTTGGGTTTGTTTTCCTTCACGTGGAATTCCATGGGCGCATTACCACTTCCCCTGCAAAATTCAATATTAGGATGAGTTTTAGAAACTTACCATTTTTTAGAAACTTACTTGAGGACGACGTTTTTGTCTTTGGGGTCAACTATGTGGATGGTCACGTTTGTTACCAAAGACAATTTCGTGTCATCGGAGACGACAGCTTCAAAATCGTAAAGAATCCGATCGAATTTCGCGATTTGATCCACGACTGTGATTGTTCCAGACCGCTCTTCGACAGCAAAAGGAACTAGAAAAACCAAAAAATGGATTCTTCGCAGATTTACTTCAATTTCCGCTTACCTCCTTCGTGATAGCTGTGCAATAAATCATACATGAAAGTATTTTTGTAATCGACGTTGCTAACGCGAATTTGTCCAACGCTAGTTCCAACATCCACGTTTCCTCCAACCCAGAACTCGTAGGGAGCTCCAATGAAACTGGGCAAAAACACGCTGCTTTCCCTGGCTTTGTGATTTATAACTTCTATGGTAACTACAGCTAAAGAAGACCTTCTCTCGCTGGGATTTAAAGGTTGATCAGCCGCTTCAACAAACAATAAATGCCTTCCTTCGTTTACTGGACTAGCAGCAACAGTCAACAACCCAGTTTTGGCATCAATTTTGAAAGGATACGAAGAATTCGCAGATTTTTTAATGCTGTAGTGCGCTAAACCGTTTCTTCCTAGGTCGGGATCGATGGCATGGATTTGTCCGACCGTGTCTCCGCTCTTTGCGTCTGTTGACATCACGAAGTCGTAGACGTTGTTGGGGATGAAAGTTGGATTGTTGTCGTTTGCATCCAGCAAAGTAACTTCGATGTTTACGTAAGAAGACCGGTCTCGTTCTTTCACCACGCTGGGTCTTTTCTCTTTGGCAAAAACTCGCAATGTTAAACCTGAGCGCTTTTCGCGGTCCAAAACAGCTTGATCTCGAACCTAATATAATGGTAATATATTTTTATTGAAGTAAATTATAATTAAAATTTCATTAAAGTATTAAATTAAATTACATTGGATTAAAGTATTTTAATTAAAGTAATGACTTACTGATAACCATCCTGTTTTGCTATCCAAAGAAAACGCCCTGCTTTTGTCTTCTAACTGATACGTAAATTCCCCATTATCTCCTTGATCCTGATCCACAGCCACAATTTGCAACACGCTGAATCCGTTTGGCAAATTTTCGACAATGCTGATGTTATAAACATCGACCTCGAACTCCGGCAAATTATCGTTCAAATCGATTACTTCAATCTCGACTCGGGCGACTCCCGTCTTCATGGGGTTGTCCAACTGGGAGGCTTGGATCTGGAGGACAAAGGTGTTGCCAGGCAAAGACTTTTCGGACTCCAGATCGATTTCCCTCTCGAGGTATAGAGTGGCGTTGGAGTGGTCAAGGTAGAACAGACGCCGCTCGTTTCCGGAGATGATGTCGTAACGGATTTCGCTGTCGATTGCTAAATCCTGGTCGTAGGCGAATATTGGAGGCTCGAAGTTTAACTTCTTATGGATTTTCTCACCCTGAACAATTAATATTGTGTATAAAATAAAATTATAAGGCAATATTATCTAGTCCGTTTTTAAACCTCTATCAACCTCCAAGGGTTCAACCTGGACTCCGTTGGGGACTATAGCCTTGGAAATATAGCCCCCTGATTAGACAATATAGCATGGGCTGATTAGACAATATAACATGGGCTGATTAGACAATATAGCCCCTTCTATATTGTCTAATCAGGGGGCTAGATTTCTAAGGCTATAGTCCCCAATAGAGTACAGGTTGAACCCTTGGAGGTTGATAGAGGTTTAAAAACAAGTCTTTGCTGTTAGTTAATATACACCATGTTTAAACTATATACTATAGCATGTTATTTGACTAATTATAGTGTGTCTAGATTGGAAGTTATCTGGAGTAAATGGCGAATTATATATTTAACTGATAATTTAAAGTTTTAGATTTAAAGCTTAATAACTCAACAAAATATCTGATCTAGCACATTCTAGTTTTCTCTGTTTTGTGAAGAATTTAAATATCTCTCTGAACATATAATCACATGTAAAACATGTAGGCCTTTAGCTTAGCTAGTCTTCTTTGGAAGTAGTGTGGATAATATGTTGGACAAAGTTTTTGTTATCAAAAATCTAAATTTTCATTTGAATGTATTAAGCCAAAATGTTTATTTGGCCTAGGGTAGCGGTAGATAGTTACTCACGATCCCGGCGAGGAACAGATGTATTCAGGGACCTAGCGACCCTGCCCACGCGAACTCGCATTCTCCCCCCACGTCATACCCAATATCCATACATTCCTTCATAAAACATTACTTCAGGTATAGAAGTCGAGATGAGTAAGACCACAATTCATGTTAAGGACGCAGATAATCGATCGAATGAACAGTTTATTATGCCCTTATAAAGAGAAGGCAGTTGAAGATTTCGTTTAGAGAGATTTGGTGGTAAAATCTTCTTCAATGGAGGAACGCTTGGACGCTTCTTGACAAAGAAAGTTGATCTCAAAGTTGAAAAGAAGACAAAGAAAGTTACAGTTTGAGAGGTAGCTAAAAATAAAATCGGTTTGATCGGCTAAGCAAAGTTGTTAATTAAAGTTGAAGATGAGAACGATAACAGTCTAGTTTTTATCCAGTTGGTGGTAGCTTCCGAGAAAGGAATTTCAGTCCAAGAATTCGACGAATCCGGCTAAAAAGTAGCTTTGTTCCAATAATATAACAATTCCACCGGCATTTACGGTTTAACCCAATTCAGCACAAAAACCTAAAGACAAACGCGCACCAAAATATCTCCCTTAATCATCATCACTGGTGACCGTCGACAGATATATAGGAGACAACCTCGCCGTCAATGAAATGAACAAAATGATCTCAGAAACTCTCATCCCAAACAAAACATCCAAAGATCCATTCCACGTCAACCAATATTTCATAATAAACCCAAACACTGAAGGAATCATAGCCGCAAGAACATTATCACCGGAATCCGAATTCAGAATTAATGTCGCAGCAACAGACAAAGGAGCTCTCAAAGATTTGATCGAAATCAAAATATTAGACGAATAGAGACGTTAACGATCATCCCCCAGTGAATAAGAATTCTTGGTATAGTTTCGATGCTGTTGAAGCGACTTATTAAAGAGACGTCTTGGAGAAGATCGAGGCTTCTGATTCGGACTTTGGACAGAACTCGTTTTCTGCCAGATCAAAACTTTCGACAACAGTATAATCCAGTTGAAGATTTCCAAAAAGTTTACTAATTCGCTAAACGTAGACGTTTATTATGGGTATGATGACTTACTATCTACTTCTAAGATAGAAACTAAGTACTCAAACCGTCAAATGCTAACTTTACCAAAAATACCTGTTTATTGCTACGACTAAGTTTTTCTATCAAAAATCTAAATTTTCGTTTGAATGTATTTAGCCAATTTTTTAATTTAGCCTAGGGTAGCGGTAGATAGTTCCTTACGATCCCGGCGAGGTAAAGATCTATTCAGGGATCTAGCGACCCTTCCTACGCAAGCTCCCTCCCTGCACCCGCGCCATACCAAATATCCATAGCCAAAATCTATAGCCCGCATCCGAAACCCATGAAAGAAGGTAAAGGGAAACCACCTTCATTAAATTTTCTAAAGATAACATGATGGATGAATTCAAAGTTAAATATTCCGGAGAAATCAGCTGCCCAATCAGATCTTCGAAGGTAGCGAACGAATGTTCGCGGGCTTCTGCAGGCTGGCACGTTGAACGTCGTGGAAAGAGAAGCCGAATCACACAAATTAGGAATTTTCGGCCTTAGTGAAACCCATTGGAAAGGAATTGGACATCTCACCACGAGGTTCGGACACACCGTAAGTCTCTGGAAAGCAACAATGTAGTGACCTTCCTGCTAAATAAAACCTCTAATGAATTAGTGTGCATATCAATGTATTAGCGACCGACCTAATAATAAAAATCAAATCTCAACCAATTAACATCAATACAAGTCTACGCACTAACATCCGAGGCAACCGATGATATAATCTACGTTTTCTACGAAAAATTGGAAAACACACTAAACGATCCACCGAAAGAAGAAATACTAGGTACTGCTAGTTGACATAAATGCAAAAGTGGGAAAAGTGAGACTAAAACTGAACCTACAAAAAAAAGAACAGCTTAGCGATATAATAGGGCGTTATGGCTTAGGTACACGAAACAAGAAAGTACATAGCGATGTTCCACAGGGCTCAGTTATGGACCCAACACCGTTCTGCCACATACCATCAGGGCGAGATCATCTGCAAAGCCGATAATGTCTATCCCTTCTGGCATGTCGAGTTTTATTACCCCATCGTAAACTATGTTACACAGCAGTTTACGATGGGGTAATAAAACTCGACATACCAGAAGGGTTAGACATTATCGGCTTTGCAGATGATCTCGCCCTGATGGTATGTGGCAGAACGGAGCTGGGGTTGAAGCGGAGGGAAAATGAAGCCATGCAGAATAAGGCAAATTATACCAACAAATAGACAAGTGGATGGAGGAGAAATAGCTGAAGCTGGCACCTGAAAAGACGGAGACAGTTCTCTTATCAAGTAAGAGAAAATTGGATATGTTATATTCAAGATGAGAGACTCTGCCATAACACCAAAGAGTTCAATGAATTATCTATGTGTACTCATTGATAAGAATATGGTGTTTAGAGAGTACGATATAAAAGCTGCTGAAAAATCCCCAAAAATCCCCGTCTGTGCTGGAACGGCTTATACCTAATGTAGGCCTAATGAGGACCACGAAGCAGCAAGTGAAAACTGCTGTGTTCCGTAGCCCACTCTGCACTGCTCTACGCGTCCCCCGTATGGGCGAGGACTATGAGAGGAGATGTCAACAATCGCAAGCTTGGAGCGATCCAAAGAATGCTGGCAATCAGAACCAGCAGCGCCAATGAAACTGTCTCCAGATAAGCGGTCCTAGTCATAGCTGTCATAGCACCAATAGAGCCTGTTAGTATAGGAGAGATCAAACATATATACAGCTAGACGCAGTGAAACCCAGAACAACAAAGATGAAATAAAGAAGATAGAAAGATAGGAAGGCAAAATGAGTGGGAAGCCTGTGAAACGGGTAATGTACAAAGTTGTTTATAAAGGATGTGGAAGAATAGGAAGAATAGGTAGAGAGAGATGGGAAGTGCGGAGAGCTGAGTTTTCAGCTAACTCAAGTCGTCAGCGGACATGGCTGTTTTCGATATTATCTCCACAAAATTGGCAGAACTCCCAGCAGCTTGTGTAAAAATTGCGGAAAAGAGGACAGCGTGGCGCACACCATTTACGACTGTAACATGTGGGACGCAATGAGAAAGGATTTCCCAAACGATATAGATCCGCGGAACACAACAGAGTTCATGTTAAAATTGGAAAGCAATTGGAACAGCATCAAAGCCATATAAGGACTAAAAAACTAACCAGATTAAATTTTTTGTAACAATTTACAAGCATTTTCTCACTTATTTCTGGAATTTTGCAACTAATTTTCTTGGTCTCCCAGAAAAAAAATACAAAAAAATCACAAAAAAAATGTATTACTTTTTATGTGAAAATGTGTGTCTAGTCATCTAGACATGTCACCTCGGAATCTAAGCTAATAAGCTGAATTTTTGTATAGACCTTTATTTTAGCATAACAAATATTGTATCAAAAGTCACATATACCAACTTGTGAGCATCCTTAGATATTCAAGGTTAAAGATCGCAAAAATCAGTCTTTTAAGAATAACTTGTTTTCTATGCCTCCTACCGTATTTGCATTGATTATAAATGTTGTACAGAATAAAATCCTCTACAAATTTTATCTCAGACCTTTTTTTATACGTCGAACCGTTTTTGAGATAGAGGGCGCAGAGTATAAAGCGCTCAGCCTTAGCAAACTTTTAAATAGTTTACCTTAGTTAAATTTTAAATTTTAATCCAAAATACATTGACTTCTTACGTGAACGTTCCTATTGATTGTCGAAAATTGTAAGCTATTTTCGCCAATTGTCGCCTTGAAAAGATTGGACCTTGAACGTCATCAACTGTACCACGTAAAAAAACCGGCCAAGTGCGAGTTATGACTCGCGCACCGAGGGTTCCGCACAAACTTGTAAGTAAGGTATCTTTTTTGTGTGGAGGACGTAACAAGCACATTCAGTTAACTTGACAAGTGGCCCTCCTGAAATCACGACCATCTAAGTACCGCTGCAAGTATAACCTCAAGATGTCGCTGTCGTACGATGGAATTCTACCCTATATTTCATTACCATACATCCCCCATTCACTATGAGTGTTTAGGGGTTCTGGAATACTATTTGTTCTTACTGCTCAATTTTGCCTGTATACCTATATACCCTGTATAAAGATATACAGGGTATTTTTTTAAATTACGCGAATATTTTTAAACTTATAAAAAGAAAACTTTATTTTAGTATTACACTTATTCACTAACTTATATTAAGATCTAACTATTTCTAGATCTAATATAAACTAATATATTAACTATTTCTAGATCTATTTCGATACTCGTAACATTCAGTTGTCCAATTGACTGCTTTTGGGCAATTGACTACCAAAAAATATAGGGCGTACGTGATTTAAGTATATGTAGATTACAAAGAAAAATTAGACGAAATATAATATATACAGGATGTTACGGGACTTGAGTATGTCGCATGTCGGTTATAAACAAGCAAAATATAGACATAATATGATCCTGTACCCTTATACCCTGTATATATTATGTATATAGAGCGTACGTGATGAAATGCATAACGAATATAAACAAAGAAAATTCAGAATAAACAGCTTGGTGCCGACACATACTTTTTAACTTTCGGACCTAACCGAGGATTAAAGTGTAGGAGGAGGACCACTTTATGCAACCCATATGCTTCTGGAGCTTGACAATACCACGCTTATAATAATACAATAACTCATTAGTGTATTTACATAAGTTTCTAATAGTAAATTCGCATTTTTATTGTAATTAAACTACATATTTATGGTTTTCAGATTTTTCCCTTTACATGTGCTGTAAGACACCGCTTCTTGTCAAATTTCATGATTCTAGGTCAACGGGAAGTACCCTATAGGTTTTGATTCCCCTGTGAAATCGCAAAATAAGCGACATAAACGGTCATATCTTTTGATTGTGTTGACTTACAAGTTTGATTTTTTCACAGCTGAAAGAGACAGCAGACTCGAGTATTTGATATAAATTTCAACTTGTTACCTCTACGCGTTCCTGAGAAAAATGGTCTTGACAGACAGACAGACGGACAGACAGACAGACAGACAGACAGACAGACAGACGGACAGACAGACGGACAACAAAGTGATCTTATAAGGGTTCCGTTTTCGGTACGGAACCCTAAAAAGGAATGAAGTGTTTCATTTTAAAAGATTTTGCTTATTTTGTCGTCTCAGATGAAGCAATAAAGGCAAAAAAATCTGCGAAGTATAAACGCGTTATCAATAAAGTAAGTACTGTTGAATTTAAAGACAAGATGGTGGAAAGAACGGAAGAACGTAGCGATACTTTGGGAGGATTAGTGTATCTTATGTGCATGATTTTATTGCTGTTGAAGAAAAGTAACATACACCATTTGCTATAGATTTTTTTAAAGCCAGTACCATCTCCAATAAGAAAGATTTACCAAGTCCACGAAGTTACACAAGCAATGAAAGACGTTTATCAGTATATAGAAAACCTTTCTCATTTATGGTAATTTATGATTATCATGAAGATTCGCAATTTACATCAGCAGAGCTTAGAAATGTATGTACGCAATGATAAAACAATCATTACTAAACTACAACAGAAGTATTTAAGAGATATAATAATTACGCAATTGCATAATTTATTATCCACAGCTTAAAAATGCAATTAAAAAAGCACTCCTCAAGAAGAACGGTTACGAATAGTCGAAGCCGTTGCGGCATTTATTAGGGAAGATATTCGTTAAAACGGTGTAATACATTGGGATTCAAGACCCTGCGCTAAGGTACGTATGGCTGAGCGGAGCGCTCAACCATACGTACGTGCCATATGTACATACGTAGCGTGGATCACGCTCTGCGCTCTCTATATCAAAAACGGTTAGACGTACAAAAAAAGGTTTCAGATGAAATTTGTAGAGAATTTTATTCTCTACAACTTCTATAATAAATGCAGATACTATAAAAGGCAGAGAAAACGAGATATTCTCAAAAAACTTATTTTTGCGACCTTTGACCTTGAATATCTAAGGATGCTCACATGTTGGCATATGTGACTTTTGACACAACACTTTTAATGCTAAAATAAAGGTTTATACAAAAATTCTACTTTTTCCGTTAGATTCCGGGGTTGATCTTTTTTCATGACTGTACTATAAGCATTTTTGCAACAAAATAATTTGTGGGAAACAAATATTAACACTAAGTCGACGAGAACATAAAATCCTCGTCATCCAATTTCATCTCAAAAACTCAAATATTTTAAAATTTTGAGATGTTTAAACGCGGCGATTTTCGCGCGATCTGTTGATGACGTCAATTGCCACTGATAGTTCAGTCCAGTGGTCCCCAACCCTAAGCCCGCGGGCACCGTGGCGCCCGCCGACCGTTTTACGCCTGTCCGCCGCAAGTAAACGTAACCAAAATAGCAGCATATTTTGCAGAACTTATTCAAGAACAGAAGAACTGGAGCTAGAAATTTTGGACCTTCAAAACGACATTTTCCTAAAATCCAATGTGTCTGATGAGTACTTCTTGAAAAGAATAAAATGCCCGCCGCTCGACCGGCTTTCTAAAATATACTCTTTAGTGGTAAAAGGTTGGGGATCCCTGGTTCAGTCCATTGTTTACTACAGTTGTTTTCATTTTTAACTTGACGTTTTTGACATTTGTTTTCTTACCAAATAACCTACAAATGTAAAAAATACGGACTTGTTTATATGGGTAACATACCATAATAATCTGCTAGAGAAGGACGAGAGAAGTAGACAGAAAGCTGAGAAAGTACGCGACACCCAAACATCAAGCAACAGCCGGATGCCAGCAGTTGTTGTGACAACCCAACGGCGTCTTCTGAAATTAAGATGAGGATACGAAACTGATCCAAACATCACGCAATAGCCGGATGGCTTCAGTAAGTTTCGACAACTCAACGGCGTCTTCTGAAATTAAGGGAAGAAGGCGAAATCGACCCAAATATCAAGCAATATCCGGATGACTGCAGTAAGTTGCAACAACCCAACGGCGTCTTCTGAAATCTAGGTAAGGAGACGAAACTGACCCAAATATCAAGCAATAGCCGGATGGCAGTAATAAGTTGCGACAACCCAACGGCGTCTTCTGAAATTAAGGGAAGAAGGCGAAACCGACCCAAATATCAATAGCCGAATGACTGCAGTAAGTTCCGACAACCCAACGGCGTCTTCTGAAATCTAGGGAAAAAGATGAAAGTGACCCAAACATCAAGCAATAGCCGGATGGCAGTAGTAAGTTGCGACAACTCAACGACGTCTTCTAAAATTAAGGGAAGAAGGCGAAACCGACCCAAATATTAAGCAATAGTCGTATGACTGCAGTAAGTTGCGACAACCCAACGGCGTCTTCTGAAATCTAGGAAAGGAGACGAATCTGACCCAAATATCAAGCAATAGCCGGATGGCAGTAGTAAGTTGCGACAACCCAACGGCATCTTCTGAAATTAAGGGAAGGAGAAGAAACTCGCAGGAGGAGGGAGGGCTCACTTGAAGCACGTGTTAAACGATAATGAGTGGAGCCAGACGGAAGGGTTTTAGTGGATATGCTGGCCACTAAGAACTTGGACAGAGAACCCCACACAGCACACAGATATGCGCGCAAAAACGCATTTCCTCTCCCCCTCTAGAAAAAAAGATACACTAAACGCGGCGGAGAGCGATTAATCCAGTTCTGCCAGGAAAACAACTTAAACATTGCAAATACGCTATTTCACCATCACATCATGCCTGAGCATACATGGAAATCACCAGGATATAGATATAGAAACCAAATCGACTATATAATGTTTAACTGAAGATGGAGATGCTCCATCCTGAACTGGAGCAGACTGCGGATCTGACCACAAGCTCCTTGTAATGCAATTTAAAATTAGATTTAAAAATATCTATTACCATCGCAATATAAGCAGAATGTTTGAAACTGCCGGAGAGCAATTCCAGCAAGAATAGGAGGACAAACTTATAAATGAAAAGGACGAAATACTTAATACCGCAGATTCCAATCTAGAGTGGGAAAAACTTAAAAAACGCATGGAAGAAACACAAGGGCCAATACAACACCGTAGCCGATCAACAAAGCAAGCAAATAAACAGTGGGTCTCACACGAAACTGTAAGTACAGTAGAGCAAAGAGGAACCTGAAACGAAGAGGACTAGTGACAGAGGAAGGTAAGGATAACTACAGATGGGTTTCCAGGAAGATTCAAAGACAATGCAGACAAGATGTACAGTTGTTTATCCAGGGAGATTCAAAGACAATGCATCCAAGATCGAAACAACTATATTAGCAGGATCTGCAGGGAAATAACCATAATAAAAACGACACTGGTGACTAATACATAAAAGTAAGGGACTTGACAGTTCTAAACTAAAGCGCTCTCCATAGATGACGAGAATGGTAATATTCTGTGAGAAGATCATAATGTCAGAGAAAGTTGGAGACAATACTGCGAAAAACTATACAATGACGACACAACAACAACAACAAGGAAACACACCTGAATCATAGAGCAGGAACCGAATGTTTTGAGAACTGAAGTAGAGGAAGCCATAATGCATCTGAAATTGAACATAGCCCCAGGAACTAATCGTGTTAGTGTTGAAAACCTGAAGGGGACAGCGGCGTAGAAATAATACTGAACATATGCAACAGGATCTGGTAAAGTGAATATTGGACGAAGGGTTGGTGTACGTCAATATTCGTCCCAAGTTGCAAAAAGGTTCCACACAAAAATGCGAAAATTACCGAACAATATCCTTAACATCGCACGGAAGCAAGATCCCTGCGGATAATGGACCAGAAGCTACTAGGAATGCCAAATCTCACCAGAACAAGCAGGATTTGTGAATGGCCGAGGCACAAGGGACCAGATATTCAATACTAGACAGCTAATAGAAAAGACAAGAGAATTTAACGCGCCTATACCTCTATGTTTTGTGAACTACAAAACGGTCAAATGTGTAAGATGGAAAGACAAGTCTTTAGTACTGAAGAGTAGTACTGAAGGAAATAGGAGTTTCAGACCACCTAAAGTACAACCTGTACACCAGAAGCGAAGCGATTATCAAACTGGAAAAAAGAACTTCACGCCATTTCATAACATAGAAAGGAGTGCGCAAGGGGTGCAATCTCTCACTTAGACTGTTCAGCTCATATGGAGAACATATAATGAGACGGGCACTAGACACAAAAATAAACGGGAAAAAAATAAACAACCTAAGATATGCCGACAGTAACACAATAATAACCAAGAACGAAGACGAAATGATTCCTGCATCTCGTCACACGTGAGAGGCGAGCTGTGGGAAGAGACACCAAACAACATCAACGTAGACAACACTAAAATCATGGTAGTGGACAGGGCTAACACAATACAACTCACGGATCGACTTAATTTCATTGAAACAGTCGAGAGCTTTACATATCTAGGACCTTTAATTTACAATCGCATTACAATCACACGAACGGCTATAACACATCTTACAAAGATCTGGAGAGACAGACAGATAACCAACAACCTATTTAGTTTTGACCTTAGTCAAAGCACTTGTATTTTCGATATTTTCGTATGGCACTGAATCCTGGACCATAAGAATATCAGACACACATCGAATAGACGCCTTTGAAATGTGGTGCTAGAGAAGGATGGTGCTTATACCATGGACAGCAAATAGGTACAGTACATCAATATTTAACGAACTCGATATGAATATACATGCCGCAAGCTTATTTTGCAATATTTTGGCCACATCACTCCCAAATGACAAGATAACTTAAGAAAACTGATCGTCCAGGGACAAAGAGCGAGAGGCAGATCTTAATCACGATGGATTGATCAAATAAAACACAACACAGGACAGCCAATGAACAAAAGTCTCAGAGCAGCATAAGACCGATAGAAATTGAAAAACCGGGTCTGCAAAGCCAACTGAACATAAATATGATCCAATAATGTCAGGATACTTCAGCTGTGAAATGACGACCAAGAAGAAGCCAAAATACTAACAACTCGTTTCAATTGCTTGAATGACTAGCATTAGTTTACTTCAGCTTAGATAATTGTTATTTTACGTAATTTCTGTTTAAATGCAATAATTATTGTAATGGATTAAGAAAGCCTGTCGATGCGGCAATATTGGAAAAAGGTTAATTTGCGAATCTATTGGCACTATTAATCACGATCTGTGCAAAAATCTCCACTTCACTTTCGCCTGTGTTTGCACACAGAGACTTGGAGCAAGTACTGGGGATTCGTTTCGTCTCCGTGTTGCAACAAAATGCCGATAATAAAGTAAAATATAAAAAACGGTTTTCTGTAAAGTTTAATGAAGCGGGAAAGCAATTAATAACCAGATGTGGAATATAATTGCAAGAGTGTTTCTAACGGAAATCGTTTCAGATCGTAAATTAAATTGTTGTTCTGTAGCGGTTTGTCGAATCATTTTTGTGCGCAAAATGACGTGTGTTTGGATTTTTTTGCTGTAAATGCTGTGCCATAACAGGAAATTGCCATTAGTTTGTCACTATTAAATTGCCTCTAGTCGACACTCAGCGTGTCATTGCATAAGACATTTTCCATCTACACCATAAGTTCAACCGGATCCCGAAAACTTGCTCAATCTATTCTACTTTCCCTAACGATCTGCACTACATTTTTCTTACACATTGCTATCCGTGTCAATTAATTTTATAGTTGTACAATTTATTAAAGAAAAATGTAAACAAAGTTATACGATTTAATAGATGAAATTATGGTACTATAAGACTGGATGTGGAGGACAGCTTTAACTGCAGTTGGAAGCTGAAAGACTAGACAATTTAAAATTTCTCAATTTCCAAATAGTTATGAAATCTAGATCCTGTAAATACTAATTTAGAATCTACAAACTAATTGCAACTACGCAAATTAAAACTTGGTTATCTAGTTAAACTAATTAAGAGTTTATTTACGTATCTATGACGTATCTTAGATGTATCAAAGATAGAAAAATTCTATGATTCTTGATGTAGCTGGAATAATTTAAGATTTACAGATAAATATTTTAGGAATAATTTAAGATTTACTCAGATCAGTTTAAACATTGTGGATTGTTAATAGCTAAATCTTAGACAGGCAAATGAAATCTAAGATAATATATCTAGCTGGAGTAATTTAAGATATATAGAGAGACAAATTTACTCTGCTTAGCTAAGACCTTAGACTATATGAATTGTTACATGAATCACAGAAAAAATAAATCTAAGATTCTTGATCTAGTTTGAATAATTTAGGATTTACAGACAGCTAAACTTATTCTGACTAGTTTAGACTTTATCAATTGCTTGCTAAATCTTAGACAGACTACCCAATTCTAATATAATTAATACAGCTGGAGTAATTTAGGATTTACCGACAAACAAACTTACTATGACTAGTTTAGACTTTATCAATTGTTTGCTGAATCACAGACAGACAAATTAAATCCAAGATTATTGATCTAGTTGGAATAATTTAAGATTTACAGAGCGACAAACTTACATTGATTAGTTTAGATTTTATGAGTTGCTAGATGAAGCATACTAAATCTAAAAAAAATGATCTAGTTGGAGTAATTAAAGATTTACAGATAAATTAACTTGACAAGTTTAGAATTTCGTAATTGTTACCTGAATAACAGACAAAAAATAGGATTTGCGGACAAAACAAACTTATTCTCACTAGCTTAGTCTTTCTGGGTTGTTAGCTGAATTACAGACAAACTAAATAGAAGATTCTTGAACTATATGGCCATTGATTTAGAATTCACAAACAGAAAAACTTATTCTAAACTAATTTAGACTTTATGGGTTGATAGCTAAATCACAGACAAAGAAACACTATAAATCTAAGATTCTTGATCTTGTTTAAAACCCTTTCGAGACGAGATAATACGTCCCAGAGCAAATTGTATGTACACTGGGACAAACGCACCCAAATATAGGTCTAATCTGACAAGTTCAGTCCCGTAAAGATGTATGCATACAGATCTCATACAATTTACAGCGTATTACGTTATAACCTCAATTACTAGTGTGTTCTTCGTGTAGTCGCCTTGCAACTTCAGTGAATTATATTACTTTTCGAGTGCGTTTTTAAAGTTATGTGTTTCTACGAAAAGGTAAGTCGTATATATTATAAAACGCATCATTGTGCGGTGGGTTAATATGCCCCAGTAGCTCTATAAGTCGATTTATTTTTAATCTCAGAATGGATAGAAAAAGAATACTATCTTGAAAAGAAGTTGAAGAAATTGCCGAAAATATAAATCTACTTGATAATAATCCATATCAATGTTCTAGCGAAGATGATCCTGACTGGGTTGAAAGTGAATCTGATGAAGAAGATAAAGGTGAATTGGATGACGACAACAATTCTAATTCAGATAATGGTGAGGTAAAAATTGGAAATTCTAATTGATGTGAAGGTGATGCTGAAATTAGAACAAACCAAGATCCTGTTCCCCAAGTGCTACATCGAAAGTTTTATGGTCTCCAATTATTCCAAATTATGTTCCACGAATTAAAATTCCAACTATTAGGAATCCTGAAGTGCTTTTACAAAACGTTAATTCTCAGCCTGATAAACTAGACATATTTTGATTTTTTTTTTACAAAGAATGCATATATGTTTATTGCCCATTGCACTAACGAAGGAAAGAAAATTTTGGAGTAGAAAACCAAGAAAAAATTCAAAACAACTTAGTTTTCTGAGATTATGTTGGTAACTGGTGTTACGATTATGATGGCTTACAATTCATTACCAAGTCAAAGCTGCTATTGGTCTCAATATCCATAAATGGGCAATACTACTATAAAAAAATGCCATATCACGTGATAGATTCAAAATATTGATGTCCAAATTATATTTAATCTACCAGAAAAAGCACAAAACTGCAGCAAAATATATTATATTGAAGAACTTTTGGTATGTTTCAAGCATACGTTTCAAAAAGGTGGGGCAGATGCAGTATTTTAATCAATCGATGAAAGTATGGCCAAATTTGGCATATGGAATTTGCATAGGAACAAGAAAAAAGATTCCTAAAGTAAATTCAAAATTGGACTGCAGTCAAGTTGAGTTTCTTTGTACGGTTGACGGAATAACATTCACTAAATGGCAAGATACTAAACAGGTATTAGCACTAAGCAGTTGTCATGGGAATAAAATGACTGAGGTTTAAAGAATGCAAAAAAATGGGGAAAAGGCTGCTGTGAAATGTCCAGAGATAATCGAAGTTTATAGCAAATATATGGGTGGAGTGTACCTCACCGATCAATTGGCGGCAGGCCTCTACGAATTTGACTGGAAATTTCAAAAATGGTGCAAGAAGGTTTTTTACAAACTTTTGATAATAGCAGCAGTAAATTCCTACTTTATTTTCAATAAGACCAGACGAAAGAAAGGAATATTGATAAATTTTTTGGTAGGTTTAGCTTATTGAAAACGGTAAAAAAACGCAAAAGTGGTCATCCGCGGGAAGGCCATGCAAACGACAGTAATAATTTGTAAATATTGGTTACCATATGCCAATAATACAGAAACAACGTAATGCCAAACGATGCTTTAGATGCTCAAGCTTGAAAATTGAGAAATGGACAACAACCATTTGTTCTACAGGTCAAGTTGGACTTAATAACTGTTTCACTCCTTACAATGCTAAATAACCTGTGCTACTATATATTTTGTGGTATGCTATTATAATAAATTTAGTTTTCTTACCAAGACAGACTGTTTTCTTTCAAATCTATTGGGATATATAATCCCATCATGAAAGACTATTGGAACTATATATTCCATACTAAAAAGTATGATTACTTTATATTGAAAAATTGTCGATATACAAAAACCTTCATAAATATACTTATTTTTGCGCATTAAAGACAAAAACTCTAAAATTCACCATTGAAAAAAAAAACTCGTCTCTAAAGGGTTAAAAAATTTAAGATTTACAGACCCAAAAACATTTTCTATTAGAACATAAACATAATTATTAGAACATATAATTTTCTTCAGCCCAACTGGTCTAGTTTGTAGGCTGTCTGGATTATGTTGAATTAAAATTTATTTTATCAAAAATCTAAATTTTCATTAGAATGCCAAAAAAAACAGAATGTTTCAACAGCTCATCTTAATTGCTTGAATGACCCATTTAGACTTATTTAGACTAATTTAGACTTTATGAGTTATTAGCTGAACCCAACACAAATAAACTAACAATAAATTTAAGATTTTTGATCTAGTTTTAACAATTTAAGTTGGACTCCCTCCAACTCCTTTACCCAACTAATTTACACACAGACAAAAGAGTAGGTTATTTTAGACTTTTTAAATGGTCAGTTAAATAACAGACTGACAAACTAAGATTCTTGATGTAGTTGAACTAATTTAAGATTTGTAGAGAGACAAACACAATCCTACTAGTTTAGACTTTCTAAATTTTTAACAAAATCACAGACAAAGAATCCAAATCCGAGATTCTTGATCTAGTTAGATATATGTAGGACACACAAAAGGATAAATATACCCCAGATAATGCAGACTTTGTAAACTATTAGAAGAATCGCAGCTAAACAATTGATATCTAAGATTCTTCATCTAGTTTGACATTTACAGACAGACAAACTTAGTCGAGCTAGTTATATATAACTTAGATTACTTACGGTAATTGGGTAATTCTCGGTGAGTTTCATCCTGTAGACGCCTTTGGTAAACTTGGGAGACAAGTCGTCATTATCCAGCACAATAATTTTGACTGTGGCATTTGTCGTTCTTGGTGGAATTCCGCGATCCTGCAAAGCATAACAAATCAAATAAACGTGTTTTGTTTTATCCTGTTGAATAAGTTGCATGACATTTGTTAACTAGACTAGTGCAGATTAAAGCAGACTAGACAAGACTGGACTGGACTAGACCAAACTAGAGGAGACTAGACCAGAACTAAACCGGACTAGACCACACTAGACTAGGCTAGACTAGACTAAACCAGACACGACCAGATAAGACCAGACAAGACCGGACAAGACCAGACAAGTACAGGCAAGAAGAGACAAGACCAGACAAGACGACACAAACCAGAAGAAGAAAAATATAGGAGACATCTTGTTGATTTTAAAACGATTGATTCCGAGCAGTGTGACAGTTTTAAACGTTTATGGATAGAAATCAGGGTGTCGCGTAAGAAGTATTGCGTTGGAGTAATATACTGCCCACCAAACTGCAATCATTATCAATGATATTATACACAATTTTGAAGAACAACTATTTTATTACAAACTCTTATGCGATGAGGTGTGGGGGATATTAATATTGATTTGCTCGTTATGGAAAGTAATGTTTGCACTAAATTGTATAAAATGTTAGGTGAATTAGATCTCAGACAAATTATCTCCGGATGACAAATTGAAAATTTTAGTTTTTATTTTCATATTTAAAAGTTAATATTGTTCCCTGATGATGGCTGATTTTTAATAGAAAAGAGCCGAAACTAGTTGATAATAATAGTATTTATTAATCTTTTTGAAGTAAATCTTAAAATATATAAAACACAGTCGGGTTTGAATTTTGGCTTTTAAAAACTCAAGAACGGCTGGTCCGATTTTTATGATTTTTGATTTTTTACATGTGCATCCACCCCTGCTATTATAGTTACCTACAATTAAAATTTTGGAAAAATTCACGAGAAAAGGTAATAATAATGAAAATGATTCATATTCTCATTTTTTTATGGAAAGCCGCATATATTCGCACAGTCAAAGCTACTTAAGCTATAAATTAAGCTATGCCAGTAGATGGCGCTTTTCATTCCCCATTAATAAACGTCATCCACATGATTTATATTTGGCGGTGTATCATGAAAATGGTCAACGAGTTTTCAACGCATTAAATGTTGCTCAACGTGCTGAAACACCTCCAGCGACAACATTGAGAAGTTTGTTTTTTATTTGCCAAAGCGATCCATTTGCACGAACGTTACTCTACTCTTAAGTGTTTGTTCACGTTGGAACGCGCGGGCGCGGTGACGGGTGCGCGCGCGGTAGACGTGGCGAGTTCGTATTCACATTGGCCGCCAGGGTTTTGCACGAGTGTGACCTGTTGTCAGGTTAGGTTAGTATACTAGCCTAAGTTTAAGTTTTGGTTAGTATACTAAGCTGTACAGTACTAATAAACTCTTCTGTATTGAATGACATGATGAAAACATGCAATCGTTTCTAGCGATAAGTTTGTACTGGTTGAACTTCTACTGACGTCGCGAGTGAATCGCGCGTTCCGCCACTAGTTCGACGTGAACACACACAAACATCTCACGTGTTTGATATTGCCGCGAGCGCCCCGCGCGCGCCAGTCGCTAGCTTGCCCGCTACTTAGACCGCACGTGCGTTTCGTACGTGAACACTTCGATATTACGCCATATATTTGATATTTCGTGACCGCGCCCGCCAGCGCGCCCGCGAGTCAACATGGATGAGCACTAATGTTCGTAGGCCGACATCCTTTGAATCACTTCGATCTGTGCAGCAATGGTGCAGTGTGCCCAACATTTCGTGCTGCATGTCAACAGCTCAATTAGCTTGAAAACGAAATTCACTGGGACATTACAATAGCTGAATCAGTTCTGTCCAAATCAGATACGCTATCTCCAAATCAGATACGCACATTATTTATTTTGTTATCATTATTTCGATATGTTTCCGATCGAATCCATTTGAACTGTGAAACAAGTACAAGGATGGCATGTGAGAAGATATTTTACATCGAATTCGTGTCACTTCAAGGAATCCCGTCCTCGAGGTGAATGAGGAAATACATATCCAGGCCATGCTTTTGATAGAAGACATGTGTTACCTCATGTGCGGCAGTTCGTTAGTAAAGTTAGGAACGCCAACGCCAAATCGTATGAATCTATGAACGACGCTTTCAATCGCGAATCGGAACATGAATGTGAATACGACCGAGATGCATCGAATCAGTTTAAATGAGTGTACCACTGTTGAACTCAATACAGTATGATTTGTACAATAAGTTAATGAAGGCAATTGATGATGGAAATGGTGGTTTATTTTTTCTCGATGCGCTCGGTGGAAAAAACATTCATCATGTCATTGATTTTAGCCACTGTTCGTGCGAGATCCGAAATTGCCGCAGCAGTTGCTTCTTCAGGTATAGCGGCCACGTTTGCTAGAAGGATGCAGAACGGCTCAATCAGCTTTTAAATTACCGTTAAACCTTTAAACGACTGAAACACCCATATGCAACATTGTGAAACAATCGGCAGTAGCGTCGCTAGCGTCGGTCAATCGGGCGAATGCCCGGGGCCCACGGGCTAGGGGGGCCCCCACAGAGGCTGCGGGAGGCCCCCATTTTGGGACCCCCCCCCCCACATTTTTTGCTGAAATTAAAGCAAGGAAACTCAATTTTGTTTTTCTTTTATATTAATATATTATTATATTATATTTCTTCTATACATATATTCCTTTCTTGTATGTATTAAACTTTAAAGAATTTATTTGTTTATTCACTTTTTTTATTTACTGGGGGCACCGTCTCAATATATATGCCCGGGGCCTCAAAATCCAAACGACGGCGCTGACAATCGGCAATGGCCAAAGTGTTAATAAAGTGTTAAAGCAAAGAAAATTATCATATGTGATGAATGCACAATGGCGCACAAACGTTCATTGGAAGCACTAAATCGAATCATGAAAGATCTGCGCAATGACTCAAGATGTTTTGGAGGCGCAATGATTCTACTGTCTGGTGATTTCCGGCAAACACTACCAGTAATTCCAAGATCCACCGCTGCCTAGGAAATAAACGCTTGCTACTTCAAATCATCTACTCTGTGGCGCTATATTAAAAAAATTCAGCTGACGACAAAGATGCGAGTGACATTGCTAAATGTTCTATCTGCCGAAGATTTCTTCAAGCAATTGTTGTCATTCGGTAATGTCCATCTTCCCGTCGACGAAACGAACGGATTGATTTTGTTTCCACATTTTTTTTTTCAATTTCGTCTCAACTAAGGACGAGCGCATCAACAAAGTTTTCCCGAACATTATTCTTAATTACAAAAATTAATATTGATTGAGTGAACAAGCAATTCGACTTTTGAGGTTTGGGCTTTTTTTATACGTCGTACCTTACGCGAGGGAGTGGACGGTCTGTCCACTCCTTCGCGTAAGGTACGACCCTTGTAAGGTATAATCCGGTCTGGATTATAGTCACATCTATTATGTAATCGTGTACGATTTGGTTACCAGATATCGATACGCGTAACATTTGAATGACTTTAATTCAGCTAATAAGATATTTTTTATTGATTATAGATTCTGAGGCGATACGAAGTTTGCCGGGTCAGCTAGTAAAATATAAATAAACAAAACAAAAATATTAAAAACTTCAAGATGGCCATATACACAAATAATGTAAATTATGTCCGAACCCACACGACTGTCCAGATATATCAGTACGTTAATTGATGTAGATATTTGCTCTAACGCGATAGAGATATCAAGTAGCGGCGTACAATATAATCACAATTTACCAACTGACCACGAAATTATTTATTGCTGTTTTAAAGGACCAAAAAGAAGAGTTATGTCCAATTTTCTGACTTTGACCAACTTCTAAATTTGACCAATTTTCAAGACATTCAGAGATTTTCGACGGTTCAATCGCAATCTTTTCGATGAGGACCCGAAAAACTTACCACTTGATAATATCATTTACATTTTTGATATAGATGAAAATTTAATTCGATTTTGGTGTTTAGCTTCTACGAAGGATGTCCTTTAATATTGGTGATACCATACTAATTATTGATACAATCAAATAAACTTTAAAATTAAATGGGAAATGCAGCCTGAATATATAAATATATTCGTAGCCTGTTCGTAGCTCTATAATATTAAAACTTATTAAGTCTAGAAAACAAATCCCATGTTGAAACAACTACTCACTTGCTAATACCATGAATGGGATGTTGAGGATGTTGCAGGATGTTGAATACAACAGACATTTGCATGTTATTATCAGCCCCAGTGACGTTTGGTGACATGAAAATGTACTGTATATCATGCAAATGTCTTATATGATATCGTTTATTGAAACAGATTTAGCGTAGATCAAGATTGGCTGGCTATAGATAAAGTAGAATTATTAATTGAACGCTCTAAGTTTAATTTCTAGCTCACCATGGAACTCTATATAGAGCATAATTTATCCTGCATCAAATATGCCTTGCTATAGATTAAGCCTGAAATAAAATTTCCATCATCAATCAGCCTTCGACGTCCAATGCTGGACAAAGGCCTCACTCATAGCTTTCCACTGTTGTCTGTCTTGATCCGCCTGAATCCAGTTGGTTTCAATTCTTCTTAAAACCCTTCGCACGGTAGGTTGGGTGTTGGGTGTACTACACCCAACCTACCGTGCGAAGGGTTTTAAGAAGAATTGAAACCAACTGGATTAGGATAAATTGGTCAATATTTTAGATATTAATCGTTAGAACCGGCTGTGAATCTCAGTAGCTGCGAAGAGTGGTAAGGAAATGCCGATTGTCAGGACACAGTCGACCGCCACTTCACGAATTATTTTGACAAGGTCAAAGGTGTTAGCGGGTGAGTTACACCCACCTTAAGCTCCGTGTAACAAATTTCGAACTAGCATTTGTAGCGACTACGGGCCGCTACAAACGGTCCTTACAGGTATGGATTAAGGATTAAGAAAAATCCCACTAAGAATTCAAAAATTCCACAGTGGGTATTTTACGATGGGGTTTGTTTTATAATCCCGTGAACGATGCAAATTAAGTAATGGATATTTTACGATCAGATCATATGAACAATACCCCATGAACAATTCCAGAAAATCAAAATTTAGTCTTTTAGACGCAGCCGAGGTTTCTTCTGGCGATTCCGATAGTGAAATCGATATCGATAAGATTAGTTAAAGAAGCTGTGAAAGTGATACAAAGCAGGAGATGGACGTCGAAGGAGAAGAGTCAAGGTTGAATCGGAGAAAAATGAAAGCGAATATGAAATGAAAGCGATAACAAGATATTTGTTGGGAAAGAAAAGCACAAAGTGGTCTTGTCGCACTTAAAAACGGGCGCCAAGATAGTACTTATCCCTATTATGAGTAATAAAAGCAATTATGCCCTCACTCATAACAAGATTTGCTATGATCTTTGTCTTGGAAAAGTTCATTTTCAATCCAACATCAGAGCATGGTTTATCCAATTCATGGAGCATTTGTTCCTCTTCTCCTAGATTTTCGGTTGTTGGGATAATGTCATCTGCGAAGCGAAGATGACTGAGTTTACGACCGTTTATGTTTATAACCTATCTACCAATCGAGTTTCTTGAAAGCGTATTCTAGAACTGTTAAGGATAGTTTTGGAGACATGGTAGCTGCCTCTCTCACTCCTCTTCCGGCATTAATGCGGTTGCTGTTGTCATGTAATTTGACAAAATTGACTAGCTATAGATAAATCAGCATTATAAATAGAATGTTCTAAATTTTATTTCTAGAATGTAATACTAACTCTATATAGAGTACCTTATTATAAGACTATAATATAGCTTATATAATATACCTTATTATAGCTTAATCGATATAGTGTTTATTACAAGATATTGATATAAAACTGGAGACTAGACGAACAAAACTAGATACACTAGACTAGGCAGATCAAATGCGACAAACAGGACTAATCAGACAGATGCAATTAGATTAATAAAAAAAAATGTCTGCAAATTTTTGTCTCTGGAGGGTGCTAATAATTTCACAAAATTAATTAATTTTCGAGCAAAATGACGAATCCCCCCAGTGTGCAACACGTTCGTTCGGCGAGTTTTGCGTTTTAGAAAGCGCAATTAAAATTGATTACAATAATCTCGTGGCGACGCTCATAAATAATTCAAAAATGAAGGAGGAAAAAACCAACGGAAGTAAAAAACGACTTTGTTATAATCCTGCGAAAAAATCCTGCGACTCCTTTGTGTTTAGCCTGTGAAAGTTGGAATTTATTTTTAATTTTAACATAGTCTAGCAATTATGTAATATTCTGTTAAACACATGTTAATGACAGGACCAGACAAGACCAGGCAAGACAACCAGGCAAGACCACCAGACAAGGTCTTGTCTAGTCTTTTCTGGTCTTGTTTATTCCTTATCTGGTCATATAAGAGCAGACAAGACCAGGCAAGACCAGACAAGACCAGGCAAGACCAAACAAGACCAGACAAAACCAGACAAGACTTAACAATACTAGACAAGACCTATCTTGCTTGGCCAGTTTTGTCAATCTATTCTTGTTTCTTGTATGTTTAGATTTGTGTAGCTAGTCTTGTCTGCCTAGTCTAACCTGTCTACTCTTGTCTATCCAATCTTGCTAGACAATTCATATTTCTTTAGTTATGCCAGTTTAATCTTGTCTGTTTAGTCTCGAATGTCTATTCTTGTCTATCTAATATTTTACTACATATTAAGAGTTTCAATTCAGTCGGCACTTTTATCCGACTACGTGGAAAACTCACTTTTAACAACATTCGCGTTACGTGGGGCATATGATGGAGTCGCGTCGTCCCCGGCGACGACAAAAATTCTCCTGGCAACCCCCAAAAAACGCGCATTAAATAAATGTGGGGGCAAATCGATCCGGATAATAATATTCATACGATAAATCCCAAAATAAGAAACGTAATAAATTTGAGATTCGTGACTTGTTCGACTCCTTGCGTAGTGATATTGCATATGTTACAAACACAATGTTTTAAAAAATGAGTTACAATGTCTTAATAAACAGAAACGATGATGCATGGTAGATAATTAAATATTTGATCTATGAATAGGATGTTTGCGACCGTTACTACGTGGTATTCCATATTTTCAATTTAATGTATGTAATCTATCATTTTTTTGAAGAAAAAATCTGAAGTCTGGCGTGAAAAACAAATGCCAGAAGAGTGAGGGGTTAAAACGTAGGGGTTACATGCCCTTTACACAAAAAATGTGATCAGTTGGTATGCAGTAACTATCCAGCTATTACACTACTAAACACTGCTTATAAAATACTGTCACATATCCTGATATCTCGCATAAGGACGTACGCAGAACCTAGAATCGGACAATACCAATGTGGTGTTACGCATACAATATCGACACGTTCCACCTTTTCATTGATTTTAAGGCAGCTTATGATAGCGTTCTAAGACTAAAGTTATACCAAGCTATGAATGAGCTACACATTCCAAAAACCTTAATTGAATTGGCAAAAACGACAATGTCAAAAGTTGTGTGCCACGTAAAAATACAGAATGTAACCTCAGATTCATTCGAAACAACTGTAGGCGTGAGGCAGGGTGACGCGCTGGCGTGTCTCCTGTTTAACATAGCACTAGAAAAAGTAGTTCGAGACGCGGAACTGGATACTAGAGGTACTATCTTTAATAAGTCATCACAGGCGCCGGCATACGCAGACGACATGGACCTGTTCCTCTAGAACTCTTCGAAAAGCAAAAGAAATCTTTGTAAATTTTGAGAATGCCGTAAGAAATATGGAACTACAAATAAATGCTAATAAGACAAAGTTTATGGCTGCCCCAAAAGAACGCAGGGCGAGAGACGCGGGCCAAAATATCACTATTTGAGAATATAACATCAGTGGATGAGTTCGTATATCTAGGAGCCTTGAAAAACCCGAGTAATCATGTCAGCAAAGAAATAAAAGCATATTGCTTGCAAATCGCTATTATTTTGGGCTGTCAAAATACTTACGTAAATCGAGCCTTTCGAGAAGCACAACGATCAGAATCTATAAGACGTTAATTGTACCAGTTTTAATTTATGGCGCGTAAACCTGGACCCTAACAATAGCAGATGAGACGTTACTATCAACATTTGAACGATAAAACTTAAGAAACATTTATGGTGCTCTCCAAGAGGATAACGTCTGGAGAAGAATATATAATTTTGATCTTTAAAACTTATACATAGGGTCAGGAAACAGAGACATAATAACAATCAAGATTGGCAGGTTAAGATGGGCAGTATATGTAGGTTATGGCAACAACGTGCAAACGCAAAGAAACTTTGAGGCCATACCAACCGGCAGTAGAGGCAGATGGAGACCAAGGCTGAGATGGAAAGACGGCGTTTCTGAGGATGCCAGAAAACTTGGTGCAGCTGACTGGAAGGTCCGTGACAGAGACCGGAAAGGATGGCGGACGAGGCTGGAGAAAGTCGAGGCCCTGTAGGGCTGTAGAACCACTGATGATGAATCTATAATTTTAGTTTGGTTTGGACCATACCAGAGGGTCAGAAAACCGAGACATAATAACAATCAAGTTTGGCAGGTTAAGATGGGCAGCATATGTAGGTTATGACAACAACGGTTATGACAAAGGATGGCGGACGAGGCTGGAGAAAATCGAAGCCCTGTAGTGCTGTAGCACTACGGATGATGAATCTATAATTTGAGTTTGGTATTTACATTAGCTTCTAAGAAGATCATTTATTTAAACAAATTTAGCTTGAATCACATACATGAATGACAGTGTATTAATAAACAAGAATGAAAATTGAGCAAATATACAATTCTATACTATTGCCCAGTTTAATGAAAGATTGTAAATACTAATGAACAAAGTACTAAGGAAGAGCCATACGCCAGGACGCGCCAACGCCTTGTTCGATTTAAACGGCCAATTTTAACTCATAATGGAACAACTTTCTGCCAGAGACCCTGAAACAACACACCCGTGGACTTCCAGGGGATACTAGATAAACCCAGGAGTTCTCTACCGATATTCTCAAGATTTGGATATCGAAGGAGCCCAGCTAGTGGTACCCACACACGATCGGCCCCGAATGTTGGAAGAGTATGACGACAGACCCAACTCTGCTCTGTCGAGAAAACTCTCCTACGCATCCCCCCTAGATATTTCTGGCCCGGCTTGCGAAGATACATAGCCGATTATATTTGGATGTCCATCGAACGACAGTGATACAAAGTTCTTAAGTAACCTAAAACACACCGGTCCACCCAAAACGTAGAAAAATTCAAATTGATGGTCACCAGCGAGTATGGAGCAAATCAACCGTGCCACAAGATTTAGTGAATCACAAACCTATAGAGAGAGTTAAAAAATACAAATATCTTGGGACCATTAACCATAAGAGATCTAGAGTCGCATCGAAAAAGCACGAGCTAGCTTTAATAAAAAGACGAAGATATTTAGAAACCACTACACGACCACACTACACCTTGAGGCGGTGGTGGCCTAGGAGCTAAGGTGTCAGATTACCAAACCGTAAGTCCCCAGTTCGAATTACGGTTGCAAATATAGAAAAATAAACCACCGCTTTCCTGTGCATGGCTCTGGCAAAGACATCAAAGTAAAATTTGCGTCGAAAAAACTCCCCCTAATAGTATCTCGCCATCCACGATAAAAACTGTAAGGGCTACCTCTCTCTCTTCAGTCCATAACCCTTCTGCAGAGTGAGGTGACATTTTGCTACGCTCGCAATGACTCCTCGCCAGCGCTCTCTATCTTGGGCAGATATTGGGCTCGACCTTTCCAAATTTTTCACCAGTTTTTCCATAGACGTTCTGCCAATCGCTATTGCCTTGCGGATTTCTTCCTCCGATCATCCTTTGTTGGTAACTACTGATCCTAGATAATCAAATTTTTCCACAACTGCAACCCCTACCCTTGCGTAAGGTTAAGACATCAAAACACAAGTATATGCAGGAGAGGTTAGGCCAAAGCCCATTTAGGGCTGTAGTGCTAAAGGAAAAAAAATAACTACACAACCATAAAGACAAAGCATAAATATTATGTTATGTATTCCCTGTGCTACTCTATGGTATGGAATCATGGACATTAACCGACAACATTAACAAAAACCGACCTGGCAATTAAGAAAATAGAAGCTTTCGCTATACCATCTAATACTAAGAATTTTATGGGTTGAACATGTAACAAATGTGGAAGTTTTACGCAGAATGGAAAAAGAGAAAGAACTACAATAAAAATCAGAAAACTTCAATATTTTAAGGAATAATTCAAGATATCAGCTTTTACAACTTGCTTTTACTACAAGGAACAGCCCCAAGGAAGTGATATGTAGGCAAAACAAGAATATCATGGTTGAAGAAATTAAGAACATGGTTCTAAATGTCATCTGCAGAGCTGTCTAGAGCCGCAGTCAACAAAATCAAAATTGGTAAAATCGCCAATATCCGGACTAGGGTTTTTGACGGTTTTTCAAATCCGGTTTCAAAAACCGTTTTTTAAAGAAAATTTGTTACATTTGGAAACCGGTTTTTACATTAAGAAAACCAGTTTCAAATAAATTAAATTATTGGGTAAAAATTATTTTTTATCTTCTTATCTTATTTGTTTGTTTTTATCTTTTTATATTATTTTTTATCTTTTTTATCTTTGTTCATTTTATGCAGTTGGATTAGGTTAGGTGCATTCTGCATATTAACAAGTGAAGGTATATTTAGATTTCTGTTAACTGAACTAAAAAATTTAAATACTGAAACAAGTTTGAAATTATTATGTGCTTTAGAAGAACGAATTCAAGAAAGAAGACAAGTAGAATTAGCAACTCCTTTGAAACATTTTCAAAATCCACTAAACATTTACAGTTTAGGAAAGAAATCTATGTGCACAAATATTGTCTAGAATATTTCCAAATTCTTATGTGGAAACCGATTCTTATGAAGAGCAAACCGAGAAACTACTCATTAGTGTAATGCATTTTAAAGGAAGCCATGTAACAATTCATTCATAACGTTCTGCAGAAAAACTAAAGAAAAACTTTCAAATCCAAAGAGCCTGAAAGCTAAAATTTTTGTTTGAATTTTCGTTATTTTGTGTAAGTAATGTGTTATCCTTATTTTTTTATATATTTTGACTGTGATATTGATTTAGTTTTTTGTTATTTTGTAAAAATAAAATAAAATATTTTTCTTTTATTCTATTTTTTTGACAAAAATTCAAAAATCCGCTAAAACCGGTTTTTTTGAAATTTGGAATTCGAGAACCGGTTTTTCCAAAAGTAGGTTTTTCTATAAACGCTAATCCAGACCGTATAGATACTTAAAGAGTATGAAGAGAATGTATTGCTAAACATTCTTGTATGTAATCTTTATTGCTGACTTTAGTGATGCCGTTTCAAAGCAAAAATTATTTTTAAATTTTTGCATTTGTCTAAGCAATATCTCTGCACTAGCACAGTATCACTTCTCTTGATTAGCATTCCTCTTGATACTGTCGTTTGCATAGAAGATTTTAAAATTGAATAAAAGCTAATTACAACATACAACAATTGCTACATATAGATGTATGTTTGTGAGTCATTGAGCAGATTAATCCCAACACATATAAAACTTAGTAATTTGGCAATTATTTCACTCTTGCACACAGACAACATCAAAAATATTCATTGCAGCAACTCCTTTTATACTGCCATCTAATTTTGATTAGGAAAATGGGGGTTAGTTAATTCACTTTTACTCCATTTTTGCAATAAAATTAAAAACATTTATGACACAAACACAACTTGGGCAAAGCTTATGCCTTAGTCCGGCCTGAATGCCTCATATTCGTGTTCATTATTTTCCATCGCCCAAATGTCTGGACCCTAATAGGGAATATGCATCAATTTTTTTTATTTGCCTAATTCACTTTTTTCTTCGTTTTATCATAGTAAAAAATATAAATACTGTTGTAAGTGTTTCAATTAATTTAAAAAAGAAATATAAAATACGATTAAATTTTACCTGATCGAAACGCATCACCATTGGTCATAGTTATGTGACGTGCATGTAAATATTTAGCGGCCTCGACTTTTACAGATGTAGGTAGGGTGGACTATACACCTCGATAGGGACTTTATCAAACACTTTATCTGGTATACTTATAATAGTGTTTTTGCATTCCGGCACTATACAATATCTATAAAATGTTTTGTTTTGCTCTTTCTAATTTGCTTTTAAAAAATGTTTTGCTTTTTCCATTATCGAAATAGCAAATTCAAATTGAAAATCTTTAACTGTCTATGCATAAATGGGAATGCTATAAATGGTAGCGTTCATCCCATTTATCGCACGCTTTGGATGACGTCGCATAATACATGACATTCAGTGTTGCATAGCATATTTGCGTAGACAGTTTAAGGTTTTCGGTTTGAATTTGCTATTTCGATAATGGAAAAAGTTAACAAACCTTTTTATAGATATTGTATAGTACCGGAATGCAAAAACACTATTATAAATACACCAGATAAAGTGTTTGATAAAGTCCCTATCGAAGTGTATAGTCCACCGTACCTACATCTGTGAATATCGAGGCCGATAAATGTCAACGTGCACGTCACGTAATAACCAATCGCAAATTTTGTACTTTTTGATCTAAATTTTTGGAATTAAATACAAACTAAATGAGAAAATAATTGTATAGGTGTCATCAAGGTCTTATCAAGATCATAAAGTATCGGGGATAAAAAAATCAAGTAAATTTAAATTTCTTGCATATTCCATATTCTGCGAAATTAAGTATCACTAGATTTGACTTGATATTGTTGGTGACATAGAATAGATTAGGTCGTGACTTAATCAATACGTCGAACGCTACTCGCTATAATGTCACAAAATGTTTTGTCTCCAAAAAAAAATTTGATAGAGAATACAAACAAAGATTTGAGTTTCGTTTTTCGTTAGATTTGATTTGAGTCAGTGTTTTGGTCAGCTTTATTTTTTTACTTACTGAGGCTGTGACGGTGAGTTGGAAGTCGGGGTCCCCGGTGTCGTAATCCAAGGACTTCTTGAGGACCAAATGGGCTTGATGGCTGCTGTCGAGCGCAAACTTGCCACGCTCGTTTCCGGCCGTTATCGCGTACTGAACGTCCGAATTCGGCGTGTTTGGCTTATCACGGTCCGTAGCCCTAATCCCTCGAAATATCGTCAAACCTACAGAAAAACAAAGACAAGTTTAATAGAAAATTTATATTTTTTTTACCGTGAAAGAATTTCTACTGCAGACACGCGTAAGGGTTACACACTCATATCTTGCGTTTTAATTATTTATCAAATATCTGTCTGTCTAGTCCAGAATTTTTGTAGCAAGAGCCAAATTTACTTCCCTGAAAATCTTTCGAGTCGCACCTCCCAAAACACCTTTTTTGTACATCAATAATATTCCTAAATAATAGTTGATTTGCTGCTTTATACAATGAACTAATCTTATCTTCTCTTATCCCATCTAGCATCCGCGCCCTCTTAAAAGTACAGTCCATATATTGGATTTTAAGTTTAATCAAGAATGTTAGATTTTATCAAAGGGAAAAGTATGAAACAATGTTAAAATCCACACTCGCTAGACCCCACTCTCAGTAATATGCAAAGTAGTTGCCACAGTTTTACAGTATAAATTTATTTTAGACAAAATTTTAAGGAACTTTAATCAATATATCATAAACGGTATAATTAATCACGATTTTTTGCAGTTATTGCGAATATTTAAGCTGCTCATCTGAATTTTTTGGAAATTGTATTTAATAATATTTCCATATTTTAGTACACATTCCAACGGGTAAAGAAGAATTTAAATATATATGTATTTATACTTCTTGAAGTGAGCCACAATAAACCGTTTGAAGAGCCGCATGCGGCTCGCGAGGAAACATTTGGGCACCTCTGGTCTAGTCTAATTGTAAAGTAAATCTACAAGAACTTATTTGCAAACGTTATTAAGTTACTTGGAAGAACGGACAAATAGCACCAATATATAAAAACGGAGATACAACGAAATGAGTGAATTACAGACCTATAATGTTACTAAACACAACCTACAAAATACTAACAGAACTGATAAGGAATAGACTAACACAGCACACGGAATCCAAGATAGGCCCATACCAGCACGGGTTCAGAACAATATTCAAGAACATAAACATAATTTAAGAAAAATCGACAATAGACGCCATTCACGAATTGACACAATTTATAGAAAAAAGCTACGAATTCAGAATGGAACTATATATTCTATTTATAGACTTCAAACAAGCGTTTGACAGCGTAAGAAGACAACAACTAATAAAAGAAATGAGAATACCGAACAAGCTGATAAACCTATCAAAAATGACTATGAACAACTCAACAGCAGAGATTATCACAGGAGACCGCAAAACAAATAAGATGAGCATAGAAAAAGAAGTAAGACAGGAAGACAGACTATCAACAGTACTTTTTAACATCGCGCTAGAAGCCATAATAAGTAAAGTGGGAAACAACAAATCATTAATGCAAAACGAAACACAAATAATTGATTACGAAGATGACCTTGTACTGATAGCAACAAGCAAAAAGAACCTAGACAAAACTATAGTAATAATCATCAAACAGGCACGCATAAGAGGATTGGCTATCAATGAAAAGAAAACAAATTACATGCATATTGCACGTACGCACGAAGAGGACCAACAGACATAGATACAAATAGCACAGTACACATCCCAACGGGTAAACAGCTACAAATACTTAGGAGTCACAGTAAACGGGAGCAACGACAGAAGTATCCAAATTAGGGAAAGAATAAAGACTGGAAAAATGGCTTTCTGGAAATACCGTATCCTACTTAAGGACAAAAACTTCAGCACAAGCACGCAAATAAAGATCTATAAAAACGGCATTAGAGCAGTAATAACATACGCAGCAGAGACAATGTGCCTGACCAAGAGAGACGAAGAAAGAATGAGAATACTAGAAAGAAGAATTATAAGAAGAACACTGGGCACAAAGAAAACACAAGGGCAAGAACACAGACCACTAAAAAACGAAGAGATAAAAAGTATCATAGAAAAGTAAGACAATGTGAAATTCATAAAGGCACGGAGGCTCACCTGGTATGGCCATTTTCAAAGAAAAACCCAAGAAGGTCATAACGAAGAGAATTATAAACTGAAAACCACCACTCAGTAGAACAAGAGGAAGGCCGAAAATATGATGGCAGGACCAAATACACGAAGATATGCGAATAATGGAAGTCACAGAATGGAAGAAGAAGGTGAAAGACAGATAGGGATGAAAGAAAATAGTACAAGAAACAAAAACACACAAGAAGCTATGAATGGAAAATAGAGTACGCGGACTGATCCACCGCAACAAAAGGATCAAAGAGCTCCAGAATGGATTGTCCAACACCCCACAAGGGGTCTCTGGCCATATGTATATGTATTAAGTTACTACCAACTTTCGCTTGATATTAAAATTAAGGTAAATTTTATATAATAATCTCGTTTAATATAATGTATCTTGTCCATCCAAATAATACATAAATTCTAAATTTCTCATGTTATTTAACCAACACCAAATCAATGGAATTACACAAGCAGACCAAATGCAAACGAGCAACGTGTAATTTACAACAATTTACTTTTAATTGCTATCCTTGCAATTTTCATTATTAACCAGTTATTTTTACGATTTTCTCGTATCTCGTTTTACCGAGAAAGATATTGCGGTGGTAATAAACCAATTTTTTACTTGTTATAAGTTGCGCTGAGGATGTAAGCATGAAAGGATCGTAATTGTTGCTTCCGCAAGAATCCGACTTGCTTAACAATGCCGCCGGGATTGCATTGTTGTGAAGATGCTGCATATTGATAATTGCGTTAGTACTCGAACAAAATTGAAAATTCACAATCCGTTCCAATAGAGATTCATATAAATTTGACAAAAGTTTATTACAGTTACTAGTTTTTAGGCAAAAATCTATAAACATGATTAAAAATAAACAAAACTAAATTCTAATTACGTTTCACATAAATAAAATGTTAATTACTTAAGCTAGTATTAGATTAATTAGCTAGTATTAGATCTATTAAGCGAGTATTAGATTGATGTTATATTGATTAAATTAATATTAGATTAAGTGAACCAATATCAGAATAATTAATTTAATATTGGATTAACAATATAATATTAGATTAATTATTTTAATATTAGATTAATAGTAATTTATAGTATTAGATTAAATATATTAATATTAGTATAATTAAATTAGAATTAGATTAAATACATTAATAGCAGTTTAATTACCTTAGTATTAGATTAGTGAAATAAATTAATTAGAAAAATAAACTTGTCTGTGTTAATATTAGTTTAATTACATCACTATAAGATTAACTTAACTAATATTAGTTTAGTTGACTTATATTGATTCAATTAATATTAGAATAATTAAATTAATATTATATTAATTAAATTAATATAATATTAATAAAATTTGATACTTACCAATAGGTGTTAATTCATCAACTTTCAGATGATATGGAGCATTTTCAAAGATTGGAGCGTGATCATTAACGTCTTCAACATATACGGTGATGGACAGGGAAGAGGTGATCTGTAACGCAACAAAGCTCAATTTTAGTAACTTTTTCGTTTCCAATTTTTGCTTATTTGAGATACTCTATCATTGGGAATTTTCGAAATACCGTGTCCAAAATTCATTTAACACCGAATCCTCGCGATCCTTCTGCTTTCTGATTCGACGAAAACCTGTTCTTTTTTTTGTATTGATGAGCCGAAACCTCGCCTACATTGTGTATTTCTAGTTCGGCAATAATCCTAATAACCTAAATTCCACTCAAAATTATATAAATATTTTAAATAACTTTCACGAGAAACATGTGTTTACGATTAGTAGTAAACAAATCAAAAGATTCCACACTTAACAAATAATCTTGTTTTCATAGATAAATATTTGTTTAGTATTAGATCATGATTCAAATTATTGGAATATAGTAATAATATCGGATCAATACACAGTCAATAGACTGTCTAGTCTTGTCTCTCTAATTTTGTCTGCCTAGTTTTGTCTGTCTTGTATTGTCTGTCTAGTATTGTCTGTCTAATATTGTCTGTCTAGTCTTGTCTGTCTAGTCTTGTCTGTCTAGTCTTGCCTGTCTAGTCTAGTTTTGTATGTCTAGTCTTGTCTGCCTAGTCTTGTCTGTCTAGTCTTGTCTGTCTAGTCTTGTCTGTCTAGTCTTGTCTATCTAGTCTTGTCTGTCTAGTATTGTCTGTCTAGTATTGTCTGTCCAGTCTTGTCTGCCTGGTCTTATCTGTCTAATTTTGTCTGCCTAGTCTTGTCTGTCATGTCTTGTCTGTCTAACCTTGTCTGTCTAGCCTTGTCTGTCTTGTCTTGTCTGTCTAGTCTTGTCTGCCTTGTCTTGTCTATCAAGTCTTGTATGTCTAGTCTTGTTTGTCTAGTCCTGTCTGTCTAGTCTTATCTGTCTAGTAGTGCATGTCTAGTACTATCTGTCTATTCTTGTCTATATTTTATTGTCTGTTTTATCGTGGCACTTGGGTGAAATAATAGTTGAGCACCCCGTGTAAGCGGTTCACCCATATCTCTACCTTGGGAATTATTCGGTGCTAAATGCACAAGCTACCCTCAAGGTGATGAAGCGATTTGCTGCTGAAGCTTTCCTTCGGTACTCTAGATTTTCTGTGCTTCAGCACATATGGTTATGCCATAGGTGAGCACTGAGGTCGTCACTGATGCCAGCAGATTTATCCTCTTCGGTTTGGGGCCAAACGCGTTATGCATGTACTTCTGTTAAGTGGGCTGCCAATTGAAGTCCAACAGAAGTCATCCATTCCTTTATCTTGACGAGAACATCGCCGAAGAGTGCAGTAATTTATTCCAAGAATTTAGCGACGTTAATCAGCACCGCATCATCTTCGAAAGCTGCAATAGACTCTCCTTTCGGCAATTGTAAAATCAGCAGAGCATTGTACATGATGATTCACAGAAACGGTGTGAGTATAGTGCCCTGAGGAGCTGTTCTAGTCCTCCTATACCTTTTCGGTTCATCTTCTGTGTCGTACATGAGCCACAAAGACTCATGTACGGCACAGTCGATGTAATAGGTGACTCATGTTCGACTCATGTCTTACATGAGTCACCTATTATGTGCTGCAAGGCTCTTAAAGCAGCCATGATACGATTCCAGATCGCCGAGTTGAAGGCGATATTGACGTCGAGAGCAACAACTGCGCACTACTTCTTGTCCATCGTTTCCGCAATCGCTTCCTTTACCTGTTTCACCACTGTATTAATGGTGTTCAGAGTAGAACGCTCATTTCTGAAGCCAAACTGACCTTCCGCCAGAAGAGTGTCTACAACCTTCACAATCCTGTTATGGATCATCCGTTCGAAGATCTTTCCAGAGGTATCTAGCATGCGGAGCGGAAGATTCGTCCGGTGGCTTCTTCCCTATCGGGAGGAGCACAAGCCTCTGCCACTTCCACTTGTTCGGAAAAACTTGCTAATCTAGTCTTGTCTGTCTAGTCTGTCTAATTTTGTTTGTTTAGTCTTGTCTGAATAGTCCGTCTATTGTCTATAGTTGTTTGTCTAGTTCTGTCTGTCTACTACTGTCTGTCAAGTCTTGTCTACCTAGTCTTGTCTGTCTAGCCTTGTCTGCCTAGTTTTTTCTATTTAGTCTTGCCTGTCTCGTCTGTGTGTTCAGTTTTGTCTGCCTAGTCTTGTCTATTTGGTCTCATCTGTATAATTTGTCTAGTCTTCTTTATCTAGTGTTGTCTATATATTCTCGTCTGTCTAGTCTAGTCTTATCAGCCAAGTCTTATATGTCTTGTCTGTTTAGTGCTGTCTGTCTAGTCTTGTCTGTTTAGTTTCGTCTGTCTAGCCTTGTCTGTCTAGTCTTGTGTGACTAATATTTTATGTCGAGTTTTGTCTATCGACTTTTGTCTCCATAATCTTATCTGTCGAGTCTTGTATTTTTGTTGCAGGCATTTATTTCAATTAAAATTGGATAATTTTCTACAAGGCACATTCTTATTGTTTAAGAAAATGATAAACAGATTTTACTGTAATATCTTTCTGTTAAAACTTGCAAATTACACATTTATGTCTTCTACAGACAAATCCGATTTAATAATTGGAAATAAAGCACAAATTTGTTCTTTAGCGAGTCAAGGAGTGAATCAATACAAACACAATCAACACAAAGTAAAACAAAGCTTTTGATACCATATCACTAGAAAAATCATATGACACAAATTATATGATAATATATCACAAGAACAATCATATGACATAAATTACAAAATTAGTTTTATTCAAATAATTTTACATGTCGTTTGATATAGTTGTGGTGGCTAAAACAGTTAACTCTCTTGGTACTATATTTTCCTATTCGTTTCACAAAAATCATCCTTTAATTAGCTTGACGCAAGAATTTTAATTTTAAAAATTATCTACCAATTTCTTCGACATAAAGATCTAAATTCCCAATACTAAATTAAACATCATGTCCAAGTCAAAATCTAGGAACTGGATAAGGTGCTATAATTGAGCAGTTACTGTAATTATTAACTCAATCATAAAAATTAAATTTTCTGGTATTATTATTATTAATAACAAATTTCCTTCTATTAAGCAGCATTTAACTGCCAAAACATGTTCATTTGGCTATTCATAAAACGTTTATATACAATTTAAAAACGATTAGAATATACACTTTTTTCCTATGAATAAATTATGGTTTTATCTTGTTCGTTTAGATATCTGATTGATTGGCATATATTACAGTATTACAATTCATTGTTTGGTACTGATTGCTTGGCACAATACTACAATTCATTACTTTGTAAAAAACTTTGTTTTTTCGATAATTAAATTACAACAAAATTAATAACGAATAAAACAGCAGAATAAACAACAGAATTAATTAAGAATTTGAATTAATTTAGAAAACAAGATTTTTTTCTTTTCTTGCCTACATTTATTGAGGTAATTTCACAATTTACATAGATACAAAAATCATTTATTTGGAAGGAGTGAGTGACAGGCCTTCGGGTAATCAAAGTCTAATGATAACCCAACACCTTGAGCGTTACAAATTACAAAAAGGGTATAATTAACAAAACTATATAATATCCAACGGTGTACGACAGTAACAAACGATTAGAGCTTCAAATCACATAGAACAATAGGATACATAGAACAATTTAAAGAAGTGCTTCAGGTTAAATAGGGAACAGTGTAAAATATCAGGACATTCCGAGACGAAACGTTGGTTAAGGTAATTATATTGAACCGAAAAACTTATTAGGGGGGAGTGCAAATTCGTGTTTAAGTACATCAGTATTGATGAGTTTGAAAAGATTTGCAGAGAATTAAATTGATGTTAGTGGATTTGGGCAGATAATAATATGCTCACCCTTGTACTAGAGTGTATTAAAGTAACCAAACCAAATTTGACGTATGCAAAGCAGGTAAAACACGACAGCATAGACAAAGTTAGACAAATGTGCCTAGATAGACTGATTTCTCTAATCTTTCTATATTGTCTAGTCGGTATTCTATAAAACAAATTAGGTCTAACACGTTTAGGTATTTGGACACCATCCTATAACACGATAAAATATAGCACAATTTCGC
Organism: Phosphuga atrata; assembly: GCA_944588485.1. NCBI lineage: Eukaryota > Metazoa > Arthropoda > Insecta > Coleoptera > Silphidae > Phosphuga > Phosphuga atrata. The sequence continues at coordinate 48,762,370 of OX155899.1, forward strand.
TCCAACACGTTTAAATATTTGGTGAAACCTTCCTTCAACACGCTATCCTACAACACGAATTGGCTCCAGCACATTTAAATATTTGGGAATCCCTCCTATAACACCGTATCTTATAACACAAATCTCTCTAACACGCTTAGATATTTAGGGAAACCCTAATGTAACACGAATTCGACTTAACACGTTTAGATATTTATAACACGGTATAATATAACACGATTTTACTCTAAAACATTTAGATATATGGAAAAACCTTCCTCTAACATGGTATCCTATAACACGAATCCGTTGTAACACGTTTGGTTATCTGTGGAAACCCTCCTATTGCACGATATCCTATAACACGAATTCGCTTCAACACGATTGAAAATTCCTAAATCGGTAGGAAACGATGTTTTATTAGATATGACTAAGAACACATTTGATATTTATGAATAGGATGGTTGCGACAGTTACTACGTAGTAATTCATACTTACATTGAATTGAAAAATTCACTATGTTTTCACCACACTTATAATATGTAAAAATGTTATATAACTTATTATTCACAGTTATATAAATTTCTACACAAATCACGACTCGAGTTTCCCCGTTTGACGGTCATTTTCAAGTGACCGTCAAACGTCGAAACTGGAGTCGTGATATGTGTAGAAATTAATATAACTGTGAATAATAAGTTATATAACATTTTTACATATTATAAGTGTGGTAAAAACAGTGAATTTTTCAATTCAATGTACAATTGATATTTATTTATGGAAGATGAAATTTGTGAATCAGATTTACTGAAAATGGCTCTAAAAGTAATGAAAAAATCAATGATAAAGATAGAAAAGTTGAAGTTGAATGAATTTCCGATAAAAAAACTTATGGGAAGGACTAAACTTAGCTGAGAATTTAGAATCGTTAGAGAGTCTAGTCTTGGCTATTCCAAACTTTCTAGTTTCCTCGGAAATTTCATTGAAATTAAGAAATCTAGGCTATCAAATCAAATCAAAATCAAATCAAAAGATATTTATTTCATTAATAAAGTAGTTTATACAAAAGTGAATAAAAATACTAAATGAAATGTGTCAGTAAAACATATACCATGATAATGCAAGTAAAAAGAGCAATATCATAGTATTAAATACAGATTAAGTACTGATAATAAGTACAAACCCTAATACACTAATACATGTAAATAGATAAAAATTAATTGCAGAGGTAAAAGATACAAATTGGCATTACATTTTTCCTGACTTTTGGCCGGATTGAAACATAAAAAAGTCCTCCATTGTGTAAGGTTCCATGTTGTTGATATATTAAAATACCTTATGTTTATAATTTCTTAACCCCATTATGAATCTGATCTCTCTAGGCAATGCATTGAAGAGTTTTATACCGGTATATGTAGGGTTTTTCTCAGTCAACGTCAACTTATGCCGGGGTATGTTGTAGGCTGACTGTGTGAGACTAAATAATTATCAAACTACTTTCTGTGTTTATATATGAAAACCACTAGTTCATAGATGTAGGTTCCAACAACTGTCTGGATTTTCGCGATTTTAAATTTCCCACGACAGATGTCCTGTATTCTAGATTATATAATATTCTGATAGCTTGCTTTTGAATTCTAAATAGACATTTAATATCCACACCGGTGCCCCAAAATATAATACCATAGCGGAGATGGAATGGAAATTGGCAAAATATACAATACGTAAGACTTCTAAGCCCACGGAGGGTTGGAGGATTCTTAGTGCATAACTGGCTTTATTCAATTTGCACATTAATGCTACAATATGGTTTCCCCAGTCTAAGGTGTTATCAACTATCACTCCTAGAAGTCTTACAGATTGTTTTGCAGCAAACAGATCGTTCCCTATGGCAATATGTTCAGGATAAAGTTTCAAACTTCTTTTTGTTTTAAATATAATGATGTTGGTTTTGGCCTTGTTAATTACTAAACGGTTTGAATTGAACCAGCTTATTAACCGGTTCATTACCAATGATGAATTGGTATGAACTTCTTCCACGCTACGGTTTTTGAGAAGGAGACTAGTGTCGTCCGCGTAGTTAACCATCAGAGCTGATGTATTGTCTATTGCTGTAGGCAGATCTTTGACATAAATAGTAAATAGGATAGGGCCCAAGATACTCCCTTGAGGTATCTCCGTCCTGACTGTTCTCGTTGTAGATGTTACAAAGCCGTAAGGTGTTTCAATTTTCGTGATCTGCTTACGGTTGGATAAGTAAGACTTCAGCCACTCTAGCGCTGTCCCTCTGATTCCATACTTTTCCATTTTATTTAGAAGAATATTGTGGTCAACAGTATCATAAACCTTCGATAAATCGACGAGAATACCGGAAGGGATGTCTTGGTTATCAAGTTGCTTGTAGACATTATCAATATATTGGAAACATTCCGTTTCTACACTTTTTCCTTTGATAAAACCATGCTGGCAGACGCTGATGGTATTATATTTCTGTTGAAAAGATACTATTCTTACTTGAAAGATCTTCTCTACAACCTTTGCAAAAGAAGATAATATACAGGTAGGTGTATAGTTCGCCAAGTCATTTTTATCCCCCTTCTTAAATATAGGAATAATTGTAGAAGTTTTCAGGACTTCTGGGAAAATACCAGATACTATGGAGTTGTTCGCTATATACATTAGTGGGTCTGCTATTTCCCAAAAGCTCTCTTTGATAACTCGAATGGGTATGTCGTCGCTACCGGCACATTTTTTGTTTTTCATATTCATGGTGATATTGTAAAGCTCCGTTGCAGTCAGAGGGTCTACCACCATTGACCTGTTTGTTTCCGGGATGTAACTATGGAAAGGGACAGAATGGGAGATTTCTTGTTATTTCTTCAGCGCTATCTGTGAAGAAATTGTTAAAATTTTCCGCTGAAATTGTTGGGACATTGTTTGCATTTTCGATTAATTGTAAAGGTCTAGGGTTTAATTGCGTGATTTTTTTAATTACGTCCCAAAGTTGTTCTGCTGATGTTGTCAGTATGTTTTAGTTGGTTTTCAAATTTAATTTTATTTTGCGTTCTCAGTAGAGCAGTATAATCTCTACGTAATTTATTGTAGGCTTTTTTGTACTCTGGCTTGAAATTTGATACAATTTGTAAAATATCAAGACGTTTACTTATCATGCATATTTGTATATTTGGTGGAGTGTTAAAGTTACTATGATTTCTCTTCCTTGTATCTTTAGGGACTCGAGGAAAACATTCATTAAAATATAAAATGAAAACGTTCATGAAAGTATTCCACTGGCTGTTGATATCCAATTATTCACACTGCAGAATTTCTGTCCATGATTCCTCACGTAGACGTTGTCTAAAAGCTGCTACATTGGCCTGCGAGAAGAGTCGTATGAATTTCGACGTTGAAGGTTGTTTGCACCTTTCAAAGGTAATCAGTTGAGCGTTGTGGTCGGAGATATGGTAGTTAATGGTTGTAGTTTGAAATATTGAACCGGATTTTTTTATAAAATTATCGATACAGGTTTCTGTCGACGGGTGACTCGTATCTTTGAATGCCAAAGTGCACTGAAAGGAGTCCAGGAGTGATATAAGTTGCTGATTCATATTTGTCGTTTTTGAAATATCCCCTGCAATGAAAAATTCCTATTCTTCTTTATTTAATTTCAGTAGGAGGTTCTGAAGTTTATCCATAAAAGGTTTATGTGACGCGAGAGGCGATCTGTAAATGGTTATTATGATTATGGACTTGGTGTCGAGGAGCATCTCCGTTGCTGCGCATTTAAATACAACTTCTTCTGCTAGATTGTTTATATCGTTCCCGCTTTTTTGGTTTAGAGTTTCTTTACAAAAAATAGCGATTCCGCCGTGCTTACCCTCTTCTCTGCAAAAATGAGAGGTCAGTCTAAAATCTTTAATTTTGTACAGTTGCAATTGATCTGCACTTTTCCAGTGTTCAGTCATTGCAAGACACTGACCGTGTGGATTATCTTCTAACATATATTCAATCGTGTTTATACAATTGCCAATGGATTGAACATTCTGGTTTATTAAACTAAATTTTGAACGAGGTTTAAGATTTATATTTGTTTTCCTCTCACCATGTAGGCTGTGTGGTATGATTGCAGGTTGCGTAGTAGTTTTTGATGAATTTATTCGAGGGGTTGTAGTGGTAACTCGGTTTATTTCAATTTCTCCGTTGAATTCTCCAATCTCAGTAAAAAACGGTTTATACACCTGTTTCTCGGCCACGTCTCCGGTTTCATTATGTTCTCTAGGTGTTCTATCGGCACCGTTACCTTGAACGACGAATATTCGTTGGGGTGTATGGAAATTAACTTTTTACAAGTTACGTTGTTGAAGTTTTTATCATTGATGTAATTAGTAACGTTATTAATTGAGAGTTTCGGATCTAGCCGATAAACATGTAAATAACAATATTTTGTTGCTGCTTTTATGACAGTAGTATCATCGTTGGATCCAATTATGTTCGAGTTTCTGGTTCTCCTTTTTCTATACCGCTGAGTCCCATTTGCTATGGTTTTCATTTAAATTTGTTGAATTTTCCTCGCCACCCGTTTCGATTTGTTGTTGTTTTTTCCTCGAGCATGCCGATCCTCGACAGGGATTATCTTATTTCTTTCTTCTTCTTTTTTCATTTTTTTCTTCTTTATCTTCTTCTTTATCGGGCTGTACAGCGGGACCGTTATCACTAAAATTTGTCGCAGCATTCTCCTTCAGGGACGACTTTTGTGATTTTATTGGTTTTTTCCGCACATTAGTCCACTGCATTTAATAACACTTTATTTTGATCCAGTAGCTCTTTTACCTGATTTGATAAATCTGCGATTACAATATGCAGCGGCTCCACTTGTTTTCTAACTATACCAGCTAGAAGTTTTTAAAAAAATCTATCTATCGAGCTAAGTTTAGGAAATATGGAAATGCAATAGTTAGAACCTGAATTAGGGATCTAAAGCTTCAATTTCCAATCAACAATTCGGTTGATCAACTGTTCGGTTTTTCCAAACCTAACAGCAGCACATTTTGAATATTTTTGAATTTCAATTTTGCTACATATATTTCGCTGTAGCTATTTAGCTTCTAACTATGCATTGCTAAATTTCATAAACCTAGCTCGCCTAGTATTTGAATTCCAGTATAGATTTCTTATTTAGAAAAATTTCAAAGACATTTCCGTAAAAACTAGAAATTTTGGTACAGCCATTAATAGATTCTCCACTCCTATTGCTTAAGTACTCTACTATTACTTATGCACTTTGCACTCCTAAGTAATATGACTGCAAGTCGATTCTCGTGGTCTAATGTTAGAGCGCTATCTAACACATCTACGTTCTAAGTTCTAAGCTCTAAGAGTTCTATTCCGAGTGTCGACCGCATGTGTCCCAAAAGACAAATGTGTCAATTAGCACGAATTTATAAAAGCAACTAGGTTTCTGGGCCTATAAGGGAATATAATAGGCCACTTGGCCGCAGTGTCTGAATGGTTAGTAGTCCGGTATCCACATTGGACCAAACTTAAAAATATATATAAGTGCAAAGTTTGGATAAACCCTATACAATAATGTGGGAGAAAATAAGTTATACAAATGTTTATTTTATCTCAACTTATTTTCCTCGTAACAATTTTTAAATCTTTTTTACAGACTATTTCAATATTAGTCTTCATAAAACTCACAAGATAGTCAATATGTGGTAAACATAGCTGACCTGAATTAATTTGACTGGTATTAAAATTCACGTCAGAGTAGCTTTTGGCTATGTCTGGCAATTTATATTATAGTTCTGCCCAGTTACAAAAAGTGTTATTAAATTGTTTCTATTCTTAATGTATTTAACAGCTTTACAAATTGAGCAATTTGCAGAAATTCCAAGTTGGTGAAAGATGTTCTTTTGGTAAAAAAAAAGTTTATAAAACTGCTATTTAAAAGTTTATTGACATTTAATTGTGGAAATGAAGATAATTTCTTTCGTCGTTTCGATAAAAAATTTAATAATTAATGAGGCTTTGCAAACTCGAAGAATAAATTTCAGCTTTATGAGAAAATAAAACAGTGAAAGTTTGTCATAAAAAGATATTTTATTCTTGACATTTACATAAAAAAAAGAAATTTTTATATTTTCATAAACTATTGATATTTGAAAATTATTTGATAATTAATCATATTATTCATATCCCAATATTGTAATTATTTATATAAGGTTCTTGAGGTATGGGGAAAAAAATTATTTAAAAAATGTCGTTAAAGCGACGCTTCGACGACTTTATTTTCGTCTTCTTCAGGCTACACATATAATATTGCATTAAATACACAGAATTTTATGACATAATTTCTTACCTAAACAACTATTATTTTTTAAATTTAAACAAAAATTGTACTAACATATATTCTATTTAAAATAAAAATTAATTATAAATTTAAATTTTCTCTGTAACGTTGGGGAATTGTCAACAAATTGTAGCCAACCTAATTTTGTTGTTGAAATTGGGTATTTTTAAATTTAAATTATATAAGTTTCTCTATTATGCCGGCATAATGACTACTTAAATTTGCGTGATACTTCTGTAATTTACACAATTTTGATATTTAATTTAAAACATTTCTCCAATATTCCTTTTAAAATTATTAGGTTCTAAATCTAAAATATTGTAGTCTTCAAAATTGAAAATATGTCCTTCTCTAAATTTGTGGTCTGCTAGATCCGTTTTATTCTCTTTCCCTGCATGTTGAGGTTGGCAATCCCTTATATGTTGTTTGATCCTGTTTCCTACTATAGTTCTTTTTTTTAAGAATGCAGTACAGGGAAGATAGGGCTTATTTGACTTTGTTCTCTGATTGGCTTAAATCGAGGAGAAGTTCACACGGACGATATTTACTTCTCCATCTCTCTCTTTTCACATATTTTGCAGTCACTGGCGTAGATTTTAGTGATATGTAATTAAATGAATACAATGAATATAATACATGATGACATGATGAATATAATACATGATGAATATAATACATCATAATACAATGAATATAATGAATACAATGAATACAAATGAATACTACGAATTATTTCAAAATATAATAGAACATTAAATTATACTACGGATAATAAGTTCTATATTATAGAATAATGTTTTATATATAATTTAATATTCAATTTTAAATTTAGAGATAAAAAAATTAATTAAATCCAAGTATATTTTTTTCGTACGCCAATGCATGTACAGCTGTTAGTTGTCAATGGCTGCCCTGTCAATTCACAATTGTCATCTGATCTGTTTGTATCATTTAGATTTCGTGAGTTTTTCTCCATTTATTTCTTTGTATTTTATTACTATTGTTGCCATTTGGTGTATTTAATAGATATACAATCAAACCATTAATAAATTACCAATTTTAAATTCAGGTAACTATATTTGAATTTAGCGCCAAATTTTGCAACTAGATTGAACATATGTCATAGTGTAAATCAAGTTTCTAGTTACTGCATTCTTAAAACAAATGGACTATACTTGTCTAGTTTGGCTAACATTCTGTTTCTCACAATTTTTACATGGAATTTTGTATATTACACTACTAAGATTCGCTCTTCAACATGCCGGGAAAGAGAATAAAACGGCTCTAGCAGACCACAAAGTTAGAGAAGGACATATTTTCAATTTTGAAGACTACAATATTTTAGATTTAGCACCTAATAATTTTAAAAGAAATATTGGAGAAATGTTTTACATTAAATATCAAAAATGTGTAAATTACAGAAGTGACTCGCAAAATTTAAGTAGTCATTATGCCGGCATAATAGAGAAACATAAAAAAATTAAATTTAAAAATACCCAATTTCAACAACAAAATTAGGTTGGCTAAAATTTGTTGACAATTCCCCAACGTTACAGAGAAAATTTAAAGTTATAATTAATTTTAATTTTAAATAGAATATATGTTAGTATAATTTTTGTTTCAATTTAAAAAATAATAGTTGTTTAGGTAAGAAATTATGTCATAAAATTCTCTGTATTTAATGCCATATTTTATTTGTAGCCTGAAGAAGACGAAAATAAAGTCGTCGAAACGTCGCTTTAACGACATTTTTTAAATATTTTTTTTCCACATACCTCAAGAACCTTATATAAATAATTATTTGATAATAATTGAAAAAATATTCTACAGGGAATAGTTTACAAATCGTTCAAAATTTCTGTTTTGTGAGCAGTTTTATCAGTGAATCTTAAAAATTTACCTATGAAGGTTAGTAGAACGTAGAGATAATTAAAGCTAACCAAATAATCGTAGTAAATTTAATCTACAAGCTACCAAGTATATAAAGTGACTGGTCTACATTAACTAATAAAGCTGAAAGTTGACTAGTCTAAATTAACTAGTGAATCTAAAAATGAACTAGTGAAAGTTTGAAATTAGTTAAAAAAATTGTTTGAATTTTTAGAAAGATGGGTAATTGAAACGTTAACAGATGATAAAATTAGACTAACTATTAGTCACTAATTAGAATATAATTTGCTTTAAAATGTTAGATATAATAAATTAAAATATTTTTTGGGTGAATTAAAATGTCTTGCTTTAAATTTCTTTTAAACTTAATTAGTTTATTATAAAGTTCGACACTTTTTCGATGTAAATTCCAAATCCAAGAGTTTTTTTTTTATTTTTAACTTCATGCAAAATGAATAATCTAGTGAAATGTAACGGTTCGATTAAAACCGCCTAGAACTAAACACTTTAAAATTGCTTTAATTGATTTAACATACATTTAAATAAAAACGTTGCACACACAACTTCATTTAAATACAATTAAAGTAAACCACCGATTTTTTTAAAACTTAACTACTTGATTACATACATTCTTTCAAATTCAAATATTTACTAATAATAATAATAAATGAATTTAAAATAAATTGCATCACATGATTTGTTTCTTGTTGTTCAAGATTTTGAGAATTTTTTTAATAATTTCTTAATAATTTATCTCTAATTTCAAAGAGGAATTGTTAAGATTTTTGATAATTGAGGAGCAAAAAGAGCCAAGAATTGATTCGAATTGATACAAATTCGCCATTTTCACAAAAAAAACAAATGTAGATTTTGAGACTTTTTGTCTATGAATGGCGACGTAGTATAGATAGACTAAATGTAACATGTAAACAGTAACAAAAATGTAACAGTGTGTAAGTTCGCCTGTCTACATTTTTTGTAGTTTGGCCAGATTTCAAATTAGTCTACGAAAGCCTGTACATCGAGAACTAATCCAGGTTACTGTAATTAGGCAGTGTAAGTTTGACTGTCTGTAACTTGAAGATTTGTCTAGTCTATTCATAACTTCAAATTAGTCTTCTTCTTACTATAAATCGCGAACCAATCTATATAGACTAAATTAGACGGTGTAAGTTTGTCTGTTTGAGACTTTAGAATCAGGCTAGTCTATAAAAATTCAGATTAGTCCTCGTTTGACTATAAGTCGCGAAGTAATATATATATTTCTCATTCTTCTACAGCTTTCCATCCTCCACTCCTGGACATAAGCCTCTTCGTATGTCTTCCACATCTGGCTATTTTAGGCCGATTAGAGATTAGAGGTCGATTTAATGTCATCCAACCACCTTCTTTGTGGACTACCCCTGCTCCTTCTCGTTTATCTAGGTCGCCACTAGGTAATTCTGCAAGTCCACCTGTTGTTGCTTAGTCTTGCGACATGTCCGACCCAACGTCATTTTAACTGCGCTCTGCGTTCAATAACGTCAGATGCTCTCGATCTTCTTCTGATAATCTCTTTCCTGACTTTGTCTCCGAGTGAGATCCCAAACATCGGTCGATCCATGGCTATTTGCGTTACCCTTAATCGATTGGAACTCTTCTTTGTCAAGCTCAAAGTTTCTAAACCGTATGTAGCTATTGGCAATACCTCGCTACTGGCAATTTTCTCTTGAGATGGCAACAATGCAGGTAAACTGCATCAGAAAATAGGCTGCCAAAGTGGGTCTTCAAGTGTTGGAGAAAACAGACTTCTTCACCAATATCAGAGAAGCAAACAGAGAGATGTTACTAGAACATGGAAACATCAAGAGGACTGAAAAATTTAAGTATCTTGGCGAATGGATTGAACCCAACTTACCAGAAAGAGCATCATTATCCAAGAGATTCAGCAAGTTAGAACTTGCCTATCGGCTGACTAAGAACACTTAAAATAAGAAATTCCTGTCACGCAACCTGAAACTTAAGCACTACACATCAGTCTTACGACCAGAAGCCCTGTATGCCATGGAGTGTCCTTCCTTGAACCGAAGGGGTCTAATAGAGAAATTGGAAATCAGAGAGAGGAGAATCCTCAGGAAGATCCTAGGCTCGGTAAAGGAAGATTGGGAATTCCGAAGGAGGCATAACTCTGAGCTCCACGAACATATTGAGATGCTTTCTGACTGTGCAAGGAAAAGAAGGGTAGCTTTATATGGCCACATTGCAAGATTGCCTCCAAACCGACTAACCAACCGTCTGTTTACCTTCTGGCTAAACAAGAACCTTCGTACCACTTGGTTGACAGAGACCGAGAAGGATATTAAAGAACTGGGAATAACAGATCTCAAAAACAAACAGTCTGTGAGACGCACCCTGAAGGAAGTCCGTGGATTTCAGGAAAATCCTCGAAGGAAAGGTACCCCCTGGACAGAAGAGAGAAAGGAGTTACACCCACAGAAAATGCGACAATACTGGGCAAAGGCTAAAGCCCAACAGTTGAACAAGCGTGGTCCAAAGTATGCCTATTCGAAAGAAGAAGAAGAAGAAGAAAACGAAGTATATGACAACATTAAAAAAGCCCCCCGTTATCTGAAGACCGAGCATGGTAAGATAAAAAGAGTTGTCAGCTTTAAATACTTGGGTGAAATCGTGCAGTTGAAAACTAGTGAAAGAGAAGCTAACAACACCAGACGGGAGAAGATGGCAGCGGCTTTTCGAAGAACGTATGCTTTATACAAGAACAAAGCTATCTCGTAGGGAGCTAAACTGAGACACTACTATACGGTGAATAAAACTGGATGCCTGTATGCTAGTGAATGCCTCCAAATGATTGGGAAAGCAGGACTCAGAGAAGCCAAGAAGTTTTAAAGTGAGATCCTTTGTAAGATAAAGTCGAATGATCGTGGATGGGCAGTATAGATTAAGAGGAATGGAAGAACTTTACCAGAACAATGAAAGACTGATTGAGTCCACGAGAAAATGGAGACTCAAATTCTATGGGCATTTATTTAGAATAGATGAGAAGAGACTAACAAAATGGATTTTTAAAATACCCGACAGTAGACCTAACGTGTCTGATAAATGGTTCAGGGAGGTGAGAAAGGATCTCAAACAGGTTGGACTGAATTCGGAAGATATCTCAAACCGAGCAAGTTTTGGTCAGTGATAGACAAGTTTAAGGGATTTCATGACGAAGACAGGCTGCCAGAGAAAGAATGCAACGATTTGGGCTGCAAGAAAGGCTTCCAGAAACAAGTAATTATTACCTGACGTGGTCTTTAATGGCCCTATGCGATAATAATAATAATCCTTTCCAGGGTGCCGAGTTGAAGACGTTTTTGACTTCCAATGTTATGAGTGCACATACCTCTCGGTTCTTGGTTAGCATTTGTTTTATTTGTTTTATGAGTGGCCTTCTCCAGAACTTTACTAATCGCATCGAGTAGATTTTGCGTTTCTGAAAATGAATTTGTTTGGCGGGTATGGCGTCTTTGCTATCGAGTTCTTTTTGGACTTGATTTAATAAGAGCCTCTAATAGTTTACCCACCGAGTTAATGAGGCAGATCCGTATGGCTCTTGTGCTTTCTTTTTGGTTTTCTGGATGAGTACTCGATTGGAGTTCTTCCAGATGTCTGGAAATTTCCTTTCTAGTAAGCATGTGTTCATATCACTCGTTACTTGAGAACTAGTCCATTTTCTCCAGAACCTCAAATTAGTGTTCGTCTGTCTATAAATCGCGAACTAGCAGATAATCTAAATTCGACAATGTAAGGTTGTCTGTCTAGAACTTTAGAATTAGCCAAGTCTATCCATAAATTCAAATTAGTTTTCGCCTGTCTTTTAATAGCGAACTAGTCTAGAGAGACTAAATTAGACCGAGTAAGTTTGTCTGTCTCTAAGTTAAGAATTAATCTAGTCTATTCAGAAATTCAAATTACCCTTCGTCTGTCTATAAATCTCCAAATTTTTTGTTCCATCTAGTTCGGCTAAACATAATTTTTCTTTAGTTAAGTAAGATGAAATAAATACATGATTGTGATGTTATTTGCTATGTCCTGTTTGACAATGTTATTGAGATGTTGGAGTTTGATGAAATATTCATCGGGCATACAGTCAAGATTTGGATTGGAATAAATCAAACGGGGAAACGCGCCCATGTAGAAAACGGTTTACACGTGCTTAAGCGATATTTGTAATTCTAATTTTACCTCGAAAACCGCAATAAATCATCGCGTTTTTTTTTATCTCATTCATAAGCACGGCAAAAGCTCAATCCATCAACATCGATTTTATCGGAATAATTCAATTTTTGCGAGCAAAAACTAAATTTTATTTCTGAAATATCCATTTTTAAATATTAAAATTGAACACAAATTCTGTCTATTTAGACACAGTCTGTAGGAACATAAATTACACAAACTGTTGAGATAAAAGGACAACAAATAAAAGGACAAAACTTTAGTCTTTAGTCTTTTGGCTCAAACAAGGTTTTTTAGTTGATTTTTTTTATGCAGAAATATTTTAGAAAGTTTTTTGAAACCACAGGTTAATCATTAATCAGTAACCTTTTGTATATGCAAGATGTTTGTCTTTTTTATAGCAATTTAAATCATTTTTATTTTTTTCAATTTAATCTTTGTTGGTGAAAGTTTTGCTCTTGAGATATAAATTTGTTGGAAAAAAAATCGGTCGCGAATAATTTTCTGTTACTTTGCCATTTGCTACACGAAATATGATGATTACCTTCTCCCATAAATTCGACTTAAATGAAGAAGACATAACTTTTATTAAGACGCACGCAATAAAATACTTGACCATTTACGGTCAAGATTAATAAATCCACGCACAAACTTTAATTAACTGCGAGACAGTAATGTCCAGTAATGACAGTAGTGTCACTATCCCTTTCTTTTTGTTTCAAAGAAATAAACTCAGTCCACATTTGATACAAGTCATACTAAACCACATTATTTAAATCAAATAAATTAAGTTAACTCATTACAATATAGTGAGTTATCAAATCAATTTACTGCTTACTAAAACATATTATCTAGTTACAACTAGCTACACAGTCAACAAGATAAACCTGATTGCTTCACTTAAAGACTGTCTTAATGAACTCTAAGCCGATTATAGAAAATCAATCGACGTTCACAGATTATTGGATGTATAAGCGATGTATAAAATTAACAATTTGTGATATCACTGAAATGCTTACCGTATCTTCGCCGTCATCGTAATCGCACATCAACCGGAATTTCAGAACGTTTTGCGGATTATCCGTGTCGACTAATTCCTCAAGAGATTGTGCCAGCAGCAGCGACACAGTCGTGCGGTTTATGTCTTTGTACGTGAAGTAATGAACATCTTCATTCTATAACACAAACCAATACAGGAAACAATAATATTATAAATCAAATCTAGTCATTTATAAAGTTATTTATTCTTGTCTAGCCGTTCATAGTCTTGTATAGTCTTTCATGGTATAGTTGTGTATAGTCTTGTATTTGTCTGTACAACAATCTTGTATAATCTTGTCTAGTGTAGTCTTGTTTCACATTGTTTAGTCTTGTATAGTCTTGTCTAGTATTATTCATCTTTTTTACTATTAAGATCAAATCAATACACAGAATATAAATCTGATCTAGTCTTGCATAAGCTTGTCTAGTCTTGCATAGACACGTGTAGTCTTGTACAGTACTCTATAGTCTTGTATCTTGCATACTCTTGTACACTATTGTATAGTACTGTATAGTCTTGTATAATATTGTATGGTATTGTATAGCATTGTATAGTATTGTATAGTATTGTATAGTATTGTATAGTATTGTATAGTATTGTATAGTATTGTATAGTATTTTATAGTATTTTATAGTATTGTATACTATTGTATAGTCTTCTATAGTCGTGTGTAGTCTTCTATAGTCTTGTATAGTCTTGTATAGTCTTGTATAGTCTTGTATAGTCTTGTATAGTCTTGTATAGTCTTGAATAGTCTTGTATAGTTTTTGTAGTCTTGTATAGTCTTGTATGGTCTTGTATAGTATTATATAGTCTTGTATAGTCTTGTATATTCTTGCATCGTCTTGCATTGTCTTGTATAGTCTTGTATAGTCTTCTATAATCTTGTGAAGTTTTGTGTAGTCTTGTATAGTCTTGTATAGTCTTGCATAGTCTTGTGTAGTCCTGTATATTCTTGCATCGTCTTCCACTGTCTTGTAGAATCTTGTATTATAATTTTGTATAGCCTTGTATATTCTTATATAGTCTTGTATAGTATAGTTGTGTATAATCTTGTATTTGTTGTACAGTCTTGTATAATCTTGTCTAGACTAGTCTTATCTCACATTGTTTAGCCTTGTATAGTCTTATCTAGTATTCTTCATCTTTACTATTTACTATTAAGATCAAATCAATACACAGAACATTAAAAATCTGATCTAGTCTTGCATAAGCTTGTCTAGTCTTCAATAGACACATGTAGTCTTGTATAGTCCTCTATAGTCTTGTATCTTGAATACTCTTGTACATTATTGTATAATTTTGTATAATATTATATGGTATTGTATAGTATTGTATAGTATTGTATAATATTGTATAGTATTGTATAGTATTTTATAGTATTGTATAGTATTGTATAGTATTGTATAGTATTGTTTAGTATTGTATAGTATTGTATAGTATTGTATAGTATTGTATAGTATTGTATAGTATTGTATAGTATTGTATAGTATTGTATAGTATTGTATAGTATTGTATAGTATTGTATAGTATTGTATAGTATTGTGTAGTATTGTATAGTATTGTATAGTATTGTATAGTATTGTATAGTATTGTATAGTATTGTATAGTATTGTTTAGTATTGTATAGTATTGTATAGTATTGTATAGTATTGTATAGTATTGTATAGTATTGTATAGTATTGTATAGTATTGTATAGTATTGTATAGTATTGTATAGCATTGTATAGTATTGTATAGTATTGTATAGTATTGTATAGTATTGTATTGTATTTTATTGTACAGTATTTTGTAGTATTGTATAGTCTTGTATAGTCTTGTATAGTCTTGTGTAGTCTTGTATAGTATTGTATGGTCTTTCATAGTCTTGTATAGTGTTGTATAGTCTTGTATAGTCTTGTATAGTCTTGTATATTCTTGCATTGCCTTGCATTGTCTTGTATAGTCTTCTATAGTCTTGTGTAGTTTTGTATAGTCTTGTATAGTCTTGTACAGTCTTGTATAGTCTTGCATAGTCTTGTGCAGTCCTGTATATTCTTTCATCGTCTTCCATTGTCTTGTAGAGTCTTGTATAGTCTTGTAAGTTTTGTATAGTCTTGTATAGTCATGTATAGTCTTGTATAGTCTGGTACAGTCTTGTCTAATATTATCTAGTCTGGTCTAGAATTGTCTAACCTTGTATAGAATTGTCTAGTATTGTTCAAAGTTATTTGCAATTATCAATTTACCTTGTCAACTGCGCTGATGCTTAAATTTCGTCGGGGATGGACGTCGACCCGGAGGACTTCCTCGCCGACTCGTAGGTTTTCTGGGACACGGACGAACCTGAGGTACTCGCCGGGTGGATAGAATTGGCATCCTGAAATTGGTGGAAAAGAAGGTGCGATTGAAATGTTTTGTAATGTTTAGAGGCGAACGGAAGTTTGACCAACTTACTATGTAAATGCGTTGTAATGAAACTAGAAGGTAAAACGAACGCTGATTCGAAACTAATTGCAACATGATTGCGATGAATGTGTTTTGATTCATTTGTAACAAAACTAGAAAAGACTAGACAAAACCTTGCGCTCCTATCTGGTCTTGCCTATTCTTATTTACTCTTGTCCAGTCTTGTCTGTCGGTCTTGTCTGGTCTTGTCTGGTGTTGTGTAGTCTTGTTTGGTTTTGTCTGGTCTTGTCTGGTCTTGTCTAGTCTTGTCTGGTCTTGTCTGGTCTTCACTGATCTTGTCTTATTTTGTTTGATTTTATCTGGTATTACCTGGTCTCTCCAGGTTTTGTCTGGTCTTGTCTGGTCTTATCTGGTCTTGTTTGGTCTTGTCTCGTCTTGTCTGGTCTCGTCTGGTCCTGTCTGGTCTTGTCTGATCTTGATTGGTCTTGTCTGGTCTTGCCTGAATCAAAATTTTCTATATTGAAAATCAAGTAGAAAATAGCTACATTTGGGGGTCTCTATTTCTAGAATTAGTCTAGATACAACGCCATAGTTTATACTATTAGTAAGCCAGTTTAATAGTCCACATTTATCGCAATTTGGGCTGGACTAGTTAGTGTATAGGTCGAGATACAAGCGAAAATAGCAGGAATATCTGGTATTAGTCTAGATGGAACAGTCTGGTTTACATAATTATTTAGGCAGTTTACTTATCTATATCAGCTATGATTTGGGTTAGTCTAGTTCAGTGTTTTTCAACGTTTTTCATGCCGCGACCCCCTTAGTATGGAAACATATTTCGCGACCCCCTATCCTACCCTCCGCTGTTTTTAGCATGTATTTTTTATGATACAAATATCGAATCCGTACATCATTTTTACTTATTTTTTTAATTAGATATCAAACAAATATGTAATTACTTACATAGAACAAACATATTTTTACCGCATCGGCAAACGCCTCCAAGGAGAAGTGATACGACAATGGCAATGCAATTTCTCCTATCTGTGTTAATAATATAAACATACATATATACCAATATATATGTTATATAAAAATTAAAATAATGTCCCTCTATAACAAAAATGGTAACTCAACACCAAACATCCAAATGAAAAAAACAAACCGTTGCAATTTTTTGAAAGAAAATTGAAGGGCCTTAGTCATAAAAAAATTCTGTCCAATACAGATGTCAAATACAAATGAAAAAGCGGTGCTAGCTAGTTATCGAGTAGCTTTTCGTGTGGCTAAAGCTGGAAAATCTCATACGATTTCCAAAAATTTTACTTTACCTGCGGCTTTAGATATAGCAGAGATTATGTTTGGGAAACAAGAGGTACAAAAGTTTATACCACTCTCTTACAATGCCATTCAACGCAGAATAAGCGATATGGCGACTGACATGCTTGATAAAGTCATAGAAAAAATTACTTTGTATCCCTGCAGTTTGTTGAATCTACTGATATTGCGGGATGTACGCAGTTTTTGGCTTTTGTGCGTTTTGAATCCAACGAGAGATTGATAGAAGAAATACTGTATCGTAAAGCTTTGATTACGAATACAACAGATCAGTGCTTATATAACATGTATCTTGAACCTACACAAGACTTCCATATCGATTGGGTGAAGAGATGCATAGCTATTTGTAATGACGTAGCAAAAGCTATGACTGGTAAGAAAAGCGGCTTTAATTTCCTACACTTAAAGCACTGATGCCAAACGCTTGTTTGCATTGCTTGATGCATGGCTTTCTTCATCGCCAAGCTCTGGCGTCCAAAACCTTGGCACAGGAATACAATAACGTTCTTATTATTAAAGATTATTATAAAATTAGTAAATTATATTAAAGGAAAAGTGTTACTGACTGGTTTATTTCGAAAGATTTATGAGGATATGGGTTCACATCACCAAAGTTTGCTTTACCGCACAGAGGTTATCGACAGGCAAACTAATGACAAGAGTTTTGGAACTTCAAGCTGAACTTTTGGTGTATTTACGGCAGGTCAAATCCAAATATACCAAACCTTTATTTATTTGTGACCCCGGAATTCCTTTTGAAACTGGTTTTTCTTTCGAGCCATAATCGAGCTTTTAAATACTTTGAATAAAAGCCTTCAAGGGAGGGATGTAAAAATTCATTAAAGATAAAATCCATGGCTTTACGAAAAAAATAAACCTGTGGTCATCATCCATAAAGCAAGACAACTTTGATTCATTTTGTTCTACTCAGTCTTATATTGTAGATGTGCGATCTGAGATAAACATTACATAATATATACCTGGTATGGAAATTGTATTTCAGAATTTGAATTTGAAGCAGAATTGTGTCATTATTTCTCGGTGGAATAACTTTCAGAAACACTGGGAAAAGGTGGATCATAAATCTGTTTTTAAAAGCAGACGTGGCATTTTGGGAACCAATCTAGAGGAAAATCTGTTGGAACTATCTGCTGATGGAATGTTACACGTGGAATTCATGTCTTATCACTTTATACTTCAAATCACTTTGGATACCTTTTGGCTAAAGAGAAAAAACAGAATATCCACTATTAACCAGAGAAGAATTAAAGTGTTTCCAAGTGATTCCATTTGCCACCTCCTATATCTGCGAGTTGGCGTTTTCGTCGAAGGCTCAAATAAAAGGCAAACAATTCAACAAATCAACAAAACAAGGCAACAAATCGCCTAAATTTAGAAAGCGATTTATATGTGTAGCAAAAGCGAATCCGGGATGGAAAAAATTGATTAACAAGAAACAGGTCCAACCATCACATTAATGTGAATGTGTGCCTATTCCTTGTAACATTAATGATTCATGTGACTCGAAGGTATTTGTTGATTTGTTTTAACCTAATTTGTGCTCTAACTAACCTTTAACTAACCTTTTCTGAATAAATATAACATTTTTAAATAGAATGATTTTAGTTGTGTACTTTGAATGCCTCTTTAAGGGGTTAGGCCACTCTACAGGCCGAAAAAATAGGGTTTTTGTGATATTTTTTTTTTTCAGTGAAAATATCAAATAAATCGAGATTCCAAAGTTATAAGATTTTTCTACATATGATTAACTGTAAAAGTAAATTTTTATAGAATATCATTTATTTAAAAATGGCGGCTGTGAAGCGTTTCTCAAATGGCCTATCTATTTCCGATGGGTCCACGGCCGTACCTACAGCTACTTCAATTTTGAATTATGATGAAACACTAAATTTTTCTTTATTTTATATTACAACAGCAAGAAAAGTACGTAGGATATTTTTGATGTATTGATTTTTTGCCGAATGGCGAATTTCCAAAGTCCAACTTTCAAAATTATCGGAAAAATTGCCAGAAAATTGTTAATAACAAATGAACTATGCCATATAAAAAAGAAATCCTACGTACTTATTTAGACAATATATTTTTAAAGATCCAGTTAAAATTAAAAAAAAAAGTGAATTGGTTGAAAATTGTACAAGTTATGGGTACGGCCAACATGAAAAATCGAGTTTTGAGATAAACGCCTTGCTAATAGTTACAAAAGCATCAACCGCATAATTAATTTCATTTTGTACTTCGAAAAACAAGTACTTAGAGACATTTCCCTGCCATAATCTTTTGAGATATCATTTTTGAGGACCTGAGGGGCCCTTTAAAACAATTAAAAAAAAAACGAATTTTAAAAATCATAGAGTGGCCTAACCCCAAGGTAAAACGGCTTTGCTTGATAATTCAACTTTAGACCATTCCGTGTATATATTTTCGACGTTATACGACGTTATAAGTTTACATGTATACAGTCACGTACAAAATAAATATTTTCAAACATTGAAAAACTTTAACTTTGATACTCAATATAAGACGATGTTTTAGAAAGTCTTCGCGACCCCCCAGGGGGTCGCGACCCGCAGGTTGAAATAAACTGGTCTAGTTAGTGTATAAGTTTAGATACTGAACTAAATCTAGACAAACTACGTTATATATTTCAACAGACAATAAGGTCGATGGACGATTATTTGGTCTCTTGTGTGATCACTTGTGTAGTCTTGTCTGGTCTTGTATGTTTTCAAGTATTGTCTGCCCTTGTATGGTCTTGCCTGGCCTTGTCAGGCCTTGTTTGGTCTTGTCTAATCTTTTCTGGTCTTATCTGCTTTGACTAATTTGTCTGGTCTAGTCTGGTCTTGTCTGGTATTGTCCGGTCTTGTCTTGGAACAGTTTGGTTTACATAATTAGATAGGCAGTTTAATTATCTATATTAGCTATGATTTGGGTTAGTCCAGTTAGTGTATAAGGTGAGATGCTGAACTAAATCTACACAAACTACGTTATATATTTCAACAGACAGTATCAAGTACAAGGCTATTGTCCTATAGCCTTATATTAGAAAAAATATTAAAACTACTTTATTTAGTCTTGTCCGGTCTTGTCCTGTCTTGTCTGGTATTGTCTGGTGTTGTCTCGTCTTGCATAGTCATATCTACTTTTTTCTAGTGTTGTCTAGTGTTGTACAGTCTTATCTAATCTCGTCTAGTTTTGTCTAGTCTTTTATAGTCTTAGCCAGTCTGTTCTTGCCTAATGTGGTCTAATTTGTTTACCCAGTTGTGTCTAGTTACCAAATTTATTCTTTCAGTTTTGAGTGGTCTAGTCCACTTCATAAGTTATCTGGTCGCATCACCACATTAACTCAATACATATTATTCTTCAGAAAAGATCTTAAAATAATTAAAATCAAATTCGGGCTTGCTTGCCTCTTGATTTAGACTATCTGCTCTAAATGTTGACAAATTTTCAGGCTATTGAATATTTTAGAAATAAATCTGATCTAATGATCTAATTCCTTTTGTCTGGCTAATTACCTTTATAAACGAATTGATTTTATTTATATAATTCCATTTTAAACGTCTATACTAGGTAAGCGAAGGAATCTTCCATTTATAGTATCTCGTCGACATATTAAACTTTGCACAATATTATAAAGTAATTAACAATTAAGAGTAAAATTCCCCTTGGTTTAGCAAATACTTGTTACACAACATGTTTGCTTTAATTGAAACAATTAGTAGATTTAATTTGACTTAAATCTCATTTCACAAAATATTTTCAGCCCATTTAGTTAGCCTAAAAGGTAACCTTAGTTTTTTAAACTATCAATAAATATAAATTCTATAGATTTAGCAAATAAACAGTGCAATTCGAAGTAAGGTGGGTCATGTATTTATTAAGTTATGGTTAGGTCAGGCGACTGCTTTTTTTTTACAATCGACCTGTTTTTATTAACCGACTTCCTTAGAGACCCCTTTTAGCAAATTGTATGCAAATTTGAAATCCATGCGATTGCCGTTCGATGCAACAAATGTGCTGAGTAATAATTTGCAGGCTTTTCGCAAACATATTTCAACGCAAACGCTCATATAAATTTGAATAGAAATGTACTCAAGTAATATAAAGTTCATTTTATCACGAAAACTAACTAATTTACATATTAGGTGTCTACATTTATTTATCAAATCTAATAAAAATCAAATCAAAAAAAGTTTATTTACATATATTTATATATATATGTATATATATATATATATATATATATATATATATATATATATATATATATATATATATATATATATATATATGTTGTATTTGAGGTTTTCGCGGATAGATACCTGTGTTGTATTGTTTTCTCGGGGATTCCGCGTTGATGCTGAGGGTTGGCTCTGAAAAGAACCGGATTCTCGACGTTTCGGAGAACTGACATTCGCCATTCTCAAGAGATATATGCGTCCGTGCTGGTCAACCGTCAGTATGCGTCTAACGGTTGACCCGCACGGACGCATATATCTCTTCAGAATGGCGAATGTTAGTTCGCCGAAACGTCGAGAATCCGGTTCTTTTCAGAGCCAACCCTCAGCATCAACGCGGAATCCCCGAGAAAACAATACAACATATATATATATATATATATATATATATATATATATATATATATGTATATATATATATATATATATATATATATATATATATATATATATATATATATACGTAAGCTTGCAACACATACATACATATTTACAAGTGAAATTATGTCATATTTAAATTATTTCTCTATTTCTTTTATTTTTGCGAAATACTCGGCCATATCGTATGGTTCCATATCAATTAATATACGTGGTCTGTTAGAAAAGTATCCGACCCTTAGCCGGTAAAAAAAACTGGCATACCTGGAGCTTTGGAAACCTAATCTCCCTCAAAGTAGTCTCCTTGGGTCTCCACACACTTCTCCCAGCGGTGCCGCCATTGTTGGAAGCATTCCGAAAAAGCCTCTTTCGAAATCGACTTTAGCTCGGCTGCCGTTGCAGCCATAATGTCCTCTCTTGTCTGAAATCGCGTCCCATTCAATGGCCTCTTGATTTTGGGGAGTAGCCAGAAGGCGCAGGGGGGCATATCAGAGGAGTTAGGAGCCTGTCGAACCAGAGGAATCTGTTTTTTCGCCAAAAAAATGTGAACCAAGTGGAGGAATTGACGTTATGGACTCGCCAATTTCCTGATGACCACAACTCCAGTCGCTTGCGCCGCGCAGCATCACGTAGGAGACGGAGGACATCCCTATAGTACTCTTTGGTGATTGTTTGACCTTGTGGTGTGTACTCGTGTGTACCATTCCGCGGGAGTCAAAGAAAAAAAGCATCACTTTGACGTTGCTGAGCACTTGGCGGGGCTTGTTTGGTCTTGGCAACGTGGAATGCTTCCACTGTGACGATTGGGATTTGGTTTCCGGGTCGTACCCGTACACCCAGAACTCGTCACCGGTGATTATGGTGTTCATGAAGTCGGGGTCACAGTTTATGTGTCCAGCATGTCCTGTGAGATTTCTACACGAACTTGCTTTTGCCACTCTCTTAATGGCCAAATCTTCGGTCACAGTAGAATGCGCCGAAACAGAGTGATGCCCACCTCTTCCGCAATTTCTCGGATAGTCAAACGACGGTCCTGCATCACCACAGCGTTCACTTTGGCAATGACATGGTCATTTCGGCATGTTGATGGCCGACCAGAGCGTGGCCTGCTTTCAACCGATGCGCGACCGTCTTTAAACCGATTGTACCACTCCTTAATCTGTGTGGTGGCCATAGCATCGTCACCGAAAGCCGCCTGAATCTTCCGAATGGTTTCCACCTAGTTGTCGTCCAGTTTCTGGCAAAATTTGATGCAGTAGCGCTGCTCAAGTCGCTCCGGTATTTTACTTGCATTGAAAACCGACGAGAGCACTAAACACTACTCGACGGCAACTGACGCTATCTATTTTTACGGGATAAAATTCACGCATGCGCACTAAAGTTCAAGGTCGGCTCATGCAAGCGCGCTTGATTCAAATCGATCAGGTTTTCAAAATAAAAAATAAGGTCGGATACTTTTCTATCAGAGTACTGTTCCGTATATCCTGTTTAAGTTTATTAGCATTCGTTGTACATTTAATTTTCTTCGGTAGTGTGTTATATAGTTTAATATCAATATATGGAGGTCCCTTTTTGGTCATTGTTAATCTGTGTGTAGGTATTATATAGTTCGTACTTCTTGACTCTATGTTACCATTCCTGTGCTTTTCAAATAGAGGTTAGTATTTGATGGTAAACACTAGTGTATCATATAAGTATAATGCTGTTATTGTTAAGACTTGTGCTGCTTTAAATTTTCCTGTTATTTCTTTATATTTCAAGTTTTCTATTATTCTTAAGGCTTATTTATTAATTTTAACAATTTTGTTATCATTTCCTCCTCAGAAGAAGAATATGCAATATTTTGTATAATGTTCCGGGAAGGAGAAAATGATATTAGTCTTAGTCTTAGGTTACATTATATTTTAGTCTTAGGTTAGATTATTGCATGTTAACTACTAGATAAATCTAGATAAGAAAGCTTTGAATATTGTAATCGAGATTTAATCTTGGAATTGCTGTTGTTGCATCATTAAAGCCAATTTTCGTTCTAACAAACTCTGAAACGCAAATTGCAGATTAAATTTTAAATATTTTGAAACTGTTTTACCGGTGTCGCAAAACCGGTACATTTCACGACCGGTATTGTTCTTACAACGGAAAAACATTGTCTTGCGTCCAATTTATAACGACCATCTGCAGTTCTTAGCATTCGACTTGATTACCATATTTACAGCGACAAGAAAATGCCTTAAATGACTTTATTTTATTACCCAAGACATG
This sequence comes from Phosphuga atrata, assembly GCA_944588485.1. Classification (NCBI taxonomy): domain Eukaryota; kingdom Metazoa; phylum Arthropoda; class Insecta; order Coleoptera; family Silphidae; genus Phosphuga; species Phosphuga atrata. The sequence goes on from OX155899.1 coordinate 48,786,476, forward strand.
AAATTAAAAACTTGAAATTGAACAAATGTTAAAAACATTACTGACCGAAAACTGTTATGGTATAGTTAATCCTCAGAAAACATTTGTTACTGTTCGTGACAATAAAGATTAATATGATCATTATTCTACAAAAAGCTGGTTTTTGTCACCTTTCTCATCTATTTTTTGAAACCTTCTAATGTCTAATTTTTCTTAACAAACGTAGTTTAGTCTTGATAATAACAATTTCGCAATTTAAATAAGGCTGAATCTTGAAAGTGTGTTAACTAGTTTTTGTTCATTGAGCTTGCCCATTTCGTTTTAGTTTTGTGACTGCCACTTGTAAAGTGATGAGAAAAGGAATTTACAAGAAAAGAAAAACAAGTTTCTCTGCTCCGTTTTCTCTTTCTATATTCGCAATGTGGAAATTGATTTAACAATTGTGTGCTAATTGAACATTTGCACAAATTCGCACTTTTCATTTACTCCGTTGAACATTTCGATTTCTATATTAAACAACAGGTTTACGTATTTGTCATTTATAAACAAGATTCATATTTAGATTTTAATCTTAACAGTTTATATCTATATTTATTATGTTCAAGTTAATTAATATATAATAATTATATATAAGCCCTGAAGAAGGTCAGAAATTAAAAAGACCGAAACGTTGGCAATATATCAGTGTTTTATTAACCAAAATCCTTTACCCAAGAATTAAATAAAATATAAACAAAAGGTTTACTTTAGTCTTATCTGGACATGTCTGTTATCCTTTGGACTTGTCTAATCTTGTCCAGTTTTCTCTGGTCTTGTCCGGTCTTATCTCGTCTTGAATGGTCTTGTTTGGTTTGTCTCGTCTTGTCTGGTCTTGTCTGGACTAGTATGGTCTTCTCTGCTCTTGTCTTGTCTGATTCTGTGGGGTCTTGTGTGGTCTTGTGAAATCATGTTGGCTTGTGCGGTCTTGTATGGTCTTGCAAGGTTTTGTGTGGGCTTTTCTGGTGTTGTCTAGTCTTGTCTTGTCTGGTCTTGTCTGGTCCTATGTTTGATTTTGCCTAGTCTAGCCTGGTCTTGTCTGGCTTTGTCTAGTCTTATTTGGTCTTGTCTGGCTTTGTCTTGTCTAGACTTGTCTGGTGTTGTCTGCTGTTGTCGGGTCTTGTCTAGTCTTGTATAGTCTTGTCTGGTCTTGTCTGCAATTCAACTAGTGCGATAGTGATGATGAAATACAAAACTTCTGTTTCTTTCAATAACCAACAAGCTAGCGAGTTAAAATCACTTGTAAATACGTTGTCACCGCTAGTTTATTTCTTATTTCTTGATTTAGTTTACTAGAAAACTATGACAAACGGATAGTTCACTAGCTTAAATACATTAGTAAGTATAGAGTGTATATATGAGTATAGCCCGCCTTTAACTTTTTCGGCATATTGTTCCAATCTGCTAATTAGCTAGTGAACATTATTAAACTGGGCGAGTTTACTAGAAGCTAGTGAATTCTTTAGCTAATAGCTACCAAACTCGCTCAATGCAATATAACAAAGTCGTTACGTTTATTAATAAATACACATATCCGTAGATATTATTAATTCATATTTAATTTAGATATTTTAAATTATTTAGATTATACAGTAGAACCTCTCTAATCCGTCACCTTTGGGACTGGGGTACTGGTCGGAACGCAAGAAAGGTCGGATTAACCGAAAAAAATGCAATATTTATTACATATCATGTAAAGAGCCATCTTTTACAGTTAAATAAGCGATATATGAACTTAAAAATGTATATATGCATTGTTTTCACCACAACAAACAAAAAAAACAGTACATACGTAGTAAAAACAACAAACAAATTACAGTACAGCACATGGAATAAAAAATTACAAATTAAAAAATTACTTAGAGAAAAAGTCAATTATAGATTTTTGTTTGGCAGATGAAATTCTAGACTTAGCTGCAGTGTTTGATCCACAAATTGTCCATTGGAGTTGAGGTCGGGTTTTTGCTCGATGTATTGAAGGGCGACGTCGAAAGCGTACTTAGCATCGGTGTATGAAATCCAAGTAAGGGGCTCGTCTTCCTCGCCATCTGAGTCCTCGTTCACAGTTTTCCGACCATCGTTTTCCATAACAGCGGAAACAATATGGTCGTCATTGAGCTCTTCATAGGTTTCACAGTCTTTGTCACATTCGGTAATCCACTTTTCAACTTGGATGGGTCTATGTTTTTGAATGCCCTAGGCTTCTTGGATTTGCCAATAATGAACAGGGGAAGCTTGTGCGTACCATCTGCATTGCTACAAGGAGTGACTGTTATCCTATCTTTTATAAGTTTCGTTCCTGCCACGGATTCATTTGAAGCTGCGAGTGTTTTGGATGGCAACATTTTAAACTTTGGCCCTGTCTCGTCGGTGTTATAAACTTGGCAAACTTTAGCAAACTTTACAATTTCTTAGAACTTAGCAGCCTCGTAGAAAACTCCTTAGCAGCCTCGGCATTAGCAGATAATTTTTCACTTGGAATTGATGCACACCAGGCACTATGACGGGTTTTTCAGCGATCAATCCAGCCCTCACTAGCTGAGAACTCACTTCCGGTTTCCAGTTTCTTGTGCAAAACTACTGCCTTTTCTTTTAATATTGGCCCAGATATTGGTGTTCCTTTCCTTCTTTCTTGACAGAACCACACCCATAATGCGCTATCCAGCAGTTCAAGATTAGGCTTTTTTAGTGTTTTGCGATTCTTAATAGCGTTTTCACCATCAATTGTAGTTGTATATGTTTCAATGTATTTCCGATTTTTTCTCCAATCCTTAATTGTTGTAACGCCTAAATTGACTTCCTTTGAATTTTTTTGGAGAGATTCTCTTTTGTCTAGTCTTTATAGAACTGCTAATTTTTCATTTAGCGATAGAGTAATGTGTTTTCGTTTTCCTCCTGACATGTTGAAAAACAAACAACTGTACACACAATGAATCTAGCAAACTACTTATGTACATACACTACTCTAGCAAACACAGAAAAAAGCGAACAAAGAAGAACAGTGTCTTAAAATAACAAAACAAAAACTGCACGGTACATACATACAGTTGAAACACACGATGGCATAACACTAAAGCGGGCAAGCGATAGCAAACCCTAAACAATGATGCGACAAGTCGACGCAAGCTCGCCAGTTCGAGCATGGTCGGATTAACCGGAGAGTTGGACCAGCCGAGGGCGGATTAGAGGGGTTTTACTGTATTAGTAAATTTTATGGTTTCTAGATTTGAACTAGGACCAAAGCCTATTTAGGGCTGTAGTGCCAAAGGAAGAAGGTTTGTACTAGATTGTTTTGAAAATTTTCAATGGGTTAAATTTATTCAGCGAGTTGGGACATGGAACTTCTTCCATGTCCCAACTCGCTAAATAAATTTAACCCATTGTAAATTTTTAAAACAATCTAGTACAAACCTTCTTCAAACCTTCTTCCCTCCACATAGATTGCGAGTAGAGAGTGTTAATTACAGAAATTAAGAACCAGACGTCCCCTGGAAACGGCAAGAGCAAGCTAATCCTCCCTACACCGAAACACCAAGCGAACATCGATAATGGATCGGTTTTTACAAAGCCCACATTTAAGACGACCTCAATTAATATTGTAGGACTTTCTAAGGATAAGGAAATTTAATTATTTTATCTGACCTGACAAGAGCCACCAAGTGCGACATCTTGGTAATCCAAGAAACCCACAGAGGCCTGCACGTAGGCCCAAGATCGCTGGATTGAGACTGGTCTTGGAACGGCCCTATGATCAGTACGAAAGCGCCGTATTTGCAAAACCTTATCTTGAAATCCGATCTGCGGCATTCACGTCACACGACAACATTGAGATTCTCACAGTGGAGGTAAAGTCCCTCGCAGTCACGTCAAAATACGAACCGCCCAATGCAGACTTTGAATTTCAAGAGTCTCCCAACTTCCGGTCGCAAAACGGGAGGATCGTGCTGACCGATTTCTACTGCCACAGCATAATATGGGGATATAGCAAGACCGATGAAAATGGAGCTGAACTGGAGAACTGGGCAGTGCACACGAACTTACACCTGATGCACGACGCCAAGCTGCCTCCGTCTTTCAATAGCGTTCGCTGGAGAAGAGGCTATAATCCGGATAACATTTTTGTCCCTGACACACTTGTGCCCCTATCAACAGAACATGTAGAATATCCAATCCCAACAACGCCCCATTATATGTGTAATCTATGCAGCAGTGAGGCCTGAAATCAAAAGGCGATTACTTTCAGGGAGGCAAGATGGAATGTGCTTGCAGCTAACCAGAACCAGGAGATCAACTCCCAAAGTTGCAAAGCCCGAAAACTATAATGCTTTCATCGACATCGTCGATCGCCAAGAGCCTTTCTAGAAAACACATCCCAATGGAATGCAGAACTGAATACATACTAGGTCTTACTTCAGAATCCAGAAAGGCCTTTGAAGACTCACCACCGAATAAGAGGAAACGAGGAAGACCAGCTACGACATGGTTATATGGAGTTATGGCAACGATGGGGGATGGAGTTATGGCAATCAATGCAGATGTCTGGAGAGATAAAAACATGTGGCGATCGAAATGCGGGATGCGGCAGAAGCTGTAGGACCCCTGCTAATATAATAATAAATACTCCAGAATCCGCAGACCCGTTGAAGAGGTATCGAACCCTGCATGAGGACGACCCCTTCTCTGAGGATATCGTAAATACGGGCGATGATCTGATGCAAGTAATTTCTAGAGCAAACTGCGATAAGTGGCGAACGATGATGAAAGATCTGGATATGAAGCAGAGCAGCCGACAAATGCTACTCCGAACCTGACACTGGTAACTCCAAACCAGATCGCACACCAACTGCTATTGAACGAAAAGACCCATAGAAGAGTCCCCAAAACCCAAATACAAAGGGATGCAGACAACGAAATCGACTGTCTAGCTGAGCCATTCACAAGCACTGAATTAAAATCCGCCATTAACAGCTTAAAAAATAACAAGTCTGGAGGACTAGATGATCTAAGTACAGAATAAATAAAACATTTTAGAACTGCAACCATTGCATGGATCACCAACTGAATGAACAGCTGTGCAATGGAGTCGCAAATTCAAAAAATGTGAAGGAAGGCTCGAGCAGTCGCACTGTTGAAACCGGATAAGGATCCTGTTGAACCTAAATGCTTTCGATCTGTATCATTACTAAGTCTTCTCTTCAAGGTCTTCAAAAGATTGATAATGAATCGCATATCGAGTAAAGTAGACGCAAGCATAATACCAGAGCAAGGAGGGTTTATACCGGGAAGGTCTTGCGGCACCCAAGTTCTAAACTTAACACAACATATGGAAGATGGTTTCGAGCTCAAGAAAATTACCGGTGTAGCCCAAGCCCAAGTTCTAAACTTAATACAACATGTGGAAGATGGTTTCGAGCTCAAGCAAATTACCGGTGCAGTCCTAATCCAAGTTCTAAACTTAATACAACATGTGGAAGATGGTTTCGAGCTCAAGCAAATTATCGGTGTAGCCCTAACCCAAGTTCTAAACTTAATACAACATATGGAAGATGTTTTCGAGCTCAAGCAAATTACCGGTGGTTCCCTAACCCAAGTTCTAAACTTAACAGAACATATGGAAGATGGTTTCGAGATCAAGCAAATTTCCGGTGTAGCTTTTATAGACCTGACAGCGGCAAAAGGCACCGTAAACCGTGCAACAAAAAGCAGTGGAGAAAATGTAACATCTTGCAAAGGACTTGCAAAGGACGCCTAGTTCGGTGGTCCCCAACCCAATGCCCGCGGGCTCCGTGGCGCCCGCCGACCGTTTTACGTGTACCCACCGAAAGTAAACGCCAAAACCAAATAAGTTCAGTATTAAACCAAATAAGGTCACTAAGAAATTTTTGACCTTCAAAACGACATTTTCATATAATTCAATGTATTAGATGAGGACTTCTTGAATAGAAAAAGATGCCCGTCGCCCGACCGACGTTCTAGAATGTGCGGATGACACAGCCAACGCCGCACAGGGGAAAAGCTTTAAGGAAATCGAGAATAAACTAACTACAGCCTTAGAAAACATGGCACAGTCTTCTCTTCTCTTCTCTTTCAGCCGTCATGCGCCCAGAATTGAGCATAGGCCTTTATTAGTTTTCACCATCGGTCTCGATCTTGAGCAGTTCTCATCCAGTGCAGTCCTGCCACTTTCTTAAGATCATCGTACCACCGTAAGATTGGTTTTCCTCTTGATCTTCTACATGTCCATGGTCTCCAACGCAATAATTTCCCATTCCATCTATTGTCTTTGATACGGGCGATATGTCCTGCATAGTCTCATTTGAGTTGAGATGCCCTGTCCACTATGTCGGTCACTTTGGTCTTGTTTCGAATGTATTCGTTTTTCTTTCTATCTCGTAGTGATAGACCCAACATTCTTCTCTCCATGGCCCTCTGAAATACTCTTAGTTTGTTCACAATTTGTTTTGATAAGGTCCATATTTGTGCTTCGTATGTTGTTATTGGTAGGATACATTGGTCATATAGCCTTGAGCGCGGTCGTAGGGGTATCTTTTTGTTGGTAAGTATACCTTTGAGTTTTGAAAATGCCGCCCAACCCAGTCTAATTCTCCGTTCAATTTCCATGTTCTTGTTATCCTTGCCCAGGGTTATTTGTTGGCCCAGATAGACATATTCGTTTGCGTTTTCTATCCTTTGGTAGTTAATTATTATATTTGGATCTTGGAGACACATTGCTTTTGTCTTGTTTATGTTCATTTTTAGCCCTATGCTTTTTGATTTTTCCTCTAGGTCTATTAACATTTCTTCCAGATCTAGGGAGTTTTCTGCGAATAATACCATGTCGTCTGCGTATCTTAGGTGTGTTAGCTTTTCGCCATTTACGGTAATTCCTCGATTTGACCAGTTGATTTGTTTAAAGACCCCTTCTACAGCTAAGTTGAACAATTGTGGTGCGATGGTGTCACCTTGCCTGATTCCTCTCATCACCTCAAATGTGTTTGTTTTTTCGTTGGCTCTGACCGACGCTTTGGCATTCTCATGGATTTTTTTGAGAAGATTAGTGTATCTGTGATCGATGTGGGCACAGTGCTATGACATAAAATAGTTGAAGCCGAACTCCAGCAAAACCCAGGTATGTGCATTTCACCTGAGAGAACAAGATCTACAAGAAACACTATCACTGCCAGAATAAAAATAAAATAAATAAAAACAAAAAAACAAAAACACTGCCAGAATACAAAGGCCAACGTTTGTGCCAGGAATAATATCATCCGGAAGCTCACTGGCTCAACATGGGGAGCGTAGCCGGACGTGATGTACACGTCGGCTCTTGCTCTCTGTTTCTCCGCTGCCGAGTATGCGCACCAGTGTGGTACAACTCGGTTCGCCCAAGACATGTCAACGTGGCCTTAAACGAGACGTGTAGGATTATAACAAGATGCCTGGGACCGACACCTGTCGATAAGCTGTACCATCCATCTGTAATTGCCACAGCACGCATCAGACGCAAAGTAGCATCCGAAACAGAGCGGCAGCAGCTGATCGGAGATAGGCCGCACCCTCCAAACGACCAACAACCAGAAAGGCGACGACACAAATCAAGAATGAGCTTTCTCCAACATACGCAACAACTGCAGACTTGCCCAAAACAACGTCGCATAGAATTATAGAAAGAACAACACCCGAACTTGCGGACCGATCCTAGAGAGGAGCTGCCACCGGGAAAGCTTTTACCATACGTGACATGGAAATCACTGAACAGACTAACGACAGAAGTGACGCGATTCAAATCGAACAGGATGAGATGGGGAATCCCTATGGATGACAAGCTGTGTGAATGCGGGGGGCTTCAGAGCGACAGCGACCTTCTCAAATGTTGCAACATGGGAGAGGCATACACGATGGAAGACCTATATGAGGCAAATGACAAGGCGATAGACACTGCCAACTATTGGGAAGGAAGGGTCTGAATGTAAACACCGGTGTCAGACTCGGAAATGAATGATTGAGTTTACTAGTTAGTGAGTTTAGAAACGGGGGAGTTAGCTAGTGCGGTAGTTATGATAACACAAAGCTTTTCATTCACTTAGTAAACAAGTAGCTAGTGAGTTAAAACCACTTGTTGTGAAAACGTTGTCATAGCTAGTTTATTACTTGATACTCATAATTAGTTCAACTGTGAGGAGACCTAGATAGTTACCTAGGTCGCACACAACACCGAGTAGCGAGTAAAGACTTTCGTCGTTTTCGGCAGATTGCGTACAATCTGCTAGTTATTACACTGAGTGAGTTTACTAGCAACTAATGAATTCGTTAGCTAGTAAACTCGCTCATTGTAATGTAACATTTTTTCACAATTCCTAGTGAATTTAAATTATTACTTAACAATTCCTTTTTTAAGATATTAAAAATTTCAACACGGTGCAGATTTTGAAATTATATTTGATAAGTGATTAAATGCAATGAAAGTGTTCGAATGCGAAATGTTAATCTCGGAATTGGGAAATTACATAAACGGTATTTAAAACGCGATTGCTACACCGACGACATCCTGTAGAACTTTTATCTTAGTATAAAAAGATAAATCGAACGGTGCAGTGAAAGCTGCAATATCTCGGAATCATATTATAATTAAGTTTAAAGAAATAAAATAATTATCGGGTGGAAAAAATCTCCAGTTAGATATAAATGTTTTTGTTCGTGTGTTTCTAAATGCATTTCGGATTCGCCTTTCTAAGGACGTCCGACCGCACTAGACGAATTGGCAATTCAATTGCTGCAACAATTACATTTTATCCTATGCTTCTCGTCAAACTCTCAGTGAACTTTGTGGTGAAACAACGGTAAAACTGTTTTAACACTCATGGAAAAAAGTTTTAAACTTGTTTATTGGCCGTTACCTTCAACATATTCCTCCATAAAAGCTTCTTCGAACACTTTAAAACTTATCCCTTTAGATTTGCTACATATTTATTACCAAACAATTACGATTTTTTTTTTCAAATATAGGTTACAATAATATTTTTGTGATAGAAATTGTTTCCGGTTTTGTTTAAAATAGTTATAGTAGGAAGTGAAGATTTCATCATTACTTTACTCGATTTACTTAATCAATCAATTTAATAAATTTAATATTAGTCTAGTGTTAGATATGCAACTGTGATAGAGAAGAGATTGTGGCTAAATGTGGTTTTCACTTGCTGTAAAATCTATTTCAATTAGGCTTATCAAATTACATGAATTTTGCATTAAGTCCGGTCGCAATTAACTGCGCCATAATCACCAACTATAAATTGCTGAAGATTTTTTCACTCTCGAGCTCTTAAAACTTTATTTATAATTCACGCCTCCAATTAACCGGCCGTAATTTATTAAATATTTTCGCTGAGAGCTTTTTGGCCCTTTTCGTCGAGAAAACTTTACGAATGGAATTAATGTAAACGGAAGGGCATGTGTGAAGTATACTTTTTTGCTGTAGCAAAATTATGAAAGTTATGTTGCATTATATGCGTTTCCGCGTTTTCCGCAAACACGGAACTCTTTCTGTGCGTATTAAATATGTGAAAGCCGATTATCTCGAGCACGATACATATTTAGATTGTTAAATAGAAAATATGTTAAATAATGATATTTACAGTTATTTCATCAACTCTTGACAACTTATTACTTATTTTGCACATATCTGTGTAGACTTTAACTTTCTAATCTCCCTAGTCTGTGTAGTTAGTTATTCACTTAAATCTTAAATTATTTAGTCAAGTCCTGTCTACTCTTGTCTATTTTAGCCTGGTCCAAGACTAGACTAGACTACAATAGAATAGGTAAGACTAGACAAAGCCAGGCAATGTAGATGTTGTGTGTAGAAATAGATTTATTGTTTTATTGACTTCTAGTCTAGAAACGAATTTAAATAAACAATAATGGAAGTTCACTGTATGGAATTAATGATGATTGATGTTGCGAATGTGAGTGATAAAGTGTGTTAATTAGTGAGGAGAATTGGAAGAACTTACCGGTAGTAGAATGCAGTAAAGCAATCACTATTGTTGTGATGCCGTTCAAGTTCATAGTCGATTCTGCATTTGAAATCTGCGAAACTGATTGTTCATTCCTGCAACAATGCGAAACATTTTGAGGTCGTTCGTTTGCAGAATTATTTGTAATTTCAGTTCAAATTGATTATTAGATAATTTTTTTAACACGGTTGGGAAAAATGGCAAACGCAATCCACAACATACGAAAGAAACCAACAATTGAATATAAATGGTATGGACTAGGCAAACCATGACAAATAGCACAAGGAATGGACAAGATGCAATAGGCATTTTTTTATTTACTTCTATATTTAGTATTACCAGATAAGTATATGACAAGTCTTATCTGAAAAGCATTTAATAAAATCTGAAAGTATCAGATCTATATAAGTATTAACAGATCTATCTATCTATCTATCTATTAAGTATTATCAATAATTGTTATTTTTATTGATGTGTTTCTTCTGCTTTTATTGAGATAAATCACAATAAAAATCACGTAAATCAGTAAAATATATAAACTCATCTTTCATTGATTCAAGTTTCAAACAAAAATTTAAGTATCCACCAGATATTATTATTATTCTTGCTGTTATTATTTGTTTTTTTTTTCTTCGGTTTTTTTCCCGGCTACAAGCTTAGCGAGTCCGCGGACATTCGATTAGATGGCCTTTTATTACACTGGGATGTTAAGAGTTTTCCTTGAAATGCGGCCAGTTTCCAGTATAATAGACTTTTGTAGGGTGGTTAAAAATTGTTCCCGTGGGTCCAGTTCTTTAAAGTATCTCATCAGATTCTTCGTCTCCAACCTGGTGACTGTGATTACTAAAGGGACCACCTTGGTTGAGGTAAGTTTATGTATTCTAATGTATTCCGCGCAAAGATATTGATATTTTGTTATTTTTTCTGTTTTATTTTTTTGCAAGTTCACAGCATTCGGATGAGCAATGTCGATGAAGATGGTCGTATATCCACAAAAGTCATGTCAGGTCTGTTGCTATGCACCGCCAAGTCAGTTACCAACATAGTGTCCCAGTATAGCTTACAGTAATCATTCTCTAAAACAGGATAAGGCGTATACTTGAAATGAGGCACGAGATCTTCGGTTAGTCCTGTTCTACATGCTACTACTTTTTGAACAATACCCGCTGTCAAGTCTTTTTAAATATGCATTAGCCGCCAATAAAGTACATTTTGTATTGTTCTATTAATATGTACTTTTTTTACGTATTTTTTGTAGTTTCGCGTTGGTATATTTATCCTGTATGGCTACCATAAACCCTTCTGTTTCTCCGAATAGGGCACATTTTTGCAGCCATCCCACAGAGTGCCCGGGACTTACTGAGCTTTTGTTGTTATTAATATTGTTATTATTATTATTTTTGATTTTTGAAATCTTGCACCTTCTCAGCTTACGCTGGAAAAAATTGAGATGCGGAAAGAGAGTTCACTCTGGCCCACGTGATCATTTAACCAATTTTCAATTAAGAAACTTGCGCACAATGTGACAGGTTTACCAAATCGTTGCCCTCTGCGCATGCCTCAAAATGGAATTCGGCAAGCCAAGTTTCTCAATGTTTTTTTGGAAAATTGGACGAGACAACTCCTTCAACATATATTATTTATTCTTCTGTGTAGGCACTATGTGCCTGTTTCTGTAAGTTTCTCCTCAGTCCTTCGGCTCCTGCGATTTGGAAGTCCAGGAGTCTGTCCATCTCTTCGGTGGTCTACCAGGGCGTCTCGTTCTGTTGGGTTTTTGTGTCATGGCACAGTTAGCGATTCGGTGTGGCGCCATGCGTTCCACCTGATCCCTCCAGTATATTCGACGGGCTGTTGCCCAGCGCACGACGTCCTGGATTTGTAGGTCACCTCTGATCTTAGAGCCTCTGACATGCTCTCTTAATGTGACTCCTCTTATTGCTCTCAGGGTCCGCATTTCGGTCGTTTTCAGCGCTTGTTTGGTGGCTGATGTTTGGTCGGCCCTTGTTTTAGCCGCATATGTGAGTATTGGCCTTAATGCTGTCTTGAATATTCGGATTTTACCTTCTTGCGATATGTGTTTGTTTCTCCAGATTATGTTATTTAGTGCGCCAGATATTCGTCGAGCCTTGTTCGTTGCTGCTCGTACCTCTAGCTTTAGGTCTCTATCGCTTGAGATCTCTACTCCAAGGTAGGTAAATCACCTGCTCTATCACCTTGTTGTCGTGTTCTGATTTGCAGATCTGCTGGCTACCATGCACTTGGTTTTTTATGGGAGATATCAAGGTTGTATCTCTTTGCTGTTTTGGAGAATGTCTGTAGAAGTCGTTTTCATTGTCAGCTATTAATACAGTGTTATCCGCGTAGCACAATATGTTGAAGGACTGGTTTCCCATCCAATATCCTGCTTTGAGGTTTTTCACACTCGCTATTATGTTGTCCATTATTACGTTGAATAGGGCCGGGCTCATACTGTCGCCTTGTCTAATCCCATCGCTTGCGCGTACGCTCTCTGCTGACTTGGTGTTTGTCAGTGTTGATGCCTTTTATTAAGTTTGTTAGCTTTTCCCCCGCGCCTCGTTTTCCTAGTTCTTCAATCATATCGGCTATTCTGATCTTGTCGAATGCTTTACTTAGGTCAACAAAGCACATATAGGCGGGCTTTGCGAACTTAATTGCGTTTTCGGACATTTGCCTGGTCGTAAATATTGCGTCTATTGTAGATCGATTCTGTCGAAATCCCTGCTGTTCGTCGTTAACTGTTAATCGTTCGATTATTTTTTGGGCTAGTATTTTTGTGAATAGTTTTGCCATAGTGTTTATCAATGTGATGCCTCGGCAATTTGAGGTGGTCTGTTTTCTTGCCTTTTTTAAAGATTGGGATGGTAATAGTGCTTTTCCAGCTTATTTGCACTATATCGGATTCTACATTTTTTTTAAATAGGGTGCAGGTCTCAGCCTCGAGTTTCTCGCCGCCGTATTTTAGGAGTTCGTTGGGAATGGTGTCATCGCCTGGCGCCTTCCTTGATTTCAGGTTTTTGATTTCGCGCCTTATATATTCTTGACTAGTAAACCAGTGTGAGTCCTCTATTGTTTGTACTTTCGCTGAGGTGGTGGTTCCTGTCTGGGCGGTGGTGATTCCTGTTTCGTATAATCCCTTTAAGTACTTGGCCTATTCTGCGGGTGTGACGCATTCTGTTTGGTGGTATTCGTCCGATGGTTGTTTGTACTTCCTGAGTAGTTTCCAAATCTTCTTTCGTCCGCCATATAGGTCGTGTTGTAGTTGTTGTTGTAGTCGTTGCTGAAGTTTTCCCAGTACTGATCTTTTAGGTGTCGCACCTCTGTTTTGCACTTATTCCTTACAGCTTTGTAGTTGTCGTAGGCTTCCTTGGGTCTTGTGTCCATGTACTTCTTGTAGGCTTCTGATTTGTGTCGGGCTATTTTCTCTGCCAGCGGGTTCTCATATAGCAACTTTGTGCATTCTGTTGTTAGTGCCTCTAGATTAAACTTATGGCCTTTTGGCTCTTTTCCGGCTCTTCGTGCTTTTGTCTTGTCGCTTTGAAGCGGTATTTGCGTACAACAAATTGGTGTTCTGTGCCTATGTTACGTCAACCCTTACGTCTGTGAGCTTATTTGGGTAGACTTTTCTGTTGATGATGATGATGTGGTCTATTATAGACCGTTGCCCTCACGTGTTTTGATATGTAAATTGTTATTGGTTTATATGTTGGAACTAGGTGTTATTAATTCGTAGTTGGTTTTGGACACACATATCTATGAGTAGCATACCGTTGTCATTAGTTGTGTGTTCCCCAAATCTATTCATTACGTCTGGGATAATAATGTCTCCAATTCTTGTGCATGTGTCTCCGATTATAATAAGTTAATAATAATAAGGCTATCCAAAACCGAATTATAACAACCAGAAACTACGAAAAACACATTTTGAAATTAAACGTGATGGGCAGGTGTAGAAAGCGTGGTCTTGTTGGCGAATCGATAGAACACATCATGGCAGGTTGCCCAACTTTATCAGAGACCGCCTATTTAGGGAGGCACAACCAAGTGGCAAATCTCCAGATGTCCATCAACAGATATAACAATTGGGTAAATAAATACTCTGTCCAGTTTCCAGATAACTTTGATTTGCCAGGCTAGTTTTTCGTATGTATTTATTTTTTCTGTCTCTGTTCTTCGGATGTTATGTGTCAACGGAACTGCGAGGTCTAATAATATGGCTGTTTTAGCATCAATGTCAATTAGAAGTATATCAGGTCGGTTGTAGGCAATCGTCTTATCGGTCAATATAGGCCTGTCCCAGTAGATAATGTGTTTACTTGATTCGATGATTGGTACTGGTAGATTGTGTAGATGAGTTTCTGGTTCTTATAATTCGGTTTTGGATAGCCTTATTATTATTATTATCATGTTGCATTAACTTTCATCTATCCCTTGAATGGATTAGGATAAGCGGAAAGGAGATTAATCCTGGCCGTCATGACGTTCCCGATAGTTTTAATGCAGGAATTTACGCACAATGTGTGGCATGTCTATAGAATCACGATCTTCTGGATGGGTTTGAAGGTCCAGTTTGGCATGCCTATTTCCTCTGAGTTCTTTAAATAGTTGGGTATTACAACTGCCTCTGCAGATATTACTACGGGAATTATTGTGATCTTGTTTAATTTCCAGATGTTTTTCATCTCTATTGCCAGGTCTTCATATTTTCTTATTTTTTCGTCCTCTGTAGATTGTAAAATTGTATGCGTCAGAGGGATGGCAATGTCGATTAAGATGTCTATTAAGATTGTCGATCTTCCCGATTTTGTTGAGGATGATAATATCTGGTCTGTTACATGCTACTCGTTTATCTATGAGAAAGGGTCTGTCCCAGTACACCAAGTGGTTTGGTCCTTCAAGCATTTCTTGTGGTTGATATTTATAGTAGGGCGGTGTATCGTTGCGCAACATTCCAAATTTGATTGCTAGCTTTTGGTTATTAGTTTAGCGATTTGGTTATGACGCCCAAGGAATGCGTTGTCCGCTAATGCCGAACAGCCAGATATGATGTGTTCAATAGATTCCATTGGATTCACCTTTATTTTCTACGTTTTTTTTTGGTAATTTCGGGTTTTCATTACCCTATCTTGAATAGCGAGGATAAACCGAGGATAGGTCCTCTTGCAGCAGCCATCTCAGCGATGCCTGTCGAACGACGTTTCTCTCGTCTATCCGCCCCAGGAATCTTCCGTGCATCTCTTTGCCTCTCCACTTTTAGACCTCTTCATGGACCGGCGATGGTTCAATTAGGGGTTCCTCTCGCTGGAGTCTCACGGGTGTGTATCCCACATCAGCCTTAACCACGAGATTCATGAGCTCACAGTTCGATGATCTCAATGTGAGTCTCATTTCGGACTCAATGACCCTGCATTGATTCAGTATTTTGATCAAGACTCTCCCTCCTTCCTTTCGGGGTAAATAAAGTATAGTAGATGAGTTTGGGTGCAGGAAACGGAACTTAGTCATAATACTTCTAGTAAGGCGTCCCAATCTCTCCAATCCCCATTGAACTATTTTAAGATCGGATTTAAGACCGGAACAGCCCATGTATTGATGGAGTCAACTATACGGTTTCCTGTTAACTGGATGTTACAGATTGTTGTCACACTTTTTTTTATCTCTCTCCAAAGTCATACTTCAGCTGCGTTTGCTACATTTTGGCATTTTGCGATACTACCAGATATCCCATGAGATCCATCGCCATCCCTCTGACGCATGAGTCATCAGAGGACGAAAAAATAAGAAAATATCAAAAAAGGCGTCTTTTTTGATATTAATGATTGTGCATTTGTCTAGTCCGAATGACATACTGATATCTCTTCTGAACGTTTCGACGGTGCTCAGAAGGATCCAGAGCTTACACAAGTTTCCAGCATACAATTTGAGATCATTCATCATTAGAATGTGGTTTGTTCTTTTGAAGCATTTCTAGTGATATTATACTCAATCTTTGTGCTGCTGAAAAGGTCTGAATGTGGTTTCAAAGTTAGGCAAAACAGAGTGAGGATAGTGTGTCTCCCCGAAAAATCGAAAAAAAACGAGTTCTCCATGTTTTCATCACACTAGCCAAGAGGTGCTTCATGTTTAGTGCGATGTTGTAAATATCAAGGTGTTTTGGTTAGTCATGTTAGTGTTTGGTTAGTCATAGTTTTGGGCGCTATCAAAAGTTCTTGCGTAATTAAAATAAGTCAAGCCCAGATTCCGTCGCTTAATTTGGGCTTGTTTCAGCACTACTGCATTTATTGTTAGTTGTTTTCAGCCGCGTGTCCTCCTAATGCATCCCTTTACTTCAACTTTTTTATGTAATAGGTGCGTAATTCCTTCAGTCAGAAAATCCGGGGCTCTGTTTGGATCCTTTAATATAGCTGTGAAGGCTAGCGTTTCGTGTGTGACAGGTACGTATTTTATCCAGAAGTTTAGGATTCCATCAGGACTCGAAGATTTCCAGTTGCTGGTTCGTTTAACTGCACCGGTGACATCTTCCTCCATGTACCCAGCCTGTGGCTCTTGCGACAGATTCGAGTATTTTTAAGCAGTTTTACAGATCCATTGAGCCTCAGCATTGTTTATCCCAACACCAGATTGACACACAGTAATCCCCAAAGTCAGCATAGTTGACCTCATTCCCGGTACAGTTGTTATCCGTTTAACTTTCCAGCTGTTTGAAGAACGAACGTTGGCTGGCTGGAGTAATTTGCATTTTGCCCCTTTTGCTTGTTTGCTTCATTGTAACGTCGCAGTCGTGCACTCTTTACCTTAGCTTATTGCCTGCAAGTCTCTTTCAATTTCAATAGTTTTTGTCGAGCATTAGATTGGTCCAGATCCATTTTTGATTCCACACACAGTCCAATATCTTTCCTTTTCATCTTCCGGCGTCTTTTTCCTTCAAGCCATTGATCAAGGTGTTCCGCCAGATCTGAGTTGATCGATCTCTTTCTGTTCATTTAATACTCTTTTCTGTCCATTTAAGACTCTTTTCTGTCCATTTAAGACTCTTTTCTGTCCATTTAAGACCATTTAATTCGATGATCGTAACAGCAGCGTAGTAGATAGCCAGTTGTATCTCGTAGATGTTTTTCTGGTGAACATTTAGGACATCATTAATGATTTTCTGGGGTTGTCTAGCTTCTGATCTGCATTTCTATTAAACTCTACGAGATTATAGAATCGGTTTTTCAATTCGATGTTTTCTTGAGGGGTTCCATCCATCGGGTTTTGGTTTATTACTTCCTGAGGTGTAATTAAGGAAGGATTAAGGATTTGTATGTTTTGAAGCTGGTTGGGCTTGTTATCTTCGTTGAGCGCAGCTTGCTGTAGCTCAAACCTCACATGTCTGCAGATTGTTTGCATTTCAGAATCTGTTGTGTAGCCGTTCTTTTTTATTGTATTCTAACGGGCAGTTGTCTATATTCAGGTGGTCTAGTATTACTGCCATTAGTGCCTCGGTAGTAGGCTCTTGCAACTTCAAGATTCATTTGACGAGTCCACTGGATTAGCGTGCATTTTCCTCATCGACTTGTCCTCTTTAAACATTGACTGAACAAGCTTAGTGGTTGGTTGGCGTTTGATGTTGCAGCCTGTTGATTCTCCAACTCTGGATGTTCATTCAGTTCGGTTTTGTGTGACAGAGGCCCACCTCGTCAGCTCCCTGTCGCCTGGTTCGTATCCTGTCATTCCCAGGCATCAGCATCAGAACATCAGCCTTGAGACATGCTCTGGCGATCGGTGTATTTCAAATAAGTCTAATTTTTTTGTAAATTATCGTCGTTGATCCATGGTCTGTCCGGTAGAATAAAAATAAATCTTTATTCTTTTATATTTTAACTACCTGCAGCCCTTTTTCGGGAGGAGTAAAATGTAAAATCTACAAATTGTCAGAATTTCAAGACGAAATTCTTATTTTTTTTTACATAAAATTCTGGTGAGGACTCCTTCGAGTTCCGACCCTTCGCAGCACCCGCGCCAGTGGCCAAAGATGTTTCTACAACTGCTTCTCCCTACCGGTCGGTGAGCAGCTGTAGGCTCCAGAATCGTGTGCTCTCAGCAGACGATGTTCCCCAGTACGACAGCTTCCTGCATCCGGCCTTATTAAACTCCCGCGAAGTTTCTGCATACCGGAATGATCTTCAACTCCGAAAGCAGCGAAGAACGAATTCACCACAGAACACTAGTAATTAGGAGAATCAGCATCACATCATGGCCAGGGTGATATCATGACATCATGGCCAGATTTGGTTCGTTTTCCCTCCTCTTTCAATACTATGTTCTGTTCCGCTGGAGCGGAAAACTCTATGACGAACATAGTCGTAGTCTCTCTATCGAGGAGGACAATGTCACTCTTGTGGCGCGAATAAGCCTGACTGTCGGGAACGGATAGTTCCAAAAAAAATGGCATTTCTCGTTCCCGACAACGGACACAATATCTCCCGGCGAGTAACGCGGCATAGGCTCCAGGTCTATCTCATAAGAGTGCCTAAGATGGTAATAGAGCACTCGCAGTGCCACGTTATGCCGAAAGATGTACGCCGAGACAGCTTTTGTCGGACAAGCCGACAACAAGTGCATTAGTGTCTCCGGCGCCTTGCGGCAGGCCCTGCAGGTGGTATCAGGGACCTGTACATCCATCACGCGACGACGAAAGACCAAGGAGTTGGTAACGCCATCTTGAGAGGCTGCAATGAATCCCTCGGTCTCCGCTATGAACCCGGTTGACCTCGGTGTATCAACATGTCACCCGAACAACAAGGCACGACTTATTAATATTTCTTTTTTCTTGGCACATTCGTGCCAGTAGCTTTCTTTTCCGGGGTCCAACTGGGTCCTAGGGCGTTTATTGGCCGATGGATAAGACCTTTCTCATTATGTGGGCCGTTCTCAGAAGTGCGATCTTCTGTACCTGTTCGACGCTGACACTGCATGGTAGCTCTTCTAGGTATCTTCCGACGCCGATCTTAATAGTTCCGAGAGTTCCAACCATAACCGGGACGACTTTGGTTTTTGTTTTCCACATCCTTGCTATCTCGATTTCTAAGTCTCTGTATTTGCACCTTTTCTCAACCTCCTTGGCCACAATGTTCGTATCGGCTGGTACGGCCACGTCGATTAGAGTGCAGCGCTTTTCCTTCCGGTTGTAGATAATAATGTCCGGTCGGTTCGCTTCGACGGTACGATCCGTTAACACAGCTTCATCGTACACAATAATTGTTTGTTACCTTTCTATGATCGGGGTAGAATGGTGATCGTACCAGTGCTCGGGCACTTGCTGGCCAAGTTCTTTTAGTATTGACCAGTGTAGGTAGTCTTGTTGTGACGATACGTGTATTCCGTCGGTGCAAAGATTGTGCAACTAGCAATAATGTGGCTGACAGTTTCATCTTTTTTGTTGCACACTCTACACTTGCTATCAACGTCTAGGCCAGTTATTCTCTTCTGGTGGTACCGAGTGTTAAGTGCCTGATCCTGAGCAGCCATGCAAAAGTTTTCTCCTTATCTACCCAGCTGTTTTGCAGACTTCGGAGAAACTGTCCGTGGAGGGCCTTTGACTTGACCCTCTCTAGTATTTTCTAGTGCCTCCTAACCAAGCGAGTATATCTGTCCTTACCCTTGCTAATGTAGGAGAGGCCCACAATTGTGCGGTAGTATGCACACTCAAGCTCGATGAGACCACGGCCGCCGCAACTCCTGGGCATGTACAGTCGATCTACGGCAGCCTTTCGGCGGTGGCATCCATGGGTCGTGAGCATTTTCCTAGTTTTCTGGTCCATTTGCTGGATCTCAGAGCGCAACCAGTTAATTATTTCGAAATTATATTGCGGTACAGGAACTGCCAAGATGTTGATGGCCTGGATCTTGATTTTGGAGTTTAATTCCATACCAAGGACGAGTCTGATCCGGCGATAGTACTCTTTGCGCACCCTGTCTTTCAACTCCCTGTGCCGAATACCATCGCTTTCGTCTACACCCAGATATTTGTAGATTTCATCCTGGTAGAGTTCACGTATTTCGGAGTCAACGTTTACCCTTGGACTGGACTCTAATTTCCACATTTTTATTGATACACTAGAGCATTTGTCCAGTCCGAACTCCATCGAGATATCATCGCTGAAAGCTTTTACTATCCCGATTTCCTGGTTTCTTATTCTCTGCATACAACTTTAGATCATCCATGTATAAGAGATGATTGATTGTCTGACCATCCGCTAATGAGTATCCCAGCTCATCTATATTTAAAATGTTGGTGGGCGGAATCAGGAACATATAGAAGAGCAGTAGGGACAAGAAATAACCCTGGAATATCCCTCTTTTTATGGCAATCTAACCAGTAGCGAGGCATCCTTTCGAGTGGTACAGTTTCATCTCCGTTTTCCATCCTTTCATAGCAGTCATTGAACTTTATGATGGTGGGGTTCACTTTATAAATCCTAAGGACTGCTAAGATCCAACTATGTGGTACGCTATCGAACGCCTTCTTATAGTCTATCCATCCCATAGAAAGAGAAACGTTGCATCTTCTAGCGTCCTCTGTGACTATCCTGTCAACTAGGAGTTGGTCCTTACAGCCTTGTGATCTTCGTCTACATCCTTTATGTTCAGGCAAGAGAAAATTGTTTTCTGTCAGGTGGTTATATAGTCTGTCGTCTACTAGGGACGTCATCACCTTGTACATAGTTGGAAGGCAAGTAATTGGACGGTAGTTCTTTAGGTTCTGTGTCATTGCCTTTTGGTAGCAAAAATGTTAGTCCGGAAGTAAACCAATCCGGCAATGCACCTAATTGTTATTATAATTATAATTGTTATTATAATTGTTATTATAATTGTTATTATTATTATTATCTATTATATGAAACTTCTACTTAGTATATTTTTAATTATATTATGTAACGTTGATTTAATAGCGTGATGGACAGCCGAGTTTTTCAAGTGGAACTAGGAAATCGCTTTTACTTTATCTTACATAAAAACTTCGTAACGTAAAAATTGAGAATGAAAAACTGAAACTTTTCCGAAAAGAAACGGAGATTTCCTAAAGCGATGCTCGAAACTTTTTATGGGCAATGTTTGACTTATAAAGCAATTAGGAACGCTTCTCTTTGTTTTGTAAGTTTAGATAATGATGCAGATAGTATAAATCTTCCTGCATTTATGGTACACTAAACATGGGTTTGCGGCTTTTAGTAGAAAAGTTTTCTTTGCTTTAATTTTATAACCAGTAATTATAATTATTTAAATCCGAACCAAACTAGACGGACAAAGATTATGCAGCTCTTACCTAATTTTACAGATTCTACTCTTTATTGTTACTGTTACCCATTTTGTTACTGTCTAATTTATCTGTGAACTGTCGAGTTTTTATAACTCGCTGTACCTTCTTATATAACTAAATGCTAAGTAGTGGAATTATCATAAATGAATAAATGTTATAATGAGTTTTGAATGTTTTCGTACATGAAAATAGCAATTATATGCTTATAGCATTGTTTTATCCCCATTGACTATTCTTTTATATTACAAGATTTTTCTCACGAAATACGCAGAAATTAGATATTTTTTTTTACCTTCAGCTGATACATACAAATTAGAATAATAAGAAAGCGAAGATTTTATTTTTCTGATAAGGTCATTTTATTTTTCACACACGTTTGCTTCTTATTGTCTCGTTTTAAATCGTTTTGTATTAATTTTATGATCTTTTCCCTATGACGCAATCTAATTCTTCTTAATAGAAATCTCGAGTTACACGGATAATTAGGATTAGATTGAAAATGTGAGGACAAACTAGATTAAATTAGTTTTTAACGATTTTTTTACAACGTGCTCTGTATTCCACATTTTCTCTGATGGGAATTTCGCAAAACTTTACATTTTTAACTTTTCTACACATTTAACTTGCATAACTTTCTTACGACATCAAACAAATGTATCTTTAATTACTTTTTCGTACAACGACGACAACGACAAACACAATTATTTCGGTATTAGAAGGGTTTTATTTGCTTTTGTCCAAAGAGAAATTTTCCTTTACGCGATAACATTTTTTTTAATTATCAGGGAAATGCAAATTCCCCAGTTTCATTTTAATATCGTTCACTGCATAAAGTAATTAAGAATGTGGTAATATTCACTTGCATGTTTGGAGAAGAAAGTTTAATGCAGCGGCAGATTAATTACGATGTTTACAGCGTGAAATTGTTTCTTACATATTCCTCTTCAATTATTGATAACATTTTTCTTTATATTATTATTTTATTAGAAAGGAAAAGTTGAATATTCTGATAAGATTGTATTTGCATTTCCTTTGTACTGCAATTTCTCTTGTTTATTCGAGGAAAGTTAAGAATTACTCGGCAATGAACAAAAATCTAAACATAATTAGGCAAAATATTTCGGCAAATCTCAACAAATTCAATCAAGTAAACAAAGAAATTATTAATATATATATATATATATATATATATATATATATATATATATATATATATATATATATATATATATATATATATATATATATATAGGCAGTCAGGCACTGCCGACTGAAGTGAAAACTTTTGAAAAAAAACAGCTTTAAAACTGGTTTTGAGGATTTATCAGTATGTTAATTAAACACATTTGGTACATAGATTGTCAGTATTATTTTATGTAATTCTGGAACATACATTACTTCTGAAGGAGAATGACTGTTAATGTCATCATCATAATATGAATTTGAATCGGAATGTTTGGTTGATTCTGTGTTGATAGGTCAGCAAAATGAATTGGTAGGATATGTGGCACATTTCTTGTTGATGGGTCTGCAATTTGTGAGTTATGGAAATTTTGAATTTTAGAAAAATGCCTTATAACTGCTTATGAAGATTTATCTGTATGTAGATTAATTTTTTGGCCTCCTGAATTGTAAAGCTAGCTTTGTCATCGTGTATACGTCCAGGAAAACTAGATTTTACACACAATGTTGCAAAGTATGGCTACGATGCGGTAAAGTGACCAGTAAATTTTAACCTTTCAGGGACACTTATAGGGACACAATAAATACGATTTTTTAATTTTACTGTTCGTCTGACATGTGGAAAAATGACATATTATGTACCTAATAAATTTGAATTAGTAAAAATGTCAAAGTTTGTGAGTACCAACATAACAAAATTAAATAATTTCCAATATTGTAAATAGTCTAAATCTATTTGTTTCTTAAATAATAATTGTCGGCCAAAAAATCTAAAAAAATCAAATACAAATTTCGTGTGGAAATGATTTTACAATGCTCCAGCAAATGGAGAACGAGCCCGAAGAGCAAGTTCCCCAAACAAGATGTTGCATTGGAATATTCTTTACGACGTTTAATTTTTCCTCCTTCTCAGCTGTGATTGTTTGATGTTTAGAAATTTATGAATTAACTATTGCAAGAGTTTTTTTCTTATTCTTATCTCGCTGACTATTAATTTTATTTTGGAGATTCCTTCCTTCCTTTGGAGATGGTTGCCTAAAACTTTGATGGTTCTGATTCGTGATTTACCATGAATTCATCGATACAATCCAGTAATCTGAACATTCCAATAGTCTAGTATCTAGTATATCTACTAGTACATCCGTCAAAAGTACTTACTCTTATACTGATTATAGGGGTTGATATTTCCTTTATTTCCTCAGAGGCGCTGCGTTCTGCCAACACTGCCAAAAACTTTCCAATAATCCAGCACTAGTACATCTACTATTATATCCGGTAAAAGTACTTACTCTTGTACTGCACACTAATTCTACGGGTTGATATTTCCTTAGAAAGGTTACGTTCTGTCAACACTGCCAAAAACTTTGACTATTAAGTTTGACGTTCAGAGCCAACTTTAAACATTTGCGTATAGATGTGTTCTTTTTAACACATCTTTGAGTAATAGAATTTTTTTCTATAGAACGCAGCTATTGATGACGATGACGCAAATGTATCAGTTTACCCCCTACCCAAATGTCATTCAGCGCGGCTATAGACGTTTTCACTTCAAAAATAGACAAGCCCAGACAAGAAATACAAGATCTTACAAGGTCAGATAAGACCGCACAAGATATAAAACCAGAGAAGATATGACAAGACAAGGCAAGAGCAGACAAGACAATACCAGATACCATCAAACAAGACCAGACAAAACCAGATCAGACAAAGTCCAGACAAAATCATACTAGACAAGACTAAACAAGGACAAGAAGGATTCCTCGATTTGCAGTCCTAGGAACTTTGTAGCCGCTGCTCGATTTAATTGAAGGTATCAATTCCTATGGAAATGTTATCTGCTCGAGAACTTCTTTGAATTTAAAAAATCACGTATTCTGTTTTGCTACAATTAAGGAACAGATTGTTACAGTGAGAGAACCAGTTTACGATTTTGCTGGCTTCAATTTGAGTCAGATTTCTTGAAATATCCGATACGTGAAACCTAGAATAATCTGCATATATGGTGCTGTGAATACTATTTATTAAACGTATTAGTTCTGCTAGATATAGAAAGAAGAGTGTAGGGGATAGAACACTTCCTTGCGGAACACCATTTATACTTGCCGGTTCGAAATTAAATTTGTTATTCATGATAGAGATTTACACACATTGCCTTCTCTTTTGAAAGAATGATTCTATGCAATTATGCGATTTAGCTCGTATGCCCATTTTATATATTTTATTTAATAATTGTGGGTGAGATAGGCGAATGGTGATGCCTTAGAAAGGCCACAAAAAATCCCAACTGGGATGTTTTCCTTCATCAACTTCTTTTAGAACTTTGGAATAGAATTCTATTCCAAATCGCCGATCGCCGTAAATGTAGATTTTCCCCTACGGAATCCGTGCTGTTCCTTGGGGATCAGATCATGTTTCTTTCTCTTTTTGTTTCGAATAGACCTACTTTGGACCACGCTTGTTCAGCTGTTGGGCGTTGATATTTGCCCAGTATTGTCGCATCTTCTGCCGGTGTAATTCCTTTCTTTCTTCTGTGCAGGGGGTACCTTTCTTTCGGGGTTTTTCCTAAAATCCACGGACTCCCTTCAGGGTGTGTCTCACAGACTGTCTGTTTTGGAGATCTGTTATACCCAGTTCTCTTGGTTATATCTTTCTCGATTTCTGTCAACCAAGTGGTACGAACCTTCTTGTTTTGCAAGATGGTAAACAGACGGTTGGTTAATCGGTTTATAGGCAATCTTGCAACGTGCCCGTAGAAAGCTACCCTTCTTCTCCTTGCACAGTCAAAGAGCCTCTTAATATGTTCGTAGAGCTCGTAGTTATGTCGCCTTAAGAATTCCCCATCTTCCTTTACCGGGCCTACGATCCTTTTTGAGGATTCTCCTCTCTATCTTACTTCCAGACCTCTAATTTCTACCAGACCTCTTCGGTGCAAGGAAAGACACTCCATGGCATACAGGGTTTCTGGTCGTAAGACTGATGTGTAGTGCTTAAGTTTCGGGTTACGTGACAGGCATTTCTTGTTGTAGGTGTTCTTATTCAGTCGATAGGCTAGTTCTACCTTGTTGACTCTCATGGATAATGATGTTCTTTCTGATAAGTTGGGCTCAATCCATTTGCCAAGATACTAACCTATATCAGTCTTCTTGATGTTTCCCTGCTCTAGTAACATCTTTCTGTTTGCTTCTCTGATGTTGGTGAAGAAATCTGTTTTCTCCAACGACACTTGAAGACCCACTTTGGCAGCCTGTTTTCTGAGGCAATTTACCAGCATTGTCGCCATCTCAAGAGAATTAACAATCAGTGCCATGTCATCTGCAAACTGCAATCTACAACCAGTCCATCGTTCTATCAGATGATGTTTCTCTATAAATGGAGTAAGCCTATGGAGCATGCAGTATACAATACAGCATAAAGACAAGACCATACTAGACCAGACAACGCTGGACGATACTAGATTGGACAATACTAGACTAGACAATGGTAGACTAGATAAAACTTGATTAGATAAGTTTAGGCCAGATTTCATAAAGTATGACAAAAGTAGACAACATCTGTCTAATCTAGGCAACCCTTATCTATCTAGTTTTATCTGTTTAGACTTCTCTGTTTAGTATAGTGTGTTCAGTCTTATCAGCCTCGTTTTGTCTTTCTAGGAATATTCATCTGATAGAGTTCAGAGCAAATTTGTAAAGGTGTTTTCAAATGAACTTCTGAACAAAATTAGATACCTTGTGGATCTTTCATTTACCACCGGAGAGTTTCCGGCAATCGTAAAAACTCTAATACATACAAACGGAAAAAAATATCGAAAACTATTGAGCTATAGCAATTCTCTTAGTTGAATCAAAAATCATCGAAAACTGCATGCTTAACAGTATAATGCCCTTCGTAAACAAACACCAACTCATTCCTTTCAAACAACACGGTTTCCGCATATCGAAATCTACCTCAGCAACGATTACTCGCATCTATCTAGGAATTCTAAAACGAACCGTTAAATTCAGCAAACGAACCGTTGTAGTTGACGCGATTATGCAGAAGGCATTCGACGAATGACGCGGAGTCCGATACGGCGACGTCGATGACAACTTCATAACCGATCTGATGTACGCCGACGATAGCGCCATCTGCGCGGATATCGATGTCGAAGTAACAGACATTTTGTAGGACATTTCCCGCATCGCCCAGTCATACGGATTAAATATAAATGCGGATAAAACCCAAGTGCTCACAACCGACGGATCGGATGTGAAAAGGTACCACTGTTCAAGTATTTGGGATCGCTTGTGACAGAGAAGGAATTGGCGTCGACGGCCGATGTTCATAGCCGGATCGGTAAAGCAACAGCAACATTCGCCTCGATCAAGTGGTGCATATGGAAGCGGACGAAGATCACCATCAATACCAAAATACGCCTATACTGAACGTTAATCCTTCCTATTCTTCTTTATGGATCGGAAACGTGGACACTGTTCAAACCGGACCTAAACAAACTCGAGGTCTTCCTAATGCAATGCTTGAGACAAATATTCCGTGTCTCTATCCGCGACCGTCTCCTAAACGAGAAAAAATTCAAAAGAGAAAAAGCCGCTAAATTAGAAAAAGCCGCGATCAACGGGCACCGATCGAAGAAGAAATACAAAAACGAAGACTACGTTGGTTTAACCACGTCCACAAACTCCTTTGGCGGGAGCAACCGCCCGACTGGAGAATGCAAAGAAATACGCCAAAGAAGACATAGTTGAAACAAGTGGAAGAAGATCTGAGAAACCAAAGACTGGATATCCATCAAGCCGAGGACATGGCAATTGATTGGAAAGAGTGGAAACGTATCGTGAATGGGGCAAGAAATCCTTCGGCACCAACTGTAGCGTATTGGTTGCGAAGGCGACCCCTCCTCAATCACCAGCTACGAATTATAAAAAAGAGCCGTATTCTGCGATCATAGTAAAGCCTTTGAATTTTTAAGCCTTTGAAGTTTGATCCAATGTAGATACCGGGTTGTTAATCCTACAAACACTGCGGCCAGGTGGCCTATTGTATTTTGCCCACATTTTTCTCTTAGAGGCCCAGAAACCTTTTACATACTCTTTTATAAATTTGCGCTAATTATTTACACATTTGTCTTCTGGTACAAATTCGGCGGACACTTGGGATGGAACCAGAATTGTTAGTTAGCCCTCTAACACTGGGCTACGAGAGCCTTATATTGCCTTACCCACAAACAACTTCTAAATAAACGAGTACATTACGGCATTAGAGACAAAACAGCAATCTTTCTTAACAAAGCGTCAACACAAAGTTCAAATTGATAACGGAAAGGAAATTGGAATATCTGCCCCCGTCGAAACAAACATTGCGATTCCGCAAGGAAGTATATAAAGATATTTTGTTAAATACATTTACAGGGATTCTGAGGTGCATCGGACATGAAAGGAAATTATTCAAAATTATCAAGATACGTAAAACAGCATACATAGGTTATATTCTGCGCAGCGACAAATATATACTGCTACAAAACATAATGCAGGGAAGAGAGGAATAAGGGAATAGGAAGAAAGAAAAAATCCTAGCTCTGTAATATAAGAGAGTGGACAGGAATGAATGTTGAAGAATTTTACCATGTGGCCGCTAACATTCAATGAGAAGACGGTACCGACGAAGAAGAAGAAGATTTATGGAGAGCACTGCACCATGTATGCAGACGACTACAGTTTCAGAATCTCACACAGTACTGATACAGAAGAATCAAGCGAATAACCTTCTAAATAAGATATACAAACGGTTCTTAGGCAACAACCTACTCCTCAATACACAAAAAACCAAATGCCTAATTTTGGCACAATCCGACGAGCAACTGAAAATTTCAAATTAAAAATCGGATCGGTGAAGCTATCACGCACTGATCAAATAAAGTTCCTTGGAATTCACCTGCAGGTCCCTTTACAATGGAATCTCACTGTAGACGCTATAAGAAAAAAAGTAGCCAGCAAAACTTTATTAATTCATATTTTATAATAGGTAGCATCCAAATCAACCTTATTTACATTCTAGTATGCTCAGTTACAGTCTAGACTTCAGTATGGTATTACTATTTGGGGCTTATGTCCGGAATCCAAAGCGCTCTTTAGAACCCAAAAAAGGTCGTAAGGACCATCATGGGTATCGGGACCACTACTGTGCAGACCTTACTTAGAAAGCCACAAAATTCTAACACTCCATGCCTCTACATACTCGAAGTAGCATGTCTAGTACATAAAGACAAACACTAATTTAAGAAAAACAAAGATTGCCATGAACACCACATGAGAATCTGACAACTCTAGCACACTTAAAAGGCCAATTCAACTATTTACGCCAAAAACTCAACACATTATCATCATCATCATCAATCAACCGTTTGTGTCCGCTGCTGGATATAGGCCTCCCGCATCCAGTTTCCAATGATGCGCTTAATATCGTCGGACCATCGTGCCGGGGGACGTCTGCTGCTTCTGAATGCAAGCTGTCTGGGACGCCATACGGGTATCCATTTCGTCCACCTATCATCCGCTATCCTAGCAATGTAGCCGGCCCAGTTCCATTTCAGTATTGTAATCCTTTCCACTGCATCTGTGACGCATGTTCTTTGTCGTATTGTTAGGTTTGGGACTTTATCTCGTAATAATATTCCTAACATCGACCTCTCCATAGCTCTTAGTATATATTTCAGTGTTTCTGCCCCATACGTCATTACGGGCAATACACATTGGTGGCATAACTACTGTTTGAGGCATATCGGAAAGTTGGATTTAAAGATATTTTTCAGTTTGCCAAACGCGGCCCAGGTTAAACTAATCCTTCTTGTGATCTCGGTCGTTGGATTATCGCGGCTTATTCGAATGTCGCGACCAAGTTATTTGTAGGAGGGCACTTGTTTAATATCTATGCCGTTTACTGAGATATTACCACTTGCGACATGAATTGCGTTTTGTTGGTATTTGTCTTGAGTTCAACCTTGCGGGAGGACGCGTAATGCATCTCCAGCATTGTGTAGCCTCGCCTAGGTCCTCCGCTATTATGACGATGGCGTCTGCACATTTTAGATGGCTCAGTTTTTCGCCGTTTATATTGATGCCTTTTGTTTCGCAGTCCAATTCCTTATCCATGTACTCTAATAGTGCCGTGAATAGTTTTGAGGAGATTACATCTCCTTGGCTACTCCGCGTTTTACTCTGAACTTGTCGGTATTCTCATGTAGTTTTACGCTGGCAGTCGCGTTTTCATAAGTTCCTTTTATTAGTCAGGAGTAGCGATCACCTATTCTACATTCCGCGAGTGCTTCAATGACTTTATGTTGGTCTATTTGGTCGAAAGCTTTTTCGTAATTTATGAAAACTAGGACCAGTGGGTTGTTGTACTTTATTCACCTCTTAATCTGCGTGATGGTTGTTTTGCATCCATCTTGCAGATGTTTGTTTGTCCGGAAACCAGATCTGAAACCCGTTTGCTCACGCGGTGATATAAGTTCAACTTGTTGTTAGGCGCTCGTTTATAAGAGTTTATATATGTATAGTAGGAGACCGATGGGATAGTAATTTGCTAGTTCCTTGGTGTCTCCTTTTTGATGCATAATTATGATTATGACCACATTGTTCCATTTTGATGGGGTTTCTCTTCTCGATAAACATGCGTTGAATAGTTTTTGACCACCTTTATGACCATTTCTTCGCCTGCTTTTATTGCTTGTATTACAAGCCCATCCTCACCTGGTGCTTTGTTGTTTTTCATTTCATGAAGAGAATTCTTTATTTCTTCTACCGTTACTTCAGGTATGTCCTCGGAGGCTTGTTAGAGAATTTTTGGTATAGTACGGGCATGTGTGTTTGCCTCGTTTACATTGTATGGTTCAGCGTTGAAGTTCTCCATTGCCTGGAAAATTTGCTCTTTTGTAGTGACAGTCGCTCCCTGGCAATTTAGAAGCTTGTTGATATTATTTTTCTCCAAAGCTAGTTTTTGTCTCATTGTCTTCATGCTCTTATTTTGCTCTATAACTTCAGAGATAATGTTACTGTTGTACTTACGGATATCGTTTCTAGCTGATCTTGAGATTTTCTTATTTAGTTCTCTTAACTTGTCGGTTTTGTTACTGTATTTATTAAGATCTTTTGTATCGTGGCTGAGTTTTCTTTTATCCATAGTTTCTTTAATACAATATTTCTCGTGTGCGGTTTTTGAGGATATCTGCTATGTTGTTGTTTAGTTCGTCAGTATCTGTTTGGTCTTCGCCTACTGAGACACTTTCCAAGTGTGTTTCGATGTACTGCTTATATGCGTCTGGTTCTCTAATATTAGTTTACTTGCTTCATTTACTATTGGTGATTAGTTTTAACATTTCCTTCTTAATTTTGATAATAATGTTTGCACTAACCATTCTGTGGTCGCTGCCAATTCTTGGTTCATTTAAGACTGATACATCCTGCATTATTTTCTTCCTGTCTGTGATTATAAAGTCTATTTCATTTTTAGTTTTCTTATCTGGGCTTACCCATGTTGTCATGTTTTACATTGTCCCATGTCTTTATTTTATGGGCTTTCTTGAAGAAAAACACACAGTGGAATAAACATTCTCAATAAGCTACCGATCCCCCTCACCAATACCAGCCACAATATTTACAGAAGAAAACTGAAGGAACTACTGGAGCAATAAGCTTTATTCAACTTAAGAATTAAAGGTAAGAATTAAAACAACAGAAGAATTAAATAGCTACCATTCAGACTTATCTAATAAATTCTATGTTATATTTTCTTATAGAAAAATAAATTGATTTTGATCTGGTCTTGTTTGTCTAGTGGTAGGATAGTAATTTATGGAGATTAGACAACATTCTAAATTAAACATCTACTTTATAGGTTATTTTCAGACAATTTTATTTTTAATGCGCTGGGCATTTGCTGCTAGTTTCCTGAGTCCAGTAGGAATAATTGCAATTAATTAAGATTGATTTATATAAGAAAATTTCTTGTAATGATTTGTGTTTGTTGAAGAAAGTGTATGAGTAAGTGATTTATACATGAAAGTTTTGTAATAAAAGATGGAAAAAAGAATTGACTAACTGCTATTTTATAGCAAACTGAAACTTTTTAATAACACAATTTCTGATGCGTTGTTAAAATTGGGGTTTCACTTTCTAATATTAGGAAGTCGTTTTAATAAAATTTGAACTTTATGGTTTTATAGGTTTCGACAGAAACATTAATGAATAAAAAAACCTCTAAAATTTAAAAGGAATATTAATATTTTCCTTATGAACTTTTTTATGATTAATTTATCGTGAGAGTTAATTAAATCCTCGGAGAGATTGTACAGATGAATACATTATTCGAAAAAAAAAACAACAATCTGATATAGTTAGCAATAAACTATCTACTTTATAGTCGAGAAACTTGTTCGCAATTAAATTATATTTTTCTTGGTAAATGCAAAACCATTGTTTTATGCAAGATTTCTCCAATTTCCTGTTTTACATTCTTACGACATTTTCCTCTTCATTATTCTTACACAAAAAAAATCATGAATTTCCATACATTAATCATTCCAATAGACCTTTCCATAGTTGCAATTTTTTTGTGCGCATGTGTCAATTTCCGCCTGTTATACGTCAAAAAGTGCCCGAACTTTTTGACGTATAACCAGTGAATGTGCCCATATTATATAAACTTTCATATTCCCGCCTTTCAAAATTGATGAAAGCTCATGAGCTTAACTAACCGTAAAAAGGTCTATTACAACAATTAATGCCCAAACTAGACAGATAATACTAGGCATAACAACAATAGATAGATAATATTTGTCTGTCTAGTCTTATCTAGACAAGGCAAGAGGAAGAAGTGGACAGAGAAGACGATTTACCTCATGTTTAACTATGTAATATAAAGCAAATTATTTATAAAACTAGATAGTTGTGTGTAATTTATTTAGAATACATGCTAAAGAAACTAAATCACCTTGCCAGAAGAAATATTTCCTGCTAGTCTGTTCTTATAGGAAACACGTTAACGCAGCTACAGTTAGATTTAATTACTATAGAAACTTATCTCGGCGTTAAATCTATTTGGTTTACAATTCCTGTCTACCTACAAAATGCTGTGTTCTGGCTGCCCTTTGACCTCACGCATAGCAATCCCATCACAGTCAATAATTAACTTTCCTATCTGCATGTTTATTTGTGAAATATAAACTGGGCGTAGAAAAAACGGGACTTTGTATGCGAGGCGAGTTTGAAAGAGACGCGGAATAAATGCTGATGTGAAAGTTTTTTTTTGTGAGGAAAGTTTTAGTTGGACGTGTCCTATGAATATTTAGACGATGCTTTGGGTTAGGTTAGGTTAGTTCAGTTAGGTTACTGATTGTCGATTTGTTTAATTATGGATATTTGTGGTTTCATCTGGGTTATGGTCGTCGTGATTTCAAACTAATCGTTTTATTGTTTTCTTCGGTGGAAGGTTGGGAAGTTACATTACGCTTTAATTGAGATTGTAGATAATTTTTGATTATTTTCAAAATTGCGTTTAGCCTTGAATATTAAATTAGAATATTCCAAAACGCGAAATTTCTTCACAACAATCTGCATTGCTGTCTCATAAACTATTTAATTCAAATTTATTCATCCTCATTCTTATTACCTTGAACAAATCCATTCATCCTCATTATTATTATCTTGAACAAATTCATCGATTTTAATTAAAAACAACAAAATCACATTATAATTTATCCTATTACAAGTGAAAACTCATTAATAATATTATAAATAAAATTATCTAATTCAATTAACTTATTTAGTTTTGGGTTTCTGGTCTGTTGTATCATTGTAGTCTAACAATAACTCAGACAAGAAACCGGAAACTAAATAAGTTTTCATTGAATGTGCCTTCTAATTTTGTTTGTGTAAGTTTGTCTAAACAAGATTCTCGAGAGTAGATGAACACAACTGAGCTGAAGACTAGAAGAACAATATTAGTCCGCAAAGACTAGACTCACAGACTGGACGGGCAAGACTGAGAAAAATTTCCAAAATAGGACTAGACAGACAAGATCAACCAGAATGGACAGACAAGACTAGATACACAAAACTACACGGATAAAGGCCGATTCTCGTATACTCGACACTCAGCTACGCGACGTCACGCGACATCGCCTGTCAAATAATGATTACATTGTTTAAAATGGGTAATTTCTCACTATGGCTACGCGACAGCTACGCCACTTTCCCATTTAAAACAATGTAATCATTATTTGGCAAACAATGTCGCACGACGTCGCGTAGCTGAGTGTCGCGCATATGGGAATCGACCTTAAAACTAGACAGACAAGACTTTTTTTTGGAGTGGCGTAGCAGGCATATCATTAACATGACAAGTGGACCCTCCGGAATCACGAACATTCTGGAACCGCCCTTTACACAGCATTAACTTCAAGGATGTCGCCGCTCTGCTCTTGGCATCTACATTTTTGCTGTACGTCTCCATTTCACTGGAGTGTTTAGGATTTCGGGAATCTGGCTCTATAGTTTTGGTTTTCCTTTCTGTAGTTGATTTTTATCCGTTCGTCTTGTCCTTTTTGTGTTAGGATGTCACGTATCATTGTCTTCGTGTATGTCCAGTCTTCTGGTGATTATGTCCTATTTGCCCAGTTTGCCCAGTTGTCTTATATAATTGGCCACTCTCGTGGATTTTGCACTCTATCGGGGCGATCACCAACACAACTTCCCTGGAGGTATTCCTATATGCACTGCATACTCTGATGGTCATTTATCTCTGTACAGAGAGAGAGAGGGATTCATGTACCCCTTTTCAATGGCTCTAGCCCAGACCGGGGCTCCATAGAGAATGGTCGAGTGAACCACAGAGCACAGCAGCCTTCTTTTACTGCTTTTCGGACCGCCGCACAGTGGTCGGAAATTCCAAAAAGCTGGCAGAAATTAGATACAAATATATTTTTTCTAGTGACTTTTAATTGATGGTATAGTTGTAATGGCACACCTAGTATGTATTATGACCATTACCGCACACGTCGGGCCTGTCGCATTGTCTGCTCATTGCTCGTCCAAAGTAACACAAAGTTCAAACGCGTGTAGAATCCCGAAAATTTAAGGGATTTGAATTCTGCAAAATGTATTTTTCTCCAGATTGCAAGTACAATTTGAATGTTTTCTCGAAATTATTATTAACAATGTATGTAGACCAACCCAGGATCCGAGGTCAGGGCAATATCGAATAAGAACAAACGCGGAGTTAGAATAATTGTACCAGGGAGAATTGTAAGAGAAGCAATGAAAATGTTGAAAATAGCGACCTAGAATGAGATGGATAGACATATAGACAATGTTCTATCGGATATGCGGAAGATGGGCATCGAAAATGAACAGGAAGCAATGCTAGATAGAAGTCGTTGGAGGCAAATTGTGCTTGCAGCCAAGACCCACATAGGGTTGTAGTGCTACTTGAAGAAGAAGAAGAAAGTATGACATAATAAGTTATTAATGAAAATAATTGTATTTTTCTTGTCACGCTCTATTTAAAAAGCAATAAGTCAAAACCCTTGCCGACCGGGGCTCTTAAATCGAATGGAAATTGTTGTTTAAACATTTCTTCAGAACATATACAAAAATTAGCTGCAACTAGCTGCGACTTCGTTTAGGGTTATAATTTTTATGCGATGATGTGTTGTGCACTTTCTGCAATTTTTGGTAATTTTTCCGTGTGAAATAGTGCTTATAGGAAATTGGTCAAGATAATTCTCCTATTAATGTTATACTTCCATT
The DNA here is from genome assembly GCA_944588485.1 of Phosphuga atrata. Lineage (NCBI taxonomy): Eukaryota > Metazoa > Arthropoda > Insecta > Coleoptera > Silphidae > Phosphuga > Phosphuga atrata. The sequence goes on from OX155899.1 coordinate 48,821,809, forward strand.
TTTTTACAGAACCTGTGGATAATTCAGAAGAAATTTCTTTCACGAGAAAGGGAATTTTCATATTTGTAAAATCGGTATTAAACGGGAAAATGAACGTTAAAATTCTTATTAGACAAGAAACTGGCGGCGCGATATTTTCAGTTTCAATTTAAGTTTCATCTCAATCATTTTCATTCTCAAAAATCCCTAAATTGGGAGTTTTACAAAAATTGAATACTTTTCTCGATAAAATTATCCGTCATATTGCGTCCGTCATTATTAATTTTGAAATTTCGATTTCAGTTTCGTGATCGGCGACTTTTAAAACCCCTAAGCCCCGAGTATCAACAAAACTGAAAGCTTTCTTCGAAAAATTATCCGCCATATTGCATCGGCCATTTTGAATTACGAAATTTTCAATTCAGTTTCGTGATCAGCGACCTCCAAAACGTGAAGACATAAAAAATCACGATATTTGAAACATTGCTTCAAATTTTGGCCAAGTTTTTGGGATTTCCGTGATTGTGATTGATGATTTTCCTGAACGAATGATTTTCCTACAGTAACAGTTTTCTTAAGGTGTGCTTTGAAAGACAGTTCCTGGTTAATCGTCATGCATCAATTTTGAATTTTATAGGCCCTATTTTCTTATTGCCAGTGAGAAGTACAGCTTCTGTTTTTTCAGGAGTTAGCTTGAGGTTTTTTCGCTCTAGCCATTCATCGACCTGCTTTATGGCGATATTTGCCTTTCTCATTAGTTCTTCTTCAGTTTTCCCTGTTGCAACTAAAGCTAGGTCTTCGGCGAATCCTACTATTTTCACTCCCGCGGGGAAAACGAGCCTTAACACGCCATCGTATAGAATGTTCCACAGGGTAGGACCCAATATCGAGCTCTGAGGAACACCACCATTTACTTGGCATTGGACGACCTCATTGCCGGATTTCATCTTCTGTATTCTCCTAGATGATATGTAGTTGCGCACCAGCCGCAACAGGTATGGGCCAAAGCTATTGTCAGTTAGTTTTTCCATAATCTTTTCCCATGCGGCCGAATTAAATTTTTTATGTCTAGGGTTATCAGCGCTGTCATCTTACGTGACCTCCGTGTGCCGATTGTAGCTTTCTCTGCCACTTTGATCACCTTCAGAAAGGCATCGACCGTGGACCTTTCCTCTCTGAACCCATGTACAATTCCGCTTTAATTCTGGGAATAAGTAGTAATCCAGCACGCATATTGGTCTGTAAGAGGATGGTTCGTGTATGGGCTGTTCACCTTTCCGGAGCAACCTTGCTATCTTTCCCCTATCCGAGAATCTACCATCTGCTATTATATTGTTCATAACTTCTAGAACGAATTTTGGTTGTCTGTTTACGGCAATAATTACAGCTTCTGGTGGGAGATTGTCGAATCCTGGTGCTCTGCCACTTGGAAGGCGCCTGGCCCTCTTCAGCTCCTCAAGCGAAAATTCAGGAGTGTCTTTAACTTCTAGTAAAACCCATTGTAGTTTCTGGTGCTTGGGGAATAGAATAAGCAATAGAAAAAAAAAACTAAGATTGTCCCTGTTAAAGGAAACTATTTACAATTTCCATGATTTTCTAAACTTCTTTTAGGTGACTAGGGAAGTTAATTGTATATTATGTAATTTTTTGTAATTTTTAATATTTCTTTTTTCCTAATTAATATTTTGACCATACCCATATATATTTATACATCTACGCTGTAAATAAAACTTTCTGATTCAAGTGGGTGAGTTTCCTACGTTACTCACATATAGATCGAGTTCTAAGATCCAGTCCAAGATGGTTTCTCCTCGCTTATATGTACCTGTCTAGACCCAAGAGGGGGATTTTGCATTGAAGTCTCCCCCGACCAGTTTGGGCTTAGTTTGGCACCGAATGTCCAGGCCGAGGGTGGATAAAGATAACTCTAATTCCTGTTAGCTACTGTTTGGTGACAGATAGCAGCTATCACTAGTTCCTCGAGCTCGACCCATGCGAAACCTAGTCCACCTTCGTGTTTTAAGACCGCTAGGTTCTTGTTACATATCCGTGATCAAAAACACCATGAAGAGCGGCTGCTTCAAGGTTTTTTTGTTTCAGTGTTCAGGTTCAGGTTCAGTGATTATGACATTGTCTATTGTTAGTTTGTGGGCCCAAATTGGTCATGGGCAGCCGGGCTGCGCATAGCATTTATTTGGATTATATTAATCATTGCTCCGATCTGTTTCGCCTTGCTTTCGATAGCGCTTTTTTAAGTATTGGGCATGCTCCATTGTTTACTCGGTGCCCCACCTGGCCACAGATCACAATCCTTGGCAATAACTTGTACAGTTTTAGTCGATCTTAGTCATATATTTGCCATTCCGCTCGATTCGCCTCCGCTAGAGCTTTTTTAAATTCGTGGCACGTTCCGGAACCTGCCCGGTATCCCCTCATATTACAGACTGAACAAAACATTTAATTTTTGCATTCAGTTGATTTGTGCTTTCTTGACCACAGTTATAGCTCACTTTTTGGCTGGTTGGGCCGTTCCACATAGTACCATGATGCCCATGGTACCAACATCTCTAGCATCGCACCATTGGATTCCCTCGGACAGACTTTTTTATTTTTATTAACGGGACGTAGCAAGCACCAATCGGTTAACTTGTCAAGTGGCCCATTGAACTTCTCGAGCATCTGGGAGCCGCTTCACTCATGGCGTCAAGATGTCGTTGTATTAGTTTCGCCTTACATCCCCCTTCCACGTCTAGTGATTAGTGGTTCAGGTTCAGTTTCTTGTTGCTCTCGACTTGGAGTTTTGTTTCCTCTCTTTTTTCCACACGTCCTGCTCTTTCAAGGTCATGATGTTTGTTATCATATCGGTTATTATTACCCAAATGTTCTCCGAACTAATCATATGATCGGTTAGGCCTATGGGCTCTAGTGTGACTTAGCACTTGTGTAAGGTGGAAATTCGTTTCACCATGCTTTCGTGACACCCATCGCTCGACGTCAGGTATAAGGATCCTGGTCCATTGTCCCCTGTTGAACCCGATAGCTGCCACTCTTTTTGCCATGCCTTATACGTTTGCGCCCTGGCGGATTTCTTTTTGTCACTCTTTGTGCAGTCGTCGCTTGTTCTAACTCGGTACAGTTCCTCTCTCTCTCTCTCTCGCACCAACAGCGCTATTGATACTATGCCAGCGATTACAAGTGCGGCCTCCATTAAGACTGTTTGGTATGCACTGGAGACTCTCAGTGCCATTTTTCGTTGAATTAGGGATAACTTGTGCCTGATAGATTTCTTCTCCATGGCAATTGCCCATACCGGAACCGCGTAGAGCATAGTCGAATGTACCACCGAGCATAGGAGCTTTCGCTTGCTGCTTTTGGAGAGACTAGACTAGACAGACTAGACTGTAGAGACAAGACTAAACAGATAAGACTAGACATACCAGACTAGACAGACAAGACTAGACAGACAAAACTAGATAGACAAGACTAGACAGAGAGGACTAGACAAACAAGACTAGAGAGGCAGGACTGGACAGGTAAGGCTAGACAGCAAAACTACTAAGCAGAAAAGACTATACAGACAAAACAATGCAGCAATAGAAGCCTGCTTAGCTCAGTGGCCCACTCCATCATGCTGTACGGTGCTCCTATGTGGGCCAATGCACTGACAGAGAGAAAAAAAAGCAGCAACTGGCCAAGGTACTAAGAAAAACGGCACTACGGGTCTGCAGTGCATACAACACCGTATCTAGAGGAACCCTCGTAATAGCCGGCATCGTCCCATCGAGCTGACTGCGTAAGAACGCAAATCTTGCTACCTAGCAGGCTGAGGCAAAGACAAGCAGAAACAGCCATTCAAAATACGCGAAAGGAATGGCAAGGAAAATAGGAGCATACAGAAAAGTGACAATGGACCAGATTATTTATCCCGAACCCAACCAAATGGAAAGACAGAAAGCGAGGAGAATCCAACTTCCACCTGACTGAGATACTCGCGGGACATAGATGTTTCAAGGACTACTTACACAGCATTGGCAGAACTAGAGAAGCAGAGTATGACAACTGCGAAGAGGACGACAGCGTGTACCCCACACCTTATTCGCCTGAAACAGATGGGATCGCGAACGAGCAATCATAATGAAGGACGGATGGCTAGAACCAGGAACAATAACAGACCATATGTTATGAACTGAAAAAAACTGGGACAACGTGAATAAAGCGATATAGGCCAGTGACCCGAAAGAAGAAAGACGATGAGGCAAGGCGCAGAGAGAAGGCATGTGATCATACCCACTGAGTATAATAGGTCATACACCCTGCTGAAATGCGAAGAGCGGGCCCTGGGCATCATGTTCTATGTCTATTATTACTATTATATGATAAATATAAATATTATATGATAAATATAAATACATAAATAATAATAATACATATATGATAAATACAAAAAAAAGTCAGAGAGGACTCGACAAACAAGGGTAAACCGACAAGATTAGACAAATGAAATAAAAATTTATCAATTCTTATTTTATCCCTAGATTAAGTTTTCAAATGAATTAGCTGAATTGATACGAAATCTTCGGTTCAGATTCAATTTAAAGTTGACTGAAAACATCTGTTGCTTGAAAAAAAAAACATTTCCAATTAAGTTTGTCTTTGTCTCTTTCTCTCTCAATGTCTATAAAAACTTTCTCATTTTGATTCATAATTCCCGTAATTTAGCAGTTTTCCCCGCAGACAATAAATAAAATCTGCGTCTTTTTTCCGAGCGGGCTATCAATTAGGAAAAGCTGGAATAAACAACTTTCTTCGGTCATTTGATATGTGTGTGGTGGAGGCATTAAACAGACTGGAATGATTAGAAATTGTCGAAGAATTGTTTTGTTGCAGTCGCGATAAAAGTAAAAACAAGTTCAGTTAACTCTCAAAGCTGGAAACCCGGAGGGGAACATTAGTTGCCTTACCTGAACAATTTATTCTAATTTTAGTTTCTTGTTTAAATCTAGGTCCAATTTTTTTTTAATAGGAAATTAGACTATGACCCACACAAAAACTTTAAACTTGACATATAAAATGATTGACGTTTCTAATTAATTAGTCACATTTAAAATATTTTATCTACGACCACTATTATAATTGCCCAATATTGTACAGTTCGTGGATTATGTAAATACATCTTACAACACACGTATGTAACAGTCCGCGATTAATGTTATTTAATGATTCAATAACACACTAGTGCGTTTGGTTTACAATTCGTTGATTGGCTGAGAGCTGCTACTATCATTAATATAGGCAACCCAATACATTCCGTTATTTGTCAAAAAAAATTAAACGTCAAACTAATACATAAACACTATATTTTTTTTCAATTATAACAATTAAAGTCCAGTGATGTCCAGTGATAGCGAAATAGAAAATGCTACTCCGCCCGAAATTGTTGAAAAAGCGAAACAAGCTGCCCATAATTTGCTACGGATTAAATCTCGGGATTGATACGAGGATGCATATAGAAAATTTATGGACCGGAGAATGAAGCATAAAGTTAAATCCTTTTCAGAAAATGTTTTATTATACATTGATGAGTTATCTCAAACAGTGATCTTCACTTTGGGCAATTTATTGAATGGTTCGGACATCAATTAATATAAAGCACAACATCGACATTTCAAAACATTCAAAGTTAATAGCTTTACTAAAGAGAAAATCTGATGGATTTAAAAGCAACAAATCAAAAATTTTAACCATTCAAGAAATTCAAAAGTTTCCTCAATAATTCACCGGATAACAAATATTTATTGATGAAGGTATTCATTACTTTTTTATCTTATAATGCTCTCTAATGGGCATAACGACATATTTTTTTATATAATTTTAGATTATTCTTATCATTGGCATTAGTGGTGCCTGCAGAAAACAAGAACTACGAAATGTCAAACCCTGCCATATAGAAGACACCGGAACATCTCTGATCATTAAAATTCCTGATTCCAAAACAAAAACTTAAAGATCTTTTGTGCTAGCGAAAGAATTTTACCAAACCTGTATAAAATATATTAACCTACGCCCACAAAATATGGACAAAACTCAGTCTTTTTTTGCTAAATTTTCAAAATGAGAAATGCACTAAGCAATGGAATAAATAAAATTGGCTCTATTCCTAAACAAATTGGCAATTATCTTCATTTGCCGGAAGAAAATCTTTCTTTATACAGGACATGGTTACAGACGTTCGTCAGCCACCATTCTTGTGGATTCCGGTGGTGATTTATTGTCACTAAAAAGGCATGGTGGCTGGCGTTCGTCTGCAGTAGCAGAAGGCTATATAGACTGCTCCATGAAAAATCAAAACGATACTGCTACAATACAGTAGGTATTAATGAAATTTAACAGATTATAAATTATTAAGTAAATATAAATTATTTCATTTGACACTGACACTGCGTACATTGTGTTGCCTATATCGATGAATCACTATATCAGTTACATCAAACATAATTTTCTTATTAAATAGAAAAAAATAGTGTGGTCGTAGATAAAGTATAGTACATAATTCGAGTTGTAAGGCAATTACGTACTCGCGGAATTACTATAATTATCGTAATCAATTAACAAAACGTTGTAATAAATTGAACTTTAACACGAAAAACTTGTTTAAATTGCCAAATAAACTAAAATATACAGAAAGGTTTCGTAACGGACTTACAGGTCAGACTAGACAAGGCTATGTCTAGATTTACAAACGAAACTGAACTTAATGAACAAATATTTCTCGAGCCATCGACAATATATTTATTGCAAATTGATATACAAAGAGCCAACACAAGAACACCAGGTTTTTCAGCCCATAAATTTTTAGATTAAACCCAATCCTACCATACTGAAACTATTACAATAATAATTATAATCTTTATTAACACACACAACTTTAACAAAAGGCTATCGACCACAATCTATCTGCCATTTTGCAATATAAATGTAGATTGTAGATTTGGTGGTGACGACTTGTACTGCTTTACTTAACTTTTATAGATCTATTGCAATATAATTCAAACTGTTCCCTTTTCTAAATATTAAATTAAATTAATCAATAAGCATTTTTTTACGTTTTAGTAATTTTTTTTTTTTTTTAATTTGTAAGAAATTGTTTCCCAATCCAATTAATCGCTGTAAACTCATGAATTAGACGGCCGTTAAATTTCTAATTCAGAGACCACAAACTTCGATTGAACATGTTTTTTTCTTTAAACCAAAAGCCACAAATTGAATGAAAATTCCATCCAAATTGAAAAAGTAAAAGAGATGATTGATTACGTTCGATCAAACGAAAATTAATAACTTGAATAGGCATAAAAAATCAGGTTAAACGGACCGGATCTAGCAGAAAGATAAGACAAACAAGACCCGAAAAACCGCATAACCTGGGTTCTCATTGCTATAAACACAAGACAAGACCAACAAGACTAGACAGACATGACTAGATCAGACAAATGAAATTAGATATTTCAACACAAGACTTGTGTATTGTCTATCTAATCAAGCCTATCTAGTTTGTCTATGTAACTCGTCTAGTCGTTTCTGGTCGTGTATATCCGTGCCTGGTATTGTCTGGTCTTCTCCGGTCTAGACTGGTATTTTCTGTGCTTGCCTAGTCATGTCCGTTCTTGTCTGGTCTTGTACGGTCTTGTCAGGTATTGCCTGATCTTGTTTAGTCTTCTCTGGTTATGCGTGGTCTTGTCTGGTCTTGTCTCGCCTTACCTGGTCTTGTGTGATACTGTGTAGTCTTGTCTAGTCTGGTCTGATTTTATCTGATATTCTCTCATATTGTCTGCTCTTGTCTGGTTTTGTCTGGTTTTGTGTCGTCTTGTCTGGTGTAGTCTTTTCTTGACTGGGCTTTTCTAGTTTTGTCTAGCCTTGTCTGCTCTTGTCTGGTGTTGTCAGATCTTGTCTGGCCTTGTCTTATCTTGTCTCGTCTTGTTTGGTCTTTTCTGGTTTTGTCGGATCTAGTCTGGTCTTGTGCAGATTTGTCGGGTCTTGCCTGGTATTCTCTGCTCTAGTCTGGGTTTTTCTGGTATTTTTTCGTCCTGCCTAGTCTTGTTTGACCTTGTCTGGCCCAGTGTAGTCTTGTCTGTTCTTGTCCGGTTTTCCCTGGTCTTGTCTTGTCTCGTCTTGTCTGCTCTTTTCTGCTTATGTCTGGTCTTGTCTAGTCTGGTGTGGTTTGGTCTTGACAGCTAATGTCTGGTCTTTTCTGGTCTTGTCTGGCCTTCTCTCTGGTCTTTTCTGATCTCGTTTGGTTCTGTCTGGTCTTGCCTGGTCTTGTCTTTTCTTTCGTGGTTATGTTTGGTATTGTCTGGCCTTGTCTGATTTTGTCTGGTTTTGTTTGGTTTTCTCTGGTCTTGTCTGTTCTTTTCTGAATATGTCTAGTATTGTCTGGTCTGGTCTAGTCTGGTATCGTCTGGTCTAGTTTCGTCTGATCTGGTTTTATCTCTTCATGTCTGGTCCTTTATGGTCTTGTCTGGACTTGTCTTGTCTTGTCTTGTCTAAGACTAGTATTGCCTTGTCAAGATATGTGTAGTAGTATTTAGTCTGGTATAGTATTGTCTTATCTTGTCTAGTCTTATTTAATCCTGCCTAGTTTTCCGAAGTGTCGCTTCGTTGCTGTCGCTTTGTTTACTCTTGTACTATAGTATCGTCTTGACTATAGTATCGTCTAGACATGTTTAGGCTTTTTTAGGCATGTTTGCTCATAAATATACGTTTTCTTGTTTTGTCTAGTCTTATATATTCTGAACGTTGTATTTAGCTTCTACAAACTTACGGCTCCTTCACGGATCGCTAATTCTCGCTTATATTAAATAAATATGTATTAAAGTAAATCTTGTACGTAGATTTGACAAATGACGATTGAGTTTACTTAGAACTAGAGTCTAAAATTTAAATTATTTCTATTAAGATTAAATCTTGAATTATTAAGATTAACGGACAAACTTAGATAAATGAAGGACAATAATAAGGATAACATTGGATCTAAATAATTACCTGCATATGTTTAGCAGGTTTTCCAAGTCTTGAAGTAACCCAATTTGAAACCTGAATCTTCCACTATTCACAATGTAAGTCTTGAGTTATCATCAAATCACAAACTATGAAGTCACAATGCAAATTCCAACGAAACCGAAACGCACGGCATAAGAAACCGTATTGGCAAATTTTTCTAAGCAAGCACTACTGGTCTTGACAATAGTACATTTACTGCAAGGGTTCAATGCACCAGCGTCTGTCGATCTGCAGAGGAACCCGGCGATGCAGCGCTCACCACGTGCTTGCAGGCGAGTGTTTACCAACAGCCAGATAGACAACAACTGGATATTCCGCGAGAGTTGAAAAACTAAGAAGGCAAGTGATTGCGGAGAGAGGATTGAGTCGCGAGGCGGGCAGAGCACTGCGGTGATAAGTGCCAAGACGGTTTTACTTATTGGGTTTCGGGAACGTACTTGAACAGTTCCATATACCTTGCGTCCGAATACACGCGCCCAATTAATTTAATTAACGTTGAAAATTAATTGAGGCTTTTTTTGGAAAAGTTTCGCAAAATTTCAACGCGGCAGACGTATCAAGTACAACAAACTCATTATTCAAAAAATATGTTGCAATGGAAACGTACGACGGACATTAAGACTAAGAGGTAATTAAAGGTTAAGTCATACCAAGATTACACAGATAATAGATAATATGTCTTTAAATATGAAACAGAAGGTAGACGAGAGAAGACAGACAAAAGAAACTCTAAAAGGAACGTGACTAGACAAAGCTACCAAAGTCGGTATATTACGGAGACAAGATTAGACAGACAAGTCTACTCAGAGTAGACTAGACAGACAAGTCTAGAGAGACAAAACTAGGCAGACAAGACAAGAGAGACAAGACTTGATAGACAAGACCAGACAGACAAGACTAAACAGACAAGACTATGTAAACAAGGCTAGACCAACAAGACTAGGCAGGCAAGACTAGACCAACAAGACTAGGCAGACAAGACTAGACAGACAAGGCTAGACAGACAAGACTAGACAGAGAAGACTAGACTAGACAGACCAGCCTAGTCATGCAAGACTAGACAGATAAGACTAGACAGACAACACTAGACAGACAAGAATAGATAGAAATGACTGGACTAGACAGACGAGGCTAGTCAGTTTATTACACACTAAATAATCTCGCTGGTTAAATAATTGTTGTAAACGTTCTTGTATAATTCATGCCGCTCGTTTGTCTCATTTTTACGCTGTTTAATTTGTGCGAGTGAAACTAATTTCTCATAGAAAGGAAAAGGAAATTTTCGGTGCGAATTTTAATTGAATTTTAAATGAGCTCCTTCAATGAAAATATTCATGGGCATTGTTTGTGATACGAATGCTTGATAGACAAGAAGGTTGTATTCATTGTGTTTCCCAGATTTTTGTGTGTTCTAGGAAGATTTAATTGAAAGGGAAGTTAAGTCGTTGAAGGTCGAAATTATGATAATTAATTAAACAGTTTGTTTCCAAATATGTGGAATATTATAGGAATATTTTTACTGGTATTCATATTAAAACTGAAAACTTATTTGAGTTTTTCGTTGTTTGATACGTTTTAAAATTGTGATAAATTCCAGTTCTTAAATCATTGCCGAAAGCAATAAAGACGTTCTTAACTAGATTTTTCCAGTTGATTTATCCGACATTTTGCATTGGAATTGTAACTGGAAGCAGTTTACGTATTGAGACACTCGAGTAAATGTACTGTTTAGTAACCCGACCGATATTACCCAAGTCTAAGTACCGTTTGTATCGGCTTTGTAACGCTCCCAGAATTGAAATAATACCACAAAAAGAATCTTAATAGATGTCCATCTTATGCACTTTCTCTTACATTACTAAATACGCTACAAGAAAAAATCATAAAAATTTTACATCTAATTGTACAATTCAGTACAATTTTTTTTTTTAGCTGTTTTCATTATCCTTTCTAATGCCGCCTTTTTACGACAAATTCAATTTACATGATGTATATATAAATCATGACAATGTTCTTCTTTGTCTGTAATGTGAAGATACATTTGAAATAAATGGACATGACATGTTGACTTGACCTTTTTTAAATTTACAATTTATTTCTTCTTGATATCGTTGTATATATAAATATATACAATTATTATTATCGATAATTCTCCTTTAAGGAGAGCGCTAAAACACAACTAATTATCATGTAATTTTTTTCTGCCTTCTTCTTTCCTCCCAGACCTCTCAAATATTCACTGTATTTCTTCTTCATCTCTTCTGTCCACTTCTTTCCTATTTTCTTCTCCTTGGGGGTTTGACTTCTGTTTTCTGATTTTTTCTCTGTATTTTTTTCTGTCTGTGTGTTGAATTTCTTGAGGTCTTCCAATGTTTCCTTTACCCAGTTGATTTTCACTGTATTAGTCATCACTATGTTAAAAATCTACTTGCTCAGTGTGTTTTCATTCATCCTATATATGTGTACATAGAACTTTGCCCTTTTTTTCCTGATGTTGTTTGTAATCGTCTCTGTCTGCTCTTTCAGTTCTTTGGTTGGTCTCTTTATCCAGATCCCCTCTTTCTGAACCGGCCCGTAGATCTTTCTTAGTATTTTCTTCTCGTGTTTCCTATCTCCTTGATTTTCGTTCGTCCCTTGATTACCTTTGTTGCTGAGGCATACAAGGCCTCTGGTAGAACTACTGTATTATAGTGTCTAAATTTGGCATTGATAGAGATACTCCTTTTGTTGTAGTGGTTCTATGTAAGTCTGTATGCTTGTTGTAGTTTTGTCCTAAAAAACGTTTTTGTAGTTTTGTCCTTTCTTCATTGGATTTTGAGTTCAGTACTGTTTTCTGTATAATCTCTCCCAGGTATTTGAAATTTTCTACTTGTGTTGTCTTTCCATACCTAGTTATCAGTGGGTGTCTGTCTGTGAATTTCGTGTCCAGGTACTGTGTTTTTTCGTATGAGATTTACAGCCCTGCTTTGGATGAAAATTCGTGTAGCATCTCTAGAGCTTCTTTGGCTTCTTTTCTACTTATTTATTATTTAGCTTATGCTCTATTCGAACATACATCGGAGAGAGAATAAATATGGTATATATAACGTATATACTACCACATATATCACAAACATAATTGCAATTATTGTCTTTATTATCACATCTCCAGGCGTAACTGTTCGAGCCAGGAGATGGCCTCCGTTGTCGCGAGTAACAAGTCGTCGCTGGTTCCAGGGAAGGCTGTTAGCGGGCATTCAAGGGTGATGTGTTCCATTGTTTGAGAGACAGCACCGCATTCGCACTCTTGACTGGGGTGCATTCCTCACCTATGGAGTGCCGACCCACTTCTGCCGTGTTCAGTACGTATTCTATTCAGTCGAACCCAGAGCTTGAGGGGCAGGTTAAAACCAGGTGGTGGTTCTTTAAAGTTAGAGTAGAGGGTGTCAGGTCGGTGAGACTTTGCCCTGCCAGTCCGACTGCCACTCCTCGTATCCGTCAAAGTTGTTAGTGATTTGCTCTTGTGCCGTTCTGACAGAGGAACTTCTAGACTTTAGTCAATTAAAATGTATGAGATCCTGGTGGATTGGTAAGTCCGGATTCGCGGTTATTTTATTGTACTCTCGGACCAGGATCTGCTTTCTGCGGACTCTCGGCGGCTCTATGTGAGATACCACTGGCACCCATTCGATTGGTGTAATTATGTGTAATTATTCTCATCGTTTGGTTCAGAACTGTGTCGATTTTATGTACGTAGGGGCTGTTTATCCAAGCCGATGTGCAGTATTCGGCCGTTGAGTAGACAAGACTAAGTGCAGAAGTACGCAGGGTTGGAGCATCAGCTCTCCAGGGCGATCCAGCCAGCTTGTATAGGATATTATTGCGGGTCCTTATTTTCGCTGCCAAGTTGGTCAGGTGTTTGTTGAACGAGAGGGTACGATCCAACGCAACGCCCACGTATTTGGGGTTGTATTTGTGGCGTAAAACAGTGCCATTTATAGTGATTTTTAGGCTGGTAGATGCCATTCTGTTGTTAAGATGAAAACAACAACGGTTTTCGCAGCGCTGGGTGTCAGCCTCCACTTCCTAAAGTAGTCCGACAGAATGTCTAGGTCCGCTGACAAAGTGGCTTCTATGTTTCCCATGTTCGAATGCTGGGTTTCCAGGGCCAAATCATCGGCATACATAAACTTGCGACTTGGTGTTTGTAGAAGGTCAGCCACGTATAGATTGAAAATAAGTGGAGCCAGGACTGAGCCTTGAGGTAGGTCGTTATTAAGCAGCTTGGGTCTGCTTCGCGTGTCCCCCATTACAGTCTGAAGAGACCTATTGGAGAGAATGTTGCTCACCAGTGCTGTCAGCTTCTTACATTTTATGGTTGCCAGGAATTTATACATTAGGCCTTCCCTCCAGACAGTATCGTAAGCAGCTGTTGGGTCTATAAAGGTCACTCCTGTTTTACTGCGTTCTTCAAAGCCTCTCTCGATATAGGTCAGAAGTGCAAGAACCTGATCTTCGCAGTTGCGTCCAGGTCGGAAACCAGCTTGTTCTGCAGGTAAGATGTCCAGGATTCGTGGGCTTATTCGGTTGTACATTAGTCTCTCCAGTAATTTATATATAACGCTTAGGAGGGCAATGGGTCGGTAGCTGCCGGGGAGGTCGGCAGGCTTTCTTGGCTTGAGAATGGCGATGATTTTAGATCTTTTAAGTTCGCTTGGCAGTTGTTCGGCTTCGAGGATATTAGTGAAGAATTTTGCCAGCCAGCGTCTCGTGTTAATTCCACCGTAAGCAAGGAATTCCGGGTGTATTTTGTCAAACACGGGTGACTTGCCGGTCTTTAAGGATTGGAGGGCTTTTGTGACTTCGTCCGCGGTAAATTCCCCAGAGAGCTGCTCACACCTTAAAGAGACGTTTTTGAGGGCCTTGCACTCCTTTTTTAATTCGGTCGAGTGGGATTTATCTTTTCTGGCTCTAGACAGGTTCACTTTGTGGTTCGCAACCTGATCGGACGTGACCTTGGCAGGCTTCGGCATGGTATGTGAATCGGCTCCCAGTTTCTTAAATAGGCTCCACGCCCTTCTACTTGAGTGTCGGAAATTCAGGCGTTTTGTTCCATTTTTTCTTCCGTGCTTCGTCAAGCTTGTGTAATAGGGAGTCCGCAACATCCAATCTGCCGTTTTCCAAGTAGTCAGCGTAGAGGATCTCATTGGCCTCGGTCCAGCATGGTATGTATTCTTTTCTTACTCCTCTTGGTATGTGTTTCTTGGCCGTGGATATTACCATCTTTACAAATCTTTGGTAGTTATTTGGCATTGGAGCAATAAATCGGAAGTTTTTATCGAGGGTGGTCGAGTATCCCTGCCAGTTCGCCTTTGAGAAGTTCCATCTCGGGAAGTCGGAGCTGCGTATGATTGGAATCTGGGTGCCCACCTCCAGCAGCACGGGACGGTGTTGGCTATGCGGACATGTCGGAACATGTCGGTTCACTGGGACAAGTTTTCCCTCTTGATCAGATGACACGAAGCATAGGTCTGGATTTGTCTCGGTACCCCATCTGGCTAAGTGGAAGGTGCCTCTGTGTTTGGCACTGAAGAGTAGTTGAATATTACGAGCCTCGGCCCAGTCCACCAGTTTTGTCCCGTTTTGGTTGTTTTGAGGGTACCTCCATTGGGTGTGCTGGCTGTTAAAGTCGCCAGCATAGATGGATGGGTGGTCCCCGGTAGGTAGGATGTTGTCTGGCCAGATGGCTGCAGGAGGTTGTATACGTTTTTTGGGAGTGTGTCAGCGACTTTGACAGTAACTGCAGAAATATTGTCGTCTTGAGATGTCGATATAAGTTTTACGCCCTTCAGTGTGGCTCGGGCATAAATAGCTGTGCCGCAATAGCTGTGCCGCAAAGAGGTCCAAGAGGTTTTGTCGGTTGGCTCTTAGAAGAGCCCTTCGTTCCATTTTCTAAAAACGTGGTATCCATGTATGTTTCGATATCCAGGAGATCTTGATATGGTCTTGATTACCTTTTGTCTTAGTTCTTTAGCGTTACCCAGGGTGCGCCACGTGGAGGCGAGCTAAGTTTGCACCCCAGCTTCTTTTCTACTATGTATTTGTTTTGATGGCTATATCATCAGCGAATGCCAAACATTTTATGTTGACGGCTCTATTCTTGTGTCTCTCCATATTTACCCCACTGACTCCTTTTTCACATATCCTGATTATTTTTTCTAAAACTGAATTAAATAGAATGGGTGAGAGGCCATCTCCTTGTTTCACTTCTGTCTTGATTTCAAATGGTCCCGAGACCTCTCCCATGAACTTCAATTTTGATATGGTATTTGTTTCCTGGATTATATTTCTGGTCTTGTTGTCCACCTTCATTTCATCCAATGTGTTGAAGAGTGTTTCTCTATCTATGGAGTCGTAGGCTTTCTTGAAGTCGACGAATTTGACTGTCGTGTTTCTGGTCTTTCTCGTTGTTAGTATTATTCTCAAGCACCAGATCTGTTCACTGCATGATCTTCCCTTCCTGAACCCCCCTTGGTATTGTCCTATCTGTGGGTCTATCTGAAGTTCAAGCCGGTTTAACGGGGATTTGGACAGAATTGTGTATGTCACAGGTATTATTGAAATTCCTCTGTAGTTATTAAGGTCCGTTTTGTCTCCTTTCTTGTGGAAGAGGTGTATTAGGGCTACCTTCCATTCTTCGGGTATTTCTTTTATTATTTATTTACTTTTAATATTTAATATTTTTAGTACTTATTTACTTTTTTCCAAATCTTTTCGATGATTCTGAATATTTTAGGTGTAATGTTTTTGTGGTCTAGCTTCTGGATTTCCGAAATCAGTCCATTTTCTCCAGGTGCTTCGTTATTTTTCAGTGATTTTATTATGTTCACGATTTCTTCGTGTGTTGTGGGTTTCCAATCCAGGTTAGGCTCTGGCTTTTCGAATTGTAGTTTCTGTGTTGGTTTTTCACAGTTGAGTTGTGTTTCAAAGTATTATGCTAGTATTTCACAGTTCTTTTTAGGGTTTCTCTCCAATGTGCCGTCTTGTCTTTTGTTGCATAAGCTCGGTGATTGATATCCTGTCATATTTTCTCTGAATATTCTGTAAAAATTTCGAGTGTTGTTTTTGTTGAAGTCCTTTTCTATCTCCTTCAACCCGTTGTTTTCGTAACCTCTTTTTTCTCTGCGGATTATTTTGGAGGAGGCTTTATATATCATGAAAATTATTCCCATGTTTTGGGTGTTCTGTGGCTGTTACATTATTTCTAGGCTTATCTTCTGTCTTCTATAGCTCTGTTGCAGGCCATGTTCCACCATCTGTGTTTCCTTTTTCTTGGTAATTGCCCCAATTTTAACAATTCTTTAATTTTTCCTTTGACAGTTCTGTGCAATTGTTACTCTCAATTTTCTTAATTTTTATGTGATTTCTTTCTTGTTTAATTGTAGGTACTCTGGGTCTGTTTGTTCTGTAAGGTTCTGTTGGTTCTCTTGATTTGTCTGTTGGGTATAAATATAATTTTGATTTGTAAGAGATGATGATCGGATTCGAAAAATCCTTTCCTTGTCCTAACATTAATAATTTCTCTGGTGTTTTTCTTGGATGTCGCTGTGTGGTCAATTTGAAATTCTCCTAGGGCGTTGTTGGGAGATTTCCAAATCCGTAGTGTGTTGTGTGGTATTTGAAATTGCGTTGACATGATTTTCAGGTCGAAATTCCTGCAAAAGTTTAAAGTATTAAGTTCTCTCCATTCTTATTTGTCCTCTTGTTGGCCGTGTGTTTTCCTGTTGTGTCTCTGAATTTTCTTTTCATTGGGCATTAAAATCTCCTAGTAACACTTTTACGTGCTTCGTGGGGACTCTGTTCGTGGTTTCTTCCAGATCTTCCCAGAATTCTCTTATCATCTGCGGGTTTTTCCTGTTGTAGTTTTTCGTGGAGGCATGTGTATTGATCAGTGCATAAGCTTTGTTTCCAGATCGAATCGTGAGTGTTGATATTTTTTCTAATTTCGAGGCGAAATCCATTCCAGAGTCCAGTATCGATTTGTGTACTACGAATCCTGTTCCGAAGAGTTTGAGGTTTCTTTTTGAAATGGTTATGGCTGGTTTCCCCTTTTAGTTTCTGTAGCTTTCCGAGGCAAAGGGGTTCTCATCTGAGAATCGTGTTTCCTGTATTGCCAGTATTTTGATATTGAACTTATCCATGGCGTTCGTCAGTTGTTTCAATTTACCTAATTTCAGTAGTGTGTTCGTGTTGAGTGTTCCCATATAAAATATTCACTTAGTCTTGAGTGTTTTAGAGAAGCTCCGATTCTTCTCTTCATGACATGCTTGATCGCCTGGAATCCGATGATCAGGTCTATTACCCACCCTTTTGGATTGGAGCCCAGGGTTGTGGATTCTTTCCCGTTGTTCTGACATGATTACTGGTTTGTGTTGAAAATTTGGTGCTGAAATGCAAACGAAACAAACGGAGTTTTGAGTTCCAGAAGGTCCAATCATAGCCGAGCTCACAGAGCCAACAGACGCTGACCAGAGTGCCGGTGGTTCCCACGCAGGCATGTCTGGATTTTCACCCGTAACCCTAGGCAGGGGCCCTCACAGGGTGCTACCATCCGGAGCCAGAATGACCCAGGTTTTTTAATGAGGCGTCCTCCTTTCTTATCACTTGCGAGATGAGTTCCCGGGCTTGGGACATTTCTTAAATCCCACCCAAAATTTTGACATTGACATTATTATTATTTCTATTTATTCCAAAAATAGAATGCTCAACCAAAAAATGATAAAAAAACGTTCATCATCATTCAACTAAGCGCGGAATTTTCTAATTTTCTATACACATTTTTTGGAATTATTTATGAAATTTTGGCGGTTTTTCAATGTCAAAATTTGTTCAAATTTAACGCGAAAGTTCTATTTAAAAACTCTATTACTGGTGCAGATTTCTACAGTCACACTATCAACACTGTTCCGTCGCACGATTTCTTTAACTACTACTACGAACTAACATTCGTCATTTTCAAGAGATATATGCGTACGTGCGGGTTTAAGAATTAGACGCATACTGTCTAAGTATTCGTCTGAGAAGAGTCTAAGAAGAAAATTACTTATTACAAGGGTATTGTAATCAGTAAACCCCGGATTTTTAGGCAATTGTCTAGATTTAATGTTTAATATATCATAGGCAATTTCGCTTTTATGCACATAGAAACTGTTTTTATGTGAAATAAAACAATTTTTTTAGCGCCTTTGTGCCTATTTTTCTTAAATGTTTGTTTTTGTGCCTATTTTACCTTATTTGGCCTATTTTTGCCTATTTCCTATAATTTTCTTAAATAAATAACCAAAATAGGTATATTTTTTTAATTAGCGTCACCTATCATCCTTTTTTAAATATCTGGACAAACTAGAAAATCTGCCATAGTGCTCCTCAGCAGCGATTAATTACGGAAAAAATTGACGTAGCAAAAAATCCCTTTTTTACGATCTTTGTAATCTAATGGCTTCATGCATGATACCCTGGAATAAGGTTCAGAATCCAGGGTTTCAAAGATTTTTTTCTCAATATTGTAACAAGAAAATACCCTTGGAATCTGCCTTGAGAGAACATTATTTACCTCAAGTGTACAAACAGGTTTGTTATTCTAATTTGTTAAAACACTCTACTGTTATATAAATGTTTCATGTTTTCAAGAAAATTTTTAAAATTGAAAATGATATTGCTGAAAATGACATATACGTAACTGTGGATGAAACAACGTTTCTTCGTGGAAGGTGTAGTCGTTGCAATGTAATTGTCGGAAAATTATGTGGTGATACACCAGGCGTTCCTCACTTGTTGGCTTGTAAAATTTTGGCCAAGTGCAATCATGCAACAGTCTCCCGATGTATTAATTCTTCTTTAGGTGTGAATTCTTTTATGTGCCATTTCCAAATTGTCTAAATCACATTTTTGTAGAAATTTTCTGGCCTGACCACATTTTCCATGAGCAAGTGAAAATTCTTTATTCTGATGCTGCAGCTTACACGAAAAAATGGGGTACAACTTTGAAGGTATTTTTCCCAACGTAATTCACATCACTTGCCTGGCTCATAAAAAATACAAAAGAAATATTTTAAAAGCTCCTATAAGGATTCAACGATATAAGGAAATATTGCCAAATATTCCCTTGCCTGGTAAAAACTGGCTGGGGGCAACTTTTTTCTACGCAGACCATTTTAATGAAATAAAACAAGCCAGCCAAAATATTTCTTTCTTAATTAAAACCACTTTTAAATTTTTACATTTTTAGGTTATACTCGAATTTGCCGCACAATCAATTAGGGAAGGGCATAAATATTTTCATAATCAAAGCACTATTTTTGAACTAACCTATATTAAAACTCACTTAAAAATTCTGACAACCGTAATCAAAGAGTTAGAGACTCAAGGCTTACCACTGTATACAAGTCTTGAAATATTACACAATGTTAAGGAATCTTTAATAAAAACACCGGGAAATGCTGCAAAAATTGCATTGCAAAGATTAAGTAACGTTTTAGATAAAAATCCAGACCTTCAAGTTCTTCGGGATATAAATAATATATTATGCGGCAATTCAACTGGGCCTGTACCATTCATCAACTGGGTTGAGTTATCTCCAGGTGATATGGCTAAATATAAATATGCAGCTATCACATCTTCTGACGTGGAACGAAGCTTTTCTGCATACAAGCAAGTGCTCACCGAACGACTGCAGTCTCTATCAGAAAATTCTATCGAACAAATGCTTGTTATATTTTGTGAGTCAAAATATACATAGACATAAATTATTGTTTGATTTTGATATACTAGTGTTTTATCGTTATGTTTTAATAGATACGAAGAAGTCTGCAATATTTTTCTTTTACATTTATATTTATTTTTGTTTTACAATGTTTATTTTTCTTTTATAATACTAAGTACTTTATTAATAAGTAATATTGTGTTACTTAGTTTCTTTTTATAGTGACTATCTGCATTTAGGTTGCCTAGAAAACCGCCTATTTTAGCGTTTTTAGGTTCCTAAAAATCCGGGGTTTAGTAATCTGGTTCATTAAGGTATATAAAATCGGAGCATATATTAATCCTCGAATACTCGATCCTTTCGGACAGCCCTATACGATGATGATCAGCCCTACCGAACTGAGGGCTGGAGACTTGGCTGTTAGCACAGGAAATCCGACAAAGGGTTCTTCTTCAAAAAATCGTCGGATTCACTGGGTTAAGGCTCACGTAGGTCATAAAGGAAACGAAAGAGCGGATTATTTAGCAAGGCAAGCTCCAGGAACTAAAAGTACAAGCGAGAAAGTAGGTCTATTTCGCATCACGTACAACAGCATGTATGTCCAGGCAATAAAGAGGGAATAAGCTATCTTTTCAGATCCATAGAGAGTGGCAAGTGCCTCTCAGTTAAACTAGACAGCAGAGACTTACAAGCGATAAGAAGAATTAGGAAAAAAAACGATAAACCTCGCCCTATTGTCCTAAAATTTACGACACTCGGTATAAAAATTAATATCCTCAAGCAAAAAGATGCCCTTAAAGACACTCCGTACTATATAAAAGAAGACTATCCACAACAAGTACTAGAAAAAAGAAAGGAATTACAGAAACAAGTCGAAAAATCGAAAAAGAAAAAGGAAATAGAGCTTTAATTAAATATGACAAGTTAGTCATACTGGATAATAAACCAGAATATACCACGGGTAACTAAAAAAGAACCTTCAGAACTCTCCTGAAAACAACTTACATTCTCAGGCTGAACACAAAATATAAAAAAAACAAAACCCTCGCAAAACACACTGCGCAAAGATCATCAAGCGAAGGAATGCTTAAACCCGGCATACTAAATTTCCTTGTAAACAAGAATATAACTAAGACACAAGGCAACAACGATAGGAGTACGTAGCAACGAACGTCGCAGCCTCTTTCAAAAAACAAAAACAGAACCAAGCAAGCTAAAGGAACTCACGATCACATCTTCCAAGACGGCTGGGCACCGCGGAAGAGTATGACCAAAACCCTCAAAAGGAAACAAAACCACCCGGTGATTAGATTAGATTAGATTAGATTCCCGACTTCCTCTAAGGGTTTGGCGCACGTCAACCTTAAGGCTTATTGTGCTGTCGGTTGATATCAAACTTGCAGTCCGACGTCTGTGTCACTGACTAGTTTCCTTAGTTTTCCTACAAGTTTGGGTTCCCATGTGGTTTGTTGGTTCCAGTCGAGCTGGTGTCGCATTCGTTCTAGGGCAGGGCATTCGAAGAGTACGTGGTTTGCTGTTTCATCTTCCTCTCCGCAGAGTCTACATAAAGGTTCGTCTCGGTAGATTTTTACTTTATGCATGAATTCTCTAAATCCGCCAGTGCCTGTTAGTAAACTAACTATCTGCTTCGTGTGAGCTTTGTTTAGTTTTAACAGGTCCTTTGCTATATTGGGATTAGGTGAGTCTATTAGCTTCCTGCAATGGGTTGCTTTATCATAGGAGTTCCATCTGAGTTTGTGTTTATTTTTCATCCAATCATTGATGGATGCTCTGGCGCAGGCTTTTTCTATACCTATGCTCGGTTCGGGACCAACTAGTTTCTTGCGGGCACCTTGTTTTGCTAGGTCGTCTGCATGTTCGTTTCCCTCTATACCACTATGCCCGCGAACCCAGATGATTTTTACTGTGTTCTGTTGGCCTAGTGTATGTAGTATTTCTTTGCATTCTTTTATGATTCTTGATTTTGTACTGCAGGCCTCTAGTGCTTTTAGCGCTGCTTGACTATCAGATATAAAATAAATGTTTCTGTTCCGATATTTTTGTCTGTGGCATTCAGTAGCACCCAATAGTAATGCGTGTACTTCTGCTTGGAATATCGTGCAGTGTTCGCCTAGGCTGGCTGATTCCCTAATTTTGGGATTTTTGCTGTACAGGCCCGATCCGGCCCTTCCTTCAAACATTGAACCATCCGTGTAAAAGATTATGTTCTTGTTCGTAGGGGTGGGAAGCTGGTCCGGTTTCCAGCTTGGATCTATGTGTACGGTGAATGATTTTTCGAAATGGAATGACTTGTTGGTACTGTCGGTTCTCATTTCCATCAACGGTATTCTGACTGCCGTCATGATTTTCGTATGCCCGATCCTACTGGCTGCGATCCATTGACCCGCGCATTGTAGTCGGTATGCCGCCATTCTTGCTTCTCCTTTTAGAAAGATGTCTAATGGCGGTGTATCTAGTATCACGACTAATGCTAATCCAGAGGTAGTTCTAAAGGCTCCTGTGGTGCATAGATTCGCTAGATGTTGTATCCTGCTTAATTTTGCAGCAGCAGTTGATTGTTGTAGTTTAGGCCACCAGGTTACTATGCTGTAGGTTAGTATTGGTCGAACTATAGTTTTGTATAGCCAGTGAGTCAGTTCCGGTTTGAGACCCCATGTGCTACCTATGGCTCGTTTACTTATCATCAGCGTTTGTTTGCATCTGGAGATTGTCTTGTTCATGTGGGGATTCCATGTTAGTTTGGAATCTAGTGTAAGTCCTAGGTATTTGACTTCGTTGCTCCATTGAACAGGTTTCCCAAATATTGAGATATTGGTTTGGTTTGTGATTTTCTTCCTATTTGTGAAAGGGATCAGGGTGGCTTTCGCAGGGTTGATTCTTAGGTCTCCTGTCGAACACCAGGTCTCTGTAATATTCAAGGCTGCCTTCATGATTTCTTCAACCGTTCTTTGGTGTTTACCTTGAATCAGTATGACGATATCATCGGCATATCCTTGAGAGAAGAACCCTCTTTTGTTAAGGGTGATTAGTAGCTCGTCGACTGTTAGGCACCACAAAAGTGGTGACAGTACGCCGCCTTGGGGGCAACCTCTTGTTGTTGACATGGTTATCTCTTCTTCCAGTAGTTTAACTTTTACAGTTCTGCTGTTAAGCATCGACATGGTCCATCTGGTCGTAGTGTTATCTACGTGGTGATTGACCATTGCGTTTTCTATTGAGATGTAAGATGTGTTATCGAAGGCTCCTTCTATATCTAAGAAAGCACCTAGGGCAACTTCTTTGTTCTCCAAAGTTTTCTCAATTTTACTTACTAACTGGTGTAACGCTGTTTCGCATGACTTTCCTGTTTGGTATGTATGAAGCGGAGATCTAATCAGCGCTTCTTCTCTCCAATGTCTGTCTATCAGTCTTTCTAAGGTTTTTAGAAAGAATGATGTCAGGCTGATTGGTCTATAGGATTTAGCTTCGGCATAGCTAGATTTGCCTGGTTTTGGGATAAATACCACTCTTGTCTCTCTCCAGGTTAATGGAACATGTCCCGGTGATAAGAGAACCAAAAATAAAACACATCAATTATACATTGCAACTGATAAGGTCAGAACCTTATCGACTTATGATCGTTTACTAGAATTAGAAGAGGCTATAAAAGAAATAAAATATGATATAATAGGAATATCGGAAATGAGGAGATGTGACAACAAAATAGAAGAATATGAAAATTTTATACTCTGTCATATAGGACATACACCGGGCAAATATGGTGTCAGTTTTATAATAAACAAATCACAAAAACATCATATAGAGAGCTTCATAGGAACATCAGAGAAAGTGGCAACACTAAACATCCAAGGTTACAAAATATCTATTATTCAAGTGTACAGAGGCAGTAGATGAATACGAGATCGACGAATTCTACACGACCATCAACATAGTAATGGAGAGGGCACATAAAAACATAATATTAATGGGTGACTTTAACGCGAAAATTGGCCTTCCCAGACAAGAAGAATATCTAGTTATGAAGCCTCATGGATACGGAAAAAGGAACGATAGGGGACAGACACTGGTAGACTTTGCATTGGAAATGATCTAACAATCATTAATACCTGCCTCAAGAAAAGACAAAAGCGGTCCACTAGGTAAACGCAGTAGAGGTAGACGCGCTGGGAAGATGAAGTGAAAATAATAGCTGGCCGATTGTGGACCAAAGTAGCACAAGACAGAGAAACACAAGTCCCCGCTTTGTACTTGTGAAGAGGAAGATACAGCCACTCATGTACCATTTAGATGCCCGCATACCGAGAATTGGAGGCAACAAACTGAATTAAGTATAACTAAGGCACATCATTGGCCACGGAGCGAAGAGGATCTCACCACAACCGAGAAAAATAGTGAATGGTAGCAGACATTTAATAGAAAGTCTGACTTTAATGCAAGATTAAAAAGACTGGATCACGACTTATAGTAGGGGAATTGTGCTCAAGTTGACATACTTTTTCTTTGGAGGCAAATATTTGATTATTCAAAGGCGAAAAATAAATAAATCTAAGGCTTCACATTGAAAACGTTTATTTACGAAGCACACAAATTTATTTTGACGTTAAAAAAATACAGAATTGAAATTAAATAACAAAAACCTCAATCAAGTCCATGTGGGTATGTTGACACACGTCAGTCTAAGTTGACATACCTAATTATCGGTGCACAATTCACATTTGAATAGCTTAGTTCTTGCCACAACGCCAGCATACAGAGTGTGTGTACATCGCTTACATAACTGGAAACCTACCCAATGCTTCCCTGGCTTCGATTTGCTATATAATTCTTTGTAATAAAGGCATACATCATCGGAGTCATCCCAAAGGATGCCACGCTTCACTTTGCTTTCGAGTTGTAATGCTCTGGCGATTTACCTTCTCGTTTTTAAAACTTTGACTTCGTCTATAACAGGAGTGTCTGTCGGAACCTGTGAGGCAGTGATTTTTCTCTTTCTGTTTCTTGTATGCCCCGTAGGCACTGATTTCGGAAATGGTGAAATCTCATTTAGTATCTCCTGGGTTGTGGACGATCCAGCAATGACTTGGCAATCACACTGAACTGGAGCTGCTGGAACAGGGTCCGTGGTGGTCTTTGAGAATGAAGATCCACTATTGACTTAGCTAGCATATTGAACTGAATCGACTATTGTAGGATCCATAAGCTGGGCTGTGCTCGACGAAGAAGATCCAAAGACATTATCAAGATTGGATTGCTGGTGCAAGATCATCTTGAATATTTTTTGAAACCAGTTGGTGGTCCATGATATTCTTCAACATTTTCCTCCTCGCGCTCTCCATCATCCGTCTCAATAATATTCTCGGTGACTTCGCTCGGCAAAAATAAGTGATCCGGAAAAACATCTGCGTCTTTAAAAGACTCGTTTTTTCGTTTTTAAAAGCCTCATATTTCCGACCGAGGCACTTCCGTACGCTCTTCCAAAAATACCGGCGACTTGGTAAAGCCCTACAGTTTTACCAGGGTGCGTTTTTAGCCACGTGATCATTTTTCGATCGTAATATGCATCTAGTGGTCCAAAAAATGAGACGTGAAGTGGCTGCAATGGGTGCAATGCGGTGGCAGACACAGTAATAGGACTCCATTGGTCTTAGCGAAATCCAGTGCCTCTAGTTTTTTGCGACTACTGCGGCCATCGAGGAACAAAATAACTTTGCTTTCAGTGTTGCCACCAGTGGAAAAGACGAAGTGTTTCATCCATTTGACAAATTTACCAACCAAACAAAGTTACCAACCATCTTTCATAACATAGCTGCAAGGTTCCTGGAAGTGCTCCATTAAACTATTCAGGTTCTTTCTTGCGATAATCTTCACAGGTGGAATGAAGTATTGGCCCAGACAGCGATTGATACATGCTAGCCTCGTTCGGCACTTGCTCCGACTTGATTTTTCCCGTTCTGTGTAAATATATTCTCCTGCCTTTTTTGCAAATTCATATGCTAATTTTCTGACATCAGTGGTGTTAAACCAAAAGAATCTCTGTTCAAAATGAAGTATATGAAACGTCCAAGATTTACAAGAACATTTACGAACTGAAGACGAAGTGTGGTATGGGGCACGTTGAAAATTTTCGAGGCGTTAAGACCCCATTTTGTTTTCTATTTCACTTTCAATGGCTTTCGCCATATCTTCCTTTGAGCACGAATGGCGTGCAGAATTTCTTTGATAATTGCCGGGCATCCTGAAAGTCAATAAAACAGGATTTTAAAGTATTCTTACACGTCTAGAACTTCAGGGTAAGTTGACATACTATGTCAACTTAAGTCGACGGTTACTATGTCATCTTACCCTACGAGGTAAACAGTGTTTGCCGCATTTTGTGACTTAAAGCCTTGCGATTACTTAAATTATTCCTCGATATTCATAGCTCAAATTAATCGCAGTTCACAACAGAGTAATCAATTCAACAAAAAAAGTACCTGATACAAATTTATGGGCAGATACACTTACAACACAAAAATATTTTTGGCTGACGAAATCAAAACTTTGCACACGCCATCCAAATAACGCAAGCGGGCGGTCATTAAAGTTTTGAGTGGTGACGCTGTATGTGAGCCGACATGTAAACTCCATCTACGCACATAATGTCCAGCGAAAGGAGTATCAGCATGGGTATACCACAGGGGAGCACTATTGGTCCATTGCTCTTCACCATTTTTATTAATGACCACCCCAAAACGCATATCATCCCTCAACATACCATGGTACCCTATGCGGACGATACTACCCTTTTAATAATAAATAAGTCAATGCTAGATATTAACGGAAACGCAAACCAAGCAATGTCTTCCCTAACTGCTTGATTCTCAGAGAACAGTCTGATATTAAATCAGAACAAAACAAAAAGTATTATATTTCAAACTAAAAGATGCACTACAGATTATCAACGAGTTATTGGAATAGGAAATGGGTTGATAGGTGTACAACAATACGTGAGACTATTGGAATTATACATTGATAATACTCTGGAATGAACATCCCATTTAATTCATGTTACCAAGAGCCTCAATTGCGACAGTATTTTCAATGCGATCCCTCCAAAGATATGTCGACAAAAAAGTTTTGAGACTCCTGTATTTTTCCAATTTTTACTCTCATTTGAGAATTGAAATCATATTCTGGGGCAAAGGAATTAATGTTCAAAGGGTATTTAGAATACGAAAGCAAGCACCGCGTATTCTAAGCAATTTAAAATACCGAGAGTCCTGTAGAGGCCATTTCAGAAGAGCAGAAATATTAACAACGGGCACATATATCTACGAAAGCATTTTATTTCTATTCAAACATAAACATCTATTTAATGTTTTAAAAAGCCCAAAGAACGAGAAACTAGATACAACATAGATCTATATCAGTTACATATGTTAACAATGTTTCAGAAAAATCAAGCCTATATGTCTGCTAAACTCTACAACTAGCTGCCTAGCGAATTTAAACGTATTACACACATCAAACAGCTTAAAAGGGAACTTTATTGTTGGATTAATAATATTGTCCATAAAAAACCATATTCTATTGAGGAATTTTAGTCGAATTAGAAATTTTACTTGTTATATAGTTTAACCTTTCCATACTACTAGATAGTATATTAATTCTAGTTTTTTCTCATATTTCTCGTAAATTCTGTTTTGTTTACATGAATTCAGTTAACTTATTTATGTATTTTTTTCCCTGCTTTGACACATTTCATTTAGATTACTGTATCCTAATAAATGAAATAAATATATTTGATTTGATTTGATTTAACTTGTCGCGCGTATAGTTTAACAGATGTAAGTACTGTGTCATCTTACCTGAGTATGTCATCTTAAGCACAATTCCCCTACTCAGATTAAAATAACTGATTAAATTGTAATAGTATTATTGTTAATATCTGTGAAATTCACATAGCGTCCATCTGGACGGAGAGCTGGTACTCTAACCGTCAAAACTATGATCGTTACTGAAGATACTGAAAAATCCTTATCTTCGTTTACCGAGGCTAAGGACGAGACACTTGTAGAATCTAATGTGGTTTATAGTACCCCATGTTCTGGGTGTAATAAGACTTATATTGAACAAACTTGCAGAAGACTCAAGAACGAATTACATTGCACATTCGGACACACGCAATCTTAAACAGAACTGCACGTTAGCCAAACATGCGCTTAAACTTTAACACAAATTTGATTATGATAAGTTCCAAATATAAGTACCGGAAACCAATCAACAGAAAAGACAGTTTTGGAAATGAACGTAATTTAAAGAAAAACGAAAGAGATGGTCAACACAAAGTCTGATATTGGGGGACTCAACATCACCTATACTCATTTATTGGATTTAAATGCGAATAACATGTTGGAAAGAGACCCTTAACATAATAGCAGGATCAACGCAATTAAATGAGTTAACAGTGGTTCTTGATTGATGACCTCTTATAAGTCTCGGTCTATAGAAAGTCGAAGTCTTGGGAGGAAAACCAATTTAAATCTGTATTAAATTGTTTGTTCTTATAAATTCGTGGCAAAATCTAATAATAGATAATTAAATATTAAATATAATTTTCAAGTATTTATAATAGATGCTAATCTAAAAACATAGAATGTGTATATTACAAGAAGGTAAGTATTTTGAGTTTCCAATTACTGCTTATACAATAAATAATTGATATATTGATTGCGGTTTGCTTTTAATTAGTTTTCGTAATTGAAGTTGGAAAAAAAACTAGAGTTAGATTTCGTAATATTAATTTAAGTCTTGGCCAATAACTCGTTAATTGGTTTTTGCGTAATTAGGTAAACATGAATGTTAAACGCTTAATTGCCGCAAACTTTTGAAATATTTTGTTAAAGTTGATAAATATTTATTAGATAGTTACGCATTTGTCTTTAATTGTTTAATGTTGTTATTTAATTGCCACAAGTTTTAAATTAGGAAAAAAATAGCATTTTTAGAATTTAAACTGAACGGTATTGTAGTAGAATTAATTCATAAAAATAACTTTCTTTTGTAATTGGAGAATAATTCATCGAAGAAAGTGTTTGCATTGTAATCTCGTCACGTAAATCAAGTATCAAAAGCTAACAAAAAAAAATCGCATTATTTAATCCTGGATATTCTCCACGCTTTTCCCAAACAACGTTACGAAACCCCGACAAGTTTTTGTATTTATTTCTAGCAATTATTTGTTCGATCGCCGCTTGGTTTTTGCTCTGTTAATCATTCGATTCGTCTGTCTTCCGCATCCAATCAACCAACCGTGTTAACTATCTCAATAATCGTCCATGGACACTTATTAAATCTCAGCGCCAAATCTAAGTTTAACAACAAAAAATAATAACGTTATATAAGGTGAGTTATTGACCAAAACAGATCCGCTTGAAGATTGTGAACTTACCACAAGATTTATTGGATTTTATCCAAAAAAAAAAAAAATAGAAAAATCTAAAATCTAATTTACATAGAAGCACAATAGATCAAGTTGGTCGCGGTGCAGAAAGGCTTTGCAGCCACAAAAAATACACATTTTAATAGTAAATAAACAAAACATACCAGAAATATGGAAACAGAGCGGACAAGACCAGACAAGCCCAGACAAGACCAGACAAGACCAGACAAGACCAGACAAGACCAGATAAGACCAGACAAGAACAGACAGGACCAGACAAGCAAGAACAGACAGAACCAGACAAGAACAGAAAAGACAAGAACAGACAAGACAAGACCAGACAAGTCCAGACAAGACCGGACAAGACCAAACAAGACCATACAAAACAAGACTAAGAAGACTAGACACGCCCAAATAAAACCAGACAAGAATAGAAAAGAATAGACAAGTCCAGTTAAGACTGTACAAGGTTAGACTAGGCTAGACAAGACTGGAGAAGACAAAACAGGACTACACAACACTAGGCAAGACGAAATAGAAATAGACTAGACAAGACTAGGGAAGATTTGATAAGACTTCACAATGATAAGACGTTGATAAGACGTGACAAAATTAGGCAAGTTTTGACAGGACTGACTACAACAGTCTCTTTCGCAACGAAATCGATTAGACAACACTAGACAAAAAAAGACTAGTGAAATGGGTAGTAATAATATCTAGTCTATATAATCTTTAAATAGTTCAAATTAGAAGCTACCAAACTGTTAGCAACCAAACTATTTAAAGAAATGTAGAATAATACAAGATTATTCCAAAAATGTTTTAAAAATTTCTCCTCCGTAAATAGCCATCTATGAATTTTAATATTTACTTACGTACTTGTGTTACAGAAGGATAGACAAAATTACTTTTACTTGAAGATACCTTGCTCTGCCCACCTATAGTATACTACATGTGAGTACACCTAAAATAGTAAAGGTGGCAGCACCAGTAACATTATCGTTTCCCATTTCAGAGAAAAGCAGGGAATATCTAGGATAGTTATTAATTTAAACTAGACCGGATTGTCTAAATATTTCGTAATTTAATATTTTAATTATTTAATTTTACATACTTAATTGATTTATTACAGGATTAGTTTAATATTTTACGTAATCTATTTTAATAATATTTAACTCTGGGATTACTCTCAGATTATTATATATATTTTGATTACCATGCATTGAAAGATTTACTAATTGTAAGTATTTAGAACCAAATTTGTAGGGATATTATACCGCTTGTGAAGTTATTTAAATCTAAAAACTTAACACGACTCCAGTTTCAACTGTTGCAGGTTATTTTCAAGTATTTGATCGAAATTTTATTCATTGATATTTGATTAGCTTAACTGTACGAACATTGTTTGAAAATTACTTTTTTTTATTATTATTTGATTAATTTTAGCGATAAGTTGCATTTTTTAAGTTAAAATGATAGAAATTTAGAAATAGTTTGAGAAAACAATTATATTTTCACTGTTGTGATTAATTAAAACACAATATTATGGATAATATGACATGATGTG
Organism: Phosphuga atrata; assembly: GCA_944588485.1. Taxonomy (NCBI): domain Eukaryota; kingdom Metazoa; phylum Arthropoda; class Insecta; order Coleoptera; family Silphidae; genus Phosphuga; species Phosphuga atrata. Next base: position 48,852,592 of record OX155899.1, read on the forward strand.
GACCCGGATGGATGCGAGAGGCGCGAAATAGAGATGTATAGAAAAATTTAGTATAATAATAAATTTAGGTACAACTATTACAAATTAATTCATATATGTACATACATAATTATACATAATTGTTGAAACAAATAAAGGCTATAATTATTATTCGTTGAGGCCAGTGGTTCTCAAACTGGGTGACGCGGCACCCTGGGGTGCCGCGAGCGTATGCATGGGGTGCCGCAGCAATATTCAAGAAATGTAAAAAAAAATGTTAGAAAATTACATGAGGAGGCAAACGAATTTGAGTTCCTACTTTTATTGCAGAATTATTGAGAATTGGCTAAAATCTGGATCTTTAAAACGGAAAGGTGATGAACTCACTCATGAAGCTTTTGAAGCGACTGATTCAATGACAACCAGCATCAACCAGCTCGGAGGAGACGAAATATCCCAGCAGACACCTGCGAGTCTAAATCATTCAAGTTTGTCTGCCTCAGTGCGATAACGCAACTCACGACCAAAAGTTAATCCGGGGAAAAATAAGAAAATATGAACTCACATTGTTTGGCTTTGTTTCTGTTGGGAACAAACAAGCACCGGAAGGGAAATGCGTTACCTGTCATAAAATTGTTGCTAGCAGCTACTTGGTTCCATCCAAAATAAAAAGACATCAGGAATGCAATCATTCTGATTTAGTACATAAAGATGAAGAAATCTTTGCCGCGCTTTATCTCTTCAGGCAGGGTCATATATGCTGGAGATAATTTTTGAAAATTAAAATGAAACCGCAACTGAAGCTTCATTTATTGTCAGTTCACACATAGCAAAATCTTGAAAGCCCCATACTATTGCCGAGATTGAAAGTACCGACGTTGCGGCAATTTTTTTTGTGTTTGTAAGGTTAGATTTTTTCAACCTAATCCATTCGAAATGCAAACACAAGAATATTTTTTTATAAGTGAATTGCTTGAAACTTACATCACTAGCAAGGAAATTTTCATAGTTATCTTATAAGTAAAGGGAGCCGTTTCTAGAATAAAGCAAGAGGCAAGCAATGCCACCACCAGCCACTATGTCATCCATCGACATTCTCTGGCAACTAGAGGGATGCCGCAAGATTTAAAAGTCGTATTGGAAAACTAAATGAAACCGCCACTTCTCTCAATGTTGAATTCTCAACATACGCTCCCATTAAAAACAAGTACAAGAGCAAACTCTCTGCATCATGTGATTTGATGGTGAAATTAGCCAAACTTCCGATAAACTTGAAGGAAATAATAAAAAAATGATTCACCCCATTAAAGACAATTGAGCATAAACTTTGTATTGTTTTTTTTATTTTCCAAAGTTTTCAAACCGTTTTTAGGGTAGCTGTGCCGTGAAATTTTTTTTGTAGCCCGACAAGGGTGCCGCGAGATTTTGTAAGCTCGATAAGGGTGCCGCGAGATTTTGTAAGCTCGATAAGGGTGCCGCGACAAAAAAAAGTTTGAGAACCATTGACCATTGCTCTAGACAGTTTATGTCGCTTTCTTCTGAGCCCAGAATTCCCTCATTTTTGCGCTGCGCTCTCTAGATGGTACCTTGGTCTTCCTATTGGTTTATCTCGGTTTATCTCATTCCTCAATCTCTCCAAATCTCTTCCGCAAAAAGATGTGGAAAAGATTTCTATTGAAGGCGTCGTCTAGTTTTAGATGCAGTATTTTGAGGTCTTCTTTGGTATCTATAAACCAGGGCATTGTGGTTTTGTGTTTTGAGCGAAAAAAGTAAAAAATCTGTTCTTTCAGCCTGTTTCCGTGCATTCCTTAGCGATGACCATAATAGCGTGCCCGCCTCGTACGGATCGTTTCTGTAATTTTCTCTATTTCACTGTAGACTTCTTTGTTGTTTTTTTTATGATTGATGCCATTCTTGTAATTCGAACCCATTACACCTCAATTTTGCGAAATTTCTTCTCTAGTTCTCCGAGGAGTCCCTTGTTAGCATTTAGGGATAGGGTTTCGACTGCATACATAACTGGCCTCAGAACAGTTTCAGAATGACGGAGTTTGGTATTTTTGGACAAGCATTTATTGTTGTTTGAGGTTTTTTAGCCTTCGCCTATCACGCTGACCACTGCGGGTTTAGAGGGCGGTCAAGTTAGAAGTTAGAACGATATTTCCTTCAGTTCTAGGTTCAACGGTTATTCCGCCGTTACTCGGTAGTCAGAGCCTCTTTAGTTCCAGCCACTCCATTACGTGGTCTGTTAGAAAAGTAGCCGACCTTATTTTTATTTTGAAAACCTGATGGATTTGAATCAAGCGCGCTTACATGAGCCGACCTTGAACCTTTTTTTCCCGCCTGTAGATAGCGTCAGTTGCTGTCCAGCAGTGTTCGAGTGACGTAGTGTGTAGTGCTCTCGTCGGTTTTTCAATGCAAGTAAAAATCACCAAAGAGTACTATGCGACGTGTTGTGGTCATCAGGAAATTGGCGACTCCATCACAACAATGCTCCAGCAGATTCTTTCCACTTTTTTGGCTTTAGCAATTTTTTGGCGAAAAACCAGACTGCTATGGTTAGACAGGCTCCTTACTTTCCTGATATGGCACCCTGCGACTGGCTATTCCCCAAAGTCAAGAGGCCATTGAAAGGAACGCGATTTCGGACAATATGGCTGTAACGACAGCCGAGCTAAAGTCGATTACGAAAAGAGACTTTTTTGGTATGCTTCCAACAATGGCGGCACCGCTGGGAGAAGTGTGTGGAGTCCCATGGACACTACTTGGAGGGTGATTAGATTTCCAACGCTCCAGGTGTGCCAGTTTTTTTTTACCGGCTAAAGGTCGGATACTTTTCTAACAGACCACGTATATAGTACCTGGAACGAGCGCTCGCCTCCTGGCTTGTGCGGGTCGAGAGAGAGCATCACAAGGTGTCTCTCGTATCGCTCTGTCTTCGTCTAGTACAGTCCAAAAGGAAAACTAACTGTGTGTCCGACGTCCGACGTCCATTTTTCCTTGCAAATACGACAATATTTTATCATTGTCTTTTTGAAAACAACTTTCATTAAAATATATAAACTTCGGTTTATTATATGCTCACCGATTGAACGATCACACTCTCATTCTTGATACAACTCAATACAACTAGCTTTTCGCTCTGACTGTATCACATCCTCCCAATCTCGAATTCACTGTTGGCTAGACAAGGATGAAGGGATCCCCTTGGGGATCCCCCACAAGCTTAGAGGCCAGAGCTCGTTCCAGGTAGTATATATTTCAGTTATTAGGTTCCTGGGCTGGTCACGTCGGAAGAATTTCGGACATCAGATGGACGACGAGAATACTAGAATGGCGCTCCAGAGATGAAGCACATAGAAACAGAGGACGAACGCCGACTCGATGGACGGACGATTTAAGAAGGATTTCCCCGAACTGGATACAGGATGCCCAAGACCGAGCAAGATGGTCTAGATTAACATAGGCTTATGTCCAGCAGTGGACAAGACAAGCTGCTATAATGATGATGATGATTTTTTGTTGTACATTGAGCGCGAATTTGATAGGCTTTCTCGAGTTTGCGAAATCGTTCCTTAAGTGATTCTTTGTAGAATCCACTTTTCATGATGATCTCTCCCAGGTACTTAAATGTTTCCACTCGGTTGATCCTGCCGTATTTTGTCAGGAGTTTTGCTAGAGCATCTTTGATGTTGTTTATTACTTCAGTTTTTTGAAATGATATCTGCAAGCCGGTTTATTCAGAGATATCTTTTAGAAGGTCGATTTGCGTCCTAGCAGTTTATATGTCGTTTGACAGAATGGCGATATCCTCAGCGAACCACAATCAACCACAATCCCCTTGGATTTTGTTTGCCAGGTTCTAATGATATTTTCGAGAAAAGAAAAAACCTTGTCTGATATTTTATCATAGATGGTGATAAAAAACCCCAAATTCGTTGAGGATGTTCAGCAGACATAGGCCTTTTTCAAGTCCACAAAGACCGACACGTACGGTTTGGACATGATATTGTAATATCTGATGATCGTTTTGAGACTGTGGATCTGTTCGGCAGTTGAACGACCCTTTCTGAATCCCCCTTGGCATTCGCCTATTTGATGCTCTTTTTCAGCTTCCAATCTCTCCAGGATAGCAAGTGAGAGAATTTTGTATGTTACCAGGTATATTCCTCTATAGTTGTCGACATTTTTCATGCTGCCTTTCTTGTATAGTGGATGCATCAAGGCCGTTTTCCTATCTACTGGTAGGATTTCTTTTGTCCAAATTTGTTCTATTTGCTTCTGAAAGATTTCAGCAGCTGGACGCTGAAAGTGAGGCAAGGAAGAAGACGAAGAAGGTGAGAGACATCTTCACTCCCAACTAGGGCGGCATTTACCGTCTGGGCTGCATACCCTGAAGGAATGCGCAAGCGATACCGGGGTGTAGCATACAAAAACCAAGTGGAGAAGGGGTTTAGTGAGTGAGAGCCTCACACTCAGGCTGGGAGAGCTTCCCCCAAACCACCATAAAAAAAAGGTTCTTCTCCTGGTGCCTGATGGTTCTTGGGACGAGCAATGTAACGTTTAATTTCATCTTTGTTGGGTGGTCTCGATTCTGGGTATCTGTGAATGGGTTCCTCGGTCTTGATGGGATTTTTGGATTGATCGCAAATTAATAGCAGTCAGCTAGGATGTTACAGTTTTCTTAATTTGAGGTCGCCAGTGTACCGTCCTTTCGCTGAAAGCATAACGACGGAGGTTTATAGCCCGTAAGTTTCCTTTTGAACGTTCTCTAATACTCTCTGGTGTCATTTAAAGTTTTGGTCGATCTTTTCATTAAGCGACTTTTTATATTTACGCTTCCCAGCTCGGATCACTTTAGCTGTCTGAGCTCGTTGGGCTTTGTAGGATTCCCAATCAGATTTCGATTTTGTTGAATAATATTGGTTCCATACATCGAGCCTTTTTTGAGAATTTCAACAAAAGCTATTATACTTATTATTATGGATAGACTATTATTATTATTATTATGGATGAACAATCAGCCAGTCCAACAATAAGCCACCTGAAACTGAACTTCCCCAATCAATTCTTTTAAGCCTGTTTGCAATACAATATATCGAATTCAAACTTAATAACCATACTAGATATTCACAACCATCAACGGCACATAACTCAAAGGTAATTGCTAATATTTATGGCTGTTTTAAATATTAGCAGACAGTGTGAATTATAGACGTACACAAACCGATTATACATTTTTAAAATAAATTCGTTTGGATGTTCCGCATTTTCGCTCGGGTCTCGTGGATAAAACTCTCTACATAAATACTAATTAGCGTTGCCATTTATTAGTAGCCCATTAATATAAATTCTAATGAGCGCAAAATAGATAATAGATGGGATATAGACCCGCAGATCTCCAAAGAATTTCAGCCCACAAATGATCTTATCTTGACCATTACTTCAATCCAATTACGTTTCACCTTAATATAAACCATACCAATTTTCTAATTAGCTAAAGATTAAACAATACTTGACAAGAATAAATAAGACTAGACAAGACTAGTCAATATTAGCTAAAAGTAAACAAGATCAGGCAAGAGCAGACAAAACCACATAAAAATTGATAAAACTAGAACCAGACAGGGTCAGGCAAGAATAGAAAAGACAAGAAAAGACCAGACATGAACAGACAAGACCAAACAATACCAGACAAGACCAGAAAAGACCAGATAATACCAGACAAGACCAGACAAGGCCAGACAAGACCAGGCGTAACAAGGCGTAACCATACAGTCAGACCTGTCTTGCCTGGTCTTTTCCGTTGTAGTCTTGTGTTTTATGATCTTGTCTGGTCTTCTCTTGCCTTGTCTGCTCTTGTCTGGTATTGTCTGGTATCGTCTGGTCTTGTCTGGCTTTGTCAGATCTTATCTTGTCTTCTAAGGTTTGTATGGTCTTGTATGGCCTTGTTTGGTTTTGTCTGGCGTTATAGGGTCTTGTCGGGTCTTATCTGATCTTGTCTGGTCCTGTTTGGTCTTGTTTTGTCTGGTCTCGTCTGGTCGTGTCTGATCTTGTCTGATATTCTCTGGTATTGATTGGACTCGTCTGGTTTTGTTTTGCATAGTCTGGTCTGGTAATGTCTTCTCTGACTCTGGTCTGACAATTGTCTGGCCTTGTCTCGTCTTGTCTTGTCTTGTGGGGTCATGTCTAGTCTTGTCTGGTCTCATCTGGTTCTGCCTGGTCTTGCCTGGTGTTGTCTAAACCTGTCTGGTGGTGGGGTGAGAAACTGTGACACTCAAACTGGGTCAGCCAACTTGCGTTGTTCTAAGTGTGGCCAATGGTGAGTTGAGATCCGGAAGGACGGAGGCATTTTTTTTTCTTTTTTTTCTCTCTAACCAATGTGGGTCCAGGGGGTTAGCCCTTAAAACACTGCGGCCCATTGGCCTATTGTATTTCCCCACATTGTTTTGTTCATGCAAATAGATCCAGTCCCTCTATTAGGTCCAGGATTATATGTGCCATGTTTACCACGGGGACTCTTTCAGCTGTAATATCAAGCTTGTGTCTCCTACGTGCAATTGCTTCACAGTGGAAGATTATATGGGCGGCGGTTTCGTACTCCTCATAGCATAACCTGCATAAAGGCTCATCTTTCCAGATACCCATTTTATGCAGGTGTTCTCGTAGAGGGCAGTGTCCTGTAAGTAGGCTTACCACAATTGCGATCTGCTTCCTTGGCAGTTGCAGGATTTCAGCAGTTAGAATTTCCGATGGTTTAGCTACCATTCGTTTGCTGTGTGTCAGACCATTCAAATTGACCCACTGTAGACGGTGCTTAGTTGCTACCCATTTACAGATTTTATTTCGGGTCGTGGTCTTTGTAATGTAGGGTCCGCTTTCAGCAATGATGTTTGCCTTGCAGGCTCCATCTTTTGCTAGCTTATCCGCCATTTCGTTACCCACCAGTCCTGTGTGGCTAGGCATCCAAGCGAGTGTGACCTTGTTATGCTTTGCCAGGGCTTTTAGGTCCTGAAGACAGTTCCATACTATCTTGGATTTGATTTCGTGACACGCTAGAACATTAATCGCAGCCTGACTGTCCGTAAAAATGCGGATGTTTCTACTTTTGTAGTCCATTCTCAAATTTTCACGGGCACAGGCCATGATAGGGTGTATTTCTGCTTGGAATGCTGTAGCATGTGTCCCCAGGGGTACAGATAAGCTGCACCCCAGGAACAGTCCATAGATTCCTGCACCAGTACCACTGTCCTTCTTGGAGCCGTCTGTATACCAGTCCAGTCCTCTTCGGCAAGTGGTGATTTGATTGCCTTCTGTCCATCGTAGATGTGTTTCGAAGGGTAGATCGAATGACAGCCTTTTAGGCATCGCATCCCCCTCTATATTGATGTACGGTTCTGATATGACATTCTTTATCATGGTGTGTCCTGACCTCGCCAGAGATAACCATGTGCCGTTGCACATGCATCTGAAAGCTCCCATCCTTGCCTCGCCCATGATAAAGATATCCAGGGGAGGAAGGCCTAGGATCACCTCCACAGCCGCAGTTGGGGCGGTTTTCATCGTTCCCGTAATTGCTAAACAGACCAGTCTTTGAACATAGGAGAGTTCTTTGATGGCCTGTTTTTGCTTCACTTTAGTCCACCATATTGTGGAGCCATATGTCAAAATGAGTCTAACTACCATAGTGTATAGCCAGTATACCATGCTTGGTTTCAGTCCCCATGTTTTTCCAAGTGTTCTTTTGGTCATCATAAGTGCCATTTTACACTTGTTGGTAGCTTTCTTTAGGTGTTGATTCCAAGTCAGTTTGGCATCCAGGATTACACCTAGATACTTGACTTCATCACTCACCTTTAGATGCTCGTTATAGAAAATTGGGGGCTTTATCCCATCCGTTTTTCTCATTCTAGTGAATGGTACTAGAGTGGATATTTGGGGATTGACCCGAAAGTCGACCCCCCTGCACAAACTCTCCACCTCGTTCAGTGCTTCTTGCATAAGCGCTGCTATTATAGAGGGAAATTTACCCCTGATGAAAATGACTATGTCATCCGCATAGCCTTGAGTGTAAAATCCTTTATTATTTAGTGACAAAAGCAGGCTTTCAACAACCATGTCCCAAAGCAGTGGAGATAGGACCCCACCCTGAGGACACCCTTTGATGAGAGCCACCCTCATTGTGTCACCTGCTACTGTAGCCTCAACATGTCTACCCTGTAGCATGGACTTAATCCATCTAATTGATGATTTATTACATTTATATATCTATGCGGACTGCATAGGCTATACTGTCGAAGGAGGTATTGTCAAACGCACCTTCGATATCAAGGAAGGCACCAAGCGCCAATTCCTTGTTTTCTAGTGTGTTATCTATTCTAACCACTAATTGATGTAGAGCAGATTCACATGATTTTCCTGGTTGATAGGCATGCTGATTAGAGTGTAGGGGCCTGTCTAACAGGCAGGTCTCCCTCAGATGCTTTTCAACCAGTTCTTCTAACGTCTTCAATAGAAAGGAGGTTAGACTTATTGGTCTATACGCTTTGGCCTGGGTGTAATCTAGACGCCCGGCTTTTTGTATAAATACCACTTTTACTTGCCTCCAGGAAGTTGCCACATAGCCTGGTGCCAGACTTGCCCTGTATAGCTTGATCAGTATTGGCACCAGCGTTTCCCTCCCCTGCCACAGAAGGGCGGGGTAGACACCGTCCGGGCCAGCTGCTTTGTATGGCCCAAAGGTATTTATGGCCCATTCAATTCTTTCATATGTGACAACCCTCTTGCACACCTGCCAGTCACACCTCGTTCCTCTTGTTTGAGAGCGTACAGCCTGACTGTCAGAATTATCCATTGTTGGGTCGATCACATAGGAACCTGGGAAGTGAGCTTGGAGTAAAACTTCCATAGTTTCTTTCCCGCTGGTTGTGTGTTTTCCGTTTGGTCCTCTAATAGTACCAACCGGATTTAACGGTTCTTTATCAGAAGTCTCTGGAGTCTTGCTGTTTCAGATGTACTTTCGACATCGTCACACATCTTCCTCCAGGACTCCCTTTTAGCCCTCCGTACAGATTTGTTATAATCAGTGAGTGTAGCCGTATATTCGGTCCACATCCCAGTCTTTTTAGCTATATTGTAGAGCTTTCTCGTTTTGTTTTTCTTCTGTTAAAGTTCCTTGCTCCACCAGGTAACTTCTCGTTTCCTGGTTCGCTTCACTTGAGGACAGCTGTCATGATACGCATTTATTATAGCCTCCTGAAGTAGAGTGGAGGCTTCTTCAATATCATGCGGACTGGTTATGTGCGAACTTAACACACTTGTATGTGTCTTTAGCACTTCTTTATAGTGCTCCCAGTCAGTTTGGCGAGGATTACGATACACATCCTCTGTCCTGTCAACGGCGTTGATCTCCAGAAAGATGTATCGATGGTCCGACAACGACGGTTCTTCGGACACATACCACTTACTCACTAGTGCACTTGTATATAAGGACGCCAAGGTCATATCAATAACCTTTCGTTTTGTTTGAAAGGTGGGCCTGTTACCGACATTTAGTATTGCCAGATTCGTGGACACTAAGTATCTAAGCAACGACTCACCTCTTTTGTTGGTTTTGGTGCTCCCCCATATTACGTTTTGGGCGTTGGCATCCATCGCCACCAGGATCTGGAGATTGTAAATCTCGCAGTATTTCACCAGGCGTTCCAATTCTGCGGTAGGTGGTGGTTCAGGTGCATCGTATAGTAGGTACGCAGAGGTCACAATAAGTTCCCTAACTGCCCCCCCCCCCCCATGCGATACCTGATTTTTGCTGTGGCAAGATCTCTAAAACAGTGGTCGTGCAATATTAATATGTCAATATCATTTCTAGCATAAATGCAGGATCTGATATTGTTTCAGGAGTAGTCATAGATTAACTTACCCCTAGCTTCACCCAGACCCATTATTTTGCCTCTGTTTAACCAGGGTTCTTATGCTGATGTCCCCAGCAGCTAAGATTCTGCATAGGGAGGCAGAGGCCGCCGCACTATGATAAAGGTTGATCTGAAGTACCTTCATCAGTGGGCCCCTCCGCTCTCTTCCCTATGATCCTGAAAGTGAGCTGATTTAGACCAAAATAGGCTTTGCAGCCCTTTTTGGTCAGCTCACTCACAGATGCAGAATCTATGTAGAGAACTAAAATGGTTCCCTTAGTATCCGCATTGCTGCGGACAATACTCCATTCCTCTACATTTAAGCCCCTGTTTTGGGTCTTAAGTAGGGGGAGTATTTTACCTGGCTCCGTCGTTCCAAAGAGTTCAGTTCGAACCCAAACCGTCACCTTGGTCGTACGGACAATATCTCTCGCGGTACCCGTTCTGAGAATTGCCCCCTCCCAAGGTTTAAGCTTGGCCAACTTTTCCAGGAGCCAGACTTTTGCAGCTTCGTCGGCACAGGTAACGTAGACTACGCCCTTGTCAACAAAGCTGTTTATAAAATGGGGGCCTGTGCCTGGTTCACAGCTCCAGATCTCCCTCATTAGCTCGGATTGCAGAAGCTTACCTTGTGCTTCTGTCATCTTTTCCTCAGGATATTTCTGAGGAACAATAGCCATTTTGCAGACAGAGAGAGCTCCGCTGTAGAACTGCCTAGGCCTGCTCTGTGAGCTGGCACCAGGTTTGTTCAACAGCGGCCCCTCCGTCCTGGGCCTTTTAGGCTCCAGAGGCCGAGGATAGCTCCGTCTGGGAGACGGTGTACTACCCTAAGATCTTAGCGTTTTGACGACAGCAGTCCCAGACCCACTCCCGGCACTAGTGCCAGTTGGTGCGTCCGCTCCCGCCGCCGGCTTGCCGGTCACACGCAGTTGAGGATCAAGTTTGGCTCTTGCGGCCTCCTTTTTCATCTTCCTGCGTTGCGACACACTAATTCTGTACCTCTTTTCTTGCGTTGTTTGCAAGCTCGAGGTAGCAGTGCTTGATGCACCTTCTGTGGGTCTAGTGGTTGATCCACTTCCCCTCAGAGGTGACCCATTGGGAGAAGGAGTCTTATCGCTGTGGCTGTCAACCACAGCGACATCCTCCTCTCCCAATATCATGTCTTGAAACGAAGTTTGGCCTGTTGGCCCTGCTTCGATTCTAAGCTGTTCTACTAGGTCTACATCCAATAGATGTTCCCCTGTAGTTGGTTTGGGTATAATTATGTTTTTGTTTTTATTTGAGTACATTTTTGTTCCCACGAGTAGCTAGGGAAATAAGTGGTCCGCTCCTGCAGAGCCCCGCCTGCATGAGTAGGGCTAAGTACACCGGGAGGGCGCCTTGTATCCCGGGTGCACCGTTAGCGACTCTGAAATCACCCCAGTGCCATCCATCCATCACCACGGTAGCTAAAAGCTTGGATTAGGGTTTGAAGGCGGAAAAAGATATATTACAGAAGATCCTTAGATCTGAAGCAAACAAGAGTTAGGCCAAGTGAGGCCTGACAGTATAGAAAGGGAAGTAAGTGGGTGCTGCCGTAAGTCAGGAAGAGTTAGACAGCAGTCATCCAGCTGGGGCACCCCGTTTCTGCAAGGAACTGTTTTGCCAGATTGCCAACCCCTCGGGTTTTATTACGGAGGCATTAGTGAACTAACCGTTTTCAAGATATGGACTTGGATTTTCACTCAGTGCGAGTCGTGAGTTGATCGGAGCGAGAATTGAGTGACACCATATGATTGAGTTGATTGCATTCCACCGATGCCAATGATTGGTATAGTGGAGCGGTGTCGATGGAGACTAAGCTGAAGGATGAGGTGAGCCGAGATGAACGTTAGCTCCAATCCTGGGTCAATTAAGAGTCGGACCTGTTGAGTTGCTACTGGAGATTTGAGATCTGAGCATTGGCTGTGAGTGGAAGGTAGAGAGTTAGCCGGATGAGCTGACGATTGCCCCAATGCTTCACTGGGCGTTGGAAGATGAGCTGAGCTGGACTGAAAGACTGTTCTTGAGCTGAAGTTGCTGCCGATGCTCCATGCAGCATTGTGTGATGTCCCGGAGAACATTCCTTACAATTCTTCAAACATTCCTTGTGTTGATCGGCTCATACGGGAGTTATGTCTCCCTAGGCAATTAAAGCAAAGACGCTTCTCGACCGCGAATCTTCGACGATCGGTTGTCCTGAGTTAGCCAAAACTAGGGCACATCACAATGAAGTGATGTTGCCCACAGAAATCACAGGGATTACTTGTCCTTGTTGAACTGAACGGTGGTTGAGAAGGAGATGCCCGCGGGATCGCGAAGGTCTGGTGAGCAGATCGAGTCTTCCTTCTTTGGGTGTCTGATGAGTTGGCCGTTGAGCGACACGCGGTTTCCACTCTCTCCAGAGCTCGACCGCGTGCCGTGAGGAAGGTATCCATTGGAGTATACGTAGGATACTCTTGACAAGATCCTACGGAGGTCTCCCACGCCTCCCTCGATGAGCGGTACAGGTTCCTGTAAATTTGTTGAACCAGAATATACTCTTACATATTCTGATCCACTCCCAGTAAGCGCAGTGCTGTGGTTGCCGCGGAGACGGTGGCAAGCCGGCTGTTGAGAGCTGCGCCATTTTTGGAAGTGATAGGGCTTATGCTGAATATTACATCCAGGTGAGACTGGATGTGAAGCCTCTTATTTTCATACCGGGCAAAGAGCATGTTCCACGATGGCTCGAGTGAAACTCCGGTGAGCGGCAAGCTTGAGATTAATTGAGCTGGGGATCCTTCCAGGCAACCACGCAGGTAGTGGAGTCGCTCAACATCAGATAGGGATGAGTTTTTCGGAATAAGAATACAGAACAGGTCGGAGAAGGCCACTGGGAGTATTTTCGCAACTTGATATTCGGGAGACGTGCTGGTGATTGGGCCTCCTCCTGATATGTGGTCGTCTCTCGATCATGCCCTTGGTAGAGCTCACTCTTAAGCTTGGCTGCCGCTCGTCTGAAAGCCGAGTAATCGCGGCAAGTTTTCCGCATCACCGAGCTGATGAAATACTCATGGTCCATGAGTCGGGATGCCCAAGTGAACTCGAAATAAGCGTGTTCTTGCAGGAACGCCTTGTGCATGTCGCCTACTTGAGTAATGAGGTCGTCGAGTTCCTCCAGAGGGTAATTCCGGGCATCGGCGGGAAGGTTTGGCAAGGCCTCCTCCATAAGGGTGGTTCTGATCATCTCAAAGCGGACCTTGAGGGTGAGCTCGTATGACAATGGAACCGGTGACGAGTTGCGAGAAGACGTTCTCACGGGATCCTCTTGTAAAGACGTTTTCTCAGATGATTGAGCTCCAGTGGGGATCCTTGACTCGAACATGTTGATGTAGATGAGCAGCAGACGATGAGCAGCAGACGATGAGCAGCGGGTAAATGAGCAACAGGCAAATGAGCAGCAGGCAAATTAGTCTGATTTTGTCTGGATACGTCTTGTCTAGTCTGATCTTATCTGATCTTATCTGGTTTCGTCTGATCATGTCTAGTTTTGTCTGATCTTGTCTGGTCTTCTCTGGTCTTGTTTGGTCTTGTCTGTTCTTGTCTGGTCTTATTTGATCTTGTCTGGTCTGGTCTGGTCTTGTATGTTTTTATCTTGTCTGGTTTTGTCCGGTGTTATCTGGTCTTGTCTAGTTTTGTCTTGTTTAGCCTTGTCTAGTTATGTGTAGCTTTGTCTAGTCTTGACTAGTTTGATCTATTCTTATCTAATCTTATATGACTTTGTTTCGTTTTGTATGCGTCTGTCAATTCTTGTTATACAACATGATATTGAATAGACAGACATCAATTAACAAAACTAAACATTTGAATAAATGACTGAAATCGTTTCCACAAATTACTGAATACTAAAGATTAAATGAATCAGTGTGCAATGAATATGAATTGAGAGCGTCTTAAATGCCTAATAAATGCGATTGAAACCTGCAGAAAGCATTCCAGATCTTATCCGGCGAGCGTTAGTTAATCTTAATTGCTTTTCATCTCGAAATATACGAATCGACATAAATAACAAGCCGTCCGACACGTAAACACTGCCGCAATAATAGCGACACAATGCACCTAATTAATGTTATCGTCCAAATAAGGCGCAACATCCTGTGGGCAGTAACAGTTTATCAAGCTTTAAAAATGGGGAATACAAAGTAAAAAAACGAAAGTTAAGAGAAAGAGAAACCGACGAACTACAAGATTTCTCAATTAAAAGGAAAGGCCGATAAAACTGGAAACAATATAATTGAGACTTGTCCATCGATAACTATATAAAAGGTTTTAGGTAAAACAAAAAAACGGGAGATTTCTTTACTTAGTGTTTAGTTACCTATGAAACTTGACACTACCTCGTAATGCATTTCGTGGGTCTTTCTTCTTGCACGCTCTCTCGAATCCCAAAGTTATGCTAGACTCTGTTTCAGTTTCTTTTATTATTATGCATGGGGCTGCTGGACGCGAAGGACAGTAACAAACTGGTGGATCCCGAGGAAGACGACTTGGCGGTTTCGGAGTCGGACGAGCCGATTTATCAGTACGTCCTGGGCACGACGACCACTCTCCGGCCCGAGTCCCTTTACGCATTCGACGCGATAAATCAGGACGCCGAGTCGCCGACAAAAGTCCGATATGGCAAGTACTAAACTTTATTGCTAAATAAAAACTTGAGTGAGCATGTGTGTGTGTGCATTAATGGTTGTAGCACGGGCGGAATTGCAAATATAACATCGTTAAGTTGTCTTCTTTTCTTTTAGTATTCTTCTTATTGCTTCTAAAATTACGAAAGCTTTTTGTTTTATGAATGGGAACCCAACTGTGCCTTTAAAGTATATTAGTAAACAATTCTTGATGAGTTTCTTCAATTAACGATTTATTTATTAAACATAAAGATTAGAGAGGCAGGAAGAAAATAGATAGGGTGAGACTTATTAGATTCGGAATTTGCTAAAGACGTAATTAGTTAAACAAGATCAAATAGACAAGACCTTAAAGACTAGGATAGATAGACAAGACAAGGCAAGTCATACACACATGATTATACACGCCTAGACTATCAATGAGTTGAATAGACAGTCAAGACTAAATAAACTAGACTAGTAAAGAAACTAGGCAGACATAGCAGTGAAGTACTCTGATGTTATGTAGTCTTGTCTGTTTAGTCTTGTCTGTCTAGCCTTATATGTATGATATTGTCGATCTAGTCTTGTCTGCCTAGTTTTGTCCGTCTAGTTTTGTCTGTCTAGTCTTGTCTGTCTAGTCTTATCTGTATAGTCTTGTCTGTCTAGTTTTGTCTGTCTTGTCTTGTCCGTCTAGTTTTGTCTGTCTAGTCTTGTGTGTCTAGTCTTGTGTGTCTAGTCTTGTCTCTCTAGTCTTGTCTGTCCAGTCTTGTCTGTCTAGTCTTGTCTGTCTAGTCTTGTCTGTCTGTCCTCCTCAGTGGTGTAGTTGACAACATACCCGCCTTTCAATGCGGGAGACTCGGGTTCGAATCCTGGTCGGGGAGGCGACAACTAACTAGGGCGGTTTTCATTAACCGTCCGGGCTGCCCACCCTGAATGAATGCAATATATGCGATACAGGGGTGGCGCATACTAAAAGCCAAGGTGGAATAGGGGATTTGGTGAGAGCTTACCCTGAACCACTTTTAAAAGAAGTCTTGTCCGTCTAGTCTTGTCTGTCTAGTCTTGTCTGTCTAGTCTTGTCTGTCTAGTCTTGTCCGTCTAGTCTTGTCTGTCTAGTCTTGTCTGTCTAGTCTTGTCTGTCTAGTCTTGTCTGTCTAGTCTTGTCGGTCTAGTCTTGTCTGTCTAGTCTTGTCTGTCTAGTCTTGTCTGTCTAGTCTTGTCTGTCTAGTCTTGTCTGTCTAGTCTTGTCTGTCTAGTCTTGTCTGTCTAGTCTTATCTGTCTAGTCTTGTCTGTCTAGTCTTGTCTGTCTAGTCTTGTCTGTCTAGTCTTGTCTGTCTAGTCTTGTCTGTCTAGTCTTGTCTGTCTAGTCTTGTCTGTCTAGTCTTGTCTGTCTAGTCTTGTCTGTCTAGTCTTGTCTGTCTAGTCTTGTCTGTCTAGTCTTGTCTGTCTAGTCTTGTCTGTCTAGTCTTGTCTGTCTAGTCTTGTCTGTCTAGTCTTGTCTGTCTAGTCTTGTCTGTCTAGTCTTGTCTGTCTAGTCTTGTCTGTCTAGTCTTGTCTGTCTAGTCTTGTCTGTCTAGTCTTGTCTGTCTAGTCTTGTCTGTCTAGTCTTGTCTGTCTAGTCTTGTCTGTCTAGTCTTGTCTGTCTAGTCTTGTCTGTCTAGTCTTGTCTGTCTAGTCTTGTCTGTCTAGTCTTGTCTGTCTAGTCTTGTCTGTCTAGTCTTGTCTGTCTAGTCTTGTCTGTCTAGTCTTGTCTGTCTAGTCTTGTCTGTCTAGTCTTGTCTGTCTAGTCTTGTCTGTCTAGTCTTGTCTGTCTAGTCTTGTCTGTCTAGTCTTGTCTGTCTAGTCTTGTCTGTCTAGTCTTGTCTGTCTAGTCTTGTCTGTCTAGTCTTGTCTGTCTAGTCTTGTCTGTCTAGTCTTGTCTGTCTAGTCTTGTCTGTCTAGTCTTGTCTGTCTAGTCTTGTCTGTCTAGTCTTGTCTGTCTAGTCTTGTCTGTCTAGTCTTGTCTGTCTAGTCTTGTCTGTCTAGTCTTGTCTGTCTAGTCTTGTCTGTCTAGTCTTGTCTGTCTAGTCTTGTCTGTCTAGTCTTGTCTGTCTAGTCTTGTCTGTCTAGTCTTGTCTGTCTAGTCTTGTCTGTCTAGTCTTGTCTGTCTAGTCTTGTCTGTCTAGTCTTGTCTGTCTAGTCTTGTCTGTCTAGTCTTGTCTGTCTAGTCTTGTCTGTCTAGTCTTGTCTGTCTAGTCTTGTCTGTCTAGTCTTGTCTGTCTAGTCTTGTCTGTCTAGTCTTGTCTGTCTAGTCTTGTCTGTCTAGTCTTGTCTGTCTAGTCTTGTCTGTCTAGTCTTGTCTGTCTAGTCTTGTCTGTCTAGTCTTGTCTGTCTAGTCTTGTCTGTCTAGTCTTGTCTGTCTAGTCTTGTCTGTCTAGTCTTGTCTGTCTAGTCTTGTCTGTCTAGTCTTGTCTGTCTAGTCTTGTCTGTCTAGTCTTGTCTGTCTAGTCTTGTCTGTCTAGTCTTGTCTGTCTAGTCTTGTCTGTCTAGTCTTGTCTGTCTAGTCTTGTCTGTCTAGTCTTGTCTGTCTAGTCTTGTCTGTCTAGTCTTGTCTGTCTAGTCTTGTCTGTCTAGTCTTGTCTGTCTAGTCTTGTCTGTCTAGTCTTGTCTGTCTAGTCTTGTCTGTCTAGTCTTGTCTGTCTAGTCTTGTCTGTCTAGTCTTGTCTGTCTAGTCTTGTCTGTCTAGTCTTGTCTGTCTAGTCTTGTCTGTCTAGTCTTGTCTGTCTAGTCTTGTCTGTCTAGTCTTGTCTGTCTAGTCTTGTCTGTCTAGTCTTGTCTGTCTAGTCTTGTCTGTCTAGTCTTGTCTGTCTAGTCTTGTCTGTCTAGTCTTGTCTGTCTAGTCTTGTCTGTCTAGTCTTGTCTGTCTAGTCTTGTCTGTCTAGTCTTGTCTGTCTAGTCTTGTCTGTCTAGTCTTGTCTGTCTAGTCTTGTCTGTCTAGTCTTGTCTGTCTAGTCTTGTCTGTCTAGTCTTGTCTGTCTAGTCTTGTCTGTCTAGTCTTGTCTGTCTAGTCTTGTCTGTCTAGTCTTGTCTGTCTAGTCTTGTCTGTCTAGTCTTGTCTGTCTAGTCTTGTCTGTCTAGTCTTGTCTGTCTAGTCTTGTCTGTCTAGTCTTGTCTGTCTAGTCTTGTCTGTCTAGTCTTGTCTGTCTAGTCTTGTCTGTCTAGTCTTGTCTGTCTAGTCTTGTCTGTCTAGTCTTGTCTGTCTAGTCTTGTCTGTCTAGTCTTGTCTGTCTAGTCTTGTCTGTCTAGTCTTGTCTGTCTAGTCTTGTCTGTCTAGTCTTGTCTGTCTAGTCTTGTCTGTCTAGTCTTGTCTGTCTAGTCTTGTCTGTCTAGTCTTGTCTGTCTAGTCTTGTCTGTCTAGTCTTGTCTGTCTAGTCTTGTCTGTCTAGTCTTGTCTGTCTAGTCTTGTCTGTCTAGTCTTGTCTGTCTAGTCTTGTCTGTCTAGTCTTGTCTGTCTAGTCTTGTCTGTCTAGTCTTGTCTGTCTAGTCTTGTCTGTCTAGTCTTGTCTGTCTAGTCTTGTCTGTCTAGTCTTGTCTGTCTAGTCTTGTCTGTCTAGTCTTGTCTGTCTAGTCTTGTCTGTCTAGTCTTGTCTGTCTAGTCTTGTCTGTCTAGTCTTGTCTGTCTAGTCTTGTCTGTCTAGTCTTGTCTGTCTAGTCTTGTCTGTCTAGTCTTGTCTGTCTAGTCTTGTCTGTCTAGTCTTGTCTGTCTAGTCTTGTCTGTCTAGTCTTGTCTGTCTAGTCTTGTCTGTCTAGTCTTGTCTGTCTAGTCTTGTCTGTCTAGTCTTGTCTGTCTAGTCTTGTCTGTCTAGTCTTGTCTGTCTAGTCTTGTCTGTCTAGTCTTGTCTGTCTAGTCTTGTCTGTCTAGTCTTGTCTGTCTAGTCTTGTCTGTCTAGTCTTGTCTGTCTAGTCTTGTCTGTCTAGTCTTGTCTGTCTAGTCTTGTCTGTCTACTCTTGTCTGTCTACTCTTGTCTGTCTAGTCTTGTCTGTCTAGTCTTGTCTGTCTAGTCTTGTCTGTTTAGTCTTGTCTGTCTAGTCTTGTCTATCTAGTCTTGTCTATCAAGTCTTGTCTGGGTATTGGTTAATTTGATATTGTTCAATTCTGTACGAAGTAAATAATTTTTTATTTCTATTTAAGTAGAAAAATGTTTTAATTTTAGTGCCGCAGCAATCCCAATATTTATCGGGGAATCCCGATCAATACCAACAAAGCCTCCAAACAATACTGGGATCGAATCCGCTGCTGGCGGCTCTGTATCTGAGTTCCGGATTGGGGCTGCATGCGGCCCCGCCGATCGGTTTCAATCACCCCCAGCATCTCCCCATCAATCCCTACGTCGCCCTTTTGCTCTCTCATTACGGCAAATACGTACCGCGAGCGTCACGAGGCCTCTACGGATACTCGGCCGCCAACAACTATCACAACAACAAGCCGTTCGGATCCTACAAAATTCAACAAGATCCATAAATCAAATTAGAATTGTTACGATTTAGGGAGAAATATTTAATCTTTTTTTTTTCTTCAATTTAATTGAATAATTAGTATTTTAAACATATGTGCAACAAATATTTGATTCAATATTTGATCGAGAAATTTATTTAGAACGACTTCATGGTCGATAGCCTTTTGTGAACAGGTAAATGTTACCAGAAAATATTTCTCCTCTTTTTATCTCAAATTACAAGTTTACGTGAATTTTGTGCCTGTGGTTGAGGTATAGAAAGTTGATTATTACTAACTTGACAGACAAAAAATGACTAAATAACAAGGTTTCTTATAGGAAATTGAATTTTCTTCAAGTTTTATTCGAAATATTTTTATAAATTTCATTTTGTTTTCGAGTTATTTTCGAATTTTTGAGAGAAGAAAGGTATAAACCGCATACAAGGTTTTTATTTCTTCTAGCTTAATTGTTACCAAATTGACAGTTAGAAAATCAAAAGATAAAAAGGTTTCTTATAGGAAATTTAATTCTATACAAGTTTTACTTGAAACATTTTTCTAAATGTTGGTTAGTTTTCGTGTTTAAGGCCGAGACCGCACTACGATTTTTTCCCGTGAGCGGTAACCGCTATAACCCCGAAACAACACGCAGCACGCTATGGGAAAAATTAGCCGCGGGAAAAAACCGCAAGTGAGGCCGCTTGTATTAATCTACTTGAGCCATAAAATCAGGCGGTTGAAAACCGCTGCGGTTTAGCCATAGTGCGCCTAGGCCTTAAGAACAAGAAAATATTCATGGAAATAATGCTTTGATATTGCTCTTTCTATTGACTCACAAAACCACTAAATACTCAATTTTTTGCCTGTGGTTGAGGTATAGAAAGTTCATTATTACCTATTCATCATTATACTATTAACTTGAGAGACAAACAATCACTAGATAACAAGGTCTCTTATAGAAAATTCAATTTTCTTAAAGTTTTATTTATGTTGTTCATTTTAAAACATTTTTTAAAATTCCATTTTGTTTCCGAGTTGTTTTAGAATTTTTGAGAGAAGAAAAAATCACACGCAAAGGTGGTTTTTATTTTCTTCTGGCTTATTTATTACCAAATTGACACATAGAAAATCAATAGATGACAAGGTTTAATAGGAAATGTAATTCTCTGCAAGTTTTATTTCAAACATTTTTCAAAATTTTGCTCAGTTTTCGTGTTTTTTGGGACAAAAAAAATATCAAATGAAAATAATGTTTTTTGGATGTTAAATAAATGTGATTTTACTAACTTGACTCTAATACTCTAATAAAAGCACAAAATACTCAATTTCCTTATAGAAATTGAGTATTTAGTGATTTTCTTCAAATTTTATTATAATACTCAATATGTCTACTTTTTTATATTGGACGCCTAAAATTCTGCTTTAATTTTAGAGACTGAGTAGACTTAAAATTATTATTAATATTTAGACTTTGTGTGCATGATTTATGAATACTCGAGACGTTCATGACATAATTTAATTTTAATTAAAAATTCCCTGTATAGAAACGAAATATTTATAACAAGATTATTATCGGGAGATGAATTAATGCTTCTACGGTGAAAGAACCTTTTTTTACTTCTATTTATATATCCAATTAAGACCAAATGTAGTTAGCTTTTTTTAAATTTATACTCAAGAAGGATTTTTATGTGGTTATTTTTATGGAGCTTTGTTTTTATATTTAATTATATATTAAGAAAAATCTTTATAAAGTTTTATTTTTATTTGCCATGATTTCCTGTTTAACTTCCTTATTAGTTCTCTACACGGATATTTGTCAAGTCTGTGAGTTTGTCAGGTATTTTATAGGCGAAAACCTATAGTTAGTATTAAAACCTATAGTAGTTGTATTATTATTATTGTATTATAAAGAATGACAAATTAAGTGTATGTCCTGCGCCGGTTCCATTGTCTTTTTGGAACCGTCTGTATACCAGTCCAGCCTACCTTGACATGTGGTTGTTCTCCTCCCTTCTTTCTAACGTAGTTGTGTTTTGAAGGGTAGATCAAATGGTAGCCTTTTCGGCTCCATTGATTGAGTCTCAATATTGAGGTTTGTTATCGTGGTGTGTAATGACCTCGGCAGAACCTCCTAAGTGGCATTACAGCTGTATCTGAAGGCTCCAATCTTTGCCTCACCTATGATGAAGATATCTAGGGCAGGAAGGCCTATCGTAACCTCTAGAGTTGCAGTTGGTGCGGTTTTCAGCGATCTCGTTATTTCTAAAGTACGCTATACACGGTCTACGGTCTACCGGAGAGGTTTGTCTGCGCAGATCAACGTCGGTAGCGTGTATGGGGACGTTCCGGTATGCCGGACCGGACTTCAGTTCTTTTTGCGATGGCATCGATTGAGGACGATGACTCAATATCATATCTAAGCCCAACAACTTATATGCCAATACATTCAAAAACACTTCATTCCAAAAGACACAAGAAACAACTGACGTGACCTGCACAGGTCCATCGTCGAAAGAATTAATTTTCGAAGATTCCCATCCTTGCCTCACCTATGATGAAAATATCTAGGGAAGGAAGGCCTATCGTAACCTCTGGAGAGGCAGTTGGTGCGGTTTTCAGCGATCCCGTTATTTCTAAAGTACGCCATATACGCTAAGGTCTACCGGAGTTTGCCTGCGCAGATCAACCGCACGTCGGTAGCGTGTATGGGGAAGTTTCGGTATACCAGAGCGGTCTTCAGTTCTTTTTGCGATAGCATCGATTGAGGACGATGACTCAATATCATATCTAAGCCAAACAACTTATAAACCAATACATTAAAAACTACTTCATTCCAAAACAAACCAGAAACAACTGACGTGACCTGCACAGGTCCACCTTCGAAAGAAGTAATTTTTGATCTTGCTCCGGACGCCTGCGCAGGTTCAAACAACTGCACATGTCCATTCCCACACACGCTCCGGCCTACCAGCGCAGGCAAACCTGCACAGGTAGACCTCTCCGGTGGATCGTTGTGTGTATGGCAGGCATAACCATGGCAGTCTTTGTACACTCAATAATTACTTTATGGCCTGTTTTTGCTTCAGTTTGGTCCACTATATCGTGGTATTACATACTATCCTCGGAAGAACTCGGCATATTAGGTATATACCATATTAGTCAGAATGGGTTTTTACCTAGTAACGGTAACAACGGGATGGTTTTCAAAAGCTCTCCGAAATATAGTGAAAAGTGGTGGAATTGGTGAAGGTGTTAAGTAGAAAACAGTGGAAGGCCTAAGACGGAGCAGTGGAGATAGTGAGCTTGTGAAAATCTGCAACAGTAAGAACATATTTGTGCGAGTATTTTGAATTGAATTTTGAAAATTTTTGACGTTTGAGAACCGCCAAAATCTCAGAGATACCGTGATAAGCGGCAAAGTTCGAAATTTCTAGTTCGGTGGGAAACCCTGTGATTTAGTTGAATGTTGAACTTTTTAGCTCAACATGCTCGAGGAATCGCCAGATCATATTAAACGGATGGAAAATGATGAAAAGGTGGCAATGGAGAAATTGGGTGAAAACATAAATGTCATTTATGCTATCGTAAAGGATGCAAAGAACATTCATAAAGCAATACGAGATGCCATAACGGAGGCAGTGGTTCATTACCACCAAGTCAATGAATACAGGGAGGAACTCGCATTGAATAGAGCAAGGAATTGCAAAGGCGAAGCGTTCTGTGTGGTCTGTAATAGAAATGGCCAGTCTACTCAGCATATCCTGGGTAGAAAGAACTGTGAGGCGTTCCAAAAGGAACTGAGGAAGGCCAAAAATTATGAGGTGCTTACAAATTAATTTAGGTAGGGGCAGAGAAGCGCAAGATATTCTCATACAAACAGCCATGGAGAGAAGGGCAGATGTGTTGCTTATTAGTGAGCAGTATCACAAGCCAGAATTTGGGTTCGGATCATGGTTCCAGGATCTGAACGGCAAAGTGTCAATCGCAGTTCTCAATTCGAACCTGCAAGTAAGAGAGGCATATGAACAGGCAGAAAACTACGTTTGGGTAGATATTGGAGGTATTCCTATTTACAGCTGTTACTTCTCTCCAAATACCCAGTACGAGGAATTTGTCATTCAATTAGACAAACTTGAAAGTAGTCTTCATGGGGCAAGATGCGAACTACTCATAGCTGGAGATTTCAATTGTAAATCGCCAGAATGGGGATCTCGCAGATTGGACAGAAGAGGAGAGACACTCGAAATGATCGGGGGATTAGACCTGACAATCCTAAATGAAGGAAAAGCCTTCACTTTCCGCCGAGGTGATACAGGTTCGGTAATAGACATAACATTCTCCACCTGTGGGGTTGCCGCCAGAGTTTTGAACTGGAGAGCACTGGAAGAACTAACACTCAGCGACCATCAGTACATTAGTTCACTATTAGAACAAGAGAAACAACATATTCTCAAATAAAACAAGAACGGGAAGCGTCAAACCAAGGATGGCAGTTGAAGAAACTTGACTCAGAACGGCTTCACGCATTCCTTGAAAAATAAAAAGAGAAAGAGGAACTGCAACAAATCGCTAGGACCCAAGACAAAGAAGATCTGGTCGAATATATGACGAAATCCGTCACATCAGCCTGTGATGCGGCCATGCCCAGGTGCAGAAATTCTAAAAGAGGACGTAATCCAGTATATTGGTGGACGCAGGATTGCAAATCAGAGAAAGAAGTGTCTAAGAGACCGTAGGGGGGAACAGCGAACTAGAGGAAAAATCGAAAATCAATCAGCGGTTAACACATATAAGGAATCCAAGAAGCAGCTTAGAAACGCAATCAAACGGAGTAAGAAAGAGTGTTGGCTAGAACTTATAAGGGAAATAGACGACGACCCCTGGGGACTGCCTTTCAAGATAGTGACTAAAAAACTTTCAGCTTGGCCACATATCCCAGGTATATTATGTCCAAAACGCATAGAACGAATAATACAGACACTCTTCCCAAAACATGAAAAGCGACCAGACCGGCCACGACCACCATATCTCACCACAGGTCCGGAAGAGGACTTCAAAATCGAGGAATTAAAGGAAGCATCAAAATGGTTGAAAATAGGAAAATCGCCTGGTCTCGATAATATTCATAATGAGGTATTACTGGCGGTAGTGAAAGTGTGGCCAGAACTACTGTTAGAATCGTTTAATTGTTGTCTTCGTGCAGGATCCTTTCCGAGGCGGTGGAAGAGTCAGCGTTTGGTACTTCTTAGGAAGGGAAATAAACCCCTGGACGAGCCGTCATCATATAGACCAATTAGTCACCTGAATACAGCAGGAAAACTTTACGAAAGACTATTGAAGATAAGACTCGAATCGAACATAAACCAAACGCTGTCTCCGAGACAGTATGGCTTCCGAAAGGGGCTATCGACAATCGACGCAATATCTACTGTTGTGAAGGCCGCAAAAGAAATCAACAGTGGTCCCTGGAAAAAAAAGGATTCTGCGCAGTGGTCACCCTTGACATGAAAAACGCTTTCAATACAGCAAGGTGGGACAAAATAATCGAAGCGTTGGAAAAAAAGGAAACACCAAAATATTTGATACAGATAATCAAAAGCTATTTGTCTGATAGAATCGTAATATACAACACCGAAAAAGGACTTAAATTTTATGAAGTAGCCGTTACTTTACGGGTGTTCCACAGGGATCCGTCTTGGGACCATTTCTATGGAATATCATGTACGATGGACTACTAAATCTAGAACTACCGGAGGCTTCAAGTATTGTGGGTTTTGCGGATGATGCGGCTGTGGTAGTAACTGCAAGGAAGACAAACACTCGAACTAATGTTGAACGAGACTTTGAGAAGGGCAAGCAGGTGGTTTAAGAACAACGGATTGGAATTAGCGATAAATAAGACCGAAGCGGTGCTCATTACGAGGAAGCGAAAATTCGTACCACCAAATCTGGAAATACGCGGAAACAAAATTGCATGGAGTAGATCAGTAAGGTACCTGGGAGTGCAAATCGACGACCGATTAAAGTATATTGAACACATAGCCAAGACCACTGAAAAGGCTCTGACAACAGCTACATCGATGTCACGCTTGATGCCCAACATCGGTGGCCCCAAGGAGATTAAAAGGAGGCTCCTTATCAGCACCGTACACTCAAAATTACTATATGGTGCGGAGATATGGGCTGCTGCTATGGAGTGGACGACGATGAAAAAAAAAAATTGATTGCAGTTCAAAGAATATGTGCGATACGCGTTATCTGCGCATATAGAACAATTTCTGTTGGAGCTGCCCTGTTATTAGTTAGCATTCCGCCGATTAACCTCTTGGTCCGGGAGAGAGAAGAAATATATAGGGAGTGTAGAATGGACAAAAGCAATACAAGAAAGCTGATAGCAAAAACTGCGGCACGGGAAAAACTAATGGACAGATGGCAGGCAAGATGGAAATCGGACACAGTGGGGCGTTGGACACATAGATTGATACCAAACGTGAGAGAGTGGTGTGAAAGAGCACATGGTCAAATGTGCTATGACGTAACACAAGCCTTTTCCGGACACGGCGGTTTCATGGCATACATAGAGAGGTTCAAGAAAAGGGAGAAAGCGAACTGCTTGCTGTGTGATCACAGTCATGATGACGCATATCATACAATTTACGAATGCCCAAACAACGAGAATGAAAAAATCCAGCTTGAAGAGTCATTAGGAGTTAGACTGGATGTAGAAGGACTGGTTCCTGAAATGCTGCAAAGCGAGCAAAATTGGTCTCAGGTGAAAACTTACATACGAGGTATTATGGAAAAGAAAAGAGAAGCGGAGAAATTAAATGAAACACAGGAAGACCAGCCCCTGAACCCATAATCTCGCGAGAGTACGGGGGACGTAAGGAAACGGCTAGATACGGACACCACCCCGAAGTAATGCGATAGCGGTCCCAGGGTGGCGATCTGCAGTTCCAGAGGGGCCACTTGTTGGTAGCGTGCTGCCACTACGTCCCCCAAAAAAAAAAAAAATGGGTCAGAATGGGTCTAACTAAGTCTAACCGTGGTATACAACCAGTATATCATGTCTGGTATTAGTATTCATGATTTGCCGAGTGGATGGTAGAAGGGTAGCCTAGGGTGCCAATCACTAGGCTACAGTAAAACCCAGAGAAACTCCCACAGTCTATCCAAGACAAACCGACAAATCCCACCTCCACGTCCGTGTCGTGCACCCCCGGCAACGCAGTGCATACACTAAGGTGTGCGTAATGTAGCAATCAGGGGAGGGTGAAGGCTAGCTTCCGACGCCTTAAAATCGGAACCCATTAGCTAAGTTATATGGAAATGGAATTTAATGGAAATGGATGGAAACCACGAAAGAAGAGTTCCTGGTCCTCCAAGCCTGGGGTTTGGGCAAGGGGCCGACAACCCGCTCCCGGAAAAACTAACTTGTTACGAGAGCAAAAGCAGAAATAGGCGGACGGACCAAAAGTAAGCGACCTAAGCATCGAATAAAGGACAATGATTTTAAATTATTTACATGGAATGTTAGAACCCTATATAGAAATGTTTCTATACGACTACTGGTGGAACAGGTCGACAGATACAAAGCAGATTGCCATCCAAGAAGTGCGTTCGACTGGGCAAGGTATGATCCAGAAAAGAAACCATGACATATACAATAGCTGTCATCCAACTACACACCAATTTGGCACTGGATTCCTGGTGGCAAACAGAATAAAAAATATGGTCATGGGATTAAAAGCAATCAATAAATTACTCTGTGTACTTGGACTGAAGGCAAATTTTTCAATTTGAGTGTCATTATTGCCCATACAGAAGACAAGTAGGAGGAAGAAAAGACCAATTGTATGATGAATTGGAGGGTGCCTACGAAGAATGTGCAATGATGTAAAGATAGTCATTAGGGACCTCAACGCTAAAATAGGAAAGGAGGATATATACCAAGGAACCATTGGTAGATTTAGCCTACATGACGATACCAATAATAATGGAAATAGAACTGTCAATCTAGCCGCCTCGAAAAACATGATAATTGGAAGTACCCTTTTCGATCACAAACATATTTACAAAGCTACGTGGATATCACCAGATGGAAATACGAAGAATCAAATTGATCATGTGCTCATAGATAGTAGACACTGCTCAGACCTGATAAACGTATGAAGGTATAGGGGCGCAAATATATAATCAGACCACTATCTTGTGGGTGCGCGCCTGCTGACAAGAATTTCCAATGCAAAAAAAAACAAGTGACAAAAACAGTTACAATACAGCTACAGTAAAGGACGAGACAGCAGTGGACTCATACAAAAACTATATCATAACACATTTAAATATTGATGAATCTACACAGTCGGTATGATCTCTGGGATAACTGTGAAACCACAATAAAACAGGCATCAAAGAAAATTCTTGGGTTTGAGATATCGAGGCCAAGAAATGATTGGTTTGACGAACAATGCCAAGAAGTCACTGACAGAAAGAACAGGGCATATACAAAGAAACTACAGCGCAGAACCAGGGAATCTGAAGAAATGTACAGAAGTATGAGAAGAGAAATAAAAAAGGTACATAAAAAGAAGAAGAGAGAATCGGAGAACAGAGTCATAGAAGAGATAGAAGTACTGAGAAGTCAAAACGAAAGTCGAAAATTCTATCAAAAGATCAACAAAAGGAGTTCAAACCAAAAGTAAACATGTGTAAGAATAAGCAGGGAGATATACTAAACGACAGGGATGACATTCTTCTAAGATGGGTGGAACATTTTTCAGAACTGCTAGGAAGTGACGAAAACGTAACACCAGAACAATTTGAAGCTCGAAACAAAGACCAATTCGAAAACCCTAACATTGGTTTTATAAAGCACCTGGCTAAGATGGAATGCCCTCAGAACTGTACAAACAGGGTAGAGACACCCTAGAAAAAGAGCTAATTGAAATAGAACAGGTTGGACTGATCTGCCCAATACACAATAAAGGAGATCTACTTGATTGTGGTAACTACAGGGGCATAACACTACTAAACACCGTCTACTAATACATACGTCATCGCAGAACGTATACACGGAACCCAGACTTGGAACATATCAATGTGGTTTTAGACCTGGCCACTCTACAACCCATCAGCTCTTTATTTTACATCAAATTCTAGAAAAGACCAATGAATTCAACATAGATACCTTCCATTTCTTCATCGATTTCAAGGCAGCTTATGATAGTATATTACGGCGCAAGCTTTATGAAGCCATGAATGTGCTTGAGATACCAGAAACTCTCATAAACCATAAAATGACAATGTTTAGGGTAGTATGCTGTGTCAAAATACAAAATGATATATCGAACCCGTTTCAAACGGAGGATGGTATGAGACAGGGTGAAGCGCTAGCATGCCTACTGTTTAACAATGCGTTGGTTAAAGTAGTTCGAGAGGCCCAATTGAATAATAGAGGCACTATCTTCAACAAATCTACTCAAATCCTGGCCTATGCAGATGATGTAGATATTATTACTAGAACCATACGACAGGCCAAAGAAACATTCACAATTCATTCACAAGCCGCAGTAAACTACATGAGACTACACGTAAATGAACAAAAAACTAAATTTATGGCGGCAACAAAAAACCAAATAGTGCGAGACATTGGACAGAACATCACAATTAATGATCGTAAATTCGAATGGGCGAGGGAGTTTGAGTATCTGGTTGCGACAATAACGGTAGATAATAATAACATTGCAGAAATCAGAAGACGCATTATTTTGGCAAATGGGTGCTATTTTGGCCTTTCAAAGTACCTTCGCAATCGGTATCTATCAAGAACTACAAAAATCAGGCTATATAGAACACTCATCATACCAGTCTTAATGTATGGATCGGAGACATGGACCCTGACAAAAAGAGATGAATCTCTGTTGATGATCTTTGAAAGAAAGACATTGCGAAAAATATGCGGGGCAATACAAGAAGACGGTATATGGAGACGCAGGTATAACTTCGAAATTTATAACATCTATAGTCAAGCCAGCAACAAGGACATTGTAATTTCAATCAAAATCGGCAGATTGCTATGGGCAGGTCATGTGAACAGATACGATGGCAATAATCCTGCAAAAAAGATCCTTAAAAAAAACCCATAGGCACAAGAGGGCGAGGAAGGTCAAAGATGCGTTGGAAGGATGGTGTAAGCGAAGACGCACGAAAGATAGGTGCACCGAACTGGACGATACAGACCAGAGACAGGAATGAATGGCGAAAGTAGCTGGAGAAGTTCGAGACTCTACTAAAGTGTTGTATGGCCATTGATGATGATGATGTTGATTTGCCGAGTCTCGTTTTTCCAAGTTCATTTAGTGAATAGAATACAATTGTAAATGCCCTATATTATGAATTTGGCAGTCGCAATGAGCGTCTGCGGGGGAAAATATTTAAAAAAATTTCGCTGTTTATTATCCTTCAAGGTTAGTCCTATTATGTGTCGGCCCCTTTAACCATTTAACCGAGAAGGCAAATATGATCAAATAGACAGACCAAAATGGATTTCACAGACAAGACTATACAGACAAAACTAGACTAGACATGTTTTGGTTTTTGATAATTTAATTTAGTATTCTGTTTAAGATTATCTTAAATAATGAAATCAATAGATTTTGATTTTCTTTTAGACCAAAGATATTGCCAGCTCTACATCTAAAATTTGACAAATAATATCGAACACAATAAATCTCATAAAAAATTGGCTTTAATAAATGTAAAATAAACTAAAAAGTTTCTCATTCATTCACCTCGGCCGTCCTTTCCGTGCATTTCCCTGCGGTTTTATATGAAACGTAAATATTTTCCTAAGTGCATCCAGTCGAGAACAGTGCGCTAAATTATGTTTACATTTGATATCTGTTGATGTTTTCTTTTGCCCGAAAACCCAGATTAAAACTTTGCGATTCCTCTGAATTCCCTTACACCGTCTCTCTCGCACGCACGCCACCGCTTACCATACACGAGACAGACTATCTCGCGCCGGCAACAACCTTCTACCTTTTGTACTTTGCATAATGCACCCATCTCGTACAGAGCTTACATATTTTATACACTTCAACTTTATAAAATAATTTACTCATCAAATTCTACTTTCTGTCTAGACTACATAGATAATAACTTGTCTGTCTAGACCTGTCTGTTCAGTCTCATTATTCTTGTCTTGTCTGTCTAGTCTTGCCAGTCTAGTATTGTCTGTCTGGTCTTCTCTCTAGTCTTGTCTGTCTAATCGTGTCTGTCTTTTTTTATAGACGTAGCTGACAACTGAGATCTGATGGACAAGTGGCCCTACGAATATCTTCAAGCACGCCGGAAACGCAGGTAGCATATCTTCAGCGTGGTTCTTGTAGTTAAGATAGTTGTTGATTCATCTCGTTTGGGCTTACTTGGGCTTACTATCTTTCTATTGCGTATCAGTTTTTCGTCATCTTCCTTAGAGAAAATAATAAATTTAACGAATCTGGCCATTCTATCCCAGTTTTCTACATTTTGTAGCATGTAACCCATTACCGTTCTTGCGTTAAACGGTATCTTCATGTTGGCTGTTCCTCAAGTCTTCTTGTAAGTCTGTCCATCAGGAGCTGCTCCAGCAGCTTCCCCGGCGCATCCAGAGGGGTCTAAACAATGATGGGTCGTCTAACGGTTTTTCACCCTAGTGGAGCAGTACAGCCTTGCGCACTTCCATTTCTTGGGAAAGTTCCCGGCACTTAGTTCTGCATTCATTATTTCTAGAACAAATTTTGATTGATCGAGGCTGCGATTTTAATAACCTCAAGCGGGATGCCATCTGAGCCTGGAGCTCTACCGTTGTGTATGCGGACTTTTGCTTTGGTGAGTTCCTCCTCGGTAAATAGCGGTATCTCATTAACCTCTGGTTGTTCCCAGACAAACGGTTCATCTTGTGGGAACAGTACATCTACAACTCGTTTCAGGTTAAGTTTAAGTTTCTTCTTGCATAGCTGGAAGGTATCTCCCCATATATACTTGTCTTCTCGCAGATTTTTTGCCAATATTATTCTTTCGCTTTGACTATGGCTTGCCTCAATTCTCTTTTTCTGCTTCTATATAGGTCCGTTAGCGTTTTGAGCTTTTCATCAACGTCTTTTTTTAGTTGTCGCAGACATTTTCTTCTAGCAGCAACGCAAGGAGCCCTCAAGCTTGATATTTCGTCTGACCACCAGTATACCAGTTTCTTCCTAGTTGGTTCACCTTTCTTGGGTAACGTTGAGTTACATGCCCTGAGCATGAGCTGAACAAGTGTATCAGCATTTTTAATTGTTGTACCTGCAATTTCCTGTGCCGGGCTAGTTTTCAATCCTTTCTATGATTCTGTAGTTTATCCATCCAATTTTTAGCTTTCCCCTGTGTAACAGTTCATTTGCATGTTTTCTGGGAAGAGACACGGTGGCGATCTAGCTGTCTCAAAACGCAAGGTCTAATATTCTTTATTTTTACACCTTCTGCAGTTCCGAGCACAGATTTTATAGCTTCCTCTATCTCTTCTGGTGTAGTAACGGCATCTATATCCTTGATATTCACCTGGTATCCACGTTTCTTGTGCGGATTTCTATGTTTTGCAATTTCTATGTTTTTCTAACGTAACACAGCAAATACAAGACTGCAAGGAGAACGCGCTGGTCAATGGAGATTTTAACTGCAGAGCGGACACCGATAACAGCAGGTTTTACTTACTATGAGATAACTTGGATTTGAACTGGTATCTGACACAAAAACTTATTCATACATTGCCCATAATGAAAAGAATAATATTGATCTCACCTTCGCAAATTATAAGAAGGGAAAAAACAAAATAAGCTCCACGGTTCTAAATAACCCAATCAGGAAGCATCAACGGGTAATCAGCACAATTAGAATCAGAAATACGCCAAGGGGAGAAGAACAATCACGCCAAAGCAAAGCAATCAATATTACACAATTCATAGAACACCCCAAGTTAGCAATGTTGAAAGGGGAAAACGTTAACGAAATACCCATCCTAACACAAATAATTAATGATTCGAAGGAAAACAGAAACTGGACAAGGCGGCGAAATAAAGCTTGGTATGACGAAGAATGCTGGAAAGCTAGGGTTAAATGTACACAACTATACAGCAACAATAATTTAGAGGGATACGATAACGCCCGTAAAACTTATAGACAAATCATTAAATGTAAAAGAACCGGATACGAGGAGCATAAGATACTCCAAAACATACAGGAATCAGAAGGGAAACCTTGGTGTATGTTCACTAAGCACAATCACCCCGTTAACTATATTCAAAGCGACGAATGGGAAAAGCATTTTGTAGAACTGCTTGCAACAACACTAAACGACCTACCTCCGAGAGAAGCATTTACTGTAGAGGACCAGGAATGGTATAACGAGTCAATATCCGAGGAAGAACTTACGGATGCTGTTAATAACTTAAAGAAACGGAAGGCTGCTGGCTTAGACAACATCTGGTACGAAAACATTATAGAGTTATACCCAATCTTATCGTCCTGGTGGCACAAAATACTTAATACAATGTTGAAAAATTGAACAATCCCAGAATCGTGGAGGGTTTCTAAGTTAAAAACCCTCTATAAAGGTAAGGGTAGTTTAAAGAACCCAAACTGCTACAGAGGGATCGCTATAGCACCCACCCAAGCTTCTAACAAAAATAATTAACACCAGAATAGCAGCATACATGGATGACAAACTGCCTGCAGAGCAATATGGATTTGGACCTTTAGAAAAAATAAAGGATCTGAAGACACCTTGTGCAAACTAACCACAGAAATAACAACAGCCATATCGCAACCGTAAGGGAAGTTATATGCCGCATTTATAGACTTCCAAAAGGCCTTCGACTCGGTCGACAGGAAAATCAAGCAAGGGATCAAGGGTAAATTATTTAACATGATTCATGAACTTTTAAAAACGAACTATGTGAAAATCGACAATGGGATAGAACTAACCAACACGATATCCCAAAAACAAGTCGTCCTGCAAGGCGACGCACTAAGTCCAACACTCTTCTTGATATTTGTAGCGGACTTACCAGTCGCAATTAAAGTTCCAGAAGCAAATTCTATTATGTATGCGGACGATTTAGCAATCTACTCCAGAAGTTTAGCGGCGCTCCAAATGAGTCTAGACAAAGTCCAGCACTGGTGCACAAAAAATAAACACAATAAACATCGGAAAAAGCCAAGTACTCAAAATCAGGGGAAGAGGGTGACTGAAACGCCTGGACAAAGTACACATAGGGAGCTGTCAGTTAGAGTTCACCAACGAATATGAGTATTTAGGAGTGACACTCCAAACCACTTTAACCATAACCAAACATATTAACAACAAGAGAGGAAAGATCGCACAGTTAATTGGAAGACAGAAGTACCTACAGAGTAAGCTTAGAAACTGCACTGAAAATTTACAACCTTATGATATGGCCCGCGGTAACGTATGGCATCAAGTCGCAATGTCATCGAATGGAAACAAACCATCTGGTCCTCCTCGACAAAATCAAAGCACGCTTCTGAAGAAAGTCTTCGGCCTCCCGAGGAACGCGTCTAACGCTTTTACTTTCATCTTAGCGGAAACCAAGACCATGGGGGAAGACCTGATGAACAACTTTGGAGAGATCCCAAAACGAACAAAGATGGAATACAAGAGAATTATAGAGGACAAGCGATGGGCCTTCGTAGTAAAACGATACACCGAAGGACCAGCTTTCAGCTCCCAGGGCTGGAAGAAAGCAAATTAAAATGGAAAGCACCTACTAACATCTTACATGCGACAAGAAACATTTCCACGAACCGGACGATGACTGCAAATGCCAATCCTGTGGGGAGGAAGCGGGAAAACACCATATCCTGACCTGCAGAGAAAGGAGAGGGCAAACCTTAGCAGAAGCCGTAGCACACCTGAAGAAGATCTCAACTTAGGAATATAACACTATATTGCTCTTGTAAAGCAATAATAATTTTAAATTAAGTTTTTCTGTAACTATTGTTGCGAATAAAGAGATATTCATGTTTTGCAATTTATTTGTAATCGATTCTTTGAGCTTACTCGCACTCCTTTCTTTCACTTCTAGTAAGAGTTTCTAGTTTGCCTTATACCCGATAGCTGTATCCCTGATGATTCGGGGTCAACTTCCTTTTAAACCAGCCTAAGGAGTTTGGCATTGGATATCTCACTGGATATCAGAAATACCGCTTTTTCTTGTTCTTCCGTTGCCTTTCCCTCCGAACCTGATCTTGTCTTTGGGCCTCTTTCCGTTTCTGCATGTTGTGTACTTTTATTTCTGGTATTGCTGAGTTTTGGAGTGTGTGCTCACTTATATCTATATCTGTATTCGAGAATGTAAACTCGATTATTTTATTCGTTCGCCATTCTGGTATCGTGGGTTTGACAAATGCCAACTTCTTCCTACCATGTTTTCCCTATCCGCCTCTTTGGCTACAAGTTGATATACTTACCGATCTGTTGATTCTATGTCACCTTCTTCGGTTGGGACCCCTATAGTATGTTTAAGATAGACCACACTTCCAGGATTTTTTTTCTGCACTCCTTGTTCACTAGGCCTGTTGTAAATTACATCTGTGATGCAAGATAACAAAAAAATATTTGAGACCCGGTTGCAAAGACCCGATTGCTTGGCGATTCTGGTACTCCTTGGTCGTGACTTAAGTCATCGACCACACACCATACTAAGTCCCAGTCTAGTGGTGCTAGGAGCGCGTTTACTGTTCCTTTACTTACTCTTCTGTTGGCTGATGTGGGCCAGTCCTTATTGGCAATTTCCTGGAATTCCTCGTAAGAACTTATAGTTCATTCAGGACTTTCATGTCTCCCTTCATTTCCTCCGACAGATTGTGGCCGGTAAGATCAGTTCGTGTGCTACCTTCCCGAGTATCCCTTTTGTTATCTTGCATCACAGATGTAATTTCTTGTATATTTTTATACAATTTACCCATTTTGTCTATTAATGCCCAGAGATCTTCTGCGGCACTTCGTATATCCGGCTCCGTGTTGGTGTTGCCTTTCACCAGCCATCGTAGGTCTTGCGATTTTGAAGCAACTTTTCTTATTAGAGCTCCCAAATCGTATAGTTACATCATTAATGTTTCCCATACAACCGGATGGAAAAAGTGAACTGTTAAATTCAGTACGTCGATTAATGCGGAATCAAGAACTACCAATCCACCAATACGGAAGGATCCATCAACAGAGAAGACTTGATTGCTGTCAGTTTGGTTAGAGAGGTTGAAACAATCGCTTCAGTGCATTTTAGAATCCCTTTGGTGAAAATGCATATGAGTAGTGATAAGTATGGTCTTGTCTGGTCTAGTTTTTCTGAACTTATTTAGTCCTGTTTGGTCTTGTCAGGTCTTGTCTTGTCTTTACAGGAAAGCTTTATAGTATTCTATTCTCTGTATTCTCTAGTATTCTCGGTTTAGTCTAATCTGTCTATTCTAACTAGTTTGTCTAGTCCGTCTAGTCGATCTAGGACGTCTAGTCCGTCTGGTCCGTCAAGTCCGTCTGGTTCCTATAGTACGTCTAGTCCATCTAGTCCAACTAGTGCGTCTAGTTCGTCCAGCACGTCTAGTCTGTCTAGTTCGTGTAGTTCGTCTAGTCCGTCTAGTCCTTCTAGTCCATCTAGTCCGCCTAGTCCGTCTAGTCCGTCTAGTCCGTCTAGTCCGTCTAATCCGCCTAGTCCGTCTAGTCCGTCTAGTCCGTCTAGTTCGTCTAGTCCGTCTAGTCCGTCTAGTCCGTCTAGTCCGTCTAGTCCGTCTAGTCCGTCTAGTCCGTCTAGTCCGTCTAGTCCGTCTAGTCCGTCTAGTCCGTCTAGTCCGTCTAGTCCGTCTAGTCCGTCTAGTCCGTCTAGTCCGTCTAGTCCGTCTAGTCCGTCTAGTCCGTCTAGTCCGTCTAGTCCGTCTAGTCCGTCTAGTCCGTCTAGTCCGTCTAGTCCGTCTAGTCCGTCTAGTCCGTCTAGTCCGTCTAGTCCGTCTAGTCCGTCTAGTCCGTCTAGTCCGTCTAGTCCGTCTAGTCCGTCTAGTCCGTCTAGTCCGTCTAGTCCGTCTAGTCCGTCTAGTCCGTCTAGTCCGTCTAGTCCGTCTAGTCCGTCTAGTCCGTCTAGTCCGTCTAGTCCGTCTAGTCCGTCTAGTCCGTCTAGTCCGTCTAGTCCGTCTAGTCCGTCTATTCCGTCTAGTCCGTCTAGTCCGTCTAGTCCGTCTAGTCCGTCTAGTCCGTCTAGTCCGTCTAGTCCGTCTAGTCCGTCTAGTCCGTCTAGTCCGTCTGGTCCGTCTAGTCCGTATAGTCCGTCCAGTCTGCTTAGTCTGTCTAGTCTGTCTAGTACGTCTAGTCCATCTGTCCGTCTAGTCCATCTAGTACATGTCTAGTCCGCATAGCTTAGCAAATTCTTCTAGTCCGTCTAGTACGTCTAGTCCGTTTAGTCCTTCTAGTCCGTCATGTCCGCCTAGTCCGTCTAGTCCGTCTAGTCCATCTAGTCCGTCTAGTCTAGTCTAGTTTGTCAAGTCTAGTCTGTCTAGTTTTATCTGTCCAATCTTCTGTGTCCATTCTTGTTTGTCCAGTATTCTCCGTCTGAACTATATAATTTAGTCCGTTCTTACTAGACCAACTATAATTCTTCTTTATCTTATTTAAGCGCGTTCTTTCTCCTTTTTCTTAACCAAATTCGTATGTAAATCATGTCGTAATGGACTCAAACTCGCGCAAATTATCAGTTTCCAACTGACTGAAACGTCCCTTATTCCCTTTGTCCCGTAAAAAAACCGAACAATTTTTTCCTTTAATATTCCGCTGGCGTTTTATCTCAGCAATAATTCAAGCAGCTTCCGTTTAATTAGTATTCTTCAGTGTAATTAACATCCGATGAAATTAAAAGCTTTATAGAAAAGTTCCCCCAGGATGTTAAAAGCAAGTCGAAGAAAAATGGTGGTGGTATTTACATTGAGGAATCGTAGATCTTATTTTATCTTAATAGTGGAACAAAGAGAAAAAAATTACATCTCCATAAACGTAATTGCATCCTACATAATTTTCCCATTATCACACCTTTTCGCCGCGGTCGCACAAATCCCGGAGATCTTTCCCTGCGTCGGTTTACTTTTGTGTTATTTATGTGGAATACTGATGGGTCTGTCCGTCGGCACGTAGCAGACACATCTACGCGGAAGTGAGGCATTACATGTGAAATTGTAGTTGGTATGTGACTTATGAAATGATCGCTGTGAACACAATGAGAT
This sequence comes from Phosphuga atrata, assembly GCA_944588485.1. NCBI lineage: Eukaryota > Metazoa > Arthropoda > Insecta > Coleoptera > Silphidae > Phosphuga > Phosphuga atrata. The sequence goes on from OX155899.1 coordinate 48,889,930, forward strand.
GTGATTTGAGACCACAAAGGAGGAATTATCCTGTCCGTCTTTGTGTGTGAATAAAGTGTAATCGAGTCAGACGATGGCACCGTGTTCCGTGACCTTTGAACTTTGAGGAACAGTTTTTAAACATTCAACACAGCGTCTTATGATCGATAAAAATCTGGACGAGTTTAGATTAATCGTCGGATCCGATGCCGGTTATTAATCATCGAAATCTTTTATTGTTCTTTCCATCCTTATTGTTTCCACGGCTTTTTTTTTCTATTCTAGTTTTTATCACAGATGCGGACGCAAAGCTCGATAAAACTTTCTATATTGTTGTTTCTGTACATATAAAAAGCACGTTTCTTCCAAGGAAGCTCGTTTATCAAGCTCGCGTCAAAATTTTCATTTAACGATTAATTTTCCACTTGCAATTTTATACTCACCCGAGATGAAAATCTGTAACGAAAAAGCTCTCGCGAATATTTTTAATAAACATTCAGCAATTTGTACCCTTCAACATCCAATTAACAATAAAATTGAGAGATTATACGAAAATTAACAGGCAAACTACCCCCGTCTCTATAGCATTGTCTGTCTAGTCTTGTCAGTCTAGACTTGTCTGTCTAGTCTTGTCAGTCTAGACTTGTCTGTCTAGTCTTGTCTGCCAAGTTTTATCTGTCTAGTCTTGTCTATCTAATCTTGTATTTCTAGTCTTGTCTGTCTAGTCTTATCTGTCTAGTCTTATCTGTCTAGTCTTGTCTGTCTAGTCTTGACTGTCTAGTCTTGTCTGTCTAGTCTTGTTTGTCTAGTTTTGTCTGTCTAGTATTGTCTGTGTAGTATTGTCTGTCTAGTATTGACTGTCTAGTCATGACTGTCTACTTTAGTTTATTCTCATCATTTCATGCCGTGTCTGCCTTATTTAACAAATTAAAAATGTCTGATTTAGTACTCTGTATTCAGATCATGTTTGCTAGTCGGTAATGGGTGGATATTTCTTAAATCTCTGCTCGCCACCATAATTAATAAAGTTTTCAATAGAAAAAGAAAATAATAATAGTAAATTTCGTTTTCTCAGATCGTCTGGAGCATTCAGCGGCCTGAGCACGTCTGCATGGAATACCAATTACAACTTCGCCAAAGTCTTTATAGCTAATCGATAGTTATAATCTATTTTGACTTGAATGAAAAAAGATATAGAAAAGATATTACAGTCTTGGTTTGAATAAGTTGGATGTGATTAGTTGAGGATAAATTTGGGCTGTTAGTTTTGTGTGGGTTTATCGTGTTTAGTATCGGAGTGAACGATTGCGTTCCCGGTTAATTCGCAATTTCCCAAAAAAGTGTTTTTGCAAGTCGACCCGTATAAATCAAATCAAACGTTTTGCAATATTTATGCGCTTTTTTACGCAGTCACATCTCGTGGGAAACCGAAGGCATCCGCGAACCCGGCCTTAATAAATATTGATGAAATATCTGAGATTCTCGTTTTTCCACGCCGAAAATATAATACAAACATCATCCCTTTTAATACCAGCCTTTTTAATGTGTTCAGAAATTCTTTGCTCCGCAAAAAAATCGACAAGATGTATTATTGTCTTGGGACACTATAAAACTCGTGCTTAACATATGTCTATACAAACCGAAGTAGAATACAATTTATTTTTTTTCACGTCGAAAGAATTCATTCGATTTAGGAAGGGGATCAGTAGTAATGATTCCAATCAAGTGGATTTAATTACAACTCATTAACAATCCTTAAAGGATGTTCAAACAGAACATTTCAATTAAATCGGAGCGAGTAAAGACATTAATTTGGATGTCTGTTCCCACGAAGATGCTTCGGTGGTCCAAGCCGTACTCTCTATCTCTTGGAATGGAGGCTTCCATTGATTACAACACTGTGTGTAGTTTAATCAAGATTTAGTCCAAAACTAAACTATAAATACCGGACTCGGGTCTGATTCCTGGTAATATACCTACCGTGACTAGAATCTCTAATCCCTTACATCACAACACCAACGAAAATAAACTAACTGAAAATAGGCACTAATACTCTCGAATTTCCAGCATTTCGGTTTCGGTTCATCAAGTTTTTATAGTGCGAATTAATTCTGGACTGGTAAACTCTCGCTCAATACATCAATACTACCTACAAGAAAAACTACCTGCAAATACACAATAAATTCTATTCTTTATTGTAACCGCTGCTTTTTCATTCTCTTCGTATATATTTTCTTATTTTATTTCGTTGTTAATATCGTGCTTGCTACTGTTAAGCCTGGAGAATCTAAAATTATCGAAGGCGAGTAATTATTTACGGCCTTGGCTAATTATATTTTGTTTAAGACAAGAGTAGATAGACAAGACTAGACAGACAAGACTAGACAGACAAGACTAGACAGACAAGACTAGACAGACAAGACTAGACAGACAAGACTAGACAGACAAGACTAGACAGACAAGACTAGACAGACAAGACTAGACAGACAAGACTAGACAGACAAGACTAGACAGACAAGACTAGACAGACAAGACTAGACAGACAAGACTAGACAGACAAGACTAGACAGACAAGACTAGACAGACAAGACTAGACAGACAAGACTAGACAGACAAGACTAGACAGACAAGACTAGACAGACAAGACTAGACAGACAAGACTAGACAGACAAGACTAGACAGACAAGACTAGACAGACAAGTCTAGACAGACAAGACTAGACAGACAAGACTAGACAGACAAGACTAGACAGACAAGACTAGACAGACAAGACAAGGCAGACAAGACTAGACAGACAAGACTAGACAGACAAGACTAGACAGACAAGACTAGACAGAAAAGACTAGACAGACAAGACTAGACTGACAAGACTAGACAGACAAGACTAGACAGACAAGACTAGACAGACAAGACTAGACAGACAAGACTAGACAGACAAGACTAGACAGACAAGACTAGACAGACAAGACTAGACAGACAAGACTAGACAGACAAGACTAGACAGACAAGACTAGACAGACAAGACTAGACAGACAAGACTAGACAGACAAGACTAGACAGACAAGACTAGACAGACAAGACTAGACAGACAAGACTAGACAAACAAGACTAGACAGACAAGACTAGACTGACAAGACTAGACAGACAAGACTAGACAGACAAGACTAGACAGACAAGACTAGACAGACAAGACTAGACACACAAGACTAGACAGACAAGACTAGACAGACAAGACTAGACAGACAAGACTAGACAGACAAGACTAGACAAACAAGACTAGACAGACAAGACTAGACAGACAAGACTAGACAGACAAGACTAGACAGACAAGACTAGACAGACAAGACTAGAGAGACAAGACTAGACAGACAAGACTAGACAGACAAGACTAGACAGACAAGACTAGACAGACAAGACTAGACAGACAAGACTAGACAGACAAGACTAGACAGACAAGACTAGACAGACAAGACTAGACAGACAAGACTAGACAGACAAGACTAGACAGACAAGACTAGACAGACAAGACTAGACAGACAAGACTAGACAGACAAGACTAGACAGACAAGACTAGACAGACAAGACTAGACAGACAAGACTAGACAGACAAGACTAGACAGACAAGACTAGACAGACAAGACTAGACAGACAAGACTAGACAGACAAGACTAGACAGACAAGACTAGACAGACAAGACTAGACAGACAAGACTAGACAGACAAGACTAGACAGACAAGACTAGACAGACAAGACTAGACAGACAAGACTAGACAGACAAGACTAGACAGACAAGACTAGACAGACAAGACTAGACAGACAAGACTAGACAGACAAGACTAGACAGACAAGACTAGACAGACAAGACTAGACAGACAAGACTAGACAGACAAGACTAGACAGACAAGACTAGACAGACAAGACTAGACAGACAAGACTAGACAGACAAGACTAGACAGACAAGACTAGACAGACAAGACTAGACAGACAAGACTAGACAGACAAGACTAGACAGACAAGACTAGACAGACAAGACTAGACAGACAAGACTAGACAGACAAGACTAGACAGACAAGACTAGACAGACAAGACTAGACAGACAAGACTAGACAGACAAGACTAGACAGACAAGACTAGACAGACAAGACTAGACAGACAAGACTAGACAGACAAGACTAGACAGACAAGACTAGACAGACAAGACTAGACAGACAAGACTAGACAGACAAGACTAGACAGACAAGACTAGACAGACAAGACTAGACAGACAAGACTAGACAGACAAGACTAGACAGACAAGACTAGACAGACAAGACTAGACAGACAAGACTAGACAGACAAGACTAGACAGACAAGACTAGACAGACAAGACTAGACAGACAAGACTAGACAGACAAGACTAGACAGACAAGACTAGACAGACAAGACTAGACAGACAAGACTAGACAGACAAGACTAGACAGACAAGACTAGACAGACAAGACTAGACAGACAAGACTAGACAGACAAGACTAGACAGACAAGACTAGACAGACAAGACTAGACAGACAAGACTAGACAGACAAGACTAGACAGACAAGACTAGACAGACAAGACTAGACAGACAAGACTAGACAGACAAGACTAGACAGACAAGACTAGACAGACAAGACTAGACAGACAAGACTAGACAGACAAGACTAGACAGACAAGACTAGACAGACAAGACTAGACAGACAAGACTAGACAGACAAGACTAGACAGACAAGACTAGACAGACAAGACTAGACAGACAAGACTAGACAGACAAGACTAGACAGACAAGACTAGACAGACAAGACTAGACAGACAAGACTAGACAGACAAGACTAGACAGACAAGACTAGACAGACAAGACTAGACAGACAAGACTAGACAGACAAGACTAGACAGACAAGACTAGACAGACAAGACTAGACAGACAAGACTAGACAGACAAGACTAGACAGACAAGACTAGACAGACAAGACTAGACAGACAAGACTAGACAGGCAAGACTAGACAGACAAGACTAGACAGACAAGACTAGACAGACAAGACTAGACAGACAAGACTAGACAGACAAGACTAGACAGACAAGACTAGACAGACAAGACTAGACAGACAAGACTAGACAGACAAGACTAGACAGACAAGACTAGACAGACAAGACTAGACAGACAAGACTAGACAGACAAGACTAGACAGACAAGACTAGACAGACAAGACTAGACAGACAAGACTAGACAGACAAGACTAGACAGACAAGACTAGACAGACAAGACTAGACAGACAAGACTAGACAGACAAGACTAGACAGACAAGACTAGACAGACAAGACTAGACAGACAAGACTAGACAGACAAGACTAGACAGACAAGACTAGACAGACAAGACTAGACAGACAAGACTAGACAGACAAGACTAGACAGACAAGACTAGACAGACAAGACTAGACAGACAAGACTAGACAGACAAGACTAGACAGACAAGACTAGACAGACAAGACTAGACAGACAAGACTAGACAGACAAGACTAGACAGACAAGACTAGACAGACAAGACTAGACAGACAAGACTAGACAGACAAGACTAGACAGACAAGACTAGACAGACAAGACTAGACAGACAAGACTAGACAGACAAGACTAGACAGACAAGACTAGACAGACAAGACTAGACAGACAAGACTAGACAGACAAGACTAGACAGACAAGACTAGACAGACAAGACTAGACAGACAAGACTAGACAGACAAGACTAGACAGACAAGACTAGACAGACAAGACTAGACAGACAAGACTAGACAGACAAGACTAGACAGACAAGACTAGACAGACAAGACTAGACAGACAAGACTAGACAGACAAGACTAGACAGACAAGACTAGACAGACAAGACTAGACAGACAAGACTAGGTAGACAAGACTAGACAGACAAGACAAAGCAAACAAGACTAGACGGACAAGACTAGACAGACAAGACTAGACAGACAAGACTAGACAGACAAGACTAGACAGACAAGACTAGACAGACAAGACTAGACAGACAAGACTAGACAGACAAGACTAGACAGACAAGACTAGACAGACAAGACTAGACAGACAAGACTAGACAGACAAGACTAGACAGACAAGACTAGACAGACAAGACTAGACAGACAAGACTAGACAGACAAGACTAGACAGACAAGACTAGACAGACAAGACTAGACAGACAAGACTAGACAGACAAGACTAGACAGACAAGACTAGACAGACAAGACTAGACAGACAAGACTAGACAGACAAGACTAGACAGACAAGACTAGACAGACAAGACTAGACAGACAAGACTAGACAGACAAGACTAGACAGACAAGACTAGACAGACAAGACTAGACAGACAAGACTAGACAGACAAGACTAGACAGACAAGACTAGACAGACAAGACTAGACAGACAAGACTAGACAGACAAGACTAGACAGACAAGACTAGACAGACAAGACTAGACAGACAAGACTAGACAGACAAGACTAGACAGACAAGACTAGACAGACAAGACTAGACAGACAAGACTAGACAGACAAGACTAGACAGACAAGACTAGACAGACAAGACTAGACAGACAAGACTAGACAGACAAGACTAGACAGACAAGACTAGACAGACAAGACTAGACAGACAAGACTTGACAGACAAGACTAGACAGACAAGACTAGACAGACAAGACTAGACAGACAAGACTAGACAGACAAGACTAGACAGACAAGACTAGACAGACAAGACTAGACAGACAAGACTAGACAGACAAGACTAGACAGACAAGACTAGACAGACAAGACTAGACAGACAAGACTAGACAGACAAGACTAGACAGACAAGACTAGACAGACAAGACTAGACAGACAAGACTAGACTATACAGACAAGATTGGACAGACAAGTCTAGACAGACAAGACTAGACAGACAAGACTAGACAGACAAGACTACACAGACAAGACTAGACAGACAAGATCTGACAGACAAGACTAGTCAGACAAGACTAGACACAAAAGACTAGACACACAAGACTATACAGAAAAGACTAGACAGACAAGACTAGACGGACAAGACTAGACGGACAAGACTAGACGGACAAGACTAGACGGACAAGACTAGACGGACAAAACTAGACAGACAAGACTAGACAGACAAGACTAGACAGACAAGACTAGACAGACAAGACTAGACAGACAAGACTAGACAGACAAGACTAGACAGACAAGACTAGACAGACAAGACTAGACAGACAAGACTAGACAGACAAGACTAGACAGACAAGACTAGACAGACAAGACTAGACAGACAAGACTAGACAGACAAGACTAGACAGACAAGACTAGAGAGACAAGACTAGACAGAAAAGACTAGACAGACAAGACTAGACAGACAAGACTAGACAGACAAGACTAGACAGACAGGACTAGACAGACAAGACTAGACAGACCAGACTAGACAGACAGGACTAGACAGACAAGACTAGACAGACAAGACTAGACTGACAAGACTAGATAGACAAGACTAGACAGACAAGACTAGACAGACAAGACTAGACAGACAAGACTAGACAGACAAGACTAGACAGACAAGACTAGACAGACAAGACTAGACAGACAAGACTAGACATACAAGACTAGACAGACAAGACTAGACAGACAAGACTAGACAGAGAAGACTAGACAGACAAGACTAGACAGACAAGACTAGACAGACTAGACAGACTAGACAGACTAGACAGACAAGACTAGACAGACAAGACCAGACAGACAAGACTAGACAGACAAGACTAGACAGACAAGACTAGACAGACAAGACTAGACAGACAAGACTAGACAGACAAGACTAGACAGACAAGACTAGACAGACAAGACTAGACAGACAAGACTAGACAGACAGGACTTGACAGACAAGACTAGACAGACAAGACTAGACAGACAAGACTAGACAGACAAGACTAGACAGACAAGACTAGACAGACAAGACTAGACAGACAAGACTAGACAGACAAGACTAGACAGACAAGACTAGACAGACAGGACTAGACAGACAAGGCAGACAAGACTAGACAGATATGACTAGAAAGACAAGGCTAGACAGACAGAACTAGACAGACAAAACTAGAAATACAAGACTAGACAGACAACGGATCGGACGTTTATCTATTACTTCATCGAATGTCATCATGTCATCTTTTTTTTCTTATTTGTTAGGTGATTTACAAATACTAGTTTTATATTTCATTTTGCTCATTCATTGTGTTTTCCTAATCTTTTATATGTTTGGCGAAATATCCGCACGAAAGATGATTTTTCCTTTGTTTTAACAACAATATTAGATAAGACTAAACATTACTAGACTTACTCTACTATTTGTGCCTATTCGTTCCGGATGTTCGTGACCATCATAGATATGTCAGTTTTGGATGTTTTGAATAGTTCTTCACTCGAGTGTGAAGTCCATGTTCTTAAGTTTCTAAGCCAAGATGATCTTCTTCTTCCTGTTCCTCTTTTAACAAGAATCTTTCCTTGAAGGTGTCAGACAGGGAGACAGGATGTCGCTCAAACTCTTTATCCCAGTTTTGGAGTATGCTTTCAAAAAACTCAATTGGAAAAATAAGGGCCTAAACATAGATGGTCGAATCATAACGAATCTACGTTTTGCGGATGATATAGTTTTGCTCTCAGAGAACCTTAAAAAAATCAAGATATGTTTAAGTGCAACTACAAAAGGTATGTGCTGACGTAGGTCTAAAAATGAATATTTTAAAAACAAAATATACTACAAATTTAGTTCCCAGTGAGGAAATTCTCATTGGTGATGAGGAAGTAGCTCTGGTTGATAAGTACAACTATCTTGGTCATGAAATCCAAATCTCAAAGAAGAGTTACACTATATTGGGCAGCCTATGGAAAACTTTCGGAAGTCTTTAAAAGCGACACACCACAATGTTTAAAGAGGAAGGTGTTTGATCAGTGTGTATTGCCCATCATGACCTATGGAGCTGAAACTGAAGTGAACTTGTAGTGGAGCTGAAACTAACACTTACCACAGCAAGTTCTAAGAAACTTATGGTAACACAGCGCAAGATTGAAAGGTCCATGCTCGGAGTGTCACTGCGGGATTATATAAGAAATGAACATTTACGAAGAAGAACCGGCGTCACAGATGTGGTTATCCAAATTCTAAAACTCAAGTAGATGTGGGCTGGACATGTAGCACGAATGAAGGACGATAGATGGGCAAAAAAGCTGCTCGAGTGGAGACTGCGCTTGGATAAAGGAAGTAAGGGAAAACTCCTACACGTTGGACGGACGATCTAAAAAGATGTGCTGGCAACTGGATACAGAGAGCTCGAGACAGGGGGGACGAGGCAGAAATGGGGGAGGCTTTTATCCAGCAGTGGACACAGAGAGCTGAATGATGATGATTGACTTTAAGAATGTTCTGCAGCAGTTTATACCTTGTTCTTTGGGGAGGAGGGGGAAATACTTTACGTACAACCTGGAGATTTCCCAGGAGAGTGTGGGACTCCCCATCGAAATGGTCGGGATAGGTTTACCCACCAAAGGCCCCTCTTCGGTTACAAAGAAATCAGTGGATTTGCCTTAAAGCATGACTACGCTGAGATCCACAAATTCTTTTATCTTTGCCTTTCTTCCTTCTCCTTCTTTCGGATTATTTTCTTAATTGCTCCTTCCATTGCATCCTATTTATCCTGGCTTTCTAACATTCACTTTATTCTGTTGTTCTTTGTGAGTAATTCCCCTACTATGTCTACGGCTACTTCTATTACAGTGTGCCACCTGTAACACCACTGCACCGTTTGATCCGGCGTATCTCGTTGGCCGCAATATCTGCACTCTTCGCTTGTAACTAATTAAAATTGAAAAAGATAGCTATTCTAACAGCCATGTTCGCTAAGGAATTGGGAGAGTTGTTATGCCACTTCTCCGTATTCCCTTTGAATCCATGGCTTTCTTCTTATTCTGTCGGCACTGCAGACCACAGTCCATGCAGAACCTTGGCCTGCTCAATTACTTTCTTCCATTCTTCTCTATCTAGAGCCTTTCTCCTTCAACTTCTTATTTTCATTTCTCTTAGGTCATTTTCCACATCATCCCTCCATATTTTACTGGGTCGACCTCCCTCCGCGACCCCTCTGGTTTTTTGTCAAATCCATGGATTTAGTTCCTTCGTCCACTTAGTGCTATCCTGCGATCATTCTTCTTCCCACTTATTTCTAGTAGCCTCGGTGGCCCGTAGTCTATCTTCTCTTTTGTTTTCTGCTTTATCGTAGGTACGCTCTAGTACCTGCAGATGGATTGGTATTGTGCCTGCAATCACCTGTATGACCTTTGTGGATACCGTCCTAGAGGCACACGCAGTCTTAAGGGCTGCCTTATATTGTCTTTTCTAGAATTCATCCACAATTAGTTTTAGTGGCTCACCCACACCACGCCTGTGTTCCGTAGAGGAGTATAGAGTTTACCAGGCTGTATACCACTTTCCTATCTCCATGTCTTGTACCTCTTGTGTTCAGCATTATTCGTACCAGTGCGGCTATAGTCCTATCTGCCTTCTCCGTTACTCTAGTTATGCGGGTTCCCATATTTATATTATGTCCAAAGGTGATACCTAGATATTGTAGCTTGGGTGTGTTGGTTATCGTTGTTTCGCCTATTTTTATGGAGATATTTCTATTAATTGTTTTTCTTTATGGCCAGTATTATGGCTTCTGTCTTCTGCAGAGCCAGTTATAGTTTCCTACCTTCCATCCAAATTTGGATCTTTTTAAAGCCAGCTCTGTCTCTTTCCATATTTTCTTTGTTGCGTCCACTCACTACAAGTGCCTGGTCCTCTGCGGAACCCATCAGTGTGGCTTCTTATCACATTAGTTCTCTAAGTATGTCATCGTAAAACAGGTTCCAGAGTGTAGGGCATATTAGTGAACCCTGTGGAACCCCGCATGTCATTTTTAGGCTATGCTGTTTACCTACAAGTATTTTCCGAAATAGCTACATATCACGTTAACCAGGAAGGGTGATATCTGACTTTCTTGTAGCGTTATAATGATATCCGGCCAAGAGGCTGAGTTGAAAGCATTTTGTACGTCTAGTGTTACGTGTTTGTACGTCTAGCAGTATATGCCTGTATCCACTCCTCATTACATGACCTAAATATTTTAGTTTCCTCCATTTTACTGTTTTCAGGACATCCTTTCCTTTCTTCATTTTATGGAGAATATTATTGTTTGTAATTTTATCTGTCCATGGCGCTCTCCTAAGCATTTTCCCGTAGAGCCACATCTCACATGCCTCAAGTTGTTTACCCATCGTCTCCATCAAAGTCCAGGTCTCACCTATATATATATAAATGAATGGAAAATACGTTGCAACGTAGAAATCTTAATTTTGTTTCCATCGAGAATATATATATATATATATATATATATATATATATATATATATATATATATATATATATATATATATATATATATATATATATATACGCAAACTGCTTTCTACCCGCTAGGGTGTAAGCTATTTCCTATCTATTTTACATTCTTTTTAATTAATTCCTTCCATTTCTTCCGGACCGTCGCCATCTTCCTTGCTTCATTCACCCGTAACCCTCTTTATTCTAACAATCCTCGCACCATCTCGTCCAATGATTTGCTTGGTCTCCCTCGTCTCTTTTCTTTTGGCATTCTGCTTTCCCATACTCTTTTCACTTGAGCCTTCACGTTCATTCTTTGTAGATGACCCCACCATCCCAATTGTCTCTCTTCTATGAACTCTTCTATTCCTTCAAGTTCCAGTTATTTTCTTATATCTTCTCTTCTTATTTTGTCTATTATATTTACTCCATATACTTTCCTTAAGTACTTCATTCCTGTGGCTTTTATTTTACTTATTTCTCGCTGCGTTAAAACCCATGATTCGCATCCATATGTTACTGTTAGTCTACATATTGCTTTGTATATTTTAATTCTTGTTGTTCTCGTCATTTTTTTTTGCATAGTATTATTTTACTTAGGGCATGATATGACTTGTTTGTGTTTAATCGTGTGTTGATGTCTGCTACTTGGCTTCCTTTTTCATCTATTGTCACTCCTAGGTACTTGTATTCTTTTACTTGTTGTATTTGTTTTTTATTGAGACTAATGTTTGCTTGTATTGGATCATTAGATTCATCACTACAATTTTTGTTTTTTTCTGTGTTCATTTTCATTCCATTCTTGGTCAGTTCGTCTTGCCATATCTTCAGTTTGTCTTCTAATTCCTTCTCCGATGTTGCAATTATTGCTATATCGTCTGCGAACGCACACATACTTACATATACCCTCCCCATGTTACTGTATCCAATGTGTAGGGCTTTTGTTTTCGTTTGTACTTCTTTAATTATTTCGTCAATAAACGCAAACAATAGTAATGGGCTGAGGCGCCCTCCTTGTCTAACCCCCTCTTTGGTTTCAAATTCTTCCGATTTTTGGTTTTTACTGATTACCATATTCCTTGTTTTGTTATATATACATTTACAAATTTGTTTCAGTTTGTGGTCAACACCTTTTTTAACCAAGCTTTCCCATATTTTTTGCCTGGGTACCAAATCAAATGCCTTTTCCATATCTTTATATGCTAGATATAGTTTTTTTCCCGTTGATTTGGCTCTGTTTATTAGAGTTTTTAGTGCGAAGATATGGTCTTGGGTACTTTTTCCAGGTCGGAAACCCACTTGTGCTTCATCTATTTGGCTTTCAATTTGTTTCCTTAGTCGTTTCTCCACTACCTTTTCAAATATTTTCATTATTGTCCCTATAAGTGATATCCCTCTATAGTTGGTACATTCCTTCTTGTCTCCTGTTTTGTAAATTGGAAGAATCAGCCCAATCTCCCATTCTTGTGGTATTACTTCTTGCATCCATATTTGATTAAATAGTCTTGCGAGGTAGTCTATTGCTTCTTTCCCAATATATTATAACATTTCCGTTCTTACTTTAATTCCTGTGGCTTTCCCATTTTTTATTCCTCTAATCGCCTCTTCTATCTCTGCTTTGTCTATCCATCGAGAAGTAATGACTCTTAAATACAATAGCCATTTTACAAAATGCAGCTCTGGCTTTCTCGATACGGACTCTAATTTCGTGTGAATTATCCCATTGATTATTAATGTTGGTTCCCAGATATATGTTTTCACTTGCTTGTTCAATAGAGGTACCATTAATATTAAGAACGTAGTTTGGTAAGTCTATGTCTTTCTTGCTGATGACCATGAACTTTGTTTTATTCATGTTGATATCCAAGCCATTACAACGCTCACTACTTTCACCGATTCGATAGACAAGGTGAAGACCATCCAGGCTGTAAGCAAATATTACAGTATCATCAGCGTAGCGAATATTGTTCAGCTTCTCTGTATTCAGGGATATTCCTACTTCCTCATTTTAATGTGGATTTTAGTCAATACTAGACTAGACCAAATTTTCATTCAAAACAGTTGGAATTTGTCAATAATATCTGGATATAGGGACTTAAAATTCATAAAACTGCAGCTGATTGATTTGGAAAGGCAGACTTTGATAGCTCTTGCCATATATTTTTTTAATTTGGCCAAGAACAACCCTTAAATTTAGACTTGTAGTAAAATAAAATTTCAGTAAAAACTAAAACTGTTACGTAAAGATTGTAAATATTTTTAGATTTTAAATTGAATTGGCCAAGTGATGCTTATGGAAAATTGAACTGAAATTTTTGCTTATTTGTTGAAAATCATTTTTACAAATCCCACTAATTTCGACTTCCTTCGCAAAATAAGCACTGTTACATACTGCAATCTTTCCTCTATAAACCACCTAAAAGCTTGCGAAAATTACCAAATTCTGTCAGAAGTTATTGCAGGTTTCCCGAAGCCCTCTGAAACGGGCAAATTTCTACTACGAAAGGGAATTCCCTGACGTCACGACAATCTCCCCGGAAATACCAACCTCCAGCGTAAATATCCCATTGTTAATAATAAACAAAGATGGTCGACTTTGCGTTGCGCCAATCAGGTAGCTCCTTGAACATGGAATGAATTTGACAGTTGACAGCATATGTAAACATTGGGTTTATAAACCTTTCAGAAGGGAACTTTAAAATATCGTTTTCTTGTGAGTTTAGGAGAGATTTAGTGATTATATTAGTGCAAATTGAAAAACTCATGTCCTTTGTGTCCCGAAGATGTTTAAACGTTTATACAAACGAACATTTTGTTTGAACAGTGCAATTTCGACGACTTAAATTCGTTTGGTTCGAGGACGGCTTTCGGCTTTTCGAGGAAGTTTCAGGCAAGTTAATTTAACGTAAATTAAACATAACGAGCACAAATCAACGTCAATTCTGCGATTTCTCCCAAAAATTAATGCATTAGGTTTGTCTGTATGGTCTTGTTTTGGTCTTGTCTATCTGATCGAAAGCGATCTCACTGACAGTGTTACCAACTCGAATTTTGAAACAGACGTTGGCCAGAATAGAAAATTACGTAGAATTAGTAAAATTTGCGAATACAAAGTACGTAGAACTACGTACTTTTTATGGTGATATACCTGCGATACTTTAAACTTGAATTTAATAATAATAACCCACCATCCATCCTATGGCAGCAAAATAAATTATTGTTAATAAATTTGTTTATACATATGATGCATTTATGTATGTTCATATGTATATACATACATAGGTGTATATATATATATATATATATATATATATATATATATATATATATATATATATATATATATATATATATATATAATTTATAGGCGGTGTTCTGCATGCTTTTCCAAAAGTGATATTTACGATATTATTGAATGCAGAGAGAAAACTGAATTCTGAAACCTGATTCTCCGAGAAAACGTGGCTGATATAACTCCCAGCCTCCCAAATAGCTAACCAATGAAAATACAGAGAAAATTTTTTAATTTATTTGTAGTTCTAACAAATATTTATGAATTTACTTAAAAATTAATAAAAATTCAACAAATTTCGATTTAACTCGAAATTTGATATTAAAAACAAGCTTGTGAAAAAATATCTGCATTTAAATACCGTACTTTGAGAGATATTGGTTTGTAGATTGTAGATATGGTGGTGACGACTTGTACTGCGACCTTTATAGATCTATTGTACCCCACCCTCCTCCTCCAAGTTTTGGTGTACTTACCCATTTAGAGCGCCTCCTCTAATCCTGATTCCTTTAGGAATCTCAGGATCTGGGTGGGCTTCAAGGCCTGCAGCTCCTCTGTGTTCAAGCAGTGAGCCCCAAGGTACATCTGTCTCTTGCGGAGTAATGCTCCGCAGTCTTTGAACAGATGTATGGGGGTTTCCTCTGCTGAGCCACAGAATCTGCATCCATCATCCTCCTCTAGGCCTAGGGCCTTGAGATGTTTCCTAAGTCTGCAGTGTCCCGTCAGGGCTCCTGTCAGAATTCTGAGCTTGTTCCTGCTTAGTTTCAGGCAAGCTCCCGTTCTCTTCTGGTTAAAAGATCCCAGCATCACTTTGGATTGCCTTAGCCCTGGAAGTTCTTTCCAGGTTTTCATCCATTTTCCTCTTATTTCTTCATCTAAACTTTTGCGGATGGTGTTCACGCTCATACCGCAAAAGGGTTCCGGACCTATAAAGGGGCTAATCCCTTGTTTGCTAGGTGATCGGCTTCTTCGTTTCCGTCTATACCAGTGTGTCCTGGTACCCAGTATAGCGTTACTTTATTATCCCTGCCAAGCTTGTTCAGCTTCCCCACACAGTCCCATACCAGTTTGGATCTGATGGTGTATGAGCTAATGGCCTTGTTGGCTGCTTGGCTATCTGACAGGATAGCAATTGGTTTTTTGCGGTAATTCCTGTCGAGGTTAAACTGTGCACATCTTTCGATTGCGTGTACCTCTGCTTGGAAGATACTTGGGGATGTTCCCATGGATTCGAAGTATCTGGTACGAGGTCCAAACACTTCTGCACCAGTGCCTTCCTTTGTCTTCGAACCATCTGTATACCACATGATGGCATTTTGCTTTATGTGGTATGCTGAGGATTCGTCGCTCCAATCGGCTTTACTACTGCACATTGCTGTGTAGTTTTTCTCGAAGTGGTATTTGCATACCATTTCGTCTTTTGGTACTTCCAGCCAGGGGATCTTGGCAGCGAGGCTGTTTCGGTCTCTGCTCCCGATTATTTTACCTCTGCCCATTCCTTCCTTGCTGAATCTTACGATCGCCGATCTGGCGGCGCTCTCCACCACAAGGTGCAGCGGAGTCAGATCCAGCAGCAGCTCCAATGCTGCTGTCGGACACGACCCCATCGCCCCGTGATGCAGACACACGCCAGTCTTTGAATCTTCTCAAGCTGTTTCCTCATAGAGGCCAGCTTGATTCTACTTCCCCACGCAACTGCCCCATAAGTGATTGCAGGTCTCACTATCATGGAGTACATCCATCGCAGGATAGTGGGGTTACAACCCCACGTTTTTCCTGCCAGATTTCTGCACACCATTAGGGCGCGTTTGGCTTTACCTACCACTGCCTCAGCGTGTCTATTCCATAGGAGTTTGCTATCTAGTGTGAAACCCAGATACCTTATCTCCTGTTGGTATTCTACTGCCTTCCCATCTATGAGTATGGGATGTAGGCAGTTTTCTCCTTCTAGTAAATGGTATCACCGTGGTTTTGCTCGGGTTGAGTTTCAGTCCCACTGTTTGACACCATCTACTAGTTACATTGAGGCCTCTCTGAACAATTTCATAGAGCGTTCCCTCAAATTTCCCTCTACCCATTATGACTATGTCATCGGCGTAACCTTGACATTTGATGTCTAGGTCGTTTAGCCTAACCAGTAGTTCACCATATTAGCGGTGATATTACACCTCCCTGTGGGCACCCTCGAGTTGTGGAGATCTTAATGATGTCTTTTCCCACTTGTGTCTCCGCCGTTCTAGTTCACAGCATTTCTCCCATCCACTTTGAGATAGTGCTGTCGATATTCCTTCTTTCAAGGGCCGCCCTGACAGCCTCGTGTGAGGTGTTGTCAAAAGCTTCCTTTATATCCAAGAAGGCACATATCGCTACTTCCTTTGTCTCTAGTGCTGCTTCTATTTCGTTTGTCAGCTGATACAGGGCGGTTTCTGTGGATTTCCCTGCTCTGTAAGCATGCTGACTCCTGTGTAGTGGTGTACCTACCAGCACTATAGTCCTAAGGTAATTATCAATCACCTTCTCCATTGTCTTTAACATAAAAGATGTTAGACTAATGGGTCTAAATGACTTCGGTTGAGTGGTGTCTTTCTTCCCCACCTTCGGTATAAATACCACCTTAGCCCTTCTCCATAGCTCCGGTATATATCCGAGCGCTAAGCTACTTCTAAAGATATTTAGAAGATACGGCATTAGTTCTCTCTCTCCCTTTTGTAGGAAGGCAGGAACTAGTCCGTCCACACCAGGGGCCTTAAAAGGCTGGAAAGTGCCGATAGCCCATCTGATTCGGTTTTCCGTACAGATGGACGTTGCCCTCTTCCAGTCGGCCCGACTTATTTTCCGTGGTTGCATCAAGCCCTCAGTCTCCCTGTATCCTCTACATCCCGGAAAATGGGTTTCTAGTAGGAGGAGAGCTCTTTGCTCTTCATCCTCCGTGAAGGTCCCATCCGGTTTCTTGAGAGTGGTTGTCATTTCCACTCTATCCTTCGCTAGTGCTTTGTGCAGTCTAGCTGCCACCGGCGTGGATTCTATGTTTTCACAGAAGGTCCTAAAGTTTTCCCTTTTTGCCCTTCTGATCTCTTTGTTGTAGGTGGTAAGCACCTCAGAGTATTCCAGCCAATTTCCGTATTGCTTGGCTTTGTTGAAAAGCCTACGTACTTTTGCTCTTAATGTAGACAAATTTTTGTTCCACCATTTTTCGTCCTTATGCTCCTTCACGGTTTTTACCGGGCAGCTGGATTCAAATGCCGTGGTGATTGCTACATTTATTTCTCCTACAGCCTGCTCCAGCACGGTGTAGTGTTTGATACTACCCCGCACTGTCACCTGCTCTAGGTTTTCTTTTAGTTGGGAACTAAACATAGCCCACACAGTTTGTCTGGGGTTTCGAATGGGGGTGTTTTCCTCAGTCGCTCCTTCCAGCTCAAACTCTATGATCCTATGATCTGACATTGAGGGTTCACTTGAAACCCTCCACTTTTTAATTAGTTTACTTACGTTAGCGCTACCTACCGTAATATCCAGTACCTCATTTCTGACTTTAGTGACAAATGGTGTGTTCCCAACGTTGTACACAATTAAGTTCTCTTTAATGAGGTATTCTAAAAGGTACTCACCCCTCTTATTAGTGTCCGTGCTGCCCCACATCTCATTGTGTGCGTTCGCGTCACATCCCAGGATGAGTGGCAGCCTTCTCCTAATACAGTGTTCCACCAGCTTTTGTACTTCAATGGGTCTTATGCTGTTACCATCGCCAGGGAAGTATGCTGATGCGATCACTACTTCGCGGTGGAGACCCTCGATCTTGATGAGGGCCTGAATCGGTACTAAATCCCGCGTTAAAAATTATGAAGGACATAAGTAATTTATGCCATTTCTTACCATAATGCAAGTTCTAGGGGAGAACTCACGGCTGTCCCATACCAACTTACATTCCCTGTTGCTAAGGCCTCTGATCTTACCTCCGTAGGTCCAGGGTTCTTGAAGCAGCGCTAGCCCTAGGCGCTGCTTGGTGAACATCCTAGCCATCACAGCTGAAGCTGCTTTGGCACGATGGATGTTCACTTGGGCTATTTTGGTGCGCCTGCTGGTCATTCTTGTTTTGTGACAGGAGGCGGCAAGTCCTCCTCTGTTCCTACAAGAACATCTACCTCTGCCTCTGTAGACATGGCTGGACTGCTCATGTCTACGAGTGTGAGGTCAAGGTCGTCTTCCCGGGAATCCGGGCTGACTTCCTTGTTCTCTGTGTCGGTTAGGTCCCGTACACATGGATTATTTT
The DNA here is from genome assembly GCA_944588485.1 of Phosphuga atrata. Taxonomy (NCBI): domain Eukaryota; kingdom Metazoa; phylum Arthropoda; class Insecta; order Coleoptera; family Silphidae; genus Phosphuga; species Phosphuga atrata. The sequence goes on from OX155899.1 coordinate 48,908,929, forward strand.
TACTTTTGGAATTCATATAAATCCCACGAGTCGCAAGGGAACTAAAGGTCCACCACATCAGAGCCCCGCTTGATAGTGGTAAGGCTGGATACCCTCTGAGGTCGCCAGGTATCAGAGGGGATCCGTAAGCGATGGCCGGTTGCCCTTGGCCATCAACCAGTCCCTTTGGCACGGGTCGCATGACACCTTGGGATAAAGGGTTTGGAAGTTCTTGGTTGTTCGCCCTCCGCCGAACGCCCCGACCGGAGTTGTTCCAGTCGTGACGTCCAACGGTATGTTGCGAAACTAAGCCCTCACACCGCGACAAGGTGACTTCCACGTGAGGGGATATTGGTTTAGCCGAAGTGGGGAAGAAGTCGGGAATAATTAAAATTCAAAATTGCCGCGTTTAGTTTTTAAATTTATTTTCCTAGCGAGTCGAACGCCCCACCGCGTTCCAACGGGCATATTAAAGAAGAACCTTAGCAGAAAACCCCAGCAACCCCAGCACTTTTAAAATGAACGACCTGACGCGTAATATAATCTTTTTTTCGCTAAAGAAAAAAAAATATGCCCATTTCCTGCCTAATGCAATGTAATTTTGAAAATATGTCAATTTGATAGATTCTGAGACTGAAGTTCGTAGGTTTGCAGAAGAGGTGTAAAGTACGTAAATTTACGTCAAATGACGTAGAGTTGGCAACGCTGCTGCCTGACGTCATGTCAATCTGAAAACTTCCCAAAGTCAAACTTCCAGAGTAAAATTCCGATAGATCAAATAATAAACAAAATTGGCCGACTTTTGAATTTGACAGTTGACAACATATGTAAACATTAGGTTTATAAACCTTACAGAATGGAACTTTAAAATTTCGTTTTTGAGGGTTTAGGGGAGATTTAGGGATTATAGTAGTATAAAATTGGTAAACTTATAGTGTCGAGAAGATGTTTAAACGTTTCTATCAACGGAAGTTTTGTACGAACAGTGCGATTTCGGCGACTTAAATTCCTTTGGTTCGAGGACGGTTTTGTCAAGTTTCAGGCAAGTTAATTTAAGTTAATTTTTAAGGTTAATTTTTAAGGTAAATTAAGCTTAACGAGAATAGTAGTATAAGTAAAGTAGTATAATTAAACACATTATAAATGTAATGTGTCGCTGTTATGAAAGAACATACAGGTAACTCTGTACTACACCTTCGAGAAGAATTGGCATTTGGATCATTCCATGTCAATTCAACACGAAAAAATACCATTTTCATCCTTTGGATCTCAAATTTTCTTGAAATTTGGCGCGGGTGTACTATTGGTATTGACTTGGAAAAATATGAAATCTTACTGATTGTGAGATGCAAGAGATCATACACTCACCGCAATGTTGCATATGTATTCGCAATTATTCTGATTTTTTGCTAATTCGAGGTACTCGTAGACATTACCAGCGTAATGCGTAATAATGTCACGTTATTATCATATTTCTTTGGCAATGCGAAGTCATAAGTCATAATTCTTTGGTAATCGCAAGCGTAACGCGTAAGGTGTACTATTGGTGTTGAAATTTTACTGATTGTGAGATGCGAGAGGTCGCCGAAATGTTGCATATGTATTCGCAATTATGATTTATGCATAGGTATGTAAATAAAAAGCGTAACGCGTAATATTGTCAGCTAATTTTTGAAATTCTTAGGTACTGCAAAGTAATGTCACGTATAGGAGGGGAAGTTGAAATAATTTCTTCTAATGCCCCGAACGATAAGCTACGTACACACAGTATAGAAAACTAGCGTATAGTCCTGCTATAGTTTGACTATAACTATGTGATCGTTTCGTATAGTCCAAAACTATTCGTATAGTTGAACTATACGAAGCGGTCACACATCTATAGTCAAACTATATCAGGGCTATTTGCTCGTTTTCTATACCGTGTGTTGTTACTACCTATAAAGGTAAAAGTGCTAGTAATAAGACATCACGTTCGTGGCATCGTTATTAAATATCAAGTGTGTTGAATTTTTATACATTTCTGTTCCTTATTGAAATCGGATTGAAACAACAAAATTAGCACACTGTAATGCGTTTTTCACATGTTTGTATTGAAGCTCTATAACCAGTTTTTCAAACAGTCTCGACTGGAAGATCCTGAACCAGAAGCTCCAGAAGCTCCACAGGGTCATAAAAAATGAACCCATTTTCTATAATTGCAATATCTTCTTCTTTTGGTCATATGAAGCTATCTAGTCTAGATTTATTTCTTTAAACGATAATATTTATAATATTTTTCTTATTCTAATTTTATCTCGAATTATACAAGTCTATTGCAAAGTCATTGCAAAGTCTATTGTGTTTTCTAATTCACTGTCACTTTTATTCGTATAACTGTCTTCGCCTTCAGAAGTACAAATTTCTACTGGATCACAATTCTCCTTTTTATTTTCTTTTAGAGATCTAATTCTTAATTTCTAAATCTTAATGTTTACGCGATGAATTTTATCTGATGATAGTCTGCCAGATTTAGTACAGAAAAACCAACTTAGGAGCTTATTAGCTTCTCTAGAGTTTCTCCAGTAAGAGTATAGTAGAGGCTCACTGTCCTACCGCGGGGAGGCGCATGACGACGCGCATGGCGAGCTCATGCGGGTGCAGTGAGGACGTAATATGGACGTAATGCGATTATAATGTGAACGTAATTAAGGGAATGCAATAGTAATTCAGAGAATCTAAGAGAACTTTGTGTAATGTAGTGTAATACTTACGTACTGCTAAGGAATGCAAAGTAATGTGCAGTAATGCATCTAAATATTAACATATATTGCAAGAGTGGGTGACACCTCGAATCGAGTCTAATTTAGTATAATCTGATCTAGTCTAATCTCATCTGGTCTCATCGGGTGTCATTAAGTCTCACCAAATCTCATCTAATCTTATCTACTTTCATTTAATCTCGTCTAGTCTCATCTGTCAAATTTTATCTAGTCTCATCTAATCGCATCTTGTCTCATCTGTTCTTATATAATCTCATCTGGTCTTATCTAGTCCCATGAAGGCCCATCTAATTTCATCTAGTTTCATATAGGCTCATCGAGTATTTTTTTGTATTAAGCTGTTTTCTAACCTTTATAAGCCTTATCTTGCCAGTTGTCACGATTTTGTGTCACCTGGTACCAGTTCAGTCCTGCCGCTCGTTTCAAGTCGTCACTCCATCTCATTTGCGGTCTTCCTATGCTCCTTTCGTTGCTCCATGGTCTCGATCGAATTAGTTTGCCACTCCACTTATCCTGGTCTCTTGCAACGTGTCCCACCCAGTCCCATTTCTGAGCGGCGCCGCGTCGCACGACATCATGAACCTTTGTTCTTCCCCTTGATCCATTCATTTGTTTTCCTATCTCATAATGATATCGCAAGAAATCTCCGCTCAATAGCTCTCTAGTTTACTTTAGTTTGTCAAGTATAATTTTAAGTTTGTCAAGTATAGCTTTTCGTTTGCAGTGCCACGAACGTAGACTGAAAGCTGTAAAATAACTTACAAATTTCATGTGAGATTTGTTTTGGTAGTCCTAAAAAGACTCAATAATTGTTATAGAGCTCCGGAAAGGCTGAATATACTTATTTATTCAGGCTGTGTTCCGTTTGTTTTAAGTTTGTATGATTATTTATAGCGTAGGATGGTTTCACCAATTCTACCAAATGAGACTTGATAAGGCTAGATGAGTTTCTATAAGATAAAATAAGACTAGGAAGGTTGTTTTTTAGGTTTTTCCAGGAGTTCCTCGCTATTTTCCGGGAATGAAACACAACACAGCTTTCACACGGCGCACACTGAGCTCAGTATGAGTTCACACATGCGCACCAACAAGTCAAAGCCTACTTTGTAAAAAAAGTAAAAAGTAAAAAAAAAAACGATTTAAAGTTTTAAAACGGGTTTTAAGAATATTTTTCTTAACTTAACCCATAAAGTGTTTGGAAATCAGAGGAAAGGGCATGAAAAATGCTGTAAAATGCTACCAATTCTAGATTTCTAGCTCAATTGGGAAAGATTCTACAACAATTCAAAAAGTTGGTGTTCCTGTTTTTGGGTACATGTATGAGAACTTTGCAGCTCTGTAATTCAAAAACGAGTCGACACATCTCAATTAAATTTCATATTTTCCAAGTCAATACCAATAGTACATCTGTGCCAAATTTAAGGAAAATATGAGATCGTGAGGTTTAGACCCTGTGTTGAGTTGATGTGTGAATAAATTGATAACCTTCTTCTACATCGTATGCTTCCATGTTATTTAGGAGTTGAAATTTATGTTATAAATTCGTTTAATTTCTCGTGGCACAGCATTGAATAGTTTCATGTTAATATAAGGGGAATTTCTTTCGGTCAACGTAAGAGCATGCCTAGGTAGCTAACATAGCTTTTTATTATATCTTGTTAGCCGTTCATTGGGTGTATCAAAATACATGGTGAAAATATAAGAGGTGTTTATGTTTCTTGAGGAACACAATCCTCTCATACGTGGCTGTATTGATTCACGGTAGTTCATATTTATAAGTATTAACAGTGCATGTTTCTGTATTTTGAAGTCACATTTGTATTATATGGTACACACTCCCAGGAACATAACTCCAAATCTAAGGAGGCTGTGGAAGATTGCAAAATACACCATCTTCAGGCCGCCCGTCTCAACATATCACTAGAGCGATCTCATACTGCCTTGTTGAGTTTTTTTCATGTAGTTAGTATGTGGAGTTAGTCTATGTGAAATGCGAGGAGTCTTATAGAATTACTAACTGGTATATACTCGTTAACGATTGCCTTTTCGTCAGGTTATAGCGACGTATTCGGCTTCGTTTTGAAGATTATTGTTTCAGTTTTTTCCTAATGTAGTCTAAGTGTATTAGTATTAAACGACACGTTTATTAGTTGATCTAAATGTGAGGTGAGTTGATAGGGGCTGCATGAAGGTCGTTCATAAATAGTGTGAAAAGTAGAGGCCCCATTGGTTTGTTACCTTGTGGAATACCCGCCTTGGTTGTACTCGGAGGAGAATATAGAAATCACTGTGGAGTGCGGAGGCTGGTAATTTATTTACAATTAGTTAGGAATGATGTGATCAATTCATGGAAGGAAGTAATTATTGTCCGAATACATCAGAAGCGAGATAAGCAAAACTTCAGAAATTACAGAGGAATATCCCTACTTCACACAGCTCAGAGCTTACAAATTTTTGTCGCACCTTATATTACAATGACTAATTCCATACGCCGAAGACATAATAGGAGACTATCAGAATGGTTTCCATAAAAGCAGATCTACAACAGACAACATATTTTGTATCAAGACAATCAATGAAAAAGTTTGGGAATACAACAAAAAAGTCTATTACCGGCTCATTGATTTCCAAAAGGAATACGACTCAGTCCATAGAGAAACAGCATGGGAAAACATGGCAGAATACGGAAACCTTCAGAAACTAATCAGCTTGGTCAAAATGTGTACAGAGAAGACAGTGAGCAGGGTGATACACTGTGGCTCCATATCAGACAGTTTTGTAAACAGAATTGAACTAAAACAAGGTGATCTCCCCACTTCTCTTCAACATTGTTCTGGAAAAAGTAATTCGGAAAATCAAAGAAGCCACTACTAGAGACCTTACAGATAAGACTAGACAGACGAGACTAGACAGACAAGACTATACAGCCTATTTGTATTTTCCTTCATGAGCAGACAAGCGCACGATGGCCAGCATTCCGTCCAAAGGACACTATGCTGGTTATAACGCTATCAGTTTCACTTGTCTCTTTATATGTACTTTCCCGGGATCTCTGAACCTTCTCTCGGGAGTTATTAAATTCTAAACTGTTCATCATGATCCAGTCTAGATAATTGTTTGGCGTGTTTATCAAAGACAAGCCACCACTCTCTCGATTTGGTACTGTGAAGATATCATCTTCATCCTAGGGCCAGGTAAGTTCATGCATCTGCATATCTGTCTCCAAGACTAGACAGACAAGACTAGACAGACAAGATTAAACCGACAAGATTAGACAGACAATACTAGACAGACAAGACTAGACAGACAAGACTAGACAGACAAGACTAGACAGACAAGACTAGACAGACAAGACTAGACAGACAAGACTAGACAGACAAGACTAGACAGACAAGACTAGACAGACAAGACTAGACAGACAAGACTAGACAGACAAGACTAGACAGACAAGACTAGACAGACAAGACTAGACAGACAAGACTAGACAGACAAGACTAGACAGACAAGACTAGACAGACAAGACTAGACAGACAAGACTAGACAGACAAGACTAGACAGACAAGACTAGACAGACAAGACTAGACAGACAAGACTAGACAGACAAGACTAGACAGACAAGACTAGACAGACAAGACTAGACAGACAAGACTAGACAGACAAGACTAGACAGACAAGACTAGACAGACAAGACTAGACAGACAAGACTAGACAGACAAGACTAGACAGACAAGACTAGACAGACAAGACTAGACAGACAAGACTAGACAGACAAGACTAGACAGACAAGACTAGACAGACAAGACTAGACAGACAAGACTAGACAGACAAGACTAGACAGACAAGACTAGACAGACAAGACTAGACAGACAAGACTAGACAGACAAGACTAGACAGACAAGACTAGACAGACAAGACTAGACAGACAAGACTAGACAGACAAGACTAGACAGACAAGACTAGACAGACAAGACTAGACAGACAAGACTAGACAGACAAGACTAGACAGACAAGACTAGACAGACAAGACTAGACAGACAAGACTAGACAGACAAGACTAGACAGACAAGACTAGACAGACAAGACTAGACAGACAAGACTAGACAGACAAGACTAGACAGACAAGACTAGACAGACAAGACTAGACAGACAAGACTAGACAGACAAGACTAGACAGACAAGACTAGACAGACAAGACTAGACAGACAAGACTAGACAGGCAAGACTAGACAGACAAGACTAGACAGACAAGACTAGACAGACAAGACTAGACAGACAAGACTAGACAGACAAGACTAGACAGACAAGACTAGACAGACAAGACTAGACAGACAAGACTAGACAGACAAGACTAGACAGACAAGACTAGACAGACAAGACTAGACAGACAAGACTAGACAGACAAGACTAGACAGACAAGACTAGACAGACAAGACTAGACAGACAAGACTAGACAGACAAGACTAGACAAGACTGTAAAATGCATGTTGACTTGTGTAGTCTACTTGTTTCCAAATCTGTTTTATCTAAACCTTCAAGACAATTTTAGATTGGAAATTTTGTATAATTGCATTCCAGTATTAGAAGAAAGTAGAGAGTGATATAAATTGAAGACGAGAAAGTCAGTTAAAACAGAGAATTAAATAAAATTCTTAATGAGAGTTAGTATCGAGAGTATAATCTCGTTTGGAAGATTGCACGGGCAAAGAAAATTCTTCTTTACTTTACAATTACTTGATTATAATCAGTGACGTCGCTGATTGCGCATTCACGTCTCGCGAAAACCGCCTCCCCCGCCGCTTTCCGGCAACATTTATTATTAAATAAACATCCAACTGAACCGAGTATCAATTCGAAATAATCTCTCGTCAACATAAATTTAAACTCAAAATTGTATGCGCGGATTTGCATAAATGTTATCTTTGGGCGCACAACAAAAAGGGAAATTATTCAACCCGATGTTTAGACTAAGTTTGTTTTGAAAACAAGGCGGTTATACAATCAATATCTGCACCATTCATGCAATTTTAATGCATGCAGATTGTATTCCCTTTCATAAGCAAACTTGCCAAGTGGATTAAGATGCAACAAACGCACAATTCGCACTAAACACAAACCATTATTACTTTTAAGGTATAATTTTTTAGTAAATCGAAAGATAATCTGTTAAAATTAAAATTATTATATTTATAGTAAACTAAACTTGAATAGATTAATTTAGTGGATTGGTAACAAAACTAGTTTAAAGTGGAGATAAAAGGTTTTTGTATGGTAATAGAATAGTAAGTTGTGTAATGAGTGTTAAAGCATTCGAGTAAATGAGCGTTTTATTACTTGATCTAATGTAAGAATTTAAGTTTCCAAGCCATCAGTTCTTGAGGCGCTCAGAGTTCGTGTACACTTTACATATTTGAATCAGTGCCGAAAACTTTGTGAAATTGCTCGTGTAATCCACTCGTAGCTGCTAATTCTCTCGAACGGGTTTTTCGCCGCTTTTTTCGGAGGAAATCGATCAAGTCGAGTGAAAAAGAACTTTTCTGTTAATAATCCGACTAGTTAGTTAGTTTGTTGGTGTGTGGGCGTTCGTCTCATGTAGCAGCCGTTCCAATTAACCCACTGCCATGGGTTGAGACTTTTTTTATTGAAATTTACGTTTTTCTAATTTCTTATCTGACTTTTCAAATTTCATTTCGTATTTTATTCACTTCATTTTTATTTATTCTTGTAGGACTATCCAAATATTAGTACAAAACGCGATTTTTGAAAAACTTTGTGACTCATTGTCAGTCACAAAGTTGGGTTGCAATCATGTTAGAAAGATAAAATTTCAGATTTCCAAGTATGGTATTGAATTTATAGAAGATATAGAGGATATGCGTTCTAAACTTCGAGATAAAATTCTTACTTCTCTATTTAATTAAAAACAAGTATGTATTATAAATATCAGCAAATTAATTAGTTGGAATTCCGTTAGTTGTAGAAGACTTATGTTTCAGCGTTATTGCAAAAATTCCGCTGTCTGCACCGATAGACAATTTTTATCCAGTGACATATATTAGCTTTGCTGGGTGTAATGCAGCTCGGTTCTATGCAAGGAATTCCCAGCTCGCCTTTATTGCGCATCACTCCAATTGGCACCTGTCTAACCGACATTTAACGGCAAAGAAAATAAGGACGAATTTTCCACTAAAACTAAAATTGTTTATATATTTTGGTGGGAGTATCGATTTCAGATTTGGCATCGGGAAGACGTCGCGACGAGTCCAATTATCGGAAAGTACACGAAGTTTTTGTTTTGTCGGAGAGAACTTTATTTTTGTTAAACTGTTTTGCTGCAACCTCGTTGAAAATTTATCAAATATATTTGTTAGCAAATATATTTCTTATATTTGTTAGCAAATATATTTCACTCGCGTTCGTTATGGGACTACATGATTACTTGTCCAAACAATATGTATCTGAGTAGGGATTGTTTCAAGATCATTAGCAATTATTTATTGCAGATATAAGTTGCCTGGAAGTTATCTCATGTTGTGTTGTCAATGTGGTCTATATTGAGATGACTTAACCCCTCAACATACAATGACTTCTCTAATACGTCATGTATATGTGATAAGATCCTATGTATGTGGACACGTCAACGCGCATTTTATTTGTATGTCAAGGGGTTAACCATTAGATATGCAGAGGAGTAATAGAAGTTCGTTGCCGTATTAATACGTTCTTCTTTTTTAAAATTTGGTACGACGTCTTAGTAGTACGTAAATTTATAATCAAAGTATAGGAGCCGTTGACGTACTAATTTTTTTTCAGCTGTTTTCTACCCTTTGGGTATAAGCCTCCCTCTTATTTTGCCAGTTGTCACGATTTGGTGCCACCTGGTACCAGTTCAGTCCTGCCGCTCGTTTCAAATCATCGCTCCATCTCATTTGCGGTCTTCCTATGCTCCTTTTGTTGCTCAATGGTCTCCTTAGAATTAATATACCACTCCACTTATCCTGGTCTCTTGCGACGTGTCCCAGTCCTATTTCTGAGCGGCGGCGCGTCGCACGACATCATGTACCTTGGTTCTTCTCCTGATCCATTCATTTGTTTTCCTATCCCTTAATGATATTCCAAGTATTCTCCACTCAATAGCTCTCTAGTTTACTTTAAGTTTGTCAAGTATAGCTTTCCCGAAGGTCCAAGTTTGTGATGCGTAAGTAGTTACTGGTAGGATACACTGGTTGTAATAATTCGGTTTTGAGGTTTAGGGGTATGTCCATATTCAAGATGTCTTTTATTTTGGCATATGCCGCCAAGGTTTGCCGTATTCTCTCATTTATTTCTAGTTCTTGATTAGCCTTGCGTATATTTAGTGTTTGTCCTAGGTATTTGTATGCAGTTACTTTTTCGATTCTGTTGTCTCCTAGGATAATTTATCGTTCTTCATCTACGTTTGCTGTCATGTACTTTGTTTTGTTAAAGTTGATTTCTAGGCCTATACGCTTCGGGGCCCTGTAGATGTCTTCGATAAGTGTGGCCAGTTCTTCTAGGCTTTCGGCTATCACTACTATGTCATCGGCAAACATTAAGTGGTCGAGTTTTCTTCCCGTTGATATTAATGCCTCTGTTTTGAAGGTCGATTGTTTTTTGTGCATCCTCCAGAACTAGTGAGAAGAGCTTGAGTGACATACGGTCTCCTTGGCGCACTCTTCTGTTAATTGTACTAATATGTTAATTATTATTTAAAACCTTTCTCGGAAGAAAGCCGACTGAAGGATTTTCAGCAGTTTTCAGTCTCCTCCTTCAGTTTCTTTTCCAGGTAGGCAGCCGACTGGAGGTCAGCAGTTATCAGTTTCCTTCTCGAATCGTTAGGAGAGAAAAAATTGGAAAATCGGTTTGGTTTCCTGGGATTTTGCGATATCTTCGTTTTGAAAGGTTTGAAACAGAAATCTTTAGTTTTGCGGAATATTAGGAGTTTTTCCTCGATTTTCGGGAAAACTATTACTTAGGCTTTGGTCCAGACCTTGGGAACTGAAGGAGTTTAGAGATTTTCGGGAATCTCTACTCTTAATTTGAATCAGACCATGAGGAGCAGAATGCGTCATTTTAAAAGTTTTTCCTTGATTTTGGACCAAACTAAGGAAAGTGAAATTTTTACTAGATTTTGAAAAATATCTTTATTATGGATTATGTACCTTGGAAATTATTACTTATTATTGGAAATTATTAATTATATTCACCATACCTTGGAAACTTAAAAAAGTTGTTGGAACAGTTTCCCTTAGATTTTCGGAATAATTGATGCTTAGATTTTGGACGATGGGGAATTGAAGAAGTTGTCGCAAAATACTTAATTCCTGTTTTTTGATAACTACATCAAGGATCTTGAAACGAACCTTGTGGAATTGCAGAATTTTTCGAAAAAAATAGCTTTTCCCAGGCGTAAAATTTCGCGAAATTAGGAGTAAGTATTTGGGAACTGCTGATGGTCGGATTTGAGATTTGGATCCTGACCAAAGGAATAGAAAATTGCTTTTGAAAAAACTAGCCCCTAGCAGTATTTTGAACCGGAAAATTTGCAACTTTTCCGATTTTTACAATCCTATGCGCGTTTTGGCCTCTACCAGTTTTTGCCTCCAGAAATTACGGTCCTGTGCAGAAGGTAGACCATCTCCGAATATCCAGCTTCTCTGCATCCTCGGACAACCATTCTTATCCGCGCAGTTGGTCTTCCAGGTCTTCTCGTCCCTATTGGCTTCACTGCGAGAGCTTTCTTTGTAGGATTTGCTGCTGGCCTGCAGCTGACGTATCCCGCCCATCAGAGTTTGCCTAGTTTGATCTTTTGAGACGATATTGCCATCCTCGGTCTGCTGGTAGAGTTCTTGGTTATCTTGGCGCCCTTAGTTATAGTGGCGCCTACAGAGACCGTCCTCATCCAACGGCGTACCTTTTTTCCGAGAACCTCCAGAATGGCCTTATCTTTCTTTGGCATGGTCAAGATTTCTGAGCCATTTATTTCAACTGGTAGGATTTAGGTATTGTAGATGGTAAATTTAGAGCTTTTGGTTAGATTACGGCCGGATAGCAGTTTACTAACCAGCAGAAGCATCTGTTGATCCCAGATTGACAAGGAAAGGAAACTAAAAACTTCTGAAAGAATTGTTGAGAGTATTGTTATTTCATTTGTGTATTCCTATTTATTCATTCTTTCGTCGTAAGAGGAAAAGCTTATTTGTTTCAAATTCCTACCCATAAATATGGATATGACGATTTGCTAAGTGTAAGTGACAATAACATTCAAAAGAGAGGTGCATGCAAGTCAGTTGCAACTAAATATAGTGTCAGTACTCTTAAACTATAGCCCTAAACTATAGCCAGAATTTGGAACCGAAGCAAAGAAATCATATCACTTGCTGGTGCCTTGAATATACGTCTGCATCGTTGGATAAAAGCTGGAGATGAAGATGGAAATATTCGATTCCCGGATATGTTTGATATAGTTCACAATGATGTAAAATGGTTGTATCTAACTAATTAACAAAGCCGTTATTACCTTGAACCAGACGAGGTTGAACCGCATCGCAATTTCCGAATTCAACAAGACAGCTCTAGAACTGATATTTTACCAAACGATTCAGAGTTTGTCCAACAAGAGTTTGAGCAATTGAATCTGCTTGAAATTCAATTGCTCAAACTGTTGCTTGATTCGCTTGATCTGTCAGCCGCCTAATAGACCCGATATGAATATCTTGGATTTGGTGCCTAGACAAAGTGCTTATCCCATCAAAAACATAAAATGTAAAAAATGCCAAGTCTCGTAACGCAGTTCTTTCGCTTCAAAAAGTTATAGGATATGATGTAAGACCAAGTCAGTTATTTTAGTTAGTGTGTATGTAGACGCATCTATTCAACTACTTTGTTATAAATTGTTATTTAATCAATTACCTATCAACATTTATAGTGACCGTATCAATATTAGACACCTTTATTTCTATTATAATTATAATGACTTGGCAATTGCACGGCAACATATTCTAGTAATTAAAATATTTTATTCTTAGATTTACTGGTGCCTGTGATTCAATGTTTTTCGTTGGTACAGGTACCAACGCCGTTGGTATACTATCTTTTTTATTACCATCTGTTACATAAGTAAAACTATTTTGTATTTCATCCTTGGAAATGTGTATTTACTGAAATAAACTTACTATTATTATTACTGTTTAGATTTACTTAGTAATCGAATTAGTAGATTATTCTTTTATAATTACGTTGCCGTGCAATTTCCACGTCATTATAATTATAAAAGAAATAAAGGTGTCGAATATTAATACGGTCACTATATATGTTGATAGGTAATTGATTAGATAACAGTTTATAACAAAGTAGTTGAATAGATGCTTCTACATATACACTAACTAAAATAACTGACTTGGTCTTACATGAGATCCCACAACTTTTTGTAGCAAAAGAACGAGACTTGGCATTTTTTACATTTTATCTATTTCATGGGATCTCATTTCTTTTTGTAGGTCATGTTTTAGGTCTTTTTTTTTTCTCGGGTAATACCGTGTCCGTCAGCTACTGATTTTCATAAAGCCCACTCCCTGTCTCTATTTTAATGTTAGCAACCATACGTACAAGCGCGATGCGTTCGAATATGCATGATGCGTTTGAATATTATTTTTAATAATCCTTATTTTTCATTTAATGCAAAAAGGAAATTTCGGGAATTTTTTTTTATTTTTCCTTCTGTTATAGGCTAAAGGTTAACCAAAATTCAAAATCAGATGTTTGTAAGATTGCTAGAAGTACCTTAAAATTTTGATGATCGGTGACAAAATTAAGAAATTATTAAATAATCATCATTTTTCATTCAATGCATAATGAAATTTCGGAATTTTTGATTTTTTCCTTCCGTTATAGGCTAAAGGCTTACTAAAATTCCAAATTTGAAGTTTGTAAGATTGCTAGAAGTACCTTAGAATTTTGATCGTAGGTGAGTGTCTCACTTACAAAATTAAGAAATTTGACTGGCGATAATTTGTAAACTATAAGGTATAATTTATTAGGTATACTGGCAATGTAGCCAGTTATAATATGTCTCTTGATATCTAAAAATGCTTCCTGCTTTATACACAACGAATTTACAGGTGGGTCAAAAGTGCCGTTTGTCGCTTCGAGAAAAGAAAGTACGGTTGTGCTCGACTTGGGGCACTGCCATGCCTCCAGATTATTAAACTAATCCGTCTACTATTGATGACATTATCAAATTTGTTACACAATCTTTTAATGATAGCCTTCGTGATCCATTGAATAAACTTTTTATCTCTTCAAGATTGCGCTCTCTTACCATCTCGAAGTTATCTACTGTGAGATTTAGTCTCTGTTTTGTCAGGTAGTTGCTGGTCGATGTTACCATGTATTTTGTGTTGGTCTCGTTTACCTTAAGACCTATTCTTGTAGCTGCTGTCTTGATTTTGACGATTGACTCCTTGGCGTACCTAACAGTTTGGTCAATTACGTCATCGTCAGCGGATCACAGGAGCTGACTTGATCTAGTAAACATCTTAAACCAGGTACTTGAAATGTCACATCATTCCATATACTTAGCTATAATTTGGTTTTAAATATCTGTTAAGATTAAACATTGAATGTCACAAATGACCTTCATTCCAATTGATGCAAATATGGGTTGTTGCTGTTACATTTTTCCTGACATTGTTGAAAATTCACACTGAACATTAAACATTTTACAGAACATTTCAGTAAATATGTTAAACTATCTTAAACTATTGAATATATTGAAATGTTAAACTAAATATGTTACCCTCACGTGGAAGTCACCTTGTCGCGGTGTGAGGGCTTAGTTTCGCAACATACCATTGGACGTCACGACTGGAACAACTCCGGTCGGGGCGTTCGGCGGAGGGCGAACAACCAAGAACTTCCAAACCCTTAATCCCAAGGTGTCATGCGACCCGTGCCGAAGGGACTGGTTGATGGCCATGGGCAACCGGCCATCGCTTACGGAGCCCCTCTGATACCTGGCGACCTCAGAGGGTATCCAGCCTTACCACTATCAAGCGGGGCTCTGATGTGGTGGACCTTTAGTTCCCTTGCGACTCGTGGGATTCGAATGGAACAAAATAAAAAACAAAAATTCAATCCGTGTGTGCGGAATATAACCGCCACACAATTGGCGGATCAGATGGAGCATGAGCCCCACGATCCGAGTGAGCGCACCAGTCGAGAGAGACCAACTCCCAGACTGTCGCCAAAAAGCAAGGGCAGGATGGTCAGTAACATCGTTACTACCACCAAGCCAGCAAGCCAAGGGCGACCCGCTCCCAAATCGGCTTCTAAAAGTCAGGGCAAGGTAACCGGTAACACCGTTACTCCCACCAAGCCCGCGACTAAGCAAGAGGAGACAAAGCCCAAGGCAGGTAAGAAGAAGACGAGATGGGCACATCCCTTGCCACCCCTAGGTAGTCCAGGCGGACTCGATGACCCACTGAGAAAGGGCCTCAGCGCAGCCGGGGTGAATCTGCGCTTCTTAGCAAACGGGCTACAACCCGAGGAAGCTAAGAAGAGAGCAGTACAGAAAAAGGTGGGAACTACACCACAAACACAAGGAGCTGCCAAAAGAGGGGCTGATTCTATCACGCCTCAAGACAAGGCAGCTAAAAGACAGAAGGGGAACATCCAAAGTGGGGCAACGGGAGTGGTCAGCTACCCCAGCTGCCGTCCCAAGACTTCTGGGCCGAGCACCAGCTACGCCACCGCCGTCAAGGTGGTGAGGGTTGGTGTTATGTCCAGAGACTACCCAAGGAATCCCCTGAGTAAGAAGGACATGCCTGCTCTTGAGCAAGCAATTATGAAGGAGACAGTCGTAGACTGGTCTCATGAGATGCAGTTTGATGGCATACACTTCAAACCAGGACTAGTCATTGTCGACTGTGCGAACGAACAGACGGCAAAATGGCTGATGACAAGAGCGCCCATCCTAAGACATTGGGAAGTGGGGGCTCTGGTGGCGAAATTGGGTGATGATATCCCTAAGCCACATGTCATCACCATGTTCCTACCTAGGAGCGGGGATCTAACCCTGGAGGCCTCCATCAACTACCTCAGGGCCCAAAACAAAGGACTTAACATTTCCGAATGGAAGGTTCTTGGGTGCCGGGTGGAAAGTGGGGGTCAACTCCTAACGGTGGGAATTGACGAAGAGTCCGCTGGAGCTATAGCGAAGGCCAACCATAGCCTCTACTTTAGGTTCGGGCGGATCAAAGTCCATGGGCGGAAGAACGACGCCACACAAAAAGCGGATGGAGAGGTAGCGGCAGCCACAGCGGCCCCTCCCTCGGAAGTTGCGACCGCAACAACGGCCACTTCCGAGGTGGAAGGAATAGCGGTGGCGGCAGCTCCCTCTGCTGAACCTTTAATGGCCAAGGCCGTGAACGAGGAAGTCAGCCCGGATTACCGGGAAGACGAAGCATGTCTATAGAGGAAGAGGTAGATGTTGTTCTGGTGGAGACAGAGGAGGACTTGCCGCCTCCTGTCACAAACCAAGAATGGCCAGCAGGCGCACCAAAGTAACCCAGGTGAACAGCCACCATGCCAGGGCAGACTCGGCTGTGATGGCTAGGATGTTCACCGAACAACACCTAGGGCTAGCGCTACTGCAACAACCCTGGACCTACGGAGGTAACATCAGAGGCCTCAGCAACAGGGAATGTAAGTTGGTATGGGACAGCCGTGAGGCCTCCCCTAGAACTTGCATTATGGTAAGGAAGGACATTAATTACTTATGTCTTTCAGAATTCTTAACGCGGGACTTAGTTCCGATACAGGTCCTCATCAAGACCGAGGGCCTCCACCGCGAAGTAGTGATCGCATCAGCATACTTCCCTGGCGATGGTAATAACATACCACCCATGGAGGTACAAAGGCTGGTCGAGCACTGTATTAGGAGAAGGCTGCCACTCATCTTGGGATGTGACGCGAACGCCCATAACGAGATGTGAGGCAGCACGGACACTAATAAGAGAGGTGAGTACCTTTTAGAATACCTCATTAAAGAGAACTTAATTGTGTATAACGTCGGGAACTTTTGTCACTAAGGCCAGAAATGAGGTACTGGATATTACGGTAGGTAGCGCTAACGTAAGTAAACTAATTAAAAAGTGGAGGGTTTCAAGTGAGCCCTCAATGTCAGATCATAGGATCATAGAGTTTGAGCTGGAAGGAGCGAGTGAGGAAAGCACCCCCATTCGAAACCCCAGACAAACTGTGTGGCCTATGTTTATTTCGCAACTAAAAGAAAACCTGGAGCAGGTGACAGTGCGGGGTAGTATGAAATACTACACCGTGCTGGAGCAGGCTGTAGGATAAATAAATGTAGCAATCACCACGGCATTTGAATCCAGCTGCCCGGTAAAAACCGTGAAGGAGCATAAGGACGAAAAATGGTGGAACAAAAATTTGTCTACATTAAGAGCAAAAGTACGTAGGCTTTTCAACAAAGCCAAGCAATACGGAAATTGGCTAGAATACTCCAAGGTGCTTACCACCTACAATAAAGAGATCAGAAGGGCAAAAAGGGAAAACTTTAGGACCTTCTGTGAAAACATAGAATCCACGCCGGTGGCAGCTAGACTGCACAAAGCACTAGCGAAGGATAGAGTGGAGATGACAACCACTCTCAAGAAACCGGATGGGACCTCCGAGCAAAGAGCTCTCCTCCTACTAGAAACCCATTTTCCGGGATATAGAAGATTCAGGGAGACCGAGGGCTTGATGCAACCACGGAAACCAAGTCGGGCCGACTGGAAGAGGGCAGCGTCCATCTGTACGGAAAACCGAATCAGATGGGCTATCGGCACTTTCCAGCCTTTTAAGGCCCCAGGTGTGGACGGACTAGTCCCCGCCTTCCCACAAAAGGGAGAGAGAGAACTAATGCCGTATCTTCTAAATATTCGGATTAATAATCCGAATAATCCGAATAATCCGGATATATACCGGAGCTATGGAGAAGAGCTAAGGTGGTATTTATACCGAAGGTGGGAAAGAAAGACACCACTCAACCGAAGTCATTTAGACCCATTAGTCTAACATCTTTTATGTTAAAGACAATGGAGAAGGTGATTGATAATTACCTTAGGACTATGGTGCTGGTAGGTACACCACTACACAAGAGTCAGCATGCTTACAGAGCAGGGAAATCCACAGAAACCGCCCTGTATTAGCTGACAAATGAAATTGAAGCAGCACTAGAGACAAAGGAAGTAGCGACATGTGCCTTCTTGTATATAGAGGGAGCTTTTGACAACACCTCACACGAGGCTGTCAAGGCGGCCCTCGAGAGAAGGAATATCGACAGCACTATCTCAAAGTGGATTGGAAAAATGCTGAGAACTAGAGTGGCGGAGACACAAGTGGGAAGAGATACCATTAAGATCTCCACAACTCGAGGGTGCCCACAGGGAGGTGTACTATCACCGCTAATGTGGAGCCTGGTAGTTGATGAACTACTGGTTAGGCTAAACAACCTAGACATCAAATGTCAAGGTTACGCCGATGACATAGTCATAATGGCCAGAGGAAAATTTGAGGGAACGCTCTGTGAAATTGTTCAGAGAGGCCTCAAAGTAACTAGTAGATGGTGTCAAACAGTGGGATTGAGACTCAACCCGAGCAAAACCACGGTGATACCATTTACTAGAAGAAGAAAACTAAACTGCCTACATCCCATACTCATAGATGGGAAGGCAGTAGAATACCAAAAGGTATCTGGGTATCACACTAGATAGCAAACTCCTATGGAATAGACACGCTGAGGCAGTGGTAGGTAAAGCCAAACGCGCCCTAATGGTGTGCAGAAATCTGGCAGGAAAAATCTGTCGTGTCCGACAGCAGCATTGGAGCTGCTGCTGGATCTGACTCCGCTGCACCTTGTAGTGGAGAGCGCCGCCAGATCGGCGATCATAAGGTTCAGCAAGGAAGGAATGGGCAGAGGTAAAATAATCAGGAGCAGAGACCAAAACAGCCTCGCTGCCAAGATCCCCTGGCTGGAAGTACCAAAAGACGAAATGGTATGCAAATATCACTTCGAGAAAAACTACACAGCAATGTGTAGTAGTAAAGCCGATTGGAGCGACGAATCCTCAGCATACCACATAGAGCAAAATGCCATCAAGGGGTATACAGATGGTTCGAAGACAAAGGAAGGCACTGGTACAGGAGTGTTTGGACCTCGTACCAGATACTCCGAATCCATGGGAACATCCCCAAGTATCTTCCAAGCAGAGGTACACGCAATCGAAAGATGTGCACAGTTTAACCTCGACAGGAATTACCGCAAAAAACGAATTGCTATCCTGTCAGATAGCTAAGCAGCCGTCAAAGCCATTAGCTCATACACCATCAGATCCAAACTGGTATGGGACTGTGTGGGGAAGCTGAACAAGCTTGGCTGATATAATAAAGTAACGCTATACTGGGTACCAGGACACACTGGTATAGACGGAAACGAAGAAGCCGATTACCTAGCAAACAAGGGATCAAGTAGCCCCTATCGGTCCGGAACCCTTTTGCGGTATGAGCGTGAACACCATCCGCAAAAGTTTAGATGAAGAAATAAGAGGAAAATGGATGAAAACCTGGGAAGAACTTCCAGGGCTAAGGCAATCCAAAGTGATGCTGGGATCTTTTAACCAGAAGAGAACTAAAGCTTGCCTGAAACTAAGCAGGAACAAGCTCAGAATTCTGACAGGAGCCCTGACGGGATACTGCAGACTTAGGAAACATCTCAAGGCCCTAGGCCTAGAGGAGGATGATGGATGCAGATTCTGTAGCTCAGCAGAGGAAACCCCCATACATCTGTTCAAAGACTGCGGAGCATTACTCCGCAAGAGACAGATGTACCTTGGGGCTCACTGCTTGAACACAGAGGAGCTGCAGGCCTTGAATCCCACCCAGATCCTGAGATTCCTAAAGGAATCAGGATTAGAGGAGGCGCTCTAAATGGGTAAGTACACCAACACTTGCAGGAGGAGGGTGGGGTACAATATATCTATAAAGGTAGCAGTACAAGTCGTCACCACCATATCTACAATCTACAATCTACAAATATGTTAACATTTTAATATATTCGCTATTTAGTTCAATGGAACTGTATATTCGAATATTTTGAATAGTACTACTGCTCTGCCAGCTTAACAATGAAAGTGAACTTTGGAGTAAATCGATCTGTACCGTTCCTTCAAAAATATGCAATATATTGAATATTGGGGTGAAACCATACTAATTATAGATACAATCATACAAACTTACTATCTCTGTATACACAGAGATTATATTTACATATCTTTGCATCTGTAAAATGTCGGTATTTGAGACTTTCTCAATAGAGTCACTCTCATATTTCATACATCTTCACGGAATTTTCTGTCACATTTTTGAAGAAATGGAGAAATATACCAGTTTTCACGTCTAGAACATCTCATGTTTTTAATAAGTCGATTAATAAAAATTGGGAGCTCGGGAACCTTGGTCCTGATTGGTGAAGGTTCTACCGGTGAGAAAGTTATCGATACTTGAAAAAATGCTAGTCGGTTGACGAGAGGTCTGGGGAGTATGGTGGGTGAGGCAGAACTTCGACGCTCAATTCGTTTAATTTTCGGACGCTGATTTCTGAAACGTGCGGACGGGCGTTGTTGTGGAACAGGATCGGTCCTCCTCTGCTGAAAAGTACCGGCTGCTTCAGCAGATTCTGATACATTTAATAGATTTCCTCACAATAGGACTGGCCTGTGATGGTTTGGTCCGGTTTCAGAAAGTTATAGTGAATCATACCAGCCGCTGACCACCATATAGTAACCATGGTCTTTTTTGTGGTGGGTTCTCGCCTTTGGGAAATGCTTGTGTAGCACATCGGTGTCGAACCACTGTCCTGAACAGGGGACGTTATCGTAGATGATCCACTTTACATCGCACATGACGATCCGAGCCAAAAATGGATTTTGGTTGCGCAAAAGCAAAAAAGAACAGACATCCAAACGTGCCAATTTCTGTCGATCGTTCAAATCGTAGAGCACCCACTTTTCGAGCTATTTGACCTTTCCAATACGTTTTAAACCATCAAAAACCGCATGGGAGTTGACGCCCAGTTCTTCCGCCATCCCACGCACCGTTTGCGATGGGTCAGTCTCCACCAGGGTTCTCAAATCCTCGTCCTGGATTACTGTAGTTCGACCACTTCGGGGCTAATCTTCGAGGCTAAAATCTCCGGAACGAAATTTCGCAAACCAACGTCGAACAGTGCGTTCATTAATACTATCATTTCCAAATGCCTGGTTGCATTTCCAAATTTGTAGGGCTGTTTCAGCATCGCTTTGGTTCAATTTGAATTCGTAGAGAAAAATTGGCTGAAAATCGCTTGACGACATCATATAGTAAGTGTCTTAAACGACATCATATAGAAAAGAGGCAACAAAATTAGAATTTGGAAAAAAATTAACAGCATCAATGTATAAAGTAGAGATGAGCATGGGACGAGTTTCTCGTCCCAGATCCCATCCCGTGGGACGTATGCCTGCCACTGTTCCATCCCATTACATTTTCGTCCCACTGTCTCACCCCACAAACTTCCCGTCCCATCCCATTCATCCCATCCCGGTCGCGCGGCCCGTCCCATTCATCCCATTTTTCCAATACAGCAGACTTTCTTTTCGGCTTTTCGACAATTAGTAATTCTTTTTCGTCGCAAACGGACCGGAGGATTTTTCAAGGAATTACATTGTTATCCCAGAAATCTCCTGAGCTAGACCTGTATGAAAATTTAGCGTATTGGCACGATAAACGTTAATTTTGGATTGTTGTCTATTTTCAATCTAATCGTTAAAATCGTTGAAAATAAAGCTGCACCATTTTCAAGGATAAAATAGAACTTTTCTTTTTCATAAAAGAAAATTTCCAGCCGAACTGCGCAAGATTCGGTAACCGACAAACTGCGGCGCCGAGTCGTGAAAAACTTAACTAAAGCCTACACAAAAGGAACACAAGAAACTGTGCTGCAAGAAACACAATCTTGGAATAGCTAACAAAAATACAGTGATTTGTATTCGGAAGCCTACTTGTGTCTCTAAACAAATGAATATAAAAAGATTCTTATATGAAAGCAATTAATTATACACGAACTAGATTTACTAAATTATCAAAACCCGTCCCACTCCGTCCCATAAAAAATTGTCGTCCCATCCCATCCCATCCCACGCGAAGTTCATACCACTCATCTCATACTATGGGACGATGGGATCCCATGCTCATCTCTAGTATAAAGTACAAAATTCTTTATCGATCAGTATACACCACGACACAGTGGAATAAATATTTATTGAGATATGGAGCTACAAAAACACTTGACAATAAAACGGACAAAACTTTTGAAACAACCTATAAAACCTATATTGAACTTAAGTATTGTTGAGTCAGTCAGTGACGATACCTTCTTTTATACATTGAGATAAAATAATTTCGGGATCAATGACAGAGATTTGAATGTGGAGCATTTGAGATAGAACAGCTAAGCAACTTTAAATACCTAGGTTTTGTGTTCCAACAGAATAGACCGAGCAGAGCTCATATTTCATTTATCGTTAAAAAAGCATGGGTAGCTGTTAACAGATTCTCGGATGCGTGGACAGTGTATTTTAGAGATAATTTGTGGGCGAAAATTGTGGTTTGGTTCCGTGCGAAGTATTCTATATACGGATAAAATTTAACTTTTTTTTTTAATTTTTAGGTTACAATATAGTCTAGACCAGTGTTTCCCAACCTTTTTTGCGCCATGTCCCACCTATGCCTTTCTAAAATTCTTACGTCCCCCCTATGCAACATATAAATAATTTTTAATATTAAAAAATTGAATTGTTCACTTAAGAAACTTAAATATGAAGTTCTAGGAAAAAAACACTCGGAAATTGTTAATGAAACAAGGTAAGTACATTTTCAAAACAGATATTGAAAAACTGAAATTCAAATTCGAAATAATTTCATTAAAGACTTTTATATATTAATTTATTACTCTGATTTATTGTTAGTGAGATCCTTGCGCTTGATGCTTGCTGCACAGAGATTTTATGTTAGGTTTCAATTTAATTAGCTTCAGTATCTAATCTCCCCGTTCAGTAATATCCAGACGGTTTCTTTTGTTACCAGTAAATCATTTACAGCACTAAATCCACATTCAGCTAAATATGAAGATGGAAACGGTAAAAATAGTTTTCTTGCACATTTGGTTGAATTTGGGTATTTGATTTCTGTTTTCTCACAAAGCCATGCCATCGCTCCTTTTATATTAAATAAAGTTTTAACTGAGTCATCACTTTGCATTTCTGCAAGTTATTCTTGATTCTACATCTTTTATATATCAGACAGATCCACTAACATTGGTTGCATCATCCATGTTGGAAAATCAATTTGTTTTAAATAAGAAAATCTTCTTCTTAAATCAGCCGATAGTATTTTCAGATGATCGACAATAACAAGTATCATTTACTTCACACTTTTTAAACTTTTCAAAGTTTTTGTTGTTAATATATTTTTGACATAACTTAATAAGGGTAATGAAACCAACTATCTTAGGTGTGATGCTTTTGCATCGACTAGAGTTTTATTTTAAACAGTTCCATACATTTTTTCAAGCAGTTTCCTTTAGAGTTCCATCTTACTTCAGTGTGAAGTAAAAGTCTCACATGTTCTGCGTTTTGTTCTTCACGAATAGCTTGAAGAGTCGCTCACATTTTGGCATTATCTTTAATAGCATTGATACACTATATTACTGGATGTTGTACTACATTTAGAAAAGGCGAGATGTTTTTAGCTACCAAGTTTTCCCTTTGAATAACACAATGCACAAGAAAATGTTCTGGATTCTTATCTTTCATCAATTTTATCTTTCAACAAAAAGCAGCCATTTTTCTTGTCCATCATATTAGGATATATTTTTCATTGGTATATTATTGACATCTAAGTATCATTGTCTAAGTATCATTATCATCTATTATTGACATCTTGGAGGTAGTGGTGCTTTCTAACCTTTTACAGAACATTTCTTCAGCAAAATGTCCTTTATCAATATATTTTACGTAAGTTATCAATACTGTCTCACTGTCTCTAAGTTGATTCATCCATTTGATTCATTCATCCATTTGATTCTTCAGTTGACCTTAAGTTGATTCATCTATTTTCACTGAGAATTTTATTGTTTTCAGCTTTTCAACAAGTTGTTTTTCTATATCTTTACTCATTTCGTCTATTTTACTGCTATTTATACACAGTATAATCTCGATAATCCGACAAATATGGGACCAGACAACCGCCGGATTATCAGAAAGAGTGGTGTCGTTCTCTTTTCAATTATTTTTTTTAACCCTTTCGTCCGTGAACGCAAATAATATTGCAGAAATAGATTAAACCTCCTGGTTTTCTTAAGTTGTTTACCTACATAAAAACGTGGCCTGTCAACATTGTCCAGTCATATGCGATCTTGTTCACTCTTATACAATTTTTGGTACAAAATTAGGTCCAATTTTGAAGAGTTCTGTTAAATATTTACTAGTCTTGTCCAGACTTGTCTGCTCTTGTACAGACTTGTCTAGTCTTCATCAATGTATTATTATCTTGTACAGATTTGTACAATCTTGTCAATCATATATATTCGGTATTGTCTGGTCTTGCCTTGTCTAGTCTTATCTGTTGATCTTGTCTCATCTATTCTGGACGTATGTGTACCATTCGGGGCGTAAGGGTTAAAGTTTGAAAGTACCTAATTCAAATCTGAATTAATATGAGCACTATGTTTCACCCTCAAATGCGCCTCAATGCGACCTTGTTTCATTGATTCGTTCATCAAGGATTGCTGGCATAAAATACAAAAAGGGAACTGCTCATCGTGGCCACCGGGCATGAACCTAAATTTAATTTGGTTATGAACCCAAAAGAGATATTTTGGCCTCGTCAAACGAATTTATAATATTTACTGGCCGCAATTATTTAAGAATTTGTTTTTCTCTTTCAATTTTGGCACCGAAATCTAGCATTGCATTTAAATGGCCCGGAGAAAAATGGTTAACCTCGTGCCGAGTTCATTTTCGAACTGCCCCCCTTAACAATCGAATTGCCCCCCCGTGCGGCGTGGGCCCCACATTGGAAACACCGGTCTAGACTAATAAGTAATTTTAATTTAAACTAAATTACTGGTAAAACTACAACTAACATATTGTCCACTGATGTCCTCTTAGAATCGGTAAAGGCGAAGCATTTCGTTCACGTGTTCTTAGTTTGTTCTAGTAGCTGGACTGCCGCAACATTCACATGATGATAGAGTCTCAGCTAGTGAGCTGCAGCATGTCTTTTTAATTACATTATTCACAGTATCCATCCTATGGATATCACAATTTCGGACGTAGCAAGGTGCCTTTACTATGTTCCTTAGTACTCCTGAAACCCTTGTATGATTACTTTGGCACACCCCCAAATTTTTCGAAAAGCGAATTGAAATAAAATATCTGTATCTTTTTTATATTAAATGCTTGTTAAAACTATGTATGATAATTGCGATTGCAAGGGAATAAACCTCCTTAAAATGAGATCAATTTTTGAGAGACTTTGAACTCGATTTTCTCGAGCCCTCGGTCAGGATCCGCCCTTTAACTCGATTTTATCCGGCTCTCGTAACAATTTTTAAATCTTTGCAATTAAAATTTGCACATTATGCATTTTTCATAATTTGATTAGTTTTCAATAATGTTAGTTTAATGCATACTACAGCACGAAAAGCCGGCCAAGTTTTGGTTCTAATCAGAAATTAGCTTAGCGGTTCGAAGAGTGTTCCAACGTTATGGCGAGACTGGATCATTTCATAGACGACCTGGAATAGGCAGAAGGGGGTTTACATTGGCTTGGGATGACCGCTTTATTATGTCAACATAATTGAGAAATCGTCACCTTAATGCTGTTCAACTGCTACGTGAGGTACGAAGAGTGTCATTAGTCAGTTGACCCCTAAGACACCTGCAGTTTGTGAAGAACTTAACCCAGCTCATCGTCACGCACGCCTGCGTTTAACAAGGCATCATTTAAATTGGACGATGAAACAATGGGGGCCTGTTCTGTTCTCAGATGAGACCAGAATATGCATCTATGGTAGCGATCGAAGAAGAAAAGTGTACCAGGGACAGAGAAAGCAATTTTCAGAATGCTGCATTGAAGATCGGACTGCTTATGGAGGTGGTTCCTACATGATCTGAGGTGCAATTTCTATGGGAGCACGAACCAAACCTGCTTTTATCATTAAGGGCGCCCGTATTCACGGGAGAGGACGTTAAACGGGTGCTAGGTACGTCGAGAAGATTTTAGCAGTTCATGTGGTATCTTACGTCCACTACATTGGAGGAGAATTTATCTTTATGCATGACAATGCGATACCGCACACCGCAGGAACTGTGCCAGATTACAGAAATCGGTTTGCGGGTTATGGAGTGGCCACCATGCAGTCCCGACCTAAATTCGATGGAACATTTATGATGAGCTTAAGCGAAGAATTTGAGCTAGGCTTCGTGCCCCAACCTCGATCCCGGAGCTTATTGTTGCAGTAGAAGAAGAGTGGCTTCACACCCCACAAGAAATAATAGCGAACTTGATTAGATCTATGCCTAATCGTATGAGAGATGTTATTTGGGCAAGAGAGGGTCATACCCATTATTAAAAATTAAGTGGTAGTTTAGATAATTGTCAATAACCATATTTCCTTTAGTAATAAAACAAGTTAATATGTTTCATGAGTTAATTTCATGTTAAACACAAGAAATAAATTTAAACTCATATTAAAGCATATTAAGTTGTCTTTCAATATATATATATATATATATATATATATATATATATATATATATATATATATATATATATATATATATATAATATATATATATATATATATATATATAATCTTTAATAAATAGTTTCTAAAAAATATATTTAAATTCAAAAGGTTACAGTGGGCCGATTTCTATGCACGCAAATTTATTTTACTTGAATTTTTACACATTTTTATTGCATTAGAAGACATTCAAATTCTTTTTTTTTTCTGTGGTTTACAATCAATTCGGTTTAAGATTCGGCCGTAATTTATGTAGATTTTTTTAGCCGGCTTCAGTATGTTATAAAATAAAAAGAAAACGTTCAGCCCTCGCCATTATTCAAATATCCCGATTTGTAAGAATATATTTGAAGAGCGGAGTTTTGCGATTTCCGAGTCACACATCAGTAATCTGTTGGCTACGTGGTTAGGATGCATAAGGATCTAGACATGACTTGCCTTAAAAGGATCCCGGCATAATAAATGCATATCGGGCTTAGAATCCCCTCCCTTGTCCGACCCAATCTACACCGCCCCCCTATAAGGACTCCATGAGTTATGAATTGGAACTCGCGTACGACTTTACATATGTTACAACGTACACATAAATACTTTTCCGACTGCACTTTACCAGGTTTTTCTTCTGCAAACATTTCTTGTTTGATAAGAACGCTTTGTAGCAATATGGCTTGCACTCATAAATACTAACTACTTTGACCATTTGGAAACAGGAAAAACTTTTAACATTTTCCTCGCACTAGATTTTATAAATATCAAATAATGTTTCGATTTATTAATATCACTTAAAAACTCACTTAGCCATAGTAAACAAAATAATGTATTAATAATATGTTAATTTAGAATTGCTGAAACCATCCTACGTTATAGATAATCATACAAACTTAAAACAAACAGAACACAGCAACACAAGCTATAAAATAACTTAAAAATTTCACATGAGATTTGTCTTGGTAGTCCTAAAAAATCTCAGTAATTGTTATAGATTAGATTAGATTAGATTATTTATTCATACTAGAGACAAATTACAATTTGTAGAGTACAGGTCATATTACATCTATTTTTAGCATTTAAAAAACTAGGACTGGAAAATTCTTTGGTTTAGATCATCAATTTTATATGGTTCAAAGCAGATTAAGTATCTGATAATTGTTTTTCTATAGTGGAAAAAGTTTTTCATCTCCTTAATTTTGCTAGGGAGCATATTATAAAATTCCACACATTTATAAAAACTGCCTTTTTCAAGAAGAGTGGTTTTATGTGCAGGGAAGGTAAGATTAACTTGGTGTCTAGTACCATAAGAATGGCTAGACACTACTCCATCAAAAAACTGCTTATTTTTAAAAACAAAATTTACACATTCAGGGAAGTATATGGCAGGTAGAGTTAACAAATTTAATGATTTAAATTGTTCTCTACAGGACTCAGATATTTTGAGATTTCCCATGATTCTAATCATTCTTTTTTGGATTGTAAAGACTTCTTGACTGTGTGACCCACCCCAAAAAAGGATTCCGTATGACATAACTGAGTAAAATTGACCAAAGTATGCTGTTCTAAGAGTTTCAGGATCTACCACTTTTTTCAGTTCCTTAAGTGCATAACAAATTCTACTAAGTCTGCCACACAACTGCTTCACATGTTCTGACCAACACATAAATTCATCAATGGTAATTCCAAGAAAGTTTGTTTTGTTGGCATATAATATTTGTGTCTTATAAAGGTTGATGGAGTCTGGATACAGTGAAGTATTTCTACAATGTCTGAAAAGAATACAGTTTGTTTTGGATGTGTTCATAGTGTCATCGGCATATGAAGTTACTGCAATAGATGGGTCCGTTATGATATTTGACATATCATTTACATATAGGATCAACAAGATCGGAGCAAGTACACCACCCTGTGGTACACGCATAGCAATTGTTTTGTCATCTGAAAAATATGTTTTTGAATTATGCTTTACACATACTGTTTGTAGTATGTTGGAAAGATAAGATCTAAACCAGTCATGTGCTATTCCGCGAATCCCCATTTTATATAACTTGCCACAGAAGTATTTCATGGTTCACACAGTCAAAAGCCTTCGACAGGTCCAGAAATACACCATGAGCAATATAGCCATTGTCCTGATAATGAAGGATCCTCTCAATAAAAGCGAAAATGGCAGTTGTAGTAGATTTACCCTTCTGAAATCCATGCTGATTATTTGTTATCACTCTGTTTGCCCTCAAAAATGGAACGAATCTTCTGCACATAATGATTTCAAATAATTTAGAAAAGGATGAAAGTAAACTAATTGGTCTGTAATTTTCCACTAGAAGTGGATCACCCTTATTTTTGAACAATGGCCTAATAATTGCCACCTTCAGCTTAGTGGGAAAAATGCCTTGCTAAAGGATTCATTCAGAATGTAAGTTATAGGTTCTAAAATATATTGACTGATATTCTTCAGTAAAACATTACTTATTTCATCGTCTCCCGATGAATATTTGTTTTTCAAACTATTTATCACTTCTAAAACTTCATTTTGGGTTATCTCTGTTAAGTTAATCGATCTGTTGCATTCTGGCACAAGGTTACTTTCGAAATTATTTGCAGTATTACCACATATGAGACGAGAAGAGGTGGTTAGAAAATAATCATTGAATATATTACAAGCAACATCTGGTTCTGTATACAATTCATCGTTAGTTTTTATTCCATTGAAAGAGTAATTGGTGTTTTTTGACTTGCCTAGTTCTGAGTTCACAATTGACCAGACTGTTTTAGACGTGTTATCAGATTGAGCAATTTTTTCACCATAGAGTTTTTTCTTTTCTGACAGCAACAAGTTGCAGTAATATTTTTGGTATTGATTCAGTTCATGGTTTGTTATTTGTTTGAGGAGGTACATTTCTGATAACAAGTTAAGTGTATTTTTTGCATTCATAACAATTTCTGATATCCACTTTGTTTTTTTCATTGAATGAATATGAACTTTCTTCAGAGGAAAAGCTTCATTCACCGAACTCGTGAGTTGAGCAATGAATCTATTATACATATAATCAACGTTTTTTGCTTCAAATACACTTAACCAGGTCTCATTTGATAATGATTGATAAAGCTTGTCATAGTTTTTTGCACTGAACGAACGTTTCCATTCATGGCTATCTTAAGAGCTTCTTTCTTTTTTTACGCAGATGTATTGTCCATAATGATCAGATATATTTGTATTTATGACATTTACAGAACAAGTTATTTTACTGGGAACATATATATTATCCAAACAAGTTGCGCTGTGTCTGGTAACTCTAGTTGGTTCATCTATTGTGAAAATCATATCATAGGAATTTAACATATTGTTTACTAGGTCTATGTGCCTTTCATTTTTTGCAGTTTTTAACATGTCTATGTTGAGATCTCCAGCAATCAGAACACATTTATCACCTTCCGTGGCTCTTTCTAAGAGAAGATCTATTTTTTTAATGTAATGTTCAATACTAGTTGTTGGGGGTTTGTAGACTACACAGATGATGTAATGAGTATTATCAATTCTTATTTCAGCACCACAACATTCAAAAACATATTCTTCACTTAAATTATTTATATCGCCTCTTATTAAAGGATTCAATAATGTCAATGCATATAAAGCAACTCCACCATGTGATCCTTGCTTTTTGCGACAAAAGGATGAGCTCAATTTATAATTTTCTAAATGGAATGCTTCTAGAATGTTAGCTGTTTGCCAGTGTTCAGTAATGGCAATGAAATGTACCTTGAGCTGTTGTAATAATATTACACAAATATTATTTATACAATTTGAGATACTTCTAACATTTTGATGAAATAAACTTAAATCTATATTTTCTTTGATACTTTGATCTGGAGATGAACAAGTTAATTGCTATACCTTCTTTGTTTTCTTTGCTTCTAACTCCAGAAGCCTCTTATAGCAGGGGCATTCAGGGTCAAACACAGTATGGTTTGTTGTTAGCACTTTTTTCAGTCTCTTATTTGTCTCAGCACAATTTATGCAATTAACGTTTTCGGGATCAGGGCAATCATTTGATTTATGCATACCTCCACAGTTTTCACAGTTTTGAGCTGTATGTCTATATCTTGCACATTTGAAGCACCTCAGCACACTGAAAAACTCTTGCGCCATACATCTTCTCCATCCAATGTTGATCCTACCCAATTCACATATTCTTTCCTTGAGTGAGACATCCACAGTAAGTACTATATTGCCCTTATCAACCTTGTCCTTCTGTTTATATTTCCTCTGCACCTCTATTATAGTAGACTCGTCGATATGAAGGTCATTTTGTTCTCTTATACATTCTATTATAACACTATCATCATTCTCAATGTATTCTTCTTCAACACCTCGAATAATAATTTTTGTATTTTTTTGTATTCCATCTGCCACACTATATTTATTTCCAAGGTCACTCTCCACCCTTTGCTTGATTTTCTGCTTTGCCACTGAATAAGTACAATTAATGATGATGATTGATGTTTTCCACACCAATAGCCAAACCCTTGGGGTCAATTTGTTCCTTTAATTCGCTTTTTGTTACATCACTGTCTTGCTTATCTCTTGGTTTGATCACTATGATTTCGGTATTTTCAATGACTTCTCGAGCTGCTGCGTTGGCATAGCTTTTACTACTACCAGCATCATTGAGATTTATTTTCTTTAGTATTTTATTTATCACCTCATCTTGTTCTGAATTTTTTTTATTCTGCCACTAAATAATACTTTGTAGATTTTTAAATTCTCCAATCATTGTTTGCTCCATGGCCCGTAAACTTTCATGTAAAGATTCATAATGGGACTGATTCTGGCATTTACTGCATGCCAGGATCATAACTCTACTATTGAGCTCCATAACTTTCACTTCAGAGGAGGTTAAGCCACAGCACTCTTTGCATTGTAAATCTTTGCAGATATCACACGTAAATATATCTCTTCCCTTTTCAGGAGGTTTTTTACATGACCAGCACCTCATTTTATATCACCAAATATTTTTGAGTCCGGCCCTGTCCTTTTCTCGTCAGGCGAACAAAAAAAATGCACTTGAACTATCAGAAGGTGAGGACTTCTTATGGTAGTAAAAAATGTTCAGTTCATCACAATATTAATAAATTTCTCACTATTGAGTCACTTTCTCTATATATTTATTTGTGGCAATGAAGTACGCTGCTATGCGATTTATAATTATGTAAATTTTGTATTTAAGTTTGCTTTTTATTTAACAATAAACATAGTTTGAACACGAGCGATTTTTATACGTACGATTTTAATAGTAAAATTTTATATACTCGAATAGAGCTATAGAGCTATAGAGCTTCGGAAAGGCTGAATATATTTGTATATTCAAGCTGTGTTCTGTTTGTTTTAAGTTTAATAAGTTAATTGTTAAAAGTATACCGTAACAAATCAAAAAGGTTGAGAATCAGTAATCTAATCTTATTATATTGCTTGAACCACTTCGAAATATTGCAATAGCTACATGAACATACAAATTTATATGCAACATGGTCTTTTTATTTCCTAAAACTCCTTTCCTCAAGGGGTTAGATACTCTCTTATTGAATCATCTACAATTTAATCTCGCATTGTATTGCAAGCATAAGATTTTCTTTTAACTAAAACTTTAATCAGTAATGTCTGTAGTGTAGAGAAACCGTTGTAATTAATTAAGTCATCCCTTCAGCTTCCTCCTCCTTAAATATGACCAGATGCCATCTGCAAAGCAATTAAATGTCATTAATATCACCATAAACACATCAGAGAGTCGAGCAGTTTAAATAACTCAATTAAGGCGACACGTATCCAGTCGGACCCTTATTCCCGTTTTGTTTCTCGCTTCGAACGCGCGAGATTACGAAATGTGTTTCCATTAATTTCAATTTTTCCCGATGTATTTATTATTCACTCGGCACCTGCTCGCAGCTACGGCTGTAAATTGAACACACATTTTACCAACTTTTTTCAACACTCGAGTGTCTTATCGTTATTAATTACACTTTGGATAAATCGTTTGCGCTTTACCAAACTTATTTTATAAATGGAAATACTGTAATTCGTTAAATTGTTTATAGCGAAAACTCGTTTTGTTGGAGTTCGTATACATTGCGGTTTTAATGTCAATGCAAATCATTCTCGGTTTTATTAGCTTACTCAATTAATAGTTACTGTTATTAAGCCGCTGGTGTCTATTTTTTACTAGATAATTGGGATAATACTATTATTTTTTTTTACCAGAAGGAGCTCCCCGTGGTTCCGACCTTCACGAGGTTACTTACTAATCAGGTCCTGTTCCTACATCATAGCCACTCCTCAAAGCCATGAGGTCAGTAGCTATGAATCCCGTAAATCATGTACCCCAAGCAGACGCAATGACCCCAATATGACCGCTTCCTGCATTCCAACCACAAGGGTCTCCGATTTGCGGCAGGCAGGAATAATTTTCAGATTGGAGACGAGTGAGTCCTTGATGCCACCCATGCACCTAATTACCAAAACGTCGAGCTTTACTGAGTAACCTGACTACAACCTCCGAAGCTCAAATAGCAGGTCTTGATATTTAGTCCGCTTCTCCTCTTCCTTGACGCAGATGCTATTTTCAGTAGGAGCCGAAAATTCAATAACAAACAACTGCTTGGAGGAGTGGTTCAATAGAACCACGTCAGGCTTGTTCGCCGTTATCTGCCTGACGGTGGATAACGAGAAGTTCCAATAGATTCGGCACCCTTCGCTCTCCACAACGGACTCAATATTGTTCGGGACATAGGGCAGAACTGGTGACCGGTCTATCGCATAATGATGTCTTAGATGAAAGTATAACACTCTCAACGCCGCATTGTGGCGATGGATATAGGCCGAAACTGCATACACCGGGCAGGCCGCCAATATATGCAGTGCTGTTTGCATTTCAGGGGCCCTGTGACAAGCCCTACAGCTCACATTCGGTACATCCATACCCATCACACGGCTGCGATAGACCAAGGTGTTAATTACACTATCTTGCAGTCTCAGTCTCAGACTTCAGTCCACTTGATCTCAGAAAGTCAAATGTATGCCTTTTGGATTAGCTAAGGTTTTCTATGTTTTTGAAGAAAACACTATGCTTTGACTTATTCATATGCCTTCCCATGAGCATATCTTGCTCGGAGATGCTGACGTGGGCTGTAAGACGCAGCAAAGTAAGCTAGGTAATAGAGTGTGGCCGAGCTCGCTCAACGTCAAAGTCAAGACCGAGTTCATCTGCTGCTCTTTATGCTGCCCTAAACAAAAATTCCCCGATTCCCAGCCTCTGGTGATCCCTGACAGGAAGCAACAGGGGATCAGAACTTTGGATGATATGACAGGCTACACCAAAGATTATCCTGTTATGAAAACACCCCAAACTCAAAACCTGGGAGGTCCTCGACCTCCCAGGTTTCGTGGATATTAACCTCGGAATGGACTATTTTGGATGCAAACTGCGCTGTAGATGCATCATTTTTCGAGTATCCCTATAAATCTACTTCAACTCATCAACTAACCATTTTGCTGCTCCAAATGAGTAGAGCAGGATCGAAACGACAATCACATTTGTGGAAAAAATCTTGTTCTTCCCCGAAAGCTCTGACGACTAGATTCGTCGGAGTAGATTTTTGTACTTGCCGCAGAGATACTTTTTTACTTGGTGTGACGCTTGTATGTAGCACTGCTCCACACCCAAATACTTGTAAGTCTCTCCGGCGTTCAGATGTCTCAGAACGCTTCCGTCAATGAGTTGAGCATCTTCACCAAAACACTCGCATCGTCCTCTTTTGAGATGAACCTGAGCGCATTTGTCCCAACCGAACCTCATGCCAATAGCATCTGTGTACTCCTGCACTATGCGCAATGACTGCGTTAGTTCTTCTTTGCCGGAAGCATACACTTTCAAATCATCCATGTAAAACAAGTGCATGGATCTTATGCTTCCGGTTACCGGGTATACCACAGCCATAAGCCTTTGCACCGCGCAAGGTTACGGACAGCGCCAACAGTGAGATGCAAAACAGAAGAGGACTCAAGGAATTTCCCTGGAATACTCCTCTTCTGTATGATATCAATTCTAGAACTCGGTCCCGTCGGGTTGTTATCAAGAACCGAGTCTTCCAGGGTGACTTCAGTTGTTTGGGGCATCTCACCAGTGTATCGGGTACCGCAAGACATTCCAGCAAGTGAATAATCAGCTCGTGAGATGTTGTGTCGAATGCCTTAGAATAATCGATACAAGCCATAGATAGGTTGCGCTTATATTGAACGGCATCCTGCGTGACGCACCTATCGATCAGCAGGTTTTCCTTGCAGCCGTACATGCCCCTTTTACAGCCTCTCTGTTCGAAAATTTTCGAATACACCGGTATAATAGCGTGGAGTATTCGGTAGGAGTAGGAGTCGTGTGAAAATCTTACAGCACGCATTTTGGCAAGTTATTGGCCGGTAGTTCTGAGAATGACTTCGAAAAGAATACAGGTATACTGGTGGAGCGCGAAAATTGCTGAGATGAGAAAGATCTGTTTTGCTAAAAGACGTGCCTACCAACGGAAAGGGAAGAGAAACCCAAACCCAGATATAGAAGCTACGTACAGAAATTCCTACGCCACAGCAAAAAAGAACTTACGCACAGAAATCAACAGATCTAAAAGGGACCACTGGCGTCAACTCTGCGATAAAATAGATGAAAACGTGTGGGGTGACGCATATTCCATTGCTACCCGAGAACTCAAAGTAAGATCTCCAAATCTGAAAATAACTATGGAAAAGGTGCGAGAAGTGGTGGAGGTTCTCTTCCCCAAGCACCAGAACCTACAGTGGGTTTTACCGGAAGTTAAAGACACTCCTGAATTTTCTATTGAGGAGCTGAACAGGTCCAGCTAACGTCTTCGAAATGGCAGAGCACCAGGACCCGACAATCTCCCAACAGAAGCTGTAAAGATTGCCGTAAACAGACAACCAAAATTTGTTCTAAAAGTCATGAACAATATAATAGCAGATGGCAGATTCCCGGATAGGTGGAAGATAGCAAGGTTGGTCCTTCTCCGGAAAGGTGTAAAGCACATACACGAACCATCCTCTTACAGACCAATATGCTTGCTGTATGTCCTCGGGAAACTACTTGAACAACTGCTTCTAGCCAGAATTAAAGCGGAATTGTGCAAGGGTGGAGGTCTTTCCGATAGACAATATGGGTTCAGATAGGGAAGGTTCACGGTCGATGCCGTTCTGAGGGTGATCAAAGTGGCAGAGAAAGCCACAAGCGGCACACGAAGAACACGTAAGATGACGGCGCTGATAACCCTAGACAAAAAAAATGCTTTTAGCTCTGCAGCCTGGGAAATGATTATGGAAGAGCTAACTAACAGAAAGTTTACCCCATACCTGTTGCGGCTGGTGCGCAGCTACCTCTCAAATAGGAGAATACAGATGGAATCCG
This sequence comes from Phosphuga atrata, assembly GCA_944588485.1. NCBI lineage: Eukaryota > Metazoa > Arthropoda > Insecta > Coleoptera > Silphidae > Phosphuga > Phosphuga atrata. Next base: position 48,945,048 of record OX155899.1, read on the forward strand.
GCGATAAGGTCGTCGAATGCGAAGTAACTAGTTGTGTTCCTCAGGGCTCAGTGTTGGGCCCTACCCTATGGAACATTCTATACGATGGCGTGTTAAGGCTCGTTTTCCCCGCAAGGGTGGAAATGGTAGGATTCGCCGATGACCTAGCTTTAGTTGCAACCGGTAAAACTGAAGAAGAACTAATGAGAAAGGCAAACATCGCCATAAAGCAGGTCGATGAATGGCTAGAGCGAAAAAACCTTAAGCTAGCCCCTGAAAAAACAGAAGCTGTACTTCTCACTGACAATAGGAAATAGGACCTATAAAATTCAAAATTAAAAAAGTGGACATCACACCGAAACAAAAAGTCAAGTACCTAGGCATCACTATTGACCGGAAACTGTCTTTCAAAGCACACGTTAGGAAAGCTACAGAAAAATCCCTAAAAATTACATCGGCCCTAGGAAAATTATTGCCTAACACCGGCGGTCCGAAAAGCAGTACACAAGCAGTGGACATACACGGAGACAATGATACGTGACATCCCGACACAAAAAGAACAAGATGAACGGACAAAAATCAACTACAAAAAGGAATACCAAAACTATAGAGCCAATACTATATAGCCAGATTCTCGAACAACTAGGGCGGCAAAAAACCGTCCGGGCTGCTCACCCTGAAGGAATGCGCAAGCGATACCGGGGTGGCGTACTTTTTTAAGCCAAGTGGAAGTAGGGGTTTAGTGAGTGAGAGCCTCACACACAGGCTTGTAGAGCTTCCCCCAAACCACGTATAAAAAAAAAAGTTCTGAGGCTGACACAAATCAGCCGTTTTAGGTAGTAAAACGGTTCGCCCCTCGACAACCCTCTCCGGAATGGGCCGCTCAGCATTAAGCCAGGAATGAAATACCCAGGCCAGACGCTTATGCGAATTTCTTAAACCAAAAGATATTAATTCTGTCCGGGCCTGGTGCTGCAAAATTTTGGATTCCCTTAAGGGTCTCGCCAATTTCTTCCGGGGTTATCGGATTTCACACCACTGGTCTTAATTGAAATCTTCTTACGAAGTTCTCAAATTGTGCAAGGGCTGGAGTGTCTTCATGCAATGGTTTTGACGCATCGTATATTTCGCTCCAGAAGACTTCCGACATCCTGCACCGCCGGCAATTTCTGTGGTATAGAGTTTGTCCACTGGAAGAGCGTCGAAGGATTTGTTTAGAACTTGTTGCTCTCGACCAACTTTCGCCTTTACTAGGGACTTTTTTGCAACCTCAAGACGGCGAACCCTATCCATGCTTTGCTGCATCTTAACAGCAAGCAAAGCTGCATTCAGTGTGTCATGGGTCCGGCGTAAACGACGCGCGATGCGCCGGATTTTTGGCGTGACTCAATCACACACTGAATTTGATAAATATCCTGCCTGGCGGTTCATATCTTCTTGTCTATCTTTTCATGGCGACCTTCTAATTTCCCCTCAGCCTCAGTGCTCTTACCACGTGGGACCGAAAAAGAAAGCTTTGTCGCCTCTCGATAGACCATATCGTTCAGGATCCTGCTCCGGAACGATATGGTCTATCGAGAGGTCTGGATCTTCATGGAGGTTCCTATCGAGTCATTCGTCAGCTGCAACTACATCATTGGCTCTGGGTGGTGGAATTTTGTAGAGAGATATTCTGTTCGGAAGATCTCCAAATTCACCGGAAAAGCGTGTTGGATCTCCGGTTCGTCCGGCAATACCTCCATAAACTGCTCCGGTGCTCTCTCGTATTGAATGCGACGAAGATAGGTCACAAAGTCGCGGAGTTTTTGTGGCGCGAAAAAGTTATGCTCTGGGTGTTTCTCGCCCCACAGAGCATGCATCCTTGCCGTGTAACTCCTTCGCCGCGGCTCGCTCGTCTCGTAGCAGTCGAGCAGGTTATTCCTTAGAGTGTTGGTCTACCCAAAGCGTCCATGGGCATTGCCAGAATCGTCAACGGGTGAATCGCTTTCCGATACCCCACCGCCTTCACCTTGGTCCCTATCCGACTGGGACCGGTCGTGGGGCTCTTTCCTCCTTGGGGTCTTTCCCCGTTGGGGTTTTTCCCCGTTGGGGTCTTTCCCCGTTGGGGTCTTTCCCCGTTGGAGTCTTTCCCCGTTTGGGTAGTAACAACAGTCTGGAGTTCCAATTGGTTGTTAGATGGCTTGACCTCCTAAGTGCGCCAAGAGCTACCGGTCTGATTTGCACCTTCAGCTCGGCAAGGTGGTGACGCTATTCACCAAGACCAAAGATGTTATGTGGCCTGCCTGCCTTATGGCCGACAGGGCACTTTTATTATACTATTATACTATTGTTATACTATTATTATACTATTGTTATACTATTATTAAAACTATTATTGGGATATTGGGATAATACTATACAAACTAGACAAATTTTGACCTACAAAACTAGGCAGACAAGATTAGGAGACAAGACTAGGCAGAGAAGATTAGAGATATAAGACAAGACAGGATTCCTGGTAGAAGTTTGTACCTCTTTAGTTTCAAGCAGGCTTTTGTTCTTTCCTCGTTAGTGGCGCATCATGCGTTCTTGGGATACAAAACAAACCGGAAATTAAATCGCGAATTTAAATTTAACTATTCGCTCGTTAAACCATAATTTTGTGCGCTTGTATAATAAAAAAATGATTGTCAACGTACTGACTGACTGACTGACTGACATCGGTCGCCGAGTCAAGAATCAACGAAAAGTATTTGGATATTAAAACTTTGATAATTGATAATGACGTTTTCACATTGTTTGACCCTAACGATATGAATTCAAGTGATGTTGGAAGGGTAGGACCCCTTAGACATTGTTTGTGAGTTTGCAAATGATTTTTGTTAAATAGCGAACTGGGCCATATATTCCAGACAACTCATAAAGTTACCTTTCATTAAATCATGGCCTGTGTAACCCAAACTTAATGTTGCTAAGAGCTAAGGTTAATATTGAACAGATCAGATTGGTTAGACATGATCAGAACATACAGAAAATATGTGTACTTATTCGCTTAAAGTGTGTTAGGAGAATCGATGATAGGTTTATCTTCGCTTTAAGCGAACAAGTACACATATTTTCTGTAAGTTCTGATCATGCCTATTTAAAATATCAATAATATTCTTCCAATCAATACAACCAGCTATTTAATAGATTGCTTATTGAATTACAAAATAATTTGCAAATAAAGCAAATATACCGTTTTATTATTTGGGAAAATATTAACCATTCTCTTTATTCTTTTGTTTCCTTGGCTCGGGATAAATAGAAATGAACATCTTTTAATTTTCTAGTAAAAATTTTCCCACCAACGTTGTATTCGATACCTTAGTTGTTAATTTTTCCAACATTTTGCGGTCGTTCAATCACTAACGATTTTTGATCTCTGAGCTTGGAAATCTACAATTTTTTATTGAGCATTAAAATATTTTCAAAAATCAACTTCTTTGGACTGGTGATTTTGAGACCCCAAGCATTTGCCTTTCTTGCCACTGTTTCTGGTAACGCGCCACTGTTCCTGGTTAAATGATCCCAGCATTACTTTGGATTGTCTTAACCCTGGAAACTCTTTCCAGGTTTTGAACCATTGTTTCCTTCTTCCTTCATTTAAGCTTCAGGGGACCGCTATATAAAGAAGTAATTAGTTATACCTACATGGGTTTAACGAATACAAAATACCTACTAGTTTCAAATTGTAGGTATGAACTTAGATGTATCAATCTATCTTACAAGGTCTACTAACTTCCTGCAGAGTTTCGATATTGTATCACTTTTATAAGAGGGGTTGCTTGAGATGGAGATTGTTTACATAAAATATTAAGTTTTTTTGGTTAGATAATAATAGTAAGTCGTTTCTTCTTCTTCTTCTTTCGAATAGGCCTACTTTAGACCACGCTTGATCAACTGTAATTCGTTTATGCTTAGGTGATTATTTCTTAGAATTAATTTTGAATTGACGTGATAACGTATTTAGCGTTATTATTTCTCGAATGAAATGCATGTGCACACATTTACTTGGATAACAAGTTTGCATATACTAAACTGGACAAATATTTTGTGTCAAATTGGTTGCAGATTAATTTTGTCAAGTAGGAAATAAGTTGATGATCAGCAAACGCCTGAACAGATCTTCATAAATTATAGGTAATAAACTTCTCCATCACGCCAGCTTTCAAACAAAAAAAACCGCATCAAGGTAGGTCCATTCGTTTAGGAGCTACGATTCCATAAATAGTCACTAATACGGACAGACGGACAGACTGACAGACATACGTCAAACCAATAACTTCCAATGGTGCTACAGTCCTAGTAGGACCTGGACCTCCGCCTACAGCCTACACGTGTGCTTGGTGTCTTGATGTTAGACACAAGTGTAGGGAGACCTTGTGTAGGGAGACCTGTTATTTTAACGTGGTTGGCGAGCCATTATTCGGGGAGGTTTCGAGGCAGATATTTACTGCGATGACTTTGCCAGAGCCATACAGTACAGTGGAGAACGGTGGCTTATTTTTTTTACCATGTTCAGGATTTGAACCCGCGGCTTGCGGCTCCGGAATCTGACACCTTGACTACTGTGCCACCACCGCCTCTGACTCTAAACCCCACCCTTATAACACCCCTTTTTTTGTCAATATGTTTTGACTCATTTTAAGTACATTTCACAACCTCCCCATTTTTTTATTATTTTTTTTTTAAAATCATTTTTATGAATCACTCGGTAGCTCTTGATCAAATTTCAATAAACATAACAACAAAAAAAACATAATATTAGTACATAACCGAACAGACTGACAGACAAACAGATGGACAGACAAACAGACGGACAGACAGAGAGACACATCAAACTTAGAACACGCTTATTTTTGTGTCAGGGGTTAAAAATTAGTGGGTATCAAGATTACTGACTACTGTAGACCCCATTTCAGGCAGCTGGGTATTCTTACTGACAGAAGTTTATAATACATCCTAGAATTAATGCTACGTAATAAACAGAAGCACACCTTCCAGAAGCATCTGTAAGTAACACCAACATAAGACATTATTTGTGCAAGACACAACCAACAGAAGAAATAAGCACCTATTAAACAGGCCCAAAACAAACTTAAAGCTCTGTGGCAAATGTCTAAACAAACAAGGAGTAATCATTTGTAACAAACACCAATAATTTAGAAGGACAACAAAGCAAATCTTACCTCTCCAACACACAACACAACAACTTGGAAGAATGTATACCTAATTGTAAAAAACTAAATTGCAACAGTATATTGTAAATATACTGTGTGTCTAATGTTTAACACTGCCTAGAGATTCTAAATCTTATGGGCAATAAATGACTCGATTTGATTTGACTAGGTAGACATTTAGATATTTGTCGCTGCCGTGAACGGTGTTCTATGCCGCGTTGGGACGCACCCGACCGGGCCGGTCTCCAGCGACAAAATATTCTCCGCGTGTCCGCAGCTAACAAACCGTGATATTGCCGCCCCGACACATGCATTATCCATCCGGAGTCGGCAAACCGACTTGATCAATCGCAAGTAAACAGATAAAAAACGGAGTTTAATCAATAGTTGAAAACCAGAACAATTAATATTTTACTAAAATGAAACAATTAAAAACCATAACAATTAATATTAAAGTAAATTTTCTCACAGCAATATCAACTGATATATGATAATTTTCTTCTCGCACCAATTTATCTTGAATTCAATTACGCACCGTTTTTTTTTTCTTCTACAAAGATTTATTAGACAATGAACATTCTTCGGGCACTATTGCCGCAAAGAAATGATATTCAGAGCGCCCGGCGCACAAAGGGATAAATTACTTTTAATAAACCCTTTTAAACGCGCCCGGACAATTACCGACATTCTTTATTAACATCAAACCCAGCAACAACAACAAAAAAGAACTCGCAATCGGCCTCATTGTTCCATCCGGTTTTCCTCAATTAAATCCGTCACGTATCGAAATTGCTTGAATTGCAATACAAAAACTACTTTCAGTTAAAAAAAAATATTCGATCGATGCTTTAGTAGACAGAGTGTCCTTCCTATATCTGTGTAATTTACCGTCTGGTCTAGGCTCTATTATCCGCAGTAATCCTGCTGTAACGATGCTACATAAATGAACTCCAACCTTTCATATTTGTAATAGCATTACGAGGCATTAGTAACATTCAATGCATAAATTATGGATTTAAGCTGATGAAGATATTTTCCTGCTAGTTTATTGTACGACATCAATTGAGCTTTTTCACATTCTTAGAATGCTAGAAATTTGAATACAAATATTCGTGCGCTCACTCATGCATAGACAAGACTAGATAGGGAAAACCAAACAAATAAGATTAGACAGATAATAATAGACTGATAAGACTACGCAGACAAATATATAGTCCTTTACATCTAATCCTGTTTGTCGGCTCTTGTCTCTCTAGTTTTGTATTTTCTGTCTATTCAGCCTAGATTCCTTTGTCTATTTAGTCTGCTATATCTAATGCCTTTTGAGAATGCTGAAGCAGAAGTTATGCAAATGTTTATTTTATTTCAAGTAGATTTTATCGGGCCCTCGTAACAATTTTCAAATCTTACTTACGGTCTACCTTAATATTAGTATTTAAATTAGTCACAAGATAATCAATATTTGGTAAACGTAGAAATTAATTTGACCATAAAAATCCACGCGAGCGAAGCCGCGTGCTATAGCTAGTTAGGTATAAATTTTAAAACGGTTCCATAAAATAAACTATTAGTAACTATTATTATGACAATCCTTGAGAAATGGTTTCCATGTTATGAACGCGTTTTAATTTCATTTTATGTGATAGAAGTAACGTATATGTGTGTGCAGTGGATGAAATGAGGTGTGTAAGGATATAAAAGTGGAGCCGGTGTAAGGTATCATTCAACAGAACGATCGGAGTCGGAGCGGGAATCGGGAAACAGACGTGAGAGAATGAGGTGGAAGCAATGAGATAGGACATCGGGCGGCTTTCGGCCTCTGCCTGCTGATACAAGTAATGGAAAACCGGGCCGCCGCTTATCTCTCCAGAACGCCTGCAGACAATAAGCACCGGCATTACCATTGTCGCGGAGGGAATACCTTTCCCATATGGTCTTATCTGCTCAAACGACGGACGAGGAAAAGAAAAGGAAACACAGTTGTATATCTTCCCGACTGATAACCGGGATCTCCCATCGATTAAAGAAAATCCTATTTTATTCTCAGGCTTAGAATCTTATCACAATTGAGCTTCGCCAATAAATCAAATTCGCAACATTCATCGCATTGATTGGAAGTAAACTATATTCAACAATAATTGACTGAGAAAACTAGACAAGGCTGTATAATATTAGATAAGTAGGATTAAAGAAATACGGATTGACTGGATATTGAATTTCTAGAGGCAATAGATGTAATAATAAATAAATTAAGTTAGTTATAGTGAAATGAATTTAGTAAACTAACAAAGTCTGGACACGCAAATAAATTCCTGTCAATCCATTTCGTGCTGGCGTGTATGGAGTGTTGAAATAATTTCGATTGTGAGAGGAGTCATTATCCTTTTGCGACGTGCAATTGCTGGAAGTATCTAGATAACGATCGGCTCGGGCGTTAGTTAGCGGCAAGATGTAACTGATCGACTAGATTATCGTAGGAAACTTGTCTCAGGCCCCGTGTACGTGTGTCTGTATGCGGGTGTGTGTGTGTGTGTGCTGTTAAATTTAATTAAAACGTTTCTTGAATCCTAGAGATTTGTTTCAAGTAATTGAACCAATTACACAAATTATTTCTACGTAAAATGTAAGACTAGACAAAAAAATAAAAACTAGATAGACAAGACTAGAATGTCAAGAATAGACAAACAAAACAAAAAAGACAAGACTAGACAGACTGGACAGACAATACTAAACAGACAAGACTAATCAGACAAGACTTAGCAGACAAGACTAGACAGAAAAGACTAGACTGACAAGACTAGCCGGACAAGACTAGACAGACAAGATTGGACAGACAAGACTAAACTGACAAGAGTAGAGAGACAAGACTAGGCAGACAAGACTAGACAGACATGACTAGACCAAGAACACTAGACAGACAAAACTAGACAGACAAAACTAGACAGACAAGACTAGACAGACAAGACTAGACAGACAAGACTAGACAGACAAGACTAGACAGACAAGACTAGACAGACAAGACTAGACAGACAAGACTAGACAGACAAGACTAGACAGACAAGACTAGACAGACAAGACTAGACAGACAAGACTAGACAGACAAGACTAGACAGACAAGACTAGACAGACAAGACTAGACAGACAAGACTAGACAGACAAGACTAGACAGACAAGACTAGACAGACAAGACTAGACAGACAAGACTAGACAGACAAGACTAGACAGACAAGACTAGACAGACAAGACTAGACAGACAAGACTAGACAGACAAGACTAGACAGACAAGACTAGACAGACAAGACTAGACAGACAAGACTAGACAGACAAGACTAGACAGACAAGACTAGACAGACAAGACTAGACAGACAAGACTAGACAGACAAGACTAGACAGACAAGACTAGACAGACAAGACTAGACAGACAAGACTAGACAGACAAGACTAGACAGACAAGACTAGACAGACAAGACTAGACAGACAAGACTAGACAGACAAGACTAGACAGACAAGACTAGACAGACAAGACTAGACAGACAAGACTAGTCAGACAAGACTAGACAGACAAGACTAGACAGACAAGACTAGACAGACAAGACTAGACAGACAAGACTAGACAGACAAGACTAGACAGACAAGACTAGACAGACAAGACTAGACAGACAAGACTATACAGACAAGACTAGACAGACAAGACTAGACAGACAAGACTAGACAGACAAGACTAGACAGACAAGACTAGACAGACAAGACTAGACAGACAAGACTAGACAGACAAGACTAGACAGACAAGACTAGACAGACAAGACTAGACAGACAAGACTAGACAGACAAGACTAGACAGACAAGACTAGACAGACAAGACTAGACAGACAAGACTAGACAGACAAGACTAGACAGACAAGACTAGACAGACAAGACTAGACAGACAAGACTAGACAGACAAGACTAGACAGACAAGACTAGACAGACAAGACTAGACAGACAAGACTAGACAGACAAGACTAGACAGACAAGACTAGACAGACAAGACTAGACAGACAAGACTAGACAGACAAGACTAGACAGACAAGACTAGACAGACAAGACTAGACAGACAAGACTAGACAGACAAGACTAGACAGACAAGACTAGACAGACAAGACTAGACAGACAAGACTAGACAGACAAGACTAGACAGACAAGACTAGACAGACAAGACTAGACAGACAAGACTAGACAGACAAGACTAGACAGACAAGACTAGACAGACAAGACTAGACAGACAAGACTAGACAGACAAGACTAGACAGACAAGACTAGACAGACAAGACTAGACAGACAAGACTAGACAGACAAGACTAGACAGACAAGACTAGACAGACAAGACTAGACAGACAAGACTAGACAGACAAGACTAGACAGACAAGACTAGACAGACAAGACTAGACAGACAAGACTAGACAGACAAGACTAGACAGACAAGACTAGACAGACAAGACTAGACAGACAAGACTAGACAGACAAGACTAGACAGACAAGACTAGACAGACAAGACTAGACAGACAAGACTAGACAGACAAGACTAGACAGACAAGACTAGACAGACAAGACTAGACAGACAAGACTAGACAGACAAGACTAGACAGACAAGACTAGACAGACAAGACTAGACAGACAAGACTAGACAGACAAGACTAGACAGACAAGACTAGACAGACAAGACTAGACAGACAAGACTAGACAGACAAGACTAGACAGACAAGACTAGACAGACAAGACTAGACAGACAAGACTAGACAGACAAGACTAGACAGACAAGACTAGACAGACAAGACTAGACAGACAAGACTAGACAGACAAGACTAGACAGACAAGACTAGACAGACAAGACTAGACAGACAAGACTAGACAGACAAGACTAGACAGACAAGACTAGACAGACAAGACTAGACAGACAAGACTAGACAGACAAGACTAGACAGACAAGACTAGACAGACAAGACTAGACAGACAAGACTAGACAGACAAGACTAGACAGACAAGACTAGACAGACAAGACTAGACAGACAAGACTAGACAGACAAGACTAGACAGACAAGACTAGACAGACAAGACTAGACAGACAAGACTAGACAGACAAGACTAGACAGACAAGACTAGACAGACAAGACTAGACAGACAAGACTAGACAGACAAGACTAGACAGACAAGACTAGACAGACAAGACTAGACAGACAAGACTAGACAGACAAGACTAGACAGACAAGACTAGACAGACAAGACTAGACAGACAAGACTAGACAGACAAGACTAGACAGACAAGACTAGACAGACAAGACTAGACAGACAAGACTAGACAGACAAGACTAGACAGACAAGACTAGACAGACAAGACTAGACAGACAAGACTAGACAGACAAGACTAGACAGACAAGACTAGACAGACAAGACTAGACAGACAAGACTAGACAGACAAGACTAGACAGACAAGACTAGACAGACAAGACTAGACAGACAAGACTAGACAGACAAGACTAGACAGACAAGACTAGACAGACAAGACTAGACAGACAAGACTAGACAGACAAGACTAGACAGACAAGACTAGACAGACAAGACTAGACAGACAAGACTAGACAGACAAGACTAGACAGACAAGACTAGACAGACAAGACTAGACAGACAAGACTAGACAGACAAGACTAGACAGACAAGACTAGACAGACAAGACTAGACAGACAAGACTAGACAGACAAGACTAGACAGACAAGACTAGACAGACAAGACTAGACAGACAAGACTAGACAGACAAGACTAGACAGACAAGACTAGACAGACAAGACTAGACAGACAAGACTAGACAGACAAGACTAGACAGACAAGACTAGACAGACAAGACTAGACAGACAAGACTAGACAGACAAGACTAGACAGACAAGACTAGACAGACAAGACTAGACAGACAAGACTAGACAGACAAGACTAGACAGACAAGACTAGACAGACAAGACTAGACAGACAAGACTAGACAGACAAGACTAGACAGACAAGACTAGACAGACAAGACTAGACAGACAAGACTAGACAGACAAGACTAGACAGACAAGACTAGACAGACAAGACTAGACAGACAAGACTAGACAGACAAGACTAGACAGACAAGACTAGACAGACAAGACTAGACAGACAAGACTAGACAGACAAGACTAGACAGACAAGACTAGACAGACAAGACTAGACAGACAAGACTAGACAGACAAGACTAGACAGACAAGACTAGACAGACAAGACTAGACAGACAAGGCTAGACAGACAAGACTAGACAGACAAGACTAGACAGACAAGACTAGACAGACAAGACTAGACAGACAAGACTAGACAGACAAGACTAGACAGACAAGTAGACAGACAAGACTCGACAGACAAGACTAGACAGAACAGACTAGACAGAAAAGACTAGACAGACAGGACTAGACAGACAAGACTAGACAGACAAGACTAGACATCTTATTTGTTTATTCATAAGCATAACTTATGTGGCCAGCACTCCGTCCAGATGAACACTATGCTGGATAATTTAACGATTACAATAAAAGTTTACAAATTAATGATAATATAGTTTTAAACTCTAAATGTCATGATCTAGTTTTTTAATATTGCGCAATTTGCATTAAAGGTCCGCCACCAATCACTATTTTTCTCAATTATGTTGAGGTCCTCCTCGCTCCTTTTAAAGGGACATCCTGCAATAGTCATGATAATTTTCGGTTTTTTGTCGCCTGTTCTCTGTAAGCGGGCATATAAAGAGTACATGAGCGGCTGTATCTTCCTCTCCGCATGTGCAGAGCGGAGACAGCCTCTTCCCGAATCTATGTAGTTGAGCGTTAAAATTACCATGACCAGTTATCAGTTGAACCATGTGATGTGTAGGGCTTATATCAATGTTCTTCCACTTTTTGATTACAGGAATAAAATTTTTGGTCCAAAGTCCAGTTGTGGCCTTTTCCCATCTCTCTTGCCACTCTCTGTGGAACTTGACGGATAGTGCCATTTTTATTGCCTGGCAAGGTACTTTATTGTTCGTGATTGGCGGTTGGTTTATTTCGTCGCTGGAATTTTCTGTTCCTGAAGCCTGCCTTGTAAGATAATCCGATATTTCGTTTCCTGTATGACCTACGTGAGCCTTACCTCAGTGCAGCAGAAAATTTGCCTTTGTCGGATTTCATGTGTTCCAGCTGCCATGTCTCCAAAAGAAGCTCAGTTCGTTTTGTCATATATTTTAAGGCATCGAGAGCGGCTCTGCTGTCCGCGAGGATTGAACATTCAGGGATTGATTTTTGCTCCGATCTCATCTTAGTGCCCTGTTGATGGCAAGGAGTTCCTCCTGGAAAATGGAACAGTACTTTTCTAGTTTCATAATCTCATAGTGCACCTCGACATCTGCAACATATACGACAAATGCTGCTCCTACGCCAACTTCGGATTTAGAACCATCGGTATAGATTGAAACTCTTGTGTTGCTGTGCGTTAAATAGTAATGTATTGGTATAAATTCCGCCGGATGGTCAATGAGGGACATACAGATTCTCTGTTCCATTAGATTTGCAGACACGTCAATGCCAATATCTATTAGTATGGCCTCATCTATTGACTGCCTTGATCCATATAACGCGAATTCTTTCAGTCTTAGGTCGACTGGAGAAGCCCCAAAATAACGCAAGCCGCCTCTGTCGATACCGTGCGGTATGTTCTTGCTGCTTTTAAGGTGCATATCCGCTGTACTCTTAGTAGCTTGAAATTTTCTCGGACTCCAAAAGGCTCTGTGCCATACAGAGGCGCCATATAGGAGGCCTGCTTCAATTGCTCCACTATAAATTAGTGGACTGTTGGCTTTCCCCAACCCCCATTCCTTGCTCGATACCAGCCGCAGTCTTGAGAAGTATTGCTTGGAGGTAATACAGGCTTGTTTAATATGTGGTTTGAAGTAGAGACACTTGTCCATAATGATCCCTAAATATCTGATGTGATCCTGGCATTTGATTTTGTCTCCTCCAATGCTAAAAACTGGTCGTCTTTCTGTCGGGGTTCTGCCGAAGAAAACTGCTTCTGTTTTCGAAGCATTGAAATTAAGAGTCAGTTGCCCATGATTGCAATGCCTCCAATGCCTGATTCGGCCTGTACCTCAGTCCGTTTATTGTGTCACTGGATACGAGTAACTTAGTATCATCGGCATATGCCACTATGTTAGTACCCTCCTGGAGGCCAATTTCGAAAATAGTATAGTACCGGATTTTCCAGTATGTAGGACCTGATTTGGAGACCTGAAGGCAACCTTTGTTTACGTATATCTGGACGGTAATTCCTGGCTCGTTTATAGCCCTGCTAAAAAAGTCGCATTCTAGGTTAATCAGGTTGTTTGTTGCGCATTTGTTGATAATTAGTCTGTGTGCATTATCAATGGCCACCAGGCGTTATCAAATGCTCCAGTAATGTCTAATGCGATAATAGTACAGTATTGCTTTCTAGACTTGCTTTCCTTCACCAAGCTAATTACTTTGTTTATGGCCTCCACTGTTCCAACACACTTACGGAAACCAAATTTATTTAAGCTAAGGAGATAGTTTGGATTGTAGATGGTATTCTATTCTGGAGATTAGTAACGAGGAGTCCAATATTTTGCCGGCTATAGGGAGTAAACTAATTGACCTAAAGTCTTTAGGAATTAGGAATTATTTATATAAGTTGTTCTTTCCAGCAGCTCGGAAAAAACTCCCCCGTCAAGACACATATTGTAGAGGCTCAGGAAAGTTTGAGGTATAATGTGGAAAGCATACTCCGGGTGCCTTCTTTAGATTCATTAGGGTAATAACTCGTTCTATATCGCATAATGTGAATCTTCTGTCGTCCGGTCCTCCTTTTTTGGATAAAACTTCTTGTCTGATTGTATTATATTTGTCTGTGCCTACGTCGTAGTCTTCCGGGAAGGAAGTATTCAGTAACTCTAGTGTTGTTTCCATCAAATTCCCTGCCATATTTTTTTTATTTAGGCTGTTTAGGTATCTAGCGTTAGAGTTTTTCCCTCTTATCACCCTATATACTGGGCCCCATGGATCACTGCGTGATAAGCGTGTACAAAATTCCCGCCACTTCAGTTTTTTAGTGGTCAAAATTTCTTTTTTGTACTCGTGTTGTTTGGTTCTATAGGCAGTGTACCACGAATTTCTCTATTGCTTCCTGAACTATGCTAAAATTTTCGCCTAAATCGGTTATTCTCTTTCCTGAGTTTAGTCAATTCTGTTGTCCACCAGGGGACAGAGTTGTGAAAGAATTTGCGGCCAGGGATGGAGTTTTGGGCTGCTTTAACTAGCGCATCATTTACTGCTTCCGCGAAGTAGGAAATATCGACTGCCGAATGGCTGTCTTCGATTTTCGGTGTAGTGGTGTTTACATGCTTTACCACAGTCTCGTTAAATAATTTCCAATTAGCGTAATTAGTGCAAACGCCCCTTTGATGTTCGAAAATGTCGGTGTCCAAAAAGTCCAAAAAGTCCAATGGTCCAGCTAATATACCGGTGGTCAGATAGGCTATCTTCTTCGGGTAGGTGCCAATCAGTAATTAAACTACTTAATCTACTACTGGCAAGGGTGGCGTCAATGAAGCTCGAGACATTGTATCCAATGAACGTGGGTTCAGACCCGCAGTTTAATATGAGTATAGATGGTTCTCGTTAAAGACGTTTTATATTTGCCTACCTCGCCTATCTTCCGTTGTACTACCCCAAGTGGCGAGATTTTGCGTTCATGTCTCCATCGATGATTAGGTTTCCTCTTGAGTTTAGCTCCCTAATAGCTTTTTGCATGGCATTTATATGTATATGGGACGTGTCGTTATCTGCAGGCCAACTATCTTGTGGTGGCAGATACTGGGATATGGCAAAAAAACTCAGTATTGTCGCAGATTACTTGTATAGCGGTAAGAAAGTTGCTACTTATCTCGGAAATGAAAAGTACGCTTATGCGGGAATCGGTGATTACTATAGTCGACTTGATCATATTGTCGCCAGCGTCCTTGTGATGAATGACTTTATAGTGGTTGGGGAAATCGATAAGCTTACCTCGGAAAACATGTTCTTGTATAAAAATGATTTGGATTTTATCCCTGGTAATTTTTTCAAGTAATGCGGATGTTGCCGCTTCTGATTTACGTACGTTAATTTGTAAGCAACTAATCCGATATTCGTTTGAGTTTTTGTATGTAATTTTTAAAGCCATTGTAGTTAATTATTTGACGTAGTGGGTCCCTGTTTTCTTAGTCTCATGTTTCCTTTCTCACATCCTTTCGATTTCGTCTTGACCCAAACCTTTTAGGGGTCCGGTTCAGGCTCCGATGTGTCCTCGAAGTTGGATGATGTTTTAACCGGTAGTCCGCCTCGTTTACGCTTGTCTTTCTCCTTCTGTATTACTGGAGGTTTGAAGATATCTTAAGTTCCAAAATGACTAGACAGACATAACTAGACAGACATGACTAGACAGACTAGACTATACAGACTAGACTATGCAGACTAGACTCGACAAACAAGAATAGACATACAAGACTAGACGGACAAGACTAGACAGGCAAGAAGACAGTCAAGACTAGACAGAAAAGCCTTGACAGCCAAGACTAGACAGAAAAGACTATACAATCAAATTGTTAATGTAATTTTATCATTGATTCGTTGTATAAATTATGATGAACTGTTGAATTTGGTTTTGTAAAAAGTTCATGGACTTAGCAATTAGTTGGGTATCGGAAGGGTTGGGTGGCCGTAAAGTTTTCGGGCGGCGGCGCCGGGGACCGGAACTTGAAATTCAAATCCGAATCTGCATATTGCGCGAGCGGATATGTACGGGTTACGTAAATTTCCTGCGGACTTTGTAGAAGAATATAGACTAGCTACTTAATAAGACGATTACATAATTGCTGTAATATTTGGGGAAACGGCATATATGAATTTTGTTTGATCAGGATTAGTTGAGAATGGACAAAATTTGAAAAGATTAGGCAATAGGGCTTCACACGAGTCGAGATAGGGCGCGAGTTTCAAAAATCTCGTCTCGCTATCGTTTGTTGGGTAAAAAATTACTCTCATCTCAGTCTCGCTCTCGCTCTAAGAACCGTTAGTCTCGTCTCGCTCCCGCTCTCGTAACCGTTTGTCTCGTCTCGCTCTCGTTACCGTTTGTCTCGTCTCGTCTAATCTCGCTAAATATCGTTCTTGCTAGAATTTATTGTTAAGATAGTCCAAAACGAGGTAATCGTTCATTTTATTGTAAACTAATCACTGTCTCTTTACATACATTTTCTATTTGGTTACTATTAATATCTCCTAATTTCGCTTTGTCCCATCCACATGAAAATGTAGCGATAACACACCATAGATGTCTGCTTATATAAACCTTCTATTTTGTTGACGATTTAAAATTAATAATAAAAACGAACGTAATTTGAAATTGTCTACGACATCTATTTCATATTACGAAATCTACTCTTTTAATTGTTATATACTGAAATGTAACTTGCCCGAGCCCGCAGTTCAAATTTATGCATGAAAATATTACGGTAGCCCGTATTAGAATCAAAGATTGAAGAAGAAGTATGGCCGGGATCAGAAACGAGACTCTCGTGCCTCGCAAGAACGAGACTACATGCGCTCTCGCTCTCGCGAGAGCGAGACCATATATGTTCTCCCTCTCGCGAGAGCGAGACCACATATGTTCTCGCTCTCGCGAGAGTAAGACCACATGCTGTCTCGTCTCGTTCTCGTCTCGCTTTTACGAGACGAGACGAGACGAGACGAGAAAAATATCGTTCTCGTGTGAAACCCTATTAGGCAACGTATTAATCACAAACAGTGCGCTGCGGTACCTCCAAGAAGACAAGACAAGACTGGACAAGGTTAGCTGAAAGTAAACTTGACTAGACAAGGTTGGCTGAAACTAAACAAGACTGGACAAGAATGGACAAAATTTGAAAATATTAGGCAACGTATTAATAATCAAACAGCGAGCTGCGGTACCTCCAAGAACACAAGACACGACTGGACAAGGTTAGCTGAAACTAAACAAGACTAGAAAATACTCGACAAACACTAACACACTTTGACAATATTAGCCAAAAGTAGACCAGACAAAATTATACCAGAAAAGACTATTATATGACTATAAAAATACCAGGTCTTGTGGAAACCGAATGCAGGTACTATTGAAACAGAAATAGGCGATAACTGCCATTTACATAACTATTTAAATAACTATTTTTTTTTGTGAAAATAATTGGGAAAATAGAAATCAAAGTTTTGTGTTAAATCTGAATTATTGGAGATTGTTACAAATTTGGCAAGGTTAAACAATTTTTTAAGCTTGCATAGAATCATTGGACAAGACAAGTCAAAACTAGTTAATTTTCTACAAAACAAGACAGTAATTACACTAGACAAGCAAAACTAGATTCCCCTAACGCAGACTAGTCAAGTCTAGACAAAACTAAATCTAAAGGAATGTATTAGAGCTTCACACGAGAGTCTGGTTTCTGATCTCGTCGTTGCTCGGGTTCAAATATATGAAGAAAAAGTTATGCTCGTTCTGGGCTCGCTCAAGTTTGGGTTCAAATTTATGAAGCAAATGTTATGGCTGCCGGAACGAGATCAGAAACGAGACTCCCGTGTGAAGCCCTAAAATGTATTCAAGACTAGACAAGGCCAGGACAGCCTACTCCAGGCTAGTGATAAAACAAGACCAACCCAAGCAAGAGTAGATAAGGCTTGGGAAGATTATACAAGACTACACGCGACCTAACAAAACTAATCAAACCTTTGCAAAACTCTATACAAAAGTCTATACTAAACTCTGCCAGACTATATATGGACAGAAAAGACAAAATAGGACTACACAATATCATAAGATTAATAACCTGGTCTGAAGACTGAACAAGACTAGATTGGATAAGTCCTGTGAGGAAGATTTTTGTAACAGCAATATTTCTATGTTTTTGATCGTAAAGTCTTTTATATTTCTATTTAACTAAAACGTAATATTTGCACGAGATTTATTAAAAGCATGCAGCTGCAAATATTCAAATGAGTTTGCATTAATTTAATCAAAAACTAAAATGAATATATTATATAAATCATGTGCCCGTCTATCAATTTCATTTCAGCTTGACCTACTTTAGCTCTAACTGGTCTTGTACAGTCTTATTCAGCCTTGTCTACTATTGTTCATTCTTGTCCATCATTGTCCAGTCTATTACCTGACCGTACATGTTCTTGCCTAGTCCTGCCTGTTCTTTTCTTATGTCGTCTCGTCTGGTCTTGCCTGCTTCTGACTGGTCTTGTCGGGTCTTGTATGGTCTCGTCTGCTCACGTGTGGTCTTGTTTCTTGTCTCGTCTTGTCTAGTCTTGTCTGGTCTTGTTCGATAATTTATAGTCTTATCTGTTCTTCTCTGATCTTGTACGGATCTGTCTGGTCTTGTCTGGTCTTGTGTGGTCTTGTCTAGTTTTGTCTGCTCTTGTCTAGTCTTGTCTGCTCTTGTCTGGTCTCGTCTGGACTTATCTGGTCTTGCCTGGTCTTATCCTGTCTTGTCTGGTCTTGTCTGATCTTGTGATTACTTCGTAATAGCTTTGGTCTCATCTGATCTTCCCAGTGCATTTTATTTTTGTCTCTTCCTCTCATCTCCTGCCTTTTCCTTCATTATATTGCGGAGCATTGTTCTTATCGCCAACCAGCTTTCTTCCGATTATAGGAGGCGTTCTGCTGCATTAATTTTATCTATTGGTCCGCATACTGCGGCGGCTTTAGTCCGGTGCTCTGTCCAATTTGTACATTGGAAAATTGTATGTTATGGGGAGTTTATATTTTCGCAGTACTAACACATTTCATTTTCGTTTTGTTTTCCAATTTTGTAAAGATATGTGCCAAAAGCGCTTGCCCAGACAATGCTTGTGTGGCATAGAATCCTACCTCTCCCCACTTCTTTACATACCATTTTATATCATTGGTAATGAAAGTTTTTCTCCATCCCTGGTATGTTTCCCATTGCGTCTGCCACTTATTGAGCGTCTCGCTCCTAGGCTCCGCATTATATTCGGCTCCTTTTCTGTGCATTGCTACTCTCTCTTCTACCTGTAGTCGGATTAAGGGTAGCGCGGCGATTGAAAGTGCCGCCTCAGTGGCTATTGTTCTGTATCCGCAGATAATACACTATGCCATTTTCCTATTCATCCTCTCCATCATGCTATGGTATCTTTTATGCCTTAGAACAGTAGCCCATACTGGTGCGGCATACAATATTATTGCCCTCACTGCTGAGGTTAAAACCGATCTCTTACAACCTCGCGGTCCTCCTACATTGGGGGTAATACGCGTAAGGAGCCTTGTTTGCCTTACTGCATATTTTTCGGATGTGTGTAGTCATTCTTAGATCTTTTGTACTCACATATATTTGGCCGATAGTTTTCTGTCGATGGTGTTCCCTTCTACTTGGGCTTGAAGGCTTGTCAGTTTTCTTCTTCCTGCCATGAAGACGTTCTCCGCTTTTGCTGCCACAATCATTATCTCCATTTCCTTTAGCTTTTAAA
This sequence comes from Phosphuga atrata, assembly GCA_944588485.1. Lineage (NCBI taxonomy): Eukaryota > Metazoa > Arthropoda > Insecta > Coleoptera > Silphidae > Phosphuga > Phosphuga atrata. The sequence continues at coordinate 48,964,822 of OX155899.1, forward strand.
TTACTGCGTTTGCAGCATACAGTGCAGCTTCTTCTGCCATCGTAGGGGTCCTTGCCTTGACCACTATGGCAAAGTCGTCTGCGAAATCCACAAGCATAACCTCCGCACCTAAGTGCAGTCGAAGAATCTCATCGTAGTAGACGTTCCACAATGTCGGTACAAGCACTGAGCCCCGTGGGACCCCTCTTGTCACTTCGATTTTTCCCCCGGGGTGTGCCAATAAATCTGTTGCTGCGATACGATTTTATTATCTCTGTTAGGTATGTGCTTACTTTGGCCTTTTCCAATGCTTTTATTATTTTTGTCGCCGAATTGATTGCGTTTTATATGTCTATCAGTATCACTACACAGAACTCTCTCTTTTTGTGTGCTTTGTTTGATATGTTAATGTTAGTTCCATAACTTTATTTAAATCATCTATCGTGGATCTCCCTTTTCGGAAGCCAAACTGGTTCTCATGTATGCCTTTTTTTCGTCTAATCCGTTTTCCAGTCGGTTTTTATTATGGATTCTAGTAATTTTGCCCCGGAGTCTAGGAGATATATTGGTCTGTATGCCACCGGTTTGGTAACATCTTTTCTCTGTTTCTCTATCAGGATTAGTGTTGCAATTTTCCATTTCTGGGGAAAGTTGCCTAGTTTAAGGCATTCGTTAAAGACTGTAGCGACTATTTCCGGGCAAGCGATAGTTACATATTTTAGGACCTCCGGTGGTAGTTGGTCCATCCCGGGTGCCTTTTTTTCTTTCATTCGTTTTGCAATTGCTTCTATTTCTTCCTCCGTGACTATTGGTACGTTTCCAAGTTTATTCTTAGGCCAGATGGTTTTTTCGCTATTCTCCGGGAATAGATTTTTTATCTGTTCCAGTGTGGCTTCTTTGGTAAGATTCGTCCTTTGTTTTACCTTGAGTTTGTTCGTTACTATATTGTATGCTAGACCCCATATATTGTCGTCGAGTTCCTGACATAGCTCATCCCAGGCTATTTTCTTTTGTGTTGTGATTTCTCTTTGGAGTGCCTTTTTCGATTTTTGTAGAGACTACGGGCTTCTTTCTTTTGCTCATTGCTGGTTGTATGTTCAATCTTGCTATCGCCCTTCTTTTCCTATTACACTCCCATCTCAATTTGGCAATTTCTGATGTCCACCAATAAGTGGGGGTGTGCTTTTGTCTTGATCTCTTCCTTAAGTCGAGACATTTATTGCACATCGTTGTAATGCTATCGGTGAATCTATCTACTATATTACCTTTTTGTTTCTGATAGGCGACTTCCATTGTCATTTTTCCGTTTTCCTGCAGCTTCTTCCAACCTTCTTGGGTTATTCGCCATCCCTCACTTATATGTTGAGTGTATGAGTTATTATTTTTGTTGTCTATAAGATCGTAAAATATGTTGTTTTTGACATTTCCTCGTGCTCGTCTACTCTCCAATTGATGACGTTTCCGCTTATACCTTCCGATGCTAGAGTATTGTCTATTATCGATGTGCCTCCTTGTCCTGCAAATGACAAGGAGGCACATGGTCTTGTCTCGTTTTGTCTGGTCCTGTCTGGTCTTGTCTGGTTTTATCTTGAATTGTCTGTTCTTTTCTGGTCTTGTCTGGTCTTTTCTGATTTTGCCTGGCCTTGTCTAGTCTTGTCTATTCTAGTCTTATTCTTGCAATCTGTCCATCTAGGTTTCTGAATCTAATCTTGCTTGTCTAGTATTGTCTGGTCGTTTTCATTTGTTTTATGTTTGACTGTAAAATCTTTTCTATTTTATTTAATTTTTGTTAATTTTGTTGTAATGTATCCGAAGGTTTATAAAGTCGCCGACGACGTAAAGCTGCACGACAACGAAAAGCTATTTATAATTTCCAGTAGAACGTGACCTTTTGTAACAGACATTTAGCTTGTCCAATATTGTCTACTTTCATCCATCCGAACTGGAAATTTATTAGGCGTTTACGAAATTTCTCCATTATCGCCTCTCGCATTCCGCTCTCATCGCGCAAGAAACCTTTGAATGCGACGCTGTAATTTAAAATTTATTAACGAAGATTAAGAAAACGAAGAATGGAAAACAACAATAATTTTAGGTCTTAAGCGGCGTCGAGAGCGGATATTATTGCGCAATCGATGAGAGAAATCTTGAGAAATTAAGTTTTAGACTAATCCTCTTTGAGTTAATGAAGGAACGACATAAACTGTAATTAGTTCTTTTCTGTGTTTACTAAACTTGTTTAGTCTTGGATAGTTTTCTTTAGCCTTGATTTTATTTAATTTGAGAAAGTCTAATTGGATTGATCTTGTCTATTACTCGCGTCTGCTATATGTATTGTCTAACTCTTTTTATACGTTTAAACAATTGCTGGAAAAATGTTTGAATGCGATGTAAATTGCAATAAAAAAGTGCGAGAAAATGTTAGCGAAAAGGATCGCGAAAGGAATATTTGCAATAATTTAAGCCGGGCATAAACCCGTACACGTGAAATGCGAATGAAAATTTATGATTTCATAAATCGCACAGAAAAAAAATCTAATCTTCTTTAATCTTACATAATCTATACAAGCGGTTCCCAACCGCCGGACCTGGAAAATTGACCTGGACCTGGAAATTTTCTGCCGCTTCTATGTATTCTGGCAAAATTGTTTAGAAAAATTATAAACTCGAATTAGATAAGTAAATAATCTAATAACTAAACACAAACATTTATTCACTTATTAGTCAGCGTTAACACAACGTTTACAAACACGCGATTCATCACCTACTCCTGTGTTTCCCCCTGAGCCGACTTTTTCCGCCACCGAAGAAAACATAGAATTAAATAAATAAATAACTAATTTTTATTTGGGTAAACGCATGATTATTTTCCGGCGTGAATCATGCACTCTCTAAGCTGCGTGACTAAGCCGACATCGATTCGCGAATTTAGCATTTGCTGCCGCCGGAGCTTCGGATGGCGAATAAACATTTCGCGGAAGATGATAAGAGTTTTTTATTTAGTGGAGTGTGCAGAATCCTAGGAGAGTGCTGCCTGCACACACAGCGCGGATCCTATCAAATTTCATCAGTTTATTTTCGCGCTAAATAATAAATAGAAAGTGTAGAAGGATTTATGCATAGCGTAGATTATGTAAGATTATGGGACGTTATTTATTCTTTCTTTTTATCTCTCTCCCTGCCGCTAGATTTACATTCTCGCACGGGCTCAGACATCATTGCGAATATTCGTTTGCAGCAAGCAATCACGAAAATGGATTTTCATGCATAATACAGGGTGTTTCAAAAAGAATATACGTATTTCGCATGCATTTATTTATTAAACTTTGAGAGTTACGAATAAGAAACTTTATACGCATATTTGCTAACCTCTCAAATTTAGATTACAGATGTTCAATATGTCCTCCATCAGCAACACGAACAATAATACACCGATACTCAAATTCCTGCCATACTCGGGCAAGCAAATCCTTCGTCTATAATGTTATGACAGTACGGATCCGCTTCTTCAACTCTTCCAGCTTCCGTGGGAGTGGTGGTACATAAAGGTTGTCTTTAACAAAACCTCACAGGAATAAGTCACAGGGTGTCAAATCCGGCGACCGTGGAGCATAGCTGAGACATGCCATGTCGTGATCTCCTTAACGACTAATCCAACGGTTCGGTAGAGTTTCATTGAGATATTCATGCACTTGGCGACTTCGTTGAGCGGATGCCCCATCTTGTTAAAAAATTAAGTTGTTTTCGTGCAGCCTCGGAAACAACGAGTTTTGTAACATTTCCATCAAAGAAGAATGGGTCGTAAACAGATGATCGGGATATTGGCGATATTGCACAAAACACATTGACTTTGGGCGAATCTCGTACATGTTCAATGACTGCATGTGGATTCTGTAGGCCCAAAATTCGAACATTGTGTTTGTTTGCCTTACCGCTAACATGTAAATTCACTTCATCACTGAACACGATGCGTTGTGCGAAAGTGTTATCATTGTCAATAGCTTCATCAATCTCGTTACAAAATGCCAAACGTTTGCGTTTGTCATTAGGACGCAAGGCTTGTTACAGGACGCGGAGCTTCTAGCTGATATTAATATAAACTAGACTATCTATTCGTTTCTCCAATATCCGAGCCGAAGCGCAGCGATCGATAGTTTGGACGAAATAATACTTTGTAATTTGTATATTATTTTTTAAACACCCTGTATATATATATATATATATATATATATATATATATATATATATATATACATACACACACACAGAGCCATCTACAGTTAAACTAGATTAAATATTAGATAATAAAGGCGAAGCTGGACTAGATTACATCAAGCTTTGGTACTTAATATCGATTATTATTGGTAATTTGTGCCGTTAATCAATTGGACTTATAAATAGAATTAGGTGGAATCCATAAAGGCCAGCGAGAGCTTTCTATTTCCAGACCGCATCAAACATAAACTGATGTGTCCATTAACAGCTATGTAATTAATTAATGTGCAATTAAAAATGTAAATTTAGAAGCAGAACGCAGTAAATTATTACACTGATTAATCTTGTCCGTTTCGGCTTCTCTGTCTGTTATCAGCCTCCTTAATCTGGTCTTGTCTACACAGTCTTGTCTAGTCTTGTTTAGAATCGAGTTCTTTTGTATAATCTAGTCCAGCGTTTCCCAAACTTAAACATGTGTCCCAAATAATTTCATAGAAATGAGAGTACAATCCATTATTTTAATTTTTTTAGTTTGGTTCATCATTTAGTTCTGGATAGGGGGTTATTAACGCTTCAAATAATGTGGTCAAGTGGCCCATTGTATCTTGCCCACATTTTTCACTTAATAGACCCAGAAACCTAGGTGCTATTTATAGTGGCGTTAATTAATTACACATTTATCATCTGGTACAAATGCGACCCACACTCGTTCTCTGGATTGAACCCGGGACCTTTATATTTGTTAGTTAACGCTGTTAGTTAACGCTGTTAGTTAACGCTGTTAGTTAACGCTGTAGTTAATTATGTAGACTACGAGGCCGACACATAGAACATGTATAACAAACGGAACTTTAAAAAAAAAGAAAGAAAAATTTGTCCGCAAGATTCATTTGTTCCAAAATAACTTTCCGATTTTAGTTTTTTATGGATTACTGAATAATTAAATTCATTAAATGAATGTGTCAGTAAATGTGCCAGTAATTTGCCTGTTTAATCAAAGCATGGAAAAGTGAAAATGGACCGCTGGAAGGTGGCAAAACCAAATTTTAGTAGCGGCAAGGACTTCTTTGCTCAAATCCTTCCAAAAGCGTAAATTAGAATTCACTGCCATTAATGTCGGGATTACGATAAACTTAACGTAACGTGACCCGACAGGACATGACGTACCGTAAAACAACTCATCAACTTTCCATCGTCCACTGCTGGACATAAGCCTGTCCGTAAGTCTTCCACATCTGACGATTTTGAGCTTTGCGATGCGTCTTTACTAGCGATCGATTTAATGTCGTCCAAGCACCTTCTTTATGGACGACTCCTGCTCCTTGTTGCTTCTCTAGGTTGCACTGGGTAATTCTAGTAGCCCTAAACCTAACCTGCTTGCGACGTGTCCGACCCAACGCCATTTTAACTGTGCTTTGCGTTCGATAACGTCGGAAACTCTCGGTCTTTCTTTGATAATATATTTTCTGACTTTGTCTCTTAATGAAATCTCAATCATTGAGCGCTCTATGGCCATAGAGCTCTATGGCCAATATATTTTGTGTTACCCTTGTTCTATCGGGACTCTTCTTTGTCAAGCTCATAGTTTCTAAACCGTATGTAGCTACAGGAAATATGCAGCAGTTGTAAACTTTCCTTTTTAGGTTTTGGTATGGTTTTAGTCCCTTTCAGGTTTTAGTATTGGTTTTGGTTTTAGGTTTTGGTATATCTTTATTTCCCAGGATATACTTTAGTTTGCCAAACGCAGACCATCTAAGACCAACCTGTCTGGTCACTTCAGCTGTTTAGTTCTGCTTTTCCAACTTAGCTAGCAGTAGTGGTTCAATCATTCGGTAGTTACCTTATCGAGCACAATGTAGGGAAAATCTGGACTCCGGATCTTTGTTTTTCCCATGTTCATTTTTAACCCAATATCACTTATCATCTCTGATAATTTGTGATGTGATGATGAATTGTTGTGATGCGGTCTTCTCCCGCGCATTTACCGTTTTTCATCTTCTTCAGGGCAGACAATATTTCATTGAGAGAAATGTCCGGCACGTCCTCTGACCCCACATTTAATTCTCTGTTTTCAGGCGAATCTAAATTGAGCGCAGGTAACAAGCGAAAGATGGCAAAAAGGAGACAGATATAAAACGGAACTGATAAATATAAAACACAACAATCAAAAAAGATATACGGAGGAACATACGTACGTATAAGACCAAAATGATTTAAACTACAATTACACACAACTCCAATATGAAAGTGCTAAGATCAAAACTCTCAAAACTGGAAGACCAAGAATATCTAAGTTCAAAAACAAGCAACAAATTGTAATATCAAACTTGGAACAAATACTCCGGATAATCGAAGACTTCTAAATTTATACAATTCAAAAAACTTAAACTCATTGTTTAATATGCGACTGATTACTGATTACGATCGACGTGACGTATCAGAACTTAACGTAACGTAAAAGCTGCTAATGTTCAATACTCGCGTCACGTTGCGTAAAGTCATTTATATTGTGCAATTCGCTCCGGGCGCAACAGCACTAGTGCCAAAGGTAGCACTTTTAAGAACTTCATGTGTAGTTATATTGACATGTATTTTGTAATATATTGACATTTTGCTTATTAGAAGTCTTCGATTCATTAGTGTCCATGTTAATAAAATCAATCAGTGCATAAGTAAACATAATGTGCAAGACCCTTGAATAACGTAACATAACTATTGGTTGAGTGAGTATGGGCACATCCCGACTTATATGACAAATGAACATGCAGAAAGATTGTATGGGCAGGTGGCAAACCCTTCGTGAGAGGTTCGTGAAGGAGAAGCGTTTTCTCGAGCAAGAGAGGAGTTCTGGGGCAGCGGCCTCAACCCGTCCAAAATGACCCCTAATCAAAAGAATAAAGATAATATTTTGAATATTGGTAATTCTGGAGGGGAAAGATTCACACCTCGTATTAGAAATATAAAGTAGGTTTAATCTTTTCATCTCAATCCATCACAGTCATAATTGCAATCTGCCAGATTTAATGAGTAACTTTAATTGATCATTATTTTATCGTAATTCTTTTAATTTTTTCCGTTTTCAGATCTGTGGACCATCTATTACCATATTTGCCGCCTGTATCTTCTCCGATAATGTTGTCGACAGATGATGATGGCTGCCTAGACACAATATTGGATGAGACAGTTGTGGATGAATCTAGTGCACCTTCACCTGCAAGCACATAATCAGCAGCAGCTGCAAATATGCCCTCCTTAGGGCCTACAGATCCTATTACATAATATTAAATTCAATATTTGATAATGCTGCAGAATGAATCATTTTGAACTACCAACACTGTCAAATCACTTTTTCGCAATTCTGTTCGAATGCCGCGATCGTAATTTAAAAGACATACTTTACGGTTAAGTTTAAGTCACTTCACGTCACGTCACGTTCCGTTAAGTAAGTGTGGAGCATTTTATTACAAACGAATTCAATTTTTCAAAGGTATAATTCCATTATTCAGAGGTGGTATCGACAACAGGTCGAAAAATATCGTCGAACAGGTTCTCTTAAGGCTATTAAACTTGCAGAGAGGAAAAAAACTGCTAGAACAGAAGTTAATACTTTGCAAGTCAGAAACTGAATTGATAAAAATTCCAATCAATCCGCCCGACGTTTATCGCAGCAAGTATGAATTTCACTTAAATCGGTAAAAACGTTTTTAAAGAAAGATTTGCTCTTTCGGCCTTCTTCTTAAGGTGTCTTACTCTCTCCGAGAGCGTGGGCAACCTCTCGCGCATACTTGTGGAACGCATCATCCACTAATATACGGGACCTAGCAGTTTATCGCCGGTTCCGAACGGCACTAGTTGAGAGATTTTTACTAGGCAGAATTACTCGTGGTAGTTTGCCCTTGCTTTCCACGAGATGGCCACAGCAAAGTTCCTTGAAAATTTTTCACGGGTATCACGGTTGGCCGGGTATTGAACCCGGGATATCATGTATAGCTAGCGGATGCGTTCACCACTGTGACCACTTTTGGCCTTACAAATGTCAAAAAGCTCAAAAAATCCTTGCAATAGACCGAAAAACGCACGTGTAGAATTTATTTGATGGATTTTGGGCATAGGAGATAATTTTGTCAACAAAATAATTATGAGTGACGAAGCACATTTTCATTTGCATGGGTAGAGGAACAAACAAAATTTATGTTACTGGTCTGCCGAAAATCCTCAAGTTATATTCGATGAAGAGTTGAAGGAAAACTATGGTTAATTAAAACTTTTGTGTGAAGTGTGGCACTGTATGGGTGCGAAACCTGGACCATAAGGACTCAAGAGAGAAGACGTCTAGAAGCCCTAGAAATGTGGTGTTATAGGAGGATGCTAAAAATTGGCTGGCTTGACCGAGTGACAAATGAAGAAGTGTTAAGGAGAACCGAGTATAAAAGATGTCTGTGGAGCAGCATTGTAAAGAGACGAATGCAACTTATTGGCCATACACTGCGACATGATTGAACACAATTATCGAAGGACACATTGATGGCGAGAACATAGGGAGACCACGGCAGCAATACATTGACCAACTAATTCGAGATGCTGGATGCACAACATATCAAGAAATGAAGCGGAAGGCTGAAGACAGAGCAGAGTGATGTATTGCTTCAAACCAATCTTCGTATTGACCAAGACCATTGATTGATTCCGAAGTTGCGAAGACCATTGATTAATTTGAACTGTATGGTGCGGAATATGCTCAGCTGGTGTTTTTGTGCGGTGTTTTTTGAAGATGAAATTAAAAATGCAGTATTTGTCAATAGTGAACGTTATGTAGAGTTGCTACAAACGTTCTTAATGCCATCGCTCAAATCCGATTACCAATAAACGATAATTGGTTTCAGCAGGATGGTGCAAGGCCTCATGTATCCAACATGTTTATGGGAGTGTTACGAACGTTCTTTTGTTGTTGTCTGATTTCCCAGCGTGGCGAACAGTTGTGGCCTCCTCGTTCTCCCGATTTGTCGCATTTGGATTATTTATTATGGGGTCATGTTAAATCAAAAGTTCAATCCAAAATCAGAACTGATCTGAAACCTGGGAAGACTTGTAAAGAAACATTTGACAAACTATTGGTGAGATTTCGCCCATGATGTGCCGGCGTGCAATGCATTCATTGTTGTATCGGTCTCATCGAAGCAATCAGAGATCATCTAATCGATATGATTTTTAAGTATAGACCTTTTTTCGGTTAGTTAAGCGCATGCGCATCCGCCAAATTTGAAAGGCGGGAATATGGAAGTTTCGGGCACATATTTAGTTATACGTCAAAAATTTCGGGCAATTTTAACGTATAACATGGCGGAAATTGACACATGCCTTCAAAAAAATTCCAACTATGAAAAGTTATTGGTACTATTAATTGGTAATTTCGAATAAAAATTTTTATTTGTTATTAAACTTTAGATTTTACTCTACAATGTTCAGCTAGAAAATTGTTGTCCAACTTGGTGTCCAATTTTTGATAAATTAAGATTAAAATCAGGACATTCTTTATTTGTCACTAGGGCTTCACACGAGAACGATATTTTCTCGTAAAAGGGAGACGAGATCGAGACGAGACCGCATGTGGTCTCGCTCTCGCGAGAGCGAGAACGTACGTGGTCTCGCTCTCGCGAGAGCGAGATCGCATGTGGTCTCGTTCTCGCGAGACACGAGAGTCTTTTCCTCGTTTCTGATCCCGGTCATACTTTTTCATAAATCTTTGATTCTAATACGGGCAGCCGTAATATTTTCTTGCATAAATTTGAACTGCGGGCTAGAGCATTTCATTGTATAACAATTAAAAGAGTAGATTTCGTAATATGAAATAGATGTCGTAGACAATTTCAAATTAAGTTCGTTTTTATTATTAATTTTAAATCGTCAACAAAATAGAAGGTTTATATAAACAGACATTTATGGTGTGTTATCGCTACATTTTCATGTGGATGGAACAAAGCGAAATTCGAAGATAGTAATAGTAACCAAATAGAAAATTGATGTATAGACAGTTATTAGTTGCAATAAAATTAATGATTTCCTCGTTTTGGACTATCTTAACAATAAGTTCTATCAAGAACGATATTTGGCGAGATTAGACGAGACGAGACAAACGGTAACGAGAGCGAGACGAGACAAACGGTTACGAGAGCGAGACGAGACTAACGGTTACGAGAGCGAGAGCGAGACGAGACTAACGGTTCCTAGAGCGAGAGCGAGACTGAGCCGAGAGTAATTTTTTACACAACAAACGAGAGCGAGACGAGATTTTTGAAACTCTCACCCTATCTCGTCTCGTGTGAAGTCCTAATTGTCACCCTTTACATTAAATTGTAAACAATAATAGACCACTATTAAGATAAATAGATCTATTTTATTTGTATAAATATAATTTTATTTTATTAATTCATTATAATAAAAGAAATAAATGTCAAAAGCTCCGTGGAAAACTGTTCGGAGATAAAGATCCGCATTGAAAAAGCCCGTGCGTCCTTTGTGAAGATTAAAAAGCTGCTCTGTAGCCGCGACCTGAGCCTGGACGTTACGTATTCCCTGTTCTTTTGTATGGCATAGAAGCTTGGACCCTCAACGTGTATTGCGAGAGGAAACTAGAAGCCTTCGAGCTGTGGGCCTACGGTAGGATGTTGAGAGTATCATGGACAGAACATGCGATCAACGTGGAGGTTCTGAGACGAATGGAGAAAGACAGAGACATCCTGCAGGTAGTGAAAAAAGAAAATTGCAACATCCCGGCCACATTATGATATGAGATTCTGCGACTTATAATCCAAGGAAAAATCAAGGCAATTAGATTTATGTGAGCTAGAAGTATGTGCTGGCTTAAGAATCCGCGAAAATGGTTTAATGTCACGTCATCTGACTTATTTAAAATCGCCGTTTCCAAAATCAAAATAGGAATGATAGCAACCAACTTCCTGAATGGAGACAGCACATGTAGAAGAAGAGTAAAAGAAAAGTAATAATCCACACATGTTTTGAAAAAGCCGATATTTCGCTCGCGAGCCTCTAAAATGTTTCTGCGTATCGCAGGTTCGCCACCGCGATACTATGTCGTTTTGTGTAGAAATGAATTATAAAATTAAGCAAATACTATGAAAATCTGTTTAAACTACGAAAATGTTTGGAAATATAAAAAACTTGAGCAACCGATTTTATCAACTACATCTAAACTTCCACTGTTCATTCAATACCGAATATTTTTATTTTTTTCCAAGTTTTTCTGTCTCAAGTTATTATTTCTTCTTTACCAACTGTTCATCTAATACTGAATCGTTTCGTTAGGTCTCTTCTAATTAATGTTATTCTGTGTCAGGCTATTATTTCTAAACAATATATCGGATAAATTCACGCATGAATATCTACTTCAAATAATGTTTTAATCGAATGTGCATCGAGAAAAATGACTAGTTCCCCATAAATTTGATTAAATCTAGAGCAGAACAGTATCGCAGATGGAATGATAGCAGAGACCGATGCATAAACAGCAGTGGAATTGCAACATCTAGATTGGCCTATGTACCTAGGCATACGTGAAAGCCGATAATTAATAAACAGGACAGATAAAACAACATAAGAGTAATCGGGCCGATAGTTCCAGCGAGCGAGACCGAGGCGAGCACGATCCAACCTGAAAAGCTACTTCAGCTCCAGTCGGTCTGTTAAACAAGTTGCGCTTCAGTCGTGCCAGAGTCGGCCTAACGAGCGGTTCGTACAGCGAAAAGCACAAGAAGAGAATACGTAAAAAGTTTGTTTTTCTGCACGGAAATCATTTTTGTTAGAAGGATTTTTCGCGTCGAATTTTTGAAATAACAGTAATTTGTTGAAAGAAGTTTTTTCTTTAATAATTTTTTTTTACGTTTGTGTTGTTTATATTTAGTTTTGGTTTATTTATTTTCGTTTTATTTTTTGGTTGTTTTCGGGAAGAATCCACGTGGTTTTTATATTTTGTTGGAAAGTTTTTTTTTTGTTTTATTTTCTGGTAGTTGGGGAAGAAGGGAAGAGTATTAGTAATGATGCAGTAACGAGGTGGTATTGTGTGTGTTTTTTTTGGACAAAGGGGTGACAATGGAACCGGATCCCCCGATCGCACCCTCGCCGGGCGCGTCAAAGACTTTCAACAAAAAGGGACAGAAATTCTTCAGATACATAAAAATCGATGACGTTAAAACGGAGTCCGGGTCCTCCGGACTGAATCTGGTGGTGTGTGCTTTCTGTGTTGTGTGTGTTTTCGCGAGTGCGTATAATGGTTGGAGGGATGTTTCGCTGCAGAACCGGCTGAATGTTTTAGAAGACAGACTCGCGATTCTCGAGAGGAAATCCGCGCTGGACGTGAATGTGCTAGTGGAACGGCCGAGGAGGGAAACCACCGACCAGCAACGACTCCGGAGGGTCCAGAGGGATCTCGCCAATTTTCAACGCAATTCTAGGGATGCTCCGGAATGCATCTGTCCCGCAGGTATGTAACCTAAAAGTTTCTACCCTTATTTAAAAACATCCATATTACTTCTTTAATAAAACTGTTACGGTTTCCTAAATTTGATTTCAAAACCAGACTCGTGCTCCGTATGACATGTACCCTTATCAAATAAGTTAAATAACAAAACTTGTTTGTTTAAATATTATAATATTGATTTTTTTTTAATTACTTATGATTTAAGAAGAAATATTCCTCGAAGGAATTTCAATTTAAAACACTTTGTTTTTGAATGTTTCGTATTTTCCTTCTTCTTTTATCCAACTTTATTAATTTTAAACGTGTAGGAAGACTTTGAGACTTTTTTGTTTCGTTTCAGTTTATTTGTTGTGTGTTGTTGAGTTTGTAAAAGTTTTGGGATACAATTAATATAACTTATAATAATTTAGGGCTGAATTTCTAAAATTTGATACAACACGAATATTTACGTATTACGTAATTTATTTGTTATAAAGATAAAATATAATTTTAAATATTTGATATTCATACCGAATTAATTAAATTCAAATTTGATTATCTAGTCAAGATTTGGTTTTCAGAGTTTCATCTTCATTAGAGTATTACGACTAGTCTAACTGTGTCGACTATTATTTACAACAAAGCAGATAACTTTTACAATGTAGATTAGACTTGAAGATTGTAGATTAAATGAGACTATTAATAATTTAGTCTAACTATGTAAATTACAGTAAACTACATTATTAATAATATTGTCGAACTATGTAAACTATTAAATACACGAAAGCGGACAAGTTTAGTTTTGTAGTCCAGTCTTGGTTATCTAGCTGTCTTCTATACTGTCGTATTAATAATCTAGTCCAACTAACTGGACCAGATTATTCAGATCTTAATCCAGAAGAAATCTAGATAGACCGTTAAATACTAGAAGTTCCGACAAGTTTAGTTTTGTAGTCCAATCTTGGTTTTCAAGTTTTCTCCCATTCTACCATATTAATAATCTAGTCTAACTAACTAGACTAGATTATAAATTTAAAGTAGGCTTTTCATTAATAACAAATCTAGTCTAATTATGTAGCCTATTAATTAGTTTGACTGTGTAGACTAAACTCGCGTGCCTATAAAATGTTTCTGCGTATCGCAGGTTCGCCACCGCTCGGCTAGTCTAATCCTATGTCGTTTTGTGTAGAAATGAATTATAAAATTAAGCAAATACTATGAAAATCTGTTTAAACTACGAAAATGTTTGGAAATATAATAAACTTTTGCAAACGATTTTATTATCAACCACATCTAAGAATCAGCCGCTGTTCATTCAATACCGAATATCTTTATTTTTTCCAAGTTATTCTGCCTCATGTTATTATTTATTCTTCATCTAATACTGGATCGTTAAGTCTCTTCTAATTAATGTTATTCTGTGTCAGGCTATTATTTCTAAACAATATATCGGATAAATTCACGCATGAATATCTACTTCAAATAATGTTTTAATCCAATGAGCATCGAGAAAAATGACTAGTTCTCCATAAATTTGATTAAATCTACAGCAGAACAGTATCGCAGATGGAATGATAGCAGAGACCGATGCATAAACAGCGGTCAGTCTAACTAACTAGACTAGATTATTAATTTAAAGTAGGCTTTTCATTAATAAAAAATCTAGTCTAATTATGTAGCCTATTAATTAGTTTGACTATGTAGACTAAATTTGGTTTTTAAAATTTCAAATAAACTAGACTATTAATAATTTAATCTAACTATGTAGATTAAAGTAAACTACATTATTAATAATTTAGTCCATATATGTAGACTTTTAAATACATGAAAGAGGAGTTTAGTTTTGTAGTCGAGTCTTGATTATCAAGCATTCTTCTTTACTAGAAGAGATTATACTGTATAAGAATACTCGAGGATAGATGGCTGATTGGATGGTATTTTTGAATTAAAATCTTCTTGTGAGTATGATATATGTTTTCCGACTAATTTTGGGACGCTGTATCGATTAGTAAAAACTAGAAGTCACTGTTAAATAATGATAAATAAAGTAAATAAACATAACCTAATAAGAAATAAAGTTGTTCAATCAAGCAAATTTTGCTTTTCGAACAGAAACAAATTAGTGTGGTCGCAGATAAAGTATAGTACATAACCCGAGTTGTAACGCAATTACGTACTCGCGGAATTACGCATTCTCCGCTACGCGGGTCGTGCGTAACTGTTCCGCTCGCTCGTAATGTGCTTCTTACAACTCTCGTTAAATGATGATTTTGCACCAAGAATTTGATGTTTTTTGCGCAGCCACCAAGCATTCGAAGACAATGAAAATATGTAAATATGTTCGATACATTGACTGAAATTTTGAAGAACTTTTTCGCAATGATTTAATGTTTTTGCAACGCTTTGATTGACTTTTGTCAGTACCAAGTCCATTAATACTTTTATCTACTCGCACACTAAAATGAATACATTAATAAGTAAATTATTGTATGTCCTATATACATACTTATGCCATTATTACAATCGTGTGTAAAAGTATCCAAATCGTGCGCAAAAGTCCAATCTAAATCAAATGAAGGTTCAAGAAGGGTCATCCATTCTTGCAATACATGTTAACATTTAGATGCATTACTGCACATTCCATAGCAGTACGTAAGTATTAGACCACATTACACAAAGTACTCTTAAATTCCTTTAATTACTCTTGGTTTCCCTGAATTACGTTCACATTATATTCGAATTACGACCATATTACGTACCCACTAAACCCCATCATGCGAGTCGCCATGCGATAGATATACTTTTTTGATTAAAG
Source organism: Phosphuga atrata (assembly GCA_944588485.1). Taxonomy (NCBI): domain Eukaryota; kingdom Metazoa; phylum Arthropoda; class Insecta; order Coleoptera; family Silphidae; genus Phosphuga; species Phosphuga atrata. Next base: position 48,980,304 of record OX155899.1, read on the forward strand.
TAAATCATAAAATGCTTCGTGGGCCGCATAAAATGTCGCCAGGGGCTACATGCGACCTGAGGTCCGCTATTTGCCCAGGCCTGGTCTAGACTTTTTTGTCAAGTCTTGTCTGTCTACTGTTGTCTGTCTAGTCGTGTATGTCTAGTCTTGTCTGTCAAGTCTTGTCTGTCTAGTCTTGTTTGTCTAGTCATGTCTGTGTAGTCTTGTCTGTCTACTATTGTCTGTCTAATCTTGTCTGTCAAGTCTTATCTGTCTAGTCTTTTCTGTCTAGCCTTGTCTATCTAGTCTTATCTGTCTACTCTTCGCTGTCTAGTCTTGTCTATTTAGTATTGTCTGTCTAGTCTTGTCTGTCTATCTGTTGAGACAGACAAGACTAGACAGACAAACATAGACAAACAAGACTAGACAGACAAGACTAAACATAGACAGACAAGCATAGACAGAGAAGACTAGACAGGCAAGACTTAACAGGCAAGTCTTGACTTATAGGTTTAGAAGATTAGTCAGACAAGACTACATAGACAAGATTAGATAGACAAGATTATTTAGACAAGATTATTTACTTTTTTTGCAAAGTAGGCTTTGATTTGTTGGTGTGCATATGTGAACTCCTACTGAGCTCAGTGCTCGCTGTGTGAAAGCTATGTTGTGTCTCATTCCCGGAAAGTCGCGAGGAATTCCTGGAAAAACCTCCTTAGTCTTATTTAATCTTATAAAAACTCATCTAGTCATATCAATCCTCATTAGGTTTTATTTAAACGCAGGTAGCCCCATCTAGTCTAGTTCAGTGTAATCTAGTCTAATCTGTGCTAATCTATGCTAACCTACTCTAAACTAGTCCAATATGGTCTGACCCAGTGTAATTTTTTCAAATCTTATAAAATCTCTAATCTAATCTTATCCAGACTCATCTGGTTTCATCTAGTCTCATCTAGTCTTATGTGGTTTCATCTAATCTCATTTAGTCTCTTCTATATTCATCTAGTATCTTCAAATCTCGTCTAGTCTCATATGGTTTTATTTAGTCTCATGCAGACTCATTTTAATTTCATTTACTCCTATCGTAATAATAATTACAATATTTATTTATTTTAAATAAAATTAAAAATTCATGTAAAATCGAGTAAAATCAGAAAGGAAAACAATATTGATAAATAAATTGCGTATTCAAATTACGTGAATTATAGCGTGTACTCAATATTTATTTCCAATAACATCGGGTGAAGATAAATTTCTACGAATTTCTGTGGTCACGTGAGGAATTTGTTACCGGTTGTCCTGATAACATGCATAAATTAACTTATCTCGCAATACTCAACGACCAATCAAAACGCAATTATAACCTAAATTTGTATTTCTTCAAATTGGGGAAATTATTTTTTAAATTTTGGTTCAAAATATCGGGAATTAACTTACCTTTGCATTCTCGCAGTTTTCAGAAATCTCTGTCCGGTTTTTCCTGGAATTCCTCGCGATTTTCCGGGAATGAAACAGCATACAGCTTTCACACGGCGACCACTAAGCTCGGTAGGGGTTCATACATGCGCAGCAACAAATCAAAGCCTACTTTGTAAAAAAATAACTAATCTTGTCTAATTAATCTTGTCTATCTAATCTTGTCTGTGTAGTCTTCTCTGACTAATCTTGTCTGTCTCAACAGATAGACATACAAGACTACACAGACAATACTAGATAGACAAGACAAAACAGGCAATACTAGATAGACAAGACTAGCCATACACGACTAGACAGACAAGAGTAGACAGTGGAGACTAGACAGATAAGACTAGGTTGACAAGGCTAGACAGATACGCCTAGACAGATTCCATGACGGGTATTATTGGCTTTACGGGTCTGTTTTGAAAATATGTTTGTGTACTTTTTACTTGTTGTAACTGTTGTTAGTCGTCTTTGGCACTCTTTTATTAAGCTCCGCAAGCAAAAATTAAGCCTCTACGTTGTTTTTGTTGAAATTTTTTTTTTACATTTTTAAGATTGCAGACAGTATATGTGAACGCAATTATTTGGATATTGTCACGTTTATTCTTACCCGTTTATATCAAAGAGGATCCGATCCTCTTTGCTTTTATATGAAAAACTGTAACTATGGCAACATATTTATTATTTTAAGCGTCGTATTGAATTTGCATTCATATTTCAACCAGATTTCCACGAACAGCTACGGTACAATGTCTCGTGTGGTTTTATTGGTGGTTTTACCTTGGTTAGATTAGGTTGTCCGCCACGAAGCGGGGAGATAAATCAAGACAACATACGCGCGGCAGCGCGAACTCTCGATCCAATATAGGACAAAGTGACAAGGACCGTTGGTTTTACCTTGGTTAGATTAGGTTGTCCGCCACGAAGCGGGCAGATAAATCAAGACAACATACGCGCGGCAGCGCGAACTCTCGATCCAATATAGGACAAAGTGGCAAGGACCGTTGGTTTTACTTTGGTTAGATTTTTTTTTTAATTCCAAAATTTAATTTGAATTTCCAGATGGAGGATCTGGCGATTTTTTTAAATTTAATTTGATGAAAATCTTAATTTATTTACATTTTTCCCTGGATATATTTCAAGTTTTCCTTTTTTTTTATTTCGAAGCAAATCTGTTGATAATTAGAAAAAATAATAAACGTGGCAACATCTAGTTATTTGCGTTCGCGTCGACTATCTGTCACGTTGACAATGCTTACAACTATTTCAAGAAAAACACGAATATTTATTGATCCAGATAACTTAGAAGCTTCATTTTTGCTTTCCGACCTTTGCGACCTTTCCGTTAACCCGTGCCAAGGACGATTAATAACAGTTGTACCAGGTAAAAAGTTCATAACACTAAATTTCAATAGACCCGTAAACTCGATAAATTCCGACTAGATAGAGAAGATTAGTTAGGCAAGAATAGTTTACTTTTTTTACAAAGTAGGCTTGGATTTTTTGGTGCGCATGTGTGAACCCCTACTGAGCTCAGTGCTCGCTCGCCGTGTAACATCTGTGGTGTGTTTCATTCCCGGAAAATCTCGAGAAATTCCTGGAAAAACCGGACCGAGGTTCTGGAAAACTGCGAGAACTCAGAGGTAAGTTAATTCCCGATATTTTGAACAAAAATTTTGAAAAAAAAATTCCGCAATTTTAAGAAATACAAATTTTGGTTATAATTGCGTTTTGATTGGTCCTTGCGTATCTCGAGATCGGCCGGCGAAGTTAATTTATGCATGTTACCATGACAACCGGTAACAAATTGCTCACGTGGCCACAGAAATTCTTCTAAATTTATCTTCATCCAATGTTTTGGAAATAAATATTGAGTACACGCTATAATTCACGTAATAATAATACAGTTCTATATAATCGTTCTATATAGTTCTATAATTATTCTAGAGTACTTTCAGTCTTGTTTTACACATTCACAGAAATAGAACAGTTCACAGAGATTTCGCTTCAAGAACTTCAATGGACGTTGATTATTATTAATATTTATCAGGTTATAGTATTTTTTAGCTACCCACAAGGCGACTCATAGAACGAAAGTGCAGGAAACCAAATTATATTTATTTATTTTATAAGTTATGATTGAATTAGAACATAGTAATTTCTTAATTGTTTGAAAAAATAATTGAACTTAACTTAATTGTTAAAAAACTTAATTGTTTTTCTAGAAATTTAAAAGATTTTCGTAAAATCTAGTTAATAATACAATGTAAAAACTCACCCACGGAAGCAGCAATTTCACAAAGAGGCTCACAAAACGATGCACAAAAATCTCTCAAATTTGTAACACAATTTTCACTAAATCCCCGCATTTATTGCTCGCACCAAAACACATCCACACCCGTCAATCTCGCGGTAATATCTAAAAACGTTTCGAATCGAACTCAAGCTCATCTTTTTTTGCACTGATAACGCTCGCATCGACCGGATTTGTTTACATCTTTGAAAGCCCAAGGCCAGGAAACCAACAAACCGCTACGAAACGCTGTAATTTACTGTTTACCAAAACGAATCACTGCAAAATCATATTTAGATGTTGAGTTTACATTCATTTTCCTAAAGCTCTTGATCTAAATCTAAATTATCTAGTTCTAGAAGGTATCGATCTAAATATTTCTTAATCTTTAATATTTTTGCAAAGTTTCGTCTTGTAAACAAAATATTACGTGATTTGAAAATGTCTATCTACTCTTGTCTGTTTAGTCTCGTAGGTCTTGTCTTGTCTGTATAGTCTGTGTATTTACAATACAAAATAAACTAAGTAGAGAATGGAATTAAATTAACCAGACAATGGAATTAAACTAACTATTGGACAAATCAGTGTCGTCAACTAGCAAATAAGCCTCTTATCTGATCTGATCTTAGCACCTAGATTAATCTATGCTTTAGACTAATATACCTTAACTTAACTTATCTTCTCTTAATAAAGAGAAAATATAATCTAGTTTAATCTGATAAATTAGTAGTTCTGTTATTAATTAGTAGTTCTGTTCTGTATTCCTAAGTTCTGTTGGTTTAGTATATCTACCCCGTGTAGATTAAGCTAATTTTGTCATAGTTTATACTTAGACTACACTATCTCATTTATCCAGGTGTTCTAATCTTATCCAAAGATTCTAGACTAGACCACCTCATTTATCCAAGTTGTCTAATTTTGTCCAGCTAGTCTAGACTAGACTTCATAATCTTGTTATACTTACTAACTTAATCTTCATCGTCTGTCTCAGTTTACCCAATCTAGACTAGATTAGCCAATCTTATCCAAATAGTCCATGTTACCTTAACCTTATTCTAGTCACATCCATTAGTCTAGAGTAGACTACCTCAGTTCTCCAACTACTGTAAGCTATCCCTAATCTCTAACTAGTTTAATCTTGTCCAACTAGTCTAATCTTGTTCAACCAGTCTAATTCGTACAATCATATCTATAAACTAAATCTTAATACCTCCTTAATAAATATATAGTCCTAATAATAAAGTCCTTAATACCAATAGGTTTTGCTCTGTTGAGTCTTGTATGTCTAGTATTGTTTGTCTAGTCTGCCCAGTCTGTCTCATATGTCTGGTCTGTCTGGTCTGTCTGGTCTGTCTGGTCTGTCTGGTCTGTCTGGTCTGTCTGGTCTGTCTGGTCTGTCTGGTCTGTCTGGTCTGTCTGGTCTGTCTGGTCTGTCTGGTCTGTCTGGTCTGTCTGGTCTGTCTGGTCTGTCTGGTCTGTCTGGTCTGTCTGGTTTGTCTGGTCTGTCTGGTCTGTCTGGTCTGTCTGGTCTGTCTGGTCTGTCTGGTCTGTCTGGTCTGTCTGGTCTGTCTGGTCTGTCTGGTCTGTCTGGTCTGTCTGGTCTGTCTGGTCTGTCTGGTCTGTCTGGTCTGTCTGGTCTGTCTGGTCTGTCTGGTCTGTCTGGTCTGTCTGGTCTGTCTGGTCTGTCTGGTCTGTCTGGTCTGTCTGGTCTGTCTGGTCTGTCTGGTCTGTCTGGTCTGTCTGGTCTGTCTGGTCTGTCTGGTCTGTCTGGTCTGTCTGGTCTGTCTGGTCTGTCTGGTCTGTCTGGTCTGTCTGGTCTGTCTGGTCTGTCTGGTCTGTCTGGTCTGTCTGGTCTGTCTGGTCTGTCTGGTCTGTCTGGTCTGTCTGGTCTGTCTGGTCTGTCTGGTCTGTCTGGTCTGTCTGGTCTGTCTGGTCTGTCTGGTCTGTCTGGTCTGTCTGGTCTGTCTGGTCTGTCTGGTCTGTCTGGTCTGTCTGGTCTGTCTGGTCTGTCTGGTCTGTCTGGTCTGTCTGGTCTGTCTGGTCTGTCTGGTCTGTCTGGTCTGTCTGGTCTGTCTGGTCTGTCTGGTCTGTCTGGTCTGTCTGGTCTGTCTGGTCTGTCTGGTCTGTCTGGTCTGTCTGGTCTGTCTGGTCTGTCTGGTCTGTCTGGTCTGTCTGGTCTGTCTGGTCTGTCTGGTCTGTCTGGTCTGTCTGGTCTGTCTGGTCTGTCTGGTCTGTCTGGTCTGTCTGGTCTGTCTGGTCTGTCTGGTCTGTCTGGTCTGTCTGGTCTGTCTGGTCTGTCTGGTCTGTCTGGTCTGTCTGGTCTGTCTGGTCTGTCTGGTCTGTCTGGTCTGTCTGGTCTGTCTGGTCTGTCTGGTCTGTCTGGTCTGTCTGGTCTGTCTGGTCTGTCTGGTCTGTCTGGTCTGTCTGGTCTGTCTGGTCTGTCTGGTCTGTCTGGTCTGTCTGGTCTGTCTGGTCTGTCTGGTCTGTCTGGTCTGTCTGGTCTGTCTGGTCTGTCTGGTCTGTCTGGTCTGTCTGGTCTGTCTGGTCTGTCTGGTCTGTCTGGTCTGTCTGGTCTGTCTGGTCTGTCTGGTCTGTCTGGTCTGTCTGGTCTGTCTGGTCTGTCTGGTCTGTCTGGTCTGTCTGGTCTGTCTGGTCTGTCTGGTCTGTCTGGTCTGTCTGGTCTGTCTGGTCTGTCTGGTCTGTCTGGTCTGTCTGGTCTGTCTGGTCTGTCTGGTCTGTCTGGTCTGTCTGGTCTGTCTGGTCTGTCTGGTCTGTCTGGTCTGTCTGGTCTGTCTGGTCTGTCTGGTCTGTCTGGTCTGTCTGGTCTGTCTGGTCTGTCTGGTCTGTCTGGTCTGTCGGGTCTGTCGGGTCTGCCTGGTCTGTCTGGTCTGTCTGATCTGTCTGGTCTGTCTGGTCGGTTTGGTCTGTCTGGTCCGTCTGGTTGGTCTGGTCTGTCTAGTCTGTAATCTCTAACCTAACAAGAAGGTTTGTACCACTTGGTTGACAGAAACCGAGAAGGATATTAAAGAACTGGGAATAATAGATCTCCAAAATAGACAGTCTTTGAGAAGCACCCTGAAGGAAGTCCGTGGATTTGTGGAAAAGCCCCGAAGGAAAGGTACCCCTGGGACAGTAGAGAGAAAGGAGTTACATCGGCAGAAGATGCGACAATACTGGGCAAAGATCAAAGCCCAACAGTTGAACAAGTGTGGTCCAAAGTAGGCCTATTCGAAACAATAAGAAGATCATTATGAATAATGGTATTGAAGTTTGTAACTAAAAATAATTCTTCAGCGTTGATCTTTGTCCTCCAAAAATTCTCCGAGGGTGTTTTTTTTAAACCCCTGTATCAAGGTTCTCATTTTAAAATGTCTGGCAATCCATTATCGATTCTAATGCCAATTTTGTCTAGAGGTTTACTACATATTGTTAGGATAATTTTATTAATTTTTGAGAACGAAGCTTTTGTCGATACCTTGTGTGTGTGTGTGTCGATCTTTATTGGTACAGAATTGCGTTTTGTTCTTATGTATCTTCTTTTGGTGCCTATCCGGTCCGGATGTTGGCCATCATTCGGGCTATCGTGATCTTATTCGTGGCTGTTCAAAAAAGCTCGGTGGTTTTCAGAGATAACCATGTTCCTAAATTATTTAGCCAAGAAATTCTCCTGCGGCCTGGGCCGCGTTTACTCGGGATTTTCCCTTGCAGTATTTGTTGTAGTAAATAGTTCTTATGTATACAACATGCCAATTCTCAGACATAAGTGCCATGGACCCGTTAAGATTCCCAGTTCTATAAAGTGGGGTTTATAGGACTTTTTATTAGTGATTGTGGATTTGGTGGTGACGACTTGTACTGCGACCTTCATAGATCTATTGTATCCCACCCTCTTCCTGTAAACGTTGGTATACGTTCCGATTTAAAGCGCCTTCTCTAGTCCTGATACTTTAAGAAATTTCAGGATCTGGGTTGTATTCAAGTACTGCAACTCTGCGTTCAAGCAGTGAAACCCCTGAAAGTACATTTGTCTCTTGCTGAGCAGTGCTCCGCAGTCTTTGAGCAGATGTATGGCGGTCTCCTCTGCTGAACTCCGGAATCTGCATCTGTCATCTTTACTAGGCCTATGGTCTTGAGGTGTTACCTAAGTCTGCTGTGTCCCGTCACAATTCTAAGCTTGTTCTTATATTAGTGATATTTGTTATATTATTGATACCCAGCTTGTAGTTATGTTAGTGATGAGGCATCTCATGACTCTCTTTTTGATGATGAGCTTTGAAAAATTCTTTAATGAGTGGCGATGAGCCCCACACGAGATTTCCATAACTAATGAAATAAAAATTGCCGCATTCTGGCTGTGTCAATTAATTGAGATAAATGCAAATATTTTACCTGAGATTAAATATTTGCGAGCAAACTTGCGTACAATTCGCATAAACATTTAATTTGCGACAGATTGGCGGACCAACTAAATATTTTATTAATTTATGCATATATTTCCAATGAATTATTTTTTTGTTGCAATATTGTCAGCAATCTCAATTTTTTGTTTATTTAATGTTAGCATCTTGCAAATTCCTACTGTCAAATATCTGTCATTTATCTGAACGGTTTGATCTTCGCACAGTGCAAATTATTTCTTGTGGTAAATCGAGAAATAAAACGTTTTGCAATCAATAAACATGACTAATTGCTAATTTAATACGTGGGCTATGTTTTGCGATATCGATATTCATACGAATTATTGATTTACTTGCGAATTTCTGCAAATCAAAATGTTCGCATTCTGGATGTGTCATTTAATTGAGACAAATGCAAATATTTTGCCTGAGATTAAATAGTTGCGAGTAAACTTGCATATAATTCGCATAAGCATTTAATTAGCGACAGATTGACGGACCAACAAATTTGCACCTGAAATTTTGGTTACTTTATGCATATATTTTCCTATGAATTATTTTTTGTTGAAAAATTGTCAGCAATCTCAATTTTTTGTTTATTTAATGTTGGCACCTTGCAAATTCCTTCTGTCAAATAACTGTCATTAATCTGAACGTTTTGATCTTCGCAGAGTGCAAATTATTTCTTGCGGTAAGTCGATAAAAAAAACTTTTTGCTATCCATAATCATCACTAATTGCTAATCTAATACGTAGTCTAAGTTTTGCGATATCGATTTTCATGCTAATTATTGATTTTACTTGCGAATTTCTGCAAATCAAAATTATCGCATTCTATATGTGTCATATAATTGAGACAAATGCAAATATTTTGACTGAGATTAAATATTTGTAAGCAGACTTGCATATAATTCGCTTGAACATTTAATAGATCTTTTCACAGTTGAATTTTTTTGTAGGCAGCGTCAATTTCCGCAATGTTATACGTCAAAATTGCCCGAACTTTTTGCCGTAGGCTATATATGCACTCGAAACTTTCATATTCCCGCCTTTCAAATTTGGCGGATGCGCATGCGCTTAACTAGCCGTAAAAAGGTCTATTAGCATCAGATTGACGGACCAACAAATATGCAACTGAAATTTTTGTTAATTTAGGCATATATTTCCAATTAAATAATTTTTGTTGCAAAATTGTCAGTACTATAAGTTTGTTGTTTATTTAATGTCGGCATCTTGTAAATTCCGCCTGTCAAATAACTGTCATTTATCTGAACGTCTGAACTGTTTCGCATAGTGCAAATTATGTCTTGCGGTAAGTCGAAAAATTAAACTTTTTCCAATCCATAAACATCACTAATTGCTAATTTAATAGGTAGACTAAGTATTGAAACATGGATATTCATACGAACTATTGATTTACTTGCGAATTTCTGCAAATCAAAACTTTGGCATTCTGGATGTGTCATTTAATTGAAACAAATGCAAATATTTTTCCTGAGATTAAATATTTGTGAGTAGACTTTTATATAATTTGCACTAACATTTAAGCAGCGACAGATTGACGGACCAACAAATTTGCAACTAAATATTTGTTAATTTATGCATATATTTGCAATGAATTATTTTTTTGTTGCAAAATTGTCAGTAATCTCAATTTTGTGTTTATTAAATCTTGGCATCTTGCAAATTCCTACTGTCAAATAACTGTCATTTATCTGAACGTCTGAACGGTTTCGCATAGTGCAAATTATATCTTGTGGTAAGTCGAAAAATAATACTTTTTGCAATCAATAAACATCACTAATTGCTAATTTAATACGTAGACTAAGTTTTGCGATATCGATATTCATGCGAATTATTGATTTACTTCCGAATTTCCGCAAATGAAAATTTTCGTATTCTGGATGTGTCGATTAATTGAGACAAATGCAAATATTTTGCCTGACAATGAGATTAAATATTTGTGAGCAGAGATCCATATAATTCGCTCAAACTGATTGTATTTCAGCGTGGAAGATCTGTACTAGTATCGGCTTTCTTACTATATGGCGTATATGTCTTAGCAGATACGACATTTGATTTAGTTTACATAAAAAGTTATTGGATGTGACGTTCAATGTGAGGTGTTCTTCTAGGTAAAGTCCAAGGAATTTGACATGCTTTGCTCCTTGAAGGACCAATGATGTGACAAATCAGCTGTAGCTCTAGGTTGTCCGTGGTAGCTCTTCGTACGGTTTAAAATATGATATACCTCGTTTTGTCCACATTAAGGCATAAATTGTTTCCACTGAACCACTTATACACAATAAATGAACTTGAGAAGTTCGTTAGTCGCCTCTTTAGTATTTTGCCTGTTAACTTCTGATACAATAAAGCTGGAGTCGTCGATATATAACACGCAATGAGCTGTTTTAGAATATTTAATTAGATCAGCCGTATATAAGGAGAACAATGTGGGTGCAAGTACGCTTCCTTGTGGGATCCTAATGTTTGTGTTTGTAGGTTTCGAAGTTCCAATATTGCCCTTATGTTCTATATTTGCAAACTGTTTCCTGTGTTGTAAAAATGATTGAAACCATTAGCCAGTTTTTCCCTCTTATCCCATATGAGTTCAATTTGTTTAAAAGCTTACTGTGGGAGATGCAGTCAAATGCCTTGGAAAGGTCACAGAAAATGCCCACTGGCAAATTTCCTTTATTTATTTCGAACATTATTTTATTGAAGAAGTCAATAGCCATAGCCGATGTTGTGGATTTTCGCCTTTTAAAACCGTGCTGTTGACTCGGGATTAGCTTATACTTTTTTATGAAAGCTAGCAGTCTGTGTTGCATACTGTATGAACATATGATAAAAATCATAAAATTTTCTATAAGAAAACATAGTCTTTAGTGATTTTTTTTGGCTGAAGTTGGTAATAATCAACCTTAAACAATGTCAAAACATTATTTTTGTTTCAAATTTTTGTCTCAAAAATTAGGAAATACAGTCGAACTTCTATAACTCGAACATCTATAACTCCAATATTTCGATTACTCGAACTTTTCTAGAAATGTATACGTTTATATGGCATTTTACATATAAATTAACTTCCATAACTCGAATTTTCCTTAACTCGTAGTAAAAGTGTGCACAATGGTAAAATTTTACATAGAGAATAATCTCTATAACTCCAATTATATATTAATGAAATTTTAGAGTTTTAAACTCATTCTTTCTTCTTACCTCTGCCGTTACAATTGCAAATATGAATGTCAGAGAAGAAAACTCAAGACGATGTCATTATAGTGAGGTTGATAAGTGAAGTTGACTTTGGGATTTCTCCAAGTACCTACACTTTCTTCAATTATAAGAAACCGCGAATAAATTCTGAACTAAGCCGAAAATGGTGCAACTAATAATGCAAACGTTTGAAAACTGTACCTACGTGTACCTAAGGGTACCTACGAAGCTCAATGCTTGGATCATTGCCTGGACCACTTATTAGAGAAAAGGCTCTTTATTTTGCTGAGAGTCTGGTACACATTGATTTTAGATAGATTCATACAAGAAAATGTACATATAATAAGTTTTGTGATTAGAGATCAAAAAAGAACATCAGTGAAGTCAACATTTAGTGTCATATTTGCGGAGCCCATAAGTAAATTATTTAGATGCGTTGCTATGGATACCTTTATTTCACTAGTGAAATAAAATTTTAATGTCACTAGTGAATAAACCACTGTTTTATTGATCCGTATCCATTGAATTAAACATGACTTTATAAGATTATGTTATTAAGATAAGGTTTCATAGTATTCTAATTCATAAGAACTATTCATTCAAACATTAAGCTAACATTCAAACACTTTGTGAAAAGTAATGTTTGATGCACTATTTTTGATGTAATTTAAATATTGTTATTTTCCTTCTTATATCCACTTTGGCACACACAAAAAATGTTGGAACATCATTTTTTGTCCCTTCCAAACCACCGTACCAAACTTTGAGAAACACTGTTCTAGACCAGGGGTCGGCAAACTCTATAAACTTAAGAGCCAATTTTTTATTTAAAATGATTTTAAACCGGATCAAGAGCCACGGATAATTTTTTCCATAAAGTCATATTTTTCAATTTTCTTCATAATTGGCGGTGATTAAGCGCCTTTGCTATAATATTATTGCTGGCTTTGACTACCAAATCCAGCGTCGGACTGGCCATATAGTTGAGGTGACGTTTGCCAGCCGAGCCCTATCCTGCGCGACCCCCCTGCGCGACTCCCCTGCTCTGGCTAGCGGGTCCAGCCGCTACATTTATTATTGTAATCTGTCTAAAGTGCTAATAACAGTAAAGTAGTTCATAATTGTCAAAAATTTTATTAACTGTTAAAAATGGCAATTACTATAAAAATGATAATATCTGATAATAACTGTCAAAAATGACATTATCATTCCTTTAAATGCAGAACTTTGGATGCCGGGTTTACGATGAACTTAACGTAACGGGACGCGACACGACGTAAACTGATTTGGCGTGAATTTAACTAACGGTATATTTGTGAAAGGTCCATCGACATTTTCTTTTCTTTCTGTTGTTGTTGTTGCTGGCTATTGCACAATATAAATCACAACACAATACCACCAATCACAACACAATAACAATGTCACTCTTGAATTCGTTGATGTGCTTTCGTGCGTTGATTTGCAAAAAGAGTCATGTGAATCAGCTAACGTAACGGGAAGCGAAGTTTGAACATTGGCAGCTTTTACGTTACGTTAAGTTCTGATATGTACAAGCAATTATGTGAAAGCAATTGTAATTAGCCGCATATAAAAGAACGTGTTTAAGTTATACGTCACGTCCCGTTACGTTAAGTTCATCGAAAAATTATATTCCCGAAACTTGTCATAAATGGCAACAACATTCTTTGATTATTTGGATAATTATGTGTATTTGTTTAATCAGTTATTATTAATCATTAAAGCTACATTTATAATTTAAATCTGTCAAAAGTGGAAAAAATCGTAAAATAGTTTATAAATGTCAAATAACATTAATAACGGTCAAAATTGATAATAACTATCAAAAATGCTAATTACTGTCCAAAATGACGATAGCTGATAAAAACTGTCAAAATGACAGTGAATTATATTATCATTCCTTTATATCCAGAACCTAAAATTATCAATATCCCATACGGCGCCCCGGGTTTATGGGGAGGCGCCCAAGCCCTTCCGGCACGGTCCGACCCTGACTACATCCATAACTTTACCCATATCTTCTGGAAATGTTTGTCCGCAAAGTGCTTTCCGCAAAGATGAATTATGCAATGGAAAAATAACACGTCAAGATCAATTTTTTGTTTTAAAATTGTAACAAATCCTTTTTTATTGCCCACCATACTTTTAGCTTCATCTGTGCGATGTGATTTTTATTCTGACATTCGTTCACTGCATTTTCTACATCTTCTCCTCGTCTTTGAAACCAACTGATGATATATGGCGAGCAAAATGGACAACTTGTGCCGTATCATTTATGTCACAATACTCATCGTCCGCTATTGATATGACTGATGCTAATTTAACGTCCTCAACTTGTTGGCATGCATTTAACTTTTGACTGTTTTGACTTTTGACTGATGACCTTTTTTTGTCCTATCTGTTGTAGTTTTGGCATACACTGGTAAGCTTTTGATTTTATTCACAATATCTGGTTTATTGTTAAAATTGTGAAAAAGAGTGACTGTGAGTTTTGAACTTGGCGGCGGCGCCGGCGGTCCTAAGACTTCCGAAAAGGGGCAGGTTACTTGGGGCTGTTTATTTTTTTGTGATTTTTTCGTTTCGATATGTTTCTGAAGAGCCATACGCTCACACCAAAAGAGCCACATGTGACTCGCGAGCCACACTTTGCCGAACCCTGTTCTAGACGAAGTGTACCGCGCATTATCTACTTAGGAGAGCTTTGTATATAGATAATATATTAATGGAAAACAATTAAAAACTACAGGCTTTTTCAAAAAATAATATATTTATAATTATTTTTAATTAATTATAATTATATAACATTATATTAATAATGTATTTTTCATTTTTGTTTATAAATATATACATATGTAGATATTTACTTTTAATAAATTGTGTAAAGTGAATTTTATTCATTTTGTAGTTATTTATTTCTCTAACTCGAATTTTCTATAACTCCAATTTTTTTTTTCGTGAACCATGGTAATTCGACTTAGGGAAGTTCGACTGTACCACGAAAACTAAGGGAATTTTTGAAAAATGTTTCAAATAAAACTTGTACAGAATTATTTTTTCTATAAGAATCCTTATTGTCTGGTGATTTTTAATCTGTCAGTTTTTAAATAATCAATATTGCACAAAGTTTTTGTTTTATATTTTTGTTGTCGCAAAGATGCGAAAATAACTTAGGAATCTAAACAAAAATTTGAAATTTTTTTGAAATAAAACTTGTAGATAATTAAATTCCCAATAAGAAATGTGATGATATAAGAAATGTTATCTTGTGATCTTGTACTTATCATACAAAGTCAATACCTTTCTATTGTACATGCATTATTCATTGGGATATTTTCAGGAATTTATAAATATTTCAGGGAATAAATTAAACTTAAAGGATAGTTATATAAAGAATACATTGAAAGAAATAAAATCGATTTTTAAGATACACTAAATTTAATTGATAACGTAAATTTCTCGCAGAATTTCGATAAATTTCAATACTTTTCCATGAAACTGTTTCAACCTTTATATGATATTTTTTCCCGCCGTAATCGATATCCGCAGAAATCCGAATCTGAAAGTGCTTCAACGGGGCGGATGATGGAGCTTAATTGTGAAATAAAATCCTTTGTTCGCGTGTTTTTTTTGTGTACGAAAGCACATAGAATCCCACGGGGACGTACCCGACATCCGCCTATGGGATCCACACAACCATTAATCCAACATTTCCTCAATTAAAAAAATATTTATTTTTAATCAATGTTTCAAATATTATATATTACTTCTAGATTCAAAGGTAGATTCACTAGATTTGATAAATTAGATTAGACCAGTTGCAATAAATTTATTTATCTTGTCGATTGCAACTGATTTAACAAATAAATCTATGCATAAATTAATAACGACAACCAAAACTTCAGCAGCTTTAGCTTGTCTTACTCACAAATTCAACTAGAAATGCATATATTTACTTATAATAAATATATTTTCCTCCAAATTTCTTTTTCGATAACATCTAATTACATTTCATCCGTCCACCTAATGGAATCTCGCCCGGGCCTGACGATTATATGTTTGTAATGTCTGGGCATGTTTATTTAAATTAAATTATAATTTATAATTTCTGTAAAAAATAAACATGTTTCGCATAAAGTGCACTCATAAAAAATTCATTCTCATTCTGTTTCTATAATTATTATTAACTTCTTCTGCGAAACGCGGGTAGAGAGAAAACTAAATTTATTTCCACGAAACATAAAGGATTTGTTTTTTTAGATATTCTCGATGGATTCGTTTCAATTTTAGATTTCAATTATAATGTAACAGTTCCCGCTACTACGATCATAAACTTTCCCGAGAGATTTCAAACTACATTTAAATCTACGTTCGATAAATACTTCAAAATATTTCATACATCATTCCCTTTTCTCCAACAGCGCAATTTATTTTAACTGCTTCCACTTATTGCGTCTTTTTCCGTTTATTTGCTGCTATTATTATCATTATTTCCTTCTTTGCTCTCAGACATTGCCTCAAAAACATTCAAATATACGTAATATAAACTCGGCTAAGGTTTTAATAAACTATATTCGAACAGATTTAACAAGTTAGTTAAGATTTAACGAAAGGGTTTTGGCGCAACAGACCCGATAGAAACATGGGCGTTCATAATGGCAACGGATACAGCTAGAATAGTCACAAGAGACTCTTCATAAAGTACATCTACAAAAATGCAACACTACAGGTTTCAAGTCGAACATTTATATATTAAATTTTATATTATTAGTACATAGTCAAGAAAATGTTTTTTTTCGGCTCGAGAAGATTTCATTGTGACAAGATTCGAGATAGCTTGAGGATATTTACAAATGCGATGAAACGGAGAAAAATATGAAAAGAAAATAGGTCGAAAAAATATGGAAACTAAATCTAAAATAAACCGAAAAATAAAATCTTCGGATTCACACAAGTCACATCAGGTATCAACAATAAAAGCCACTCTAAAAATAAACTTCGCCTTTAATATAACGTTCCTTTTTTTTATTGTGCCATAAAACGCTACTGAAAAGATAAATTACGTAGCGCACTCTCATAACACAAACAAGAAGGAAAAAAAACTTTTTATTTACACCCTCTCGCTCCATCATAAGATAATGTCACTTCATTTTACCCTTGGCGAAAAGAACTCCTTCTACAACTCCATTTCTGCAGCGCGGCCGTGTTTATTCAAATACTCTCCGACTCTTATTATTATAACAACCCTTGTTTATTGGTATATTGTACACCCAAAGGCGTTATCCCGTTACATTCTGCTATCACAAACCCTTTTAACATAATCATTATTTTTTGCTTACCCCAGCACTTTTACACAATACACAGATTTCTTAAAAGAAGAGTTAACTTATTTTTGCTAGGGGTGATTAATTATTCCGCAGAAACCCAGACGGAAAAGACTTTCTTTTTCATCTTCAGTTTAAACATTTTTTAAATATATTATGGAATCTTAAAGGAGTTTTTGTGTGATAAAATAACCCTGTGGTACATTAATTCGTGCTTAATTAGTTTTTTTTATGGCGATTTTATGAATAGTAAATTAGTTTCTCGGAAGGGTAAATTAGAATCTTTGTTTTTGATCTGATGGTGGAAATTAAAGTAAATGTGTCGGTTAAGGGTTTTATGTGTTTTGGGGAATTTCGAGATTTCGTGGATTAGGGATTTCTAAAATTTATTGGTTTTGTTAAAAATCTGCTCGGAAATTTTCTGAAGGATTAGATTCTGCTTTTGTAAATATTTAATATTTTTCTAAAGAAGGATATAATATTGTTGAACTATACAAATGATGTTGAAATATATTAATAATGTGTGTCGGTTCAGCGTTTTTATTAATGTAAATAGCATTAATAACACATTAATGTACTTGGTACTTAGATAGACAAGACTAGACAGACAAGACTAGTGACAACAGGAAACTTCGGTTGACGCACAAGAGTTGTGTTCTCTTGTGCGTCATTTCCCCAGGATATTCGCCGGAAAACGTCGGAAAACCGGTTGCCGCCACAGTTTCACCTTTCGCTCTTCCAACCGACAAAAAAAGTGTTACAAAAGTTCCGGCAAAACTTACCCTTCGCCAAATTGCAGTCTGCTGAGGTGGTGGTCAACAAGGAAGCCACGATCGCCTTGCCCTGGACTCCTTACGCGAGGAGGAACTCAAAGGGCAGAAGCTCTTGCAGAAGATATCCAAGCTCTGGAACATCATCCCCATGCTGGGCTCCCAGGTTACTACTACGAGCCTTCAATACGTCAGCAAAATCTTTGGTAGGCAACTGAGTTGGGGCAATAACCTGGGCATATTCCGCAACTTGGACGATGAGTACGGCCCTGTGGTGCGCCTGTACGGGTCCTTCGGTGGGGATGTGGTGATCGTGAGCAGGCCCGAACACGCCAGTGCGGTGTTCGAGAACGAGTGTCTCCATCCGATCCGGTTTCAGCTTTTTTTTTCTCTAAGGGGGAAAAACCTTCAACGGGAAATATTCTAATTTCACCTAAGGCTTTCAGTGTGGGATTGGTGCTTGCCCAGTGTTAGGGTTCGCCCGACCGCACTAAAAAAACCCCTTTGTTGGATTTCCCATGGATCCTCCGTGGAACCGACGCTAGTCATTACTTCGCGTAGGGGGGGAGAGGTGCGGGGTTTGAAAGCTTCGGCCCTGCCGACGTTCACTTTTGCCGAGTTACTTGTTTTTTCTCATGCCTTCCTCAGCGCCCTGCTCTCCTGGGCCTCTCCTGAGCGTAGTGTCTTCAGGGTGTTTACGGCTAGCTCGCAGCCAGCATTCCATTACTCCTACGAGTGCATCAATGACGCACCGTATCCAGCGGCAGTTATACGTGCGCCAGAAGTACACTCCCATCTCTGTCTCTCCTGCTGGAATCTGGGGCATTCCAGCAGGACGTGTTCTGCAGTCTCCTAGCCCTGGGCACTGGGGACAGTCGGGTGTTACTGCTGCCCCTATTCGGTGAAGATACTCACGGAAGCCACCATGTCCCGTGAGTGTTTGGGTGAGGTGATAATTCACATCACCGTACATCCTACAGATCCACGGATCGATGGACGGGATCAAGCGATAGGTCCAGCGACCGTTACTTGATGTGTTCCATCTTTCCTGCCACTGCGTAAGGGTGATCGCCCTCTCGGTCTGTGCTCGATCGTTGTCGGCCTCCGTCTGTTGGGGATCGTCCATGGCCGTCCCCTTCTTCTTTTTATATTGTTGCATGCGCTCTTTAGCAAGCAGGTCTATTGGCAGCAGGCCAGCGATGACCTGTGCTGCATCTGCAGATACAGTCCGGTGGGCGCATGCGAATCTCAGTGCACTCGTCCTGTGTGCGGGGGCTATCAGTCTTAGGTATGCGGGAACCTCCGTCATTTCTGCCCAGGTCGGCGCCGCATACAGCAAGATCGAGGTGCTAATGCAGGCGAGCACCCTTCTCCTGGTACCGCTCGGACCTCCAATGT
The DNA here is from genome assembly GCA_944588485.1 of Phosphuga atrata. NCBI lineage: Eukaryota > Metazoa > Arthropoda > Insecta > Coleoptera > Silphidae > Phosphuga > Phosphuga atrata. The sequence continues at coordinate 48,999,159 of OX155899.1, forward strand.
TGGGCAGTATCCTCGAGATAGCACTCAGTGCACTCGTCCTGTGTGCGGGGGCTATAAGTCTTAGGTATGCGGGAACCTCCGTCATTTCTGCCCAGGTCGGCGCCGCATACAGCAAGATTGAGGTGCTAACGCAGGCGAGCACCCTTCTCCTGGCACCGCGCGGACCTCCAATGTTGGGCAGTATCCTCGAGATAGCTGCGGCAGTTGTAGCGGCATTGTTTCCTGCGTATCTGAGGTGCTCTGTTGAGCCTCTGATCCAGCATCATTCCCAGGTACTTTATGGCAGGTTTGCTCCTGATAGTGCATCCTCGGTAGGTTAGTACCATTGAGGTCCTTACCTTTCTGCCAGTGAAAAGCACTGCCTCAGTCTTCTGTACGGCCAGGGAGAGGCCGACTGACTCCATCCATTCCCAGATAATCTCCATGGCTTCCCCGAACAGTGCAGCGATGTCGTCACAGTCGGTGCTGGGTATGAGGACCGCCACGTCGTCTGCGTACGCTGCCGACAGTCCACTGGCAAGGGCAGCTTCAGTAGTCCGTTGTACAGGACGTTCAATAAGTCCGGGCCAACTCCCGGTTCCAGAACTCCCTGAATCCGGTCGTCGTCTCCGCGAATAGTACTCTGTCACTGAGGTAGTTCAGGATGATGTTTCTCAAGTACCCGGGGACGTCGAAGTCCCGGCGGAGGGCCTCACAGATCTTGTGCCATCTTGCGGAGTTAAAAGCATTTCTAACATCCAGTGCAACCATGAGACAGAGTCTCCTCCTCCTAAGTAGTCCGCAAATGTGGCTGGGGACCAGTCGCTTCACCTCTTCCACCGCATCCGTAGACGACCTCGCAGGTCTGAAACCGTACTGGTTGTCCGTCAGTTGTTGATCCACGCAACCGCGAAGGCGCTCCTGGACGATCTTCTCCAGGATTTTGCCCGCCGTGTCAAGCATACACAGTGGGCGATACGAGGATGGTTCCGCGGGGGTTTCCCGGGTTTTAGGATCAGGACAAGGCGTTGCCTTTTCCATACGTCCGGGAATACTGGTGAAAATCGCGGGAGCAGCTTTGATGGCCACTCTCAAGGCCAAGTTTGGGATGCCATCCAGACCGGATGCTCTCCTCGTGCCAAAGCGCAGACATGCGTCTAGCTCCTCACTCCTTGTAACCGGGGGGATGTCACGCGGGTCGACGTTCTCCCGTATGTTTGCCCTCATTGTCCCGATTCCGGGGAAGAGATGGTTGTCGATGGACTCCACCTCGGCCTCATCCATCTTAGGCTGGCTCCTCATCATCTTTTTTGCGGCAATTTTGTAAGATTTCCCACATGGGTCCGCGTCCAGTTCTTCGCAAAGTTCCCTCCAGCAAGTGCGCTTCCTCTCGCTAATTTACTTATGCAGGGAGAGCCTGGCAGAGGCGTATTGCAGTCGGAGCTCTCCGGCGGCATCCGGAGCTCTCTTTTTTGCCCTCATGTATTGGCGGCGGAGTGAGAGGCACCGTTTCCTCAGTTCTGTAATGGTGTCGCTCCACCAGTACAGGGGTATGCCCCTCGCGCACGGCTTGCTGGTACGCATGGAGGCGTCGCACGCTCTGGTGACTCAATTAATCGCCTGTCTGGCGCATTCTATGGCGTTTTCGGAGCTGATGGGGGGAGTTATCATCGAGCTGCCACAGTCCCAGTGCTTCAATAAAAGTGCTTTCGTGGAAATCACGGGCATTCCAGCGGGGGGAGCCAAGCCTGTGTTCGCCTCTTTTGGTAAGCCTCTTGAAGGGGCGCACTTCAAAGAAGATCGCCCGATGGTCGCTAGCATTGTACCCCTGTCCCACTCTCCACTTCCCACCCCCCTTGTATAGAGTGAGAGAGACAAATGTAAGGTCTACAATGGACCCCGCACCCTTCCCAGTGAACGTTGGGACGTTTTCCTCGTTGGCGAGCACCACGTCAAGCACCGCAAGCGCATCCATAAGGGCTCTCCCTCGAGGGTTTCGGTCCAGCCTGGACTGCATTGAGAGACCTGCAGTACAGAATATACAATAATTCCGGCCCATTCGTCATGCATGAGCCGGAATGGGAGACGTGACGTAACCAAATTGAGCCTGCACTGACCGAGTGCTTGGACAAGCAGTTCGACAGAGTATTTGACCGATTGCCTGGTGAAGAGGATTCAGGCGATAAAGAATCGAGGGGGCTTGGAGTGCCTGTGCGAGCTGATCTTCAACAAGAAGATGGCCTACCTGCAGCCCCAAGGATTGAACCCAGCCGCCGAGATAGCGGTCCTGGCCGAAGCCGTAAAGGGCGCCACAGAATCCATCACGATGTGCGAATTTGGATTTCATTTGTGGAAGCTCTGGGAGACGCCGCCGTGGAAGGGACTGGTGGAGCATTGCGATACGATCGACCATGTACTGGTCAATCACCTGAAGAACGCCGAGAATGCGCTGAAGGAACCCCAAGAACGTACCCACGGAGTTCTCCCTCATCGACAACTTCCTCGTCAAGGACAACAAGAACACCGATGATATATTGACTGTTCTGTTGGATATGATCTTACTAGGGGTGAATATGTGTAGCCACAGCGCCGGCTTTTTGAGGTACCATCTGGCTAGAAATCCTCTCGTCCAGAAGAAGCTCAACCAGGAGATTATCAGGTTCCCGGAGAAGATTACCTAGTAGAATTGGTCCCAAATCACTTATCATAAGTCTTGCCTGAACGAAAGTCTCAGACTAAAGCCCTCCAAGCCGGTGCTAAGTCGTATCTTGACTAGGGACATCACCATTACAAAATACCATTTATTAATAAATAATAATAATAAAGGCACGTTTGTGTTGATCGCGACGTACCTGTCGAGCCCGCGGGAGAAGTGTTTCGAGGACGCGTTGAAGTTCAAACCGGAACGGTGGTCGGGGCAGGAAGCCAACAAGGACATGATAACGAGGACCCCGAGTACTTCGTAAGGTACCAAGTACAAGGCATTTTATTTGAAATTAAAACATTTTTAAAAATCAAAATACTTTATTTTTTAACATCGGTTAGATTAGGTTGCCCGCGCGAAGCGGACAGATAAATTAAGACAACATACGCGCGGAAGCGCGAACTCCAATATATAGCGGTGGTGGCGTTAATACGTAAGTACCACATTTTTTTACTCGAACTACAACAAGACAGAATAAGTCTAGAACAAGTCTAGGATAAGTTTAGAACAAGACTAGTACATATCTGGAATTGGTCTAGAACAACACTAAAACTAGCATGAAACAAGTCTAAGAGAAGACGAGAACCAGGCTAGAACAATGCTAAAATAAATTTACAAACAAATCTAGACAGACAAGACTAGACGGACAAGATTAGACAGACAAGACTAGACAGATAAGACTAGGCAGACAAAACTAGACAGACAAGACTAGGCAGACAATACTAGACAGACAACACTGGGCAGACAGTACTAGACAAACAAGATTAGACAGACAGGACTGGACAGACTAGACAGACAAGACTAAACAGACAAGCCTAAACAAACAAAACTAAACAGATAAGGCTAGACAGACAAAACTACAGAGACAAGACTAAACAGAGAAGGCTAGACAGACACGACTATACAGACAAGACTGAGGAAGTAATTTCAATCAATTATTATACACCGATCAACTTTACATAAACGGTTTGATAACAAAATGTTGTTATCCAGTATCTTATGCCCACCATACACACGGTCCACCGGAGAGGTCTACCTGTGGATGTTTACCTGCGCAGATAGACCGGAGTGTGTGTGGGAATAGACCTGTGCAGTTTCTTGCATACGGTTGACGTGCGCAAGCAAACCTGCACATGTAACCTCTCCGGAAGACCGTAGCGTGTATGGCGGGCATTAGACAAATGGTTTTTCAGAAATCAGAACACCCCTTGATTTTTTGCCGCATGTTTACCTAAGACCCTGTATAGAAGATAAAATTTTATATAAACTTAATTTTAATTAAACGAATTTTGTTGTTTCAGCAAATTAAATATTGAAATTATTTCCTGTGTGTATTGGCACAAAGGGTAAAGGTACAAAGTTACAAGAGAACCAAATTAGATTTAGCCTTAACAAATACCCAACCCCAAATGGGGTAATTAAAACCCCATTATATCCCGAACAAACACACATTAATTCTGCCGGATCTTTCCGATTTCGAAGCGAAACAAAAATAATAGAAACCGGTTAGATACAATACAGGAATAACTTGAATTATGATTACATATTAATCTTTGAGCGCTTGCAAGATGTTAATTGCAATTCGGAAATCTGTTATTCCGTCGGCTCCCGTCAAAATCAATAAATATTCGCTCGACTGCAAGACTATTAAATTAAGAAGGTGATTAATCACGCGCTTCGCAAATTTATTATATATAATGTTATGTAATTTCCATGGAAGGCTTTTTGGCGAGCGTAATAATTAAAATATCTCCTCTGGAGGGGACGACATTGTAATTAATCCAGTTTGATTCGAGCCGAGAAAGAAAATGTTTTATGCAATGCACGCTTCAAGTATAAATCTAACTGGACTATATGTTCCTTGAGTGTGTATAAATGTTAAACACGCATAGTGGCTGCGTGTAATATATTATTAGAATTCTTTGCATTAATAATAAATGTTATTGCTGTTTGGATCGCTATTCGTTTTGTTGTAATTCGCATTGCGTATTTATTTTGTGTACACAGACGTGCCAATGATAAATATTTCAATAAAATCTTCATTGGTTTGTAATACTAATACAGTTTTCTTGCGGAAATTGCTGATTTGTTGATATACTAGCGCTGAAAAAAATACAATTTTTATTCTATATTCCTGCAAATTACATTTATATTTTTTTCAATTCGTTTTAAACGCGATACACTGAAAACTAATGAATTACGTACTGTTGCAAAAAAGGGAAATGTTTGAATTTCATCGGAAAATAATTGTTATAAATGGCAAATAATTTGTTTTTTTGAAGCACATGCATATGTATCCACAAATAGACAGACACGATGAAGCAGACTAAATGAGAGAGAGAGAGAGAGTAGACTAGATAGACGAGGCTAGAGAAACTAAACAGACAAGACTAGATCGACAAGACTAGACAGACAAGACTAGACAGATAAGACTAGACAGACAAGGCTATACAGACAAGACTAGACAGATCAGACTAGACAGAAAAGACTAGACATACAAGACTAGACAGACAAGACTAGACAGGCAAGACTAGACAGACAAGACTAGACAGACTAGACAGACAAGACTAGACAGACAAGGCTAGACAGACAAGACTAGACAGACAAGACTAGACAGACAAGACTAGACAGACAAGACTAGACAGACAAGACTAGACAGACAAGACTAGATAGACAAGACTAGACAGACAAGACTAGACAGACAAGACTAGACAGACAAGACTAGACAGACAAGACTAGACAGACAAGACTAGACAGACAAGACTAGACAGACAAGACTAGACAGACAAGACTAGACAGACAAGACTAGACAGACAAGACTAGACAGACAAGACTAGACAGACAAGACTAGACAGACAAGACTAGACGGACAAGACTAGACAGACAAGACTAGACAGACAAGACTAGACAGACAAGACTAGACAGACAAGACTAGACAGACAAGACTAGACAGACAAGACTAGACTGACAAGAATAGACAGACAAGACTAGACAGACAAGACTAGACAGACAAGACTAGACAGACAAGACTAGACAGGCAAGACTAGACAGACAAGACTAGACAGACAAGACTAGACAGACAAGACTAGACAGACAAGACTAGACAGACAAGACTAGACAGACAAGACTAGACAGACAAGACTAGATAGACAAGACTAGACAGACAAGACTAGACAGACAAGACTAGACAGACAAGACTAGACAGACAAGACTAGACAGACAAGACTAGACAGACAAGACTAGACAGACAAGACTAGACAGACAAGACTAGACAGACAAGACTAGACAGACAAGACTAGACAGACAAGACTTTTTTTTCAAGTGGTTTTTGACAAGTGGTCCCAGAAAACCAACCAGGCTCTCCAGAAACGCTTATCGCATGGCTTCAGAGTGCTGGTTGTTGTCATTTAGTTACTGTAGTTTGTTTGCGTTATGCTTTTTCTCTCGTCTCTTTCTCTCGTCTGTTTATTTTGTCGATATTATTGTTCGGATAAGTCTTTGGGTCTTGTCCGAAATATCTTCTAACATATAGGCTATGACTCTTTGTGTGTCGAAAGGTGTACTCTTATTCTTTACAGCTTCATCTCTATGACTTTCTTTTCTGTAGCATTCAAAGATTTTGGGGTTTAGTGTGTCTATTTCACATGAATTATCATCATTATCATTATCTATACACATGAATTATCCGATGATCTACCAATGTGGTGTAAAAAGTCATTGTAGCAACCGTGACCCGTTTGAAATTGCGTAAGATAGTAACTAGCTTCTCCGTGTTTCCTGTTGGTCCATACAGTTAAGTCTGGTATCACTGGCCTAGTCCACTGACCTTTCTCTGTATGTGACCACCTTTGTTGCCATTCGTTGGGGAGATTCACTCTGGCTTTCTGCCTGCGATTGTTGTAGCCTGTCTTGATTATGTCTCTTCTTTCTTTTGTGAGTAAATCGATGGGTGCAATAGAGGTGATTACTAGTGCAGCCTCTCAGGATACTGTACGGTATGCACTGCATATCCGAAGTGCAATTTTACGTTGTACTGATTCCAATTTTTCTGCGCTACTTATTGTATTCATTTTTAAGCTTGGAGCTCCATATAACATATCGGATTGTGCTACCATACCTAAGAGTTTACGCTTAGAGCTTCAGGGTCCCCCAACGTTTGGTATTATTTTTTCCATAGCTCCAAGTAGCTTTAATCTTTTTCCTGCAGCATCTGTAAGGTGTGCAGGGAATGTAAGTCCTTTATCTATTAGAATGTCCAGGTATTTTATTTGTTGTTTTGGGATATTTCCGTGGCTTCCGCTTTAAATTTGATTGGCAAAAGTTTTCTTTGTCCTGTCAACAGGACTGTCTCGTTTTTTTTTCAGGTGACCTCGTTGGCTTCAGTTTCCTCGTTGTAATCCACTGGGTTACCACACAGATTACATGATTTGCAGTACACATTATTCCTTGTTAATTTTTTCCAGTTACGACCAAGGCTAAGTCGTCCGCGAAACCAATTATCATGGCTCCATCAGACAGCTTCATTTTTAAAATATCGTCGTATAAGACGTTCCACAGAGTGTGGGACCCAATATAGAGCCATGTTGGACACCACAGCTTACCTCTACTTCTACCGTCTCATTTAGAGCTTTCCGTACAAGTTTTCTGTTGGAAAGGTAACTTCTTAACATCCATAGTAGGTAAGGTGCTATACGTCTCCTTGTAAGTTCGCCCATTAGTTGTTCCCAGTTGGCAGTGTTGAATGAATTTTGCACATCACACTGCTATTTTTTGACTAGTGCACATATTTTTTTAGTTCTTTGTGTACCGGCTCTAGCTTTCTCTGCTATTTTTTTTTAACTTCCTGTATTGCACCCATGGTATATTACCTTTACGGCACCCAAATTGTTTATCGGATAAACCAAGTCTGGCGTCACGCTCCTTCTGTAATCTCAGTGGTAGGCTTTCTAACAGTTGCCCAACAAATCTAGAAGGCATAGGGGCCTATAAGATGAAGGTTCTCCAACTGGCTTATCTCTCTTCCTAATAAAAACAAGTCTTGAACGCTTCCACTTGTCTGGAAAGTTTCCAACAACTAGGAGAGCATTCATTTCTTCCAGAGAAGTGAGTGAACTTAGGTTCTTGCTGGGCGATGTTGGCACACCTACGATGGTGGCACAACTACTACTGGTGGCACACCGTCTGGTCCCGGCGATTTTCCATCTCGGATGCGTTTTGCCGCATTAGCTAGTTCCTCCTCGTTAAACAATGGAATTTCAACAACTTTGGGTTGTTGCCAAAGAAAGGGTTTTTGCCGTGGGAAAAGGACTTCGGCTACCTGTAGCATTCCCTCCATCGTCATTTGCACAGTTGGGTGTTGGATTTTTGCACGTTGGAAACACATCGACGCGCCCAGCGAAAACTATAGTAACTCAAAAATTACAGTTTCCAGAAAAGCTGCATTGAATCTTTGAATGTTATATATAAAATCAAAGAAATGTTTAATATTATCGAAAACTGTTGTGAATCTAATTTTTGGTAAATAATTGTTTATTAAAAGCAAAATTTTCAGTATAGTTTTCATTGGATTTTCATTAGTAAATAAAATATACTATTAGAAAGAAAATATATTATCTGCTAAGGAATAATACAATAATGTCGTAAGTTGGTTGATTTAATAAAACATATCATAATCCTCATCATCATCTTCGTCTGGAAGATCCTCATCAGAACTGATTTCATTACCTTGCGCGTTAATTAGTATTTTTTTTGCATTTTTAGATCCATTCCTAGAATTATTGGTCTTCACGCTTTTTGCTTCATTGATTTTTGCAGAGAGAGATTTATAAAATCCGTGATACATAGAAGGGATATTATTACTTTTACAAAGTGCCAGTAGGCCTTCTAATTTCTTTTTCTCTATTGGCAAATATTGAGTATGAAGCTGAGGCAGGTCTTCAATGTTTTGAATAATTGGAGGTCTACCTCGTATCTCTTTTCTAAATTGCAACGACTTAATTTCTCCTCCATACGAACATCTGAAAGTAACTGTATTGGGAGTTGCAGAGGTGAAATTGATCTCTCTGATTTTACTGATAGTTACTTTATCCCGATTATTATCAGTTTTCCGGTTTTGTTTTTCAACTAAGCTTTTAGTACAAAAAAAGTTACCTTGGCTCATCTCCGTACGGATATACGGTTTCCCTGTTGTGTTTGCCATCCTGATTAAAGTCACCCATTGGTCGGGCGTATAGATGGCAGTCTGACGCTTTTTTGCGTTCTCTATTACTGTATGCATACTATCACCCTCATTCTGTGTATGCCGCTTCTCTAAAAATCGGTGGGTAATGTCAACTTTTAGAGCAGTCGTCGCACAAGTGAACATTGAAAACAGAAAGCGATTTCTATTCTGTCCACCACAGTTATCCGAATAGAAAATGAACTTTTTACTCCTTTATTTGCATGCAACTTCATAAAATCAAATACACAGCTGCCAACTTCCTGTGGACCTCTTCCAGATATTTGTTCATGCCACGTATAGCAAAAACCTCTATTGTTTCCTACATCATAGACAGTAAAATTGTAGGTAACGTATTTGCTTTTGTAATAGAAGACACTCACTTCCGACATTGGAGTTATAAGAACCCTTTGGAGGTCAAAACAAGCTACTAAAATTGTTTTGTCATTAAGTGCTAATTCTTTATCATAATTTTTTAGAGCTCGAGCTGCATCCTTGTTTTTCTGATGATTTTCAAAGTTTAATTGTAATTTTGATTTCAGTTCCTCATCAGCCATTTCATATGTATTGCATATTTCGCATTGGTCTTTGCTCGGCTTATGAAAACCAATATTAAATTCTAAGGTAAAAATGTCTCGATATTGCCGTTCAGTTGCCTTAATTTTTATCTGTTTGTCGTCCGCCCATTCTTTATACAACCTAAACATCTTCCGGATACTCAGACCTTTCTCTAAATACATTCGCTTGGAGTCTTTCCGAATGTAGTGTGGCGGAACTAAAGGAAAATGTTTGATGTGATCGCTGACGCTCTCTTGCACTTTAGGATCAATTTTATTTGGCCTGTTATGATGTTTTCCTCTTTGATCAAAAGCGACTGTTGTATTATCATTATCCTTGAGTTTCTTCAAAGTAGTTATGACATACATTTCAGATATGGCCAATGTATTTAAGAACATTGTTTTACATACCAGCTTCTCCTCATTGTCCATCAGAAAATAATACTGCCTTGAAACTTTTCTTCTTGAAATCCCTGCGCCAACGGTCACTGGTTTTTTTTCAACAGTCCTCACACATCTTGCAATAAAATCCCATCGTCTGGTATGATCTCCCAAAGTCCAAAATGCGGTAAAAATAGACTTTCGTTGATCTTCAGTAAGGCATTCTTGACCTTTTTGTCTACAAGATATTTGGCGTGCTGGTCGAATACTTTTAGACAAATTTTTTTTGCCTGACCTATTTTCATGTTCAATATTCAAGTCTTTTTTGGCTTTGACATCTATCCATTCATTTTCATTTCTAGAACGCTTTCTACCTGGGTTATTTTTAACTGAAATTTTACGCTTTCTAACTTTTATGGAAGCTGTAGATGACGGATCATTATCTTTTTGAGCCAAGTGCTGATGATTTGCGGTTTCACTTAAAGGCGCTATATCAGTATCTAAAGAACTGAAATCAGTTTCTTCGACATCAAAAGGCCTATATTCTGGTTCTGCATCGGAGTTAACAAAATCTGATTCGGCTTCCGCAGGATAAGACTCCATTGTAGAACCATCAATTTTATGTTCAACTGTAGGTTGAATATTTTTAATAATTGGTTTAGTTAATGGGGTAGTAATCTCTAGAGATTGATAGCAATGATTGTCAAAAGTTTTTAGCTCAACCGTTCCACAACTTGATGAGGTATGGGTAACTAGTGAGCTTTTTAGTACGGTGTCGCTGATATTTTCTTCTGGCTGCAAGACATTGAGCCCTCATTCTGGCGATTTCGTCGTTCCACTAATATACTACTTTTCTCCTTGGTGGTCCTCTATTCTTCTTTAGGGTTTCGTCACACGCCTTTTTTTTCACTTTTACTAGCGTATCCGCGTTCCGTGTGTGCGTCCGAGCCATTTTCATTGTCAGGCTGCTTTTCATTTTTTCTTTATTCAATTTCTTTAGACTCCAGCAGTTAGTTCTTCCATGACTTATCTGCTTGCTGGCTTCTTCTATTTTAAATAGGATGTAGCAATAGTCGCTTAAACTCTCTCTCTCTCTCGAGCACACTCCAATCTATGATGTTAGATAAGCCTAATGCCATTGCGATTAAGAGGTCGTATGATGCCAACACGGCATCTCAAAGTATTTATTTGCATGAACTGTATTGTCATTTCTATGCGTTATTTTTACGCCTAGCCTCCGATAGCGCCTTCTGCTCTGTGGCCCTTTGCGTTGCACATAGGGCAAAACTCATCTGCATTGCAGTTCTGGCCAATATGACCTTACGCGCATTTAAAACAATGGTTTTGACGGTCTGGAACCTAACCTCGCATTCATTGGCGAAGTGGCTAAATTTCCAACACCTGTGACATTTAATTACATCAATTCTTTCTCTTATTCTGCACTTAATCATGCCCACTTTTATTCTAACGTTTTTTAGATGCTTTTCTGCTACTTCTTTTTTGGCTGAAATGCTTGAAGCTTGACTGTCTCTATATGCCGGTCTAAGGTTTAGGACCTTTGTTTCACAGTTGTCTTCTCCGACAAAGTTTTTTGTTGCCTGTAGTATTTCTTCTTGGGTAGTTATTGCGTCTAGATCCTTTATGTGAAGTAGCACATCATCTCTTTTTACTCGTACCTCCGCCGCAGCCTGCAGGGCATTTGCTTTTTATTTCGTCCCTTAGGCCTTGGGATTTACCGCTTTCCACCTCTAGAAGCACAGACAAACAAGACTAGACAGACAAGACTAGACAGACAGGACTAGAGAGACTAGGTTTTAGCGTATTTTTAATGTAAATCTTTTTCGCAATAAGTTCCTAACAAATTATCCAAGTTTTTGATAGTTTTTTTACATTTTGAGTTTTTTTTTATTTTTCTAGTTTACTAGGGTTTCAAGCTAGGAATAATTATAACATCTCAAATTCAAGAGTATTTGTTCTAGTTTTAGCAAATTTTGCAAAGTTTTGCTCAAAATGAAGAACGCCTAAAACTCACGCCTGCAGTGAGAAACTTCTCACTTTAGGCGTGAGAAGTTTCTAACAAATTTTCCGATTTTTTTTATAGTTTTGCTACATTATGAATCTGTGTTTTATTCTTCTAGTTCACGTAGTTTTCAAGCTAGGGCTAGCTGTAATATCTCAAATTACAGACACTTTGTTCTAATTTTAGCAACTTTTTGTAAATGTTATGTAAAGTTTCTTTATATTAAAGTTATGTAAAGCTTCTTTAAGTTACCAACAAATTATTAAATTTTTTTAAGTATTGTTGCAGTTTAAATTTTTGTTTTATCCATCTAGTTCACTTAGTTTTCAAGCTAGACCTAACTGTAATATCTCAAATTAAAGCCAATTTGTTCCTAGTTTTATCAAATTTTTGAAGTAAAACTTCCACAGTCGCGACAAGTTTCTAACAAATTATCCAATATTTTTTATATTATTATTATTATTATATTAATTCAATTATTAAGTAATTTATTAAAACCACTCAAACAGTGGCCGGAAAAAAAGTTGCGTGCGCGCCAAACCCTCATAAATAATGTAATTTCTACCCTGTCTACATACAATAAATAACAATTAACATTATTAGATTACACATTATCCTCGATGTACACTTAATCTAATTATATCACCACTTTCAATTCACAAAAACTCAACACAATTTAATTCCCGAGGATAAGTTACCGAAACTTTTTTAATCCCCAAATTTAAATAGTTTTAAGCGAAACCTCGAAAATAGAATCGAATATAATTAAAAGGGAGTGCAAAAGTTTTTTTTTTTATTTGTGGAAACTATTTAAACTAGTTCGAGTCGTGAAAGCTAAGTGGATAGATTGTGAAAAGAAAGTTTGTAGAAACTGTTTAAACTAGATTTGATTTGAAAAAATGTGGGCATGTGTTGAAGCTTGCAGCTTCGTTGGTGCGTGTGGTCCAAATGGCTTTTCAAGTGGTTCAGTTAATCTCGGTCTCAAGATTTCGTTTTATAAATACTTTTTTTCTGCTTTCGGTTCAGACAACGAGTAATAGATCAAATTTCATTATATATTTTTTATTAACAAAGCTGGATCAAATGGCGAGAGTAATAGAAAGTTTTTTTTACCATTATCAAGCTTTTTTCCAACGTTTTAATGAACTTTTTCGACTTAAAAGCTTCTTGCAATGTCTGCGTTAAAGATTTTATGTTTCATAAAAACACAATGTTGAAATATTTCGAGAGCAGAAAATATTATTTCGAGAAAAGGCAGAAAATTAGGGCAGTACAGACAAAACATTTTACATGGAATTAGTCAAAACAATGAATATGTGAATATGAGTAAAATAGATATACAGGATGTTCGGTAAACATGCGGCAAAAATTCAAGAATTTTCCGTCAAGGATATTACGGCTATGAAACCTTTCAATGTATAATCGTCTAGTTTGTAATGAATTGCCATCAGCAAGTCCATACATGTAATGCATCTCAGTCATCTCGGCGTTCGTATACATGGTAGAGGACTTCACTAACTATTAAAGACACGCCAAACAGCCAAATGTCGCTCAATGTAAACAACTGCGACCGATACAGGTGGTGATCACTGACGAGACGCATTCAAATGAAATCGACTTGTACGTTAGTAGATAAAACAGCCGTTCCAAGTTATTGTCTACAATTTTTTGTACTTCATAAACTCATGAATTCTTTGTACTTGGTAAACTCATTGGCGTACGCCATACTTTTATTTACATTATTATTATTAATAATGGCTGCACGAATATAGAATATGATTGTCGCAAGTTGTGTTCACCCTGTACCTTCGAAACAAAGTGGTTTTCCGGAAATCATCATAAGACAAAATATTCTTACAATAGGCCAAGGAATGTCCCCCTTGAATGTTTGCCGCATGTTTATCTAACTCCCTGTATCAGACTAGGCTGGACAAATAAAACTACTCAGAGAGAGTTAAATAGTCTTGCCTGTGTCACATTTTAACAAATTTTTTTATGATCCAGACATATCGATGATCGAAATGAAATGTGAATTCTTCTAGCATACCCTTGAAATTTAATATTTCAAACCTTCCTCTTGATGTGTTGAATTGTTGTTAATATTTCGTAGTTTGGCTAATAATTATCGATATGATGCAAGGTTTAATGCAATTTGTGGAACGCAATAGACCTGCACCAACCGGAATTTATTGGAGCAAATCAGTGCTAATTGATATCCGCCTGGTGGATGATAAATTATCCAAACATTTGTTTAGATCTAACACTAAAACCTGAATAGCTCCCAGAACTAATAATTTATGCTCAACTCAATCCTTATAATAAATAAATCACGGCGTTTCACAGTTTATTTCTATCCGATATTGTCAAATAAGTTGGTCGATAGCATTGTCCGGTTTTCCGCCTACTTCTCGGGTCGGTAGTTTTGAGGAGTTTCAATTCGGTTGAGCGGATGAAATGCTGGAAATGAACGGTGATTGTGACGTCCTGTGGGTGCAAGTGAGAGGGTTCTCACGAGGGAGACATCCCGGATACTACAATCAGTCACATTAGGCCTAAGGAAGAGTCAGAGTTGGGGCTGTCCCCCGCCCTCCGCAGACAAATCACTTTTTCCGGCCTTCGCCGACCAATCCGTCTTCCACATATTAGAACAATAAGAAGAAATATTATCTTCAACGGACAAATTTACCGCTGGATTTAGACGTTTTATTTATGATCGAATTAGACCTGGGTAGAATGTTTAGAAAAGTCTAGGTAGATTGGCTTAGGATAGTCAAGACTAAATGTAGTCCAAACAAAACTGAGGGAGAGAGAGAGAGAGAGAGAAACACATAGACTACATTTAACATTTGACTAAAACAAACAAATTTTGCCCGAGAACGAGAGTAAGAAGACAATATTAAACCACATATTACATATATCACAACTAGAAAGACTAGATTAAACTTGTTTATATAATTTCATTTGTCCAGTCTTCTTTGTGTGCGCTTTTCTCTCTAGTCTAGTCCAAATCGACTAGACTGTCGAATCTTGCCTGTCTAGATTTATTGTCTACTAGACTATCTACTACACTAGTTTTGACCAGCATTGTTTGTCTAGTCTTGTCTATCTTGTGTTCTTGCCTATCTAGTCTTGTCTGTCTAGTCTTGTCTGTCTAGTCTTGTCTGTCTAGTCTAGTCTGTCTAGTCTTGTCTGTCTAGTCTTGTCTGTCTAGTCTTGACTGTCTGGTCTTGTCTGTCTAGTCTTATCTGTCTATTCTTGTCTGTCTAGTCTTGTTTGTCTAGACTTGTATGTCTAGTCTTGTCTGTCTAGTCTTGTCTGTCTAGTCTTGTCTGTCCAGTCTTGTCTGTCTAGTCTTGTCTGTCTAGTCTTATCTGTCTACATACCCGCCTTTCAATGCGGGAGACCCGGGTTCGAATCCTGGTCGGGGAGGCGACAACTAGGGCGGTTTTCATTAACCGTCCGGGCTGCCCACCCTGAATGAATGCAATATATGCGATACCGGGGTGGCGCATACTAAAAGCCAAGGTGGAATAGGGGATTTGGTGAGAGCTTACCCTGAACCACTTAAACAAAAAAAGTCTTATCTGTCTAGTCTTGTCTGTCTAGTCTTGTCTGTCTAGTCTTGTCTGCCTAGTCTTATCTGTCTAGTCTTGTCTGTCTAGTCTTGTCTGTCTAGTCTTGTCTGTCTAGTCTTATCTGTCTAGTCCTGTCTGTCTAGTCTTGTCTGTCTAGTGTTGTCTGTCTAGTCTTGTCTGTCTAGTCTTGTCTGTCTAGTCTTGTCTGTCTAGTCTTGTCTGTCTAGTCTTGTCTGTCTAGTCTTGTCTGCCTAGTCTTATCTGTCTAGTCTTGTCTGTCTAGTCTTGTCTGTCTAGTCTTGTCTGCCTGGTCTTGTCTGTCTAGTCTTGTCTGTCTAGTCTTGTCTGTCTAGTCTTGTCTGTCTAGTCTTGTCTGCCTAGTCTTATCTGTCTAGTCTTGTCTGTCTAGTCTTGTCTGTCTAGTCTTGTCTGTCTAGTCTTGTATGCCTAGTCTTATCTGTCTAGTCTTGTCTGTCTAGTCTTGTCTGTCTAGTCTTGTCTGCCTAGTCTTATCTGTCTAGTCTTGTCTGTCTAGTATTGTCTGCCTAGTCTTATCAGTCTAGTCTTATTTGTCTAGACTTGTATGTCTAGTCTTGTCTGTCTAGTCTTGTCTGTCTAGTCTTGTCTGTCTAGTCTTGTCTGTCTAGTCTTGTCTGTCTAGTCTTGTCTGTCTAGTCTTGTCTGTCTAGTCTTGTCTGTCTAGTCTTGTCTGTCTAGTCTTGTCTGTCTAGTCTTGTCTGTCTAGTCTTGTCTGTCTAGTCTTGTCTGTCTAGTCTTGTCTGTCTAGTCTTGTCTGTCTAGTCTTGTCTGTCTAGTCTTGTCTGTCTAGTCTTGTCTGTCTAGTCTTGTCTGTCTAGTCTTGTCTGTCTAGTCTTGTCTGTCTAGTCTTGTCTGTCTAGTCTTGCCTATCTAGTCTTGTCTGTCTAGTCTTGTCTGTCTAGTCTTGTCTGTCTAGTCTTGTCTGTCTAGTCTTGTCTGTCTAGTCTTGTCTGTCTAGTCTTGTCTGTCTAGTCTTGTCTGTCTAGTCTTGTCTGTCTAGTCTTGTCTGTCTAGTCTTGTCTGTCTAGTCTTGTCTGTCTAGTCTTGTCTGTCTAGTCTTGTCTGTCTAGTCTTGTCTGTCTAGTCTTGTCTGTCTAGTCTTGTCTGTCTAGTCTTGTCTGTCTAGTCTTGTCTGTCTAGTCTTGTCTGTCTAGTCTTGTCTGTCTAGTCTTGTCTGTCTAGTCTTGTCTGTCTAGTCTTGTCTGTCTAGTCTTGTCTGTCTAGTCTTGTCTGTCTAGTCTTGTCTGTCTAGTCTTGTCTGTCTAGTCTTGTCTGTCTAGTCTTGTCTGTCTAGTCTTGTCTGTCTAGTCTTGTCTGTCTAGTCTTGTCTGTCTAGTCTTGTCTGTCTAGTCTTGTCTGTCTAGTCTTGTCTGTCTAGTCTTGTCTGTCTAGTCTTGTCTGTCTAGTCTTGTCTGTCTAGTCTTGTCTGTCTAGTCTTGTCTGTCTAGTCTTGTCTGTCTAGTCTTGTCTGTCTAGTCTTGTCTGTCTAGTCTTGTCTGTCTAGTCTTGTCTGTCTAGTCTTGTCTGTCTAGTCTTGTCTGTCTAGTCTTGTCTGTCTAGTCTTGTCTGTCTAGTCTTGTCTGTCTAGTCTTGTCTGTCTAGTCTTGTCTGTCTAGACTTGTCTGTCTAGTCTTGTCAGTCTAGTCTTGTCTGTCTTGTCTTGTCTGTCTAGTCTTCTCTGTCTAGTCTTCTCTGTCTAGTCTTGTCTGTCTAGTCTTGTCTGTCTAGTCTTGTCTGTCTAGTCTTGTCTGTCTAGTCTTGTCTATCTAGTCTTCTCTGTCTAGTCTTCTCTGTCTAGTCTTCTCTGTCTAGTCTTCTCTGTCTAGTCTTGTCTGTCTAGTCTTGTCTGTCTAGTCTTGTCTGTCTAGTCTTGTCTGTCTAGTCTTGTCTGTCTAGTCTTGTCTGTCTAGTCTTGTCTGTCTAGTCTTGTCTGTCTAGTCTTGTCTGTCTAGTCTTGTCTGTCTAGTCTTGTCTGTCTAGTCTTGTCTGTCTAGTCTTGTCTGTCTAGTCTTGTCTGTCTAGTCTTGTCTGTCTAGTCTTGTCTGTCTAGTCTTGTCTAAATTCGTAAGTTTTTAAGTATTTATTTTCCATAAATAGTTGATTTTAAAATAAGTACAATATATAAACTACTTTCATTATTAACTCTAATAACTACTTCCTTGTTCTAGTTTGACCGAATTAACAATGTAAATGTAAAATTAGAATGTTTCAACGTAAGCCAAGAAAATATTTTCATTGCCAGAACGTAGATTAGTTTACAAAATAGTCTAGACCACGAGAAGTGAAAAAATAGGCGAGACTACGCGGTTAGAATTTAAGATGTGAGAGGAGACGATGTAGACAAAGACTGTGGTGATTTATTACGCAAGACTCACATAACAAAGTAATTATGAATAAAAATTTCGTGGAATATTTATTAATAATTTAATAAGGTCTAAAAGTGAATTTAAATGAAAACGAGGCTCATAAATTAAGAGTGGAAGAGAAAAAAAAACTTTCTGGGTCTTAATTGAGCCATCAGACGGAAAATGTTCTATACAAAATGCATACGGCCATAAATTTCTAATTATAGTTTTTTATTCTCGTTGTCTAAAATATAAATAAATGTTGTTTTCTTAGGATTAAAACTGATCATTTCGATTGTTTTGCTCTTTTTGCGTGGGAAATTACACGTTGGTTGATGGATATTATGTGAAAAATATTTATGTTTCGATCGGCCGCGGGGCGAAAAATAAATAAGCGCTGGGTTAAATAAATTCAGCGGCCTGAAATTCATTACATAAATTTGCTGAAATATTCGCAGAAAAATTATGTCTGTATAAATATTATTTTTTTAAATTTATTGCGATTTTTGTCCTTTCGTTATATTTTTCTATTTTGCCTGTAATGGACTCATAACAGCGCTCAAATGCGTGCGTTTATGACTCGCCGAGTGCGATACAATTTTTTCAATATGTATCGGCGATTTTTTTATTTAGAAATGGCATAAAAGGGCGCAAAATAGAAAAAATAGTATCAAAAACTCGTTCATAAGGCGTTTTTCGTACTTGTCCATTAGAAAATTCCTCGCTATGCTCGTCGTTTTCTAAAAATAGACGCGTGCTGCAAAACCGCGCTTATTGAACTCGTTCTTTAATATTCAATTACGATTGTTTGTTATCGGGAATTATATTTCATCCCCTATCAAACACAGGAAATCTTCGAAGTATACTCCATCGAATCATCTCAACCTTTTAATTATATCTCGTTTATTTGAATTAAGGAAATGCAACATCAACAGCTCTTAAATCTGAGCTTTTCCACCTAGTTTTCTCAATTTTTTAAACATCCCCTGAACTAATTATGTTATTTGATAATTCCTCCATTCCTCATTCCATAATTCCTCCACAAATATGACATGAACTCAAAGGAACTTATAGACGCAAAACATAATTAATTCGCAAATTTAAATCTATATAACTCACAATCAGTTAAAAAAACTAGATAACATAGTTAGTAGTTTCTTCTTATTTTTAGATATTTTCTTTGTCTAAAAATCTGGAAAATTTCAACAACGTATCTACTTGTCTACAACCAAAGTTATTGATAAAATCTTGATGATCGAAATTCTTGCTGAAACTGTGCTTGAATTAGATAAATAACTAAATTTTTAAAGCGGATAACGCAATTATAAACCTTGTGGTTTTTAGTAATTACTATATAATTTGTTTGTCTAAAGTTTCAACAAATTTCATCAGTTTATCTTGCCTACAAACTGAGTTACATAGACAAAATTCTTAATAATTTTGTTCAACCTCGTTCCTCATCTCCTTCTACCTAGCCATCATGGTTTTTACCCACAATTATTGTTGGTCTTTTCAGAAAACTTGCTTTTCATCACCGCTATAAGAAATCTGGATCTTCACTACTCTAGGTTTAAGCACTTCAGAGCGTAGGTTAAGTCACAGATAAGATCCGCCTTCTCTTGCTTTATCTCCGCATCTAATAATATTTCTGTAGCTCCGAAACTTCTCTGGTCATTTAAGGCTGATTCTCGTATACGCGACACTCAGCTACGCGACGTCACGCGACATCGCCTGTCAAATAATCATTAGATTGTTTTAAATGGGCACGTTCTTACTATGGCTACGCGATAGTTACGCGACGTGCCCATTTAAAACAATGTAATCATTATTTGACTGGCGATGTCGCACGACGTCGCGTAGCTGAGTGTCGCGCATATGGGAATCGACCTTTATTGGATCCAAAGCGACAGCGACAAAGCCGTATACTGGGTCAAATATTTTGAGTTACTTCCAGGTGTATTGTTGATGGTTTTGCCAGCTAGTTCAGGGGATTCTATAGACCCTGGTCTCCCAGGACCAGCTTTTCGGATCTCTCTGGTGAGAATCTCCCTCTGATTGAACTTTTGAACGTTTTAACAACACTTAAGCTGACCAAATGCAACTTAACCAGCGGTGCCGATCTTATTCCAGCTTTATTGCTTCATGACTGGGAGCAAATCTTTGCGCCTCCACTTTCCAAACTTTTCGAATAGATTTTCTAGCTATCTGGAAATTCACAAAGATTTGTTCAATACTCAAATCTGGTTCACAGTCAGACATTAAAAACTATCATCTCATCCCCATAACTTCCAATTTAACAAAAATCTTTGAATCCAAACTTTTTAACTCCATCTTCCCTCGCATCAAACATCTTATCTCCATCAAACAACATAGTTTGATGAAGGGTCGTTCAACGCCCATGAACTGCAGTCAGTATACGTGGTTCTGTGTACAGAAAAGTATCCGACCGTATTTTTTGCATGAGCCGACCTTGAACCTTCGTGCGCATGCGTGAATTTTTTCCCGCCTGTAGATATCATCAGTTGCTGTCGAGCAGTGTTCGAGTGACGTATTGTGTAAAAGGTAGTGCTCTCATTTGTTTTTCAATGCAAGTAAAATGACGGAACGACTGTAGCTGCACACGCTACTGCATCAAATTTTGCCAGAAAGTGGACGGCAATCAGGTGGAAACCATTCGGAAGATGCAGACGGCTTTCGGTGACGATGCTATGGCCAACACACAGATTAATGAGTGGTACAACCGGTATAAAAACGGTCGCACATCGGTGGAAAGCAAGCCGCGCTCTGGTCGACCATCAACATGCCGAAATAACTATGTCATTGCCAAAGTGAACGCGGTGATGCGGGATCGTCATGAGACTATCCGAGATATTGCGACTGGAGTTGTGCTCATCAGGAAATTAGCGACTCCATCACGATAATGCTCCTGTACATTGTTAGCACTTGGTTCACAATTATTTGGCGAAAAACCAGACTCCTCTGGTTTGACAGGGTCCTTCCTCTCCTGAAATGCCCCCCTGCGACTTCTGGCTATTCTCCAAAGTCAAGAGGCCGTTGAAAGGAACGCGATTTCAGACAAGAGAGGACATTATGGCTGCAACGACTGCCGAGCTAAAGTCGATTCCGAAAGAGGCTTTTTCGGAATGCTTCCATCAATAGCGGCATCGCTGGGAGAAATGTGGGGAGTCCCAAGAAGACTACTTTAAAGGTGATTATGTTTCCAACGCTCCAGGTATGCCAGTTTTTTTACCGGCTAAAGGTCGGATACTTTTCTAATAGACCACGTATCACTGACCAGCTGTTGCCAGTAGGGGTCAGGTTGATTGCATCTATATTGATTTCTTTAGGTCCTCCGACTGCATTGATCACGCAGTCATTGTCAATAAGCTGCATTCCTTTGGCTTTGACAACAACCTTATAGAATTATTATCTTCTCGCTAGCCAATCGAATGCCGTTTGTTTTTCAAGGTGAATTTCATAGTCTCATCTGGTGTTCCTCAGGGATTGGTCCGTTGTTTTCAACTAACTTAAGTGCATCTCTATTCTCTCCTCATTGATTTTTTGATCACGGCGTCTTTATGGCCATTAATCCCCCTGTGGACTGTTCCATATTACTTGCCAACCTTAATATATTTGAGTCCTGGTACGATGTCAATAAGTTAGATCTATAAATTAGCATGTGCAAAATTGTTAATTTTGTTGTGTGCTGACGACCTTAACACCTAACCACCTGACATACGTCTCACAGAGCCAAAGTGGCAGTAATTTTCACACCTGAGACGTATGGCAGGTGTTTGAGGGTTAAGATCTTCATGACTATTAAGGACCCTGTGGACTATTCCATATTACAAGCCTACCTTAATATTGGAGAGTTAGATCTGAACCTTTGCAAGTAGAAAATTGTTACTTTTACTCGGCTGCAACACCAGCTCTAGTTGAGGTACACTTTCTGTCATGTTTGTCTTGATCGCTGGGAGTCAGTCAAATATCTTGGAATTTCATTTGTTTGTCATCTTATGTTGTGCAACACATCCTGTCAATAGCAAGGCGGCAAGAGCGCTTGGATTCATCATTTGCAATTCTCGCAATTTTGATAAAAAACTTGGCGCTTAGAGTATACTTTTCAATAGCTTCGTGAGATCCATTTTAAAGTGTGGCGCAATTATTTGGAACCCTCATTTCAAGAGGCATTTCAAGAGGCTGCTTTGGAGATTATGCAGAGAATAAAATTTAGTATTCCTCTGGTACAAAACGTACTGATCGCACATTTCATACTGATTTGACGCTGTCATAACTTTTGAACCTCTCACCACAGAGACTTCTAGTCTTCACCAATCGATTCAGCGTCCCAAAATTTGTCGGAAAACGTATATAATATTTCCTGGGAAGCTTTCAGTTAAGAAATACCATCGACTCAGTAAGTCAAGACCGCGGAAACGACGAAATGCCAGAAAATCGTTTTTTTTTCAAAATCGTTATTTTTTCAAAATCGTTATTTTTTGAGTCACAGCAAAATTTAAAAACGTTTCTGAAAGCATTTTTGCTGCTGATTACAGACATGCAATATTAAATTTCGCTAGCTGAAGTGAACCGAAAGTCACTTTCGCCTGCAAAAATTGAAGAAATTTTTATGAAATTTCGGCGCTCTAGTGCAGATCTCGGAAAGTCGTGTATGTCCCGCGGTAAGACTGTCCGCGGTGTATCCAAAGGATAATGATCTTCTGAAAATGATGCCGCAATCCGGTTTTAATCATCTACAACCGTTTCTGAGATATCTACTTAGCAAATCGAGAATCGCGTAAATTTCAGTTGAAATTTATCGACAAATTTTTGAATATTTCCAGACAATTTACGCATCGGCTTGTTCGTCTTGTCGTGTAGTTTCTGTGTGCCCAAAATGATTTCGCTGCTCTTTAGCGTTTTCGAAAATATCGAACAAAACCGAAAAACCTGTATTTTTCGAACGAAATGATGGAAATTTTTTGTCGAAATTTTTTTTGCAAATTTGTTTCGTGATTTTTTTTGGTTACACATAGGAAATCGAAGTGCTGAAAACAGTTTTCCAGTTTATTTCGCTCTAAAGTTACAAATAAACAAATTTTATATATTTTTTTCGCTGTACACAATCACACATTTCCTACTTTGATTTGACGCCGTCATAACTTCCCGCTCACCATAGGGACTTCTAGTCTTCACCAATCGATTCAGCGTCCCAAAATTAGTCGGCGAACGTATATAGTATTCCCTGGGAAGCTTTCAGTTAAGAAATACTATCGACTCGGGAAGTCTAGACCGCGGAAACGACGAAATGCGAGAAAATTGTTTTTTTTCAAAATCGTTATTTTTTGATTCACTGCAAAATTTAAAAACGTTTCGGAAATCATTTTTGATGCTGATTACAGATATGCAAATTATATTTCGCTAACTCCTTCGGTTCACTTTCGCCTGCAAAAAATTGAAGAAATTTTTATGAAATTTCGGCGCTCTAGTGGAGATCTCGGAAAGTCGTGAATTTCCCGCGGACAGTCTTCATACATAGTATCTATTCCATGTATCCATAGGAAAATGATCTTCTGAAAACGATGCCGCAATCAGTTTTTAATTATCTGCAGCCGTTTCCGAGATATCTATCTAGCAAATCAAGAATAGGGTAAATTTCTGTTTTAAATTTATGGACGAAGTTTCGAATATTTCCGGATAATTTACACATCGGCTTGTTCGTCCTGTTGTGTAGTTTCTCTGTGCCCAAAATGATTTCGCTGCTCTTTACCGTTTTCGAAAAAATCGAAAAAAAAAACGAAAAGGCATGTATTTTTCGAACGAAATGATGGAAAATTTTTGTCGAAATTTTTTTTCTTAATTTTTTTCGTGATTTTTTTTTTCGCAAGTCCTTATCACATTGAAAACTCATTTTTGCTGACAGTTTGGGTTCTTGTAAGTAAGTCTCGACGTTCTCTGATCAGTCTGGTCTTTTTGTTTAAGTTCGTTCATGGCGACCTTTAATCTCCTGAAGTTATCAATCAGTAGAATTTTCTAGTGCCTATAGCTGCTAGTTGACAGGCTGACTCATTTTATAACTAGAAAACAACTTGCAGTTTTAAGTAGATTCTAGATAATGTAGTTATCTCATCATTATCTTTATCAATAATGTAACAGCCCGTTGTGAGTCTTGGTCTCCCCTAGAAGACGACACCGTCGAGCTTTATCCCGTGACTCATGACGTCAATGCGCAGAGGGGCGGTCTTGGTTGACTTCGTCCTCCCAACGGAATTTGTCTCCCTGGTGTTCTTCGCCCTTCCGGTTTGCTACTTAACAGTCGTCTCAGTACCCGCACCTTACTCATTCTGTCCACAAGTCCAGCCCATCTTAATCGTCCAATTTTGATGTACTGTATTATGTGGGGTTGTGGATACAGGTCGTATTGCTCATGGTTGTAACGGATGCGCCAAATGCCTCTTTCTTGTACAGCTCCATAGATCCTTCGTAGAAATTTATTTTAGAAAATGGGCACTACTGCCCTTTTTACTCCTTGACCAGGTTTCCGATGCATACGCCAAGACGGGTCGGAGTACGGTATTGTATATTTGAACTTTGGTTTTGTGGCTTACGAGACTCGATCGCAGGTGTCCGTGTATATCATAATAGCACTTGTTGCCACGATTTTTCTTCTTATCTCGATACTGCGCTCTTTTTTGACATGTAGTTGGCATACCAAATAGACAAAACTCTCGAGCTTCTTAAAGTCTTTCTCAGAGTCCTGAGCTCTGGTGCTGTTTGGGTTTGTTGTGACATGCATGTATTTAGTTTTTCTGGCGCTAAGCTTTAATCCCATCCTTTTCGCCGTACTTTTGAGTTTGGTAATGTTTCCTTCATTTCCGTTAGCGATCTCCCAACGATATCAGCGACATTCCCGAGTCACTGGCATACCCAAGCAGGAGATGTTGACCCCGATTTCTACCCGAGAGTCCCTTATACTTTTTTGAGTGCTATATTACACCTCAAACTTGAGAGCGTCCCACCATCACTTTGGCGTAGGCCGCTATCAGCTATAAATGGTGTGGACATGTCATTTTGAATCCTAATACAACATCGAGTAGTCGGCTTCGTAAGTCGAGTTACGCTTGTTAGATTCTTAAGGATTCCAAGCTCGTCCATGGCAGAAAATAAATGGAGCCTACTGAGAGAGACATACACCGTGCTAAAATTAATAAACAGATGGTGGTCTTCCTCGTTGAACTCAAGTATTTTCTAGGATTTTAGGCAAGGAGAAGATCTTGTCTGTTGTTGATCTATCCGGTAGGAATCCACACTGGTATTGTGCCAGCTTGTTGATAAAACTACAGAGACTAGACAGACTAGACAGACTGGACCGACTGGACAGACCAAACAGACCAGACAGATCAGACAGACCAGACAGACCAGACAGACCAGACAGACCAGACAGACCAGACAGACCAGACAGACCAGACAGACCAGACAGACCAGACAGACCAGACAGACCAGACAGACCAGACAGACCAGACAGACCAGACAGACCAGACAGACCAGACAGACCAGACAGACCAGACAGACCAGACATACCAGACAGACCAGACAGACCAGACAGACCAGACAGACCAGACAGACCAGACAGACCAGACAGACCAGACAGACCAGACAGACCAGACAGACCAGACAGACCAGACAGACCAGACAGACCAGACAGACCAGACAGACCAGACAGACCAGACAGACCAGACAGACCAGACAGACCAGACAGACCAGACAGACCAGACAGACCAGACAGACCAGACAGACCAGACAGACCAGACAGACCAGACAGACCAGACAGACCAGACAGACCAGACAGACCAGACAGACCAGACAGACCAGACAGACCAGACAGACCAGACAGACCAGACAGACCAGACAGACCAGACAGACCAGACAGACCAGACAGACCAGACAGACCAGACAGACCAGACAGACCAGACAGACCAGACAGACCAGACAGACCAGACAGACCAGACAGACCAGACAGACCAGACAGACCAGACAGACCAGACAGACCAGACAGACCAGACAGACCAGACAGACCAGACAGACCAGACAGACCAGACAGACCAGACAGACCAGACAGACCAGACAGACCAGACAGACCAGACAGACCAGACAGACCAGACAGACCAGACAAACCAGACAGACCAGACAGACCAGACAGACCAGACAGACCAGACAGACCAGACAGACCAGACAGACCAGACAGACCAGACAGACCAGACAGACCAGACAGACCAGACAGACCAGACAGACCAGACAGACCAGACAAACCAGACAGACCAGACAGACCAGACAGACCAGACAGACCAGACAGACCAGACAGACCAGACAGACCAGACAGACCAGACAGACCAGACAGACCAGACAGAGCAGACAGACTAGACAGACCAGACAGACCAGACAGACCAGACAGACCAGACAGACCAGACAGACCAGACAGACCAGACAGACCAGACAGACCAGACAGACCAGACAGACCAGACAGACCAGACAGACCAGACAGACCAGACAGACCAGACAGACCAGACAGACCAGACAGACCAGACAGACCAGACAGACCAGGCAGACCAGACAGACCAGACAAACCAGACAGACCAGACTGACCAGACAGACCAGACAGGCCAGACAGGCCAGACAGACCAGACTGACCAGACTGACCAGACAGACCAGACAGACCAAACAGACCAGACAGACCAGAAAGACCAGACAGACCAAACAGACCAGACAGATCAGACAGACTAGACAGACAAAACTAGACATACGTTGAACTCAGGCTTTTTTTAGGATTTAACGCAGGGAGAAGATTTGGTCTGTTGTCGATCTATCCAGGCGGAATCCACACTGGTATTGTCCCAGTGCCGCCTGTGTATAAGGTTAAAGTCTGCAGGCGTGTATTTTGTATGCAGAGTCAAGTAGCGTTATACCCATATTATTTGCACAGACGTTTCTTATGAAGTGGACTCCTAACTGCCATTCCTATGGGATGATTTCTGTTTTTAATATCCTTACCACCAGCGTAGGAAAGAACTGCTCGAACACAGGATCACCGAATTTGAGGAGTTAGAATATATTTATCTAGCATTACACAACATGTTGCCAATTTCTAATCTACAAACTAAGCTATAAACCAAAGCTTTGCTCGTCTAACATCTATATTTCTCAAATATAGGTAGTTTGAATAAAATTTGATTACAGAATTTTCCTTTAGCTTTTACATTATACCTTTCATGTAATAATGTAGGGGCAGAAGAATCCTTTTTCAACGTAAAAATCTCTTTTTCAGTCCTTCCGGGGTTAATAAAACAGAATCGAATCTGAATATGATTCTTAAAATTCGCATATAAAATGGAATAAAAGAGAGCAAGATTGAAATCCGACAAGATAATTAAATTTCCTCTAAAAAAAAGTTTGTTTGTATGTAAATGTTTGTCGTATCAAATTCCAATTATTTTCGAATATATTATCTGTTACCTTGTCGATACTTTCCAGTATTGCGTTTAAAAATTATCCAATTTAAAGTAGATTGGTACGGAAAATGCTATTAAAATATGCAAGGAATTTCCATATGAACCCTTGCCAAAACCGATTTAATTTTATTTTAATCAAGAATTTACATTTGTTTTCTGCAGAGGCGAGCTTATCCAACAAGACTTTGTATATTTTATACAAAGCATAAAATACCATTAATCCTCGAAACATTTCGATCCCGATTGGCTCTCGTCAAACCCCAGTTTCAATGAACTTGCCACTTTTATTTATTTCCCTATCTATATTTATGCGATAATTCAAGGAAGAAAAAGAGAATCCGTCATTAAAGCAATGCTCCGCATCGTTTATATTCTCGCGGCCAAAATAAACTTGAAACAAATCCGAATGAAACGCGGCGCTTAATCCAGACAAAGTTCAAGGTGAGAAATCTCTATTTGCAGCCAACACATCTTCGATATAATCGTTTATTAGTACTATTTGTACGATAAGCTGCCAAGTAATCCGATTACAACGTTCCACCAAAAACTTGATTAAGCGTCAGCGAAAACATTTTTGCCAAGTTTTCTTGTAATTGAAGAAACAAATAAAAACGTGTTTGGTTACATTAACTTAACAAAGATAAAGCTCTAAATTAAATCTAATCTAGATTGGGTCACACCGTTTATATTAAGCGGAGAATAATTGAACGTGTCAGAAGGAAGTGGAATATTTTTTTTTAAATTAGTTTCATGGAAACGTCTTATAAATCTTGTTTCAATTCGGATGGGCGTGAAGCATATTTCATTTCCATTTATCTGATCGATTCCGTTTGAAACTGTTGTCTTCTGCTTCGCCGAAAACAATAAAACTTTCAGTTGATGGAAACCTTTTGAAATCATTACGAAGGCGGGTTATTGTGTAATTATTTTACACAACGCAAAGCAGGTAAATTTAGTGTTTGTTTTTTTGTTGAGTTTTGTTGCGATTGATTATGGAAATATGGATGTGTTCCGTTTTTGCGGCGGTTAAAAACTATGTCACACTTTAGAATCCGTATTTTGCAAGAAAAAAAAATAGTTGTAAGCTTTATGATTATAATTACATGCTAAAAGTTCATTCGGTATTGCAAATTTTGAAACGAATTATTTTAAAACTTTCCAATAATTTTAGCTTCTCCTGTTTCGGACTGAAATTATGACATAAAGCTTGGCGTGTTTTGACCAATTACGAAACAATTTCTTTTAAAATTAACCAATTTAATTTGTTAGTCCTGGAGGGAGTTCATGTTTCAATATTTATCTAACCCTAAAGCTCACATGTCAAGTCAATACAAGATTGCAGAACATGCACTAGACAGGCAAGACCAAACAGATATTATTAGACAAACAAGACAGACAAGATTGGAAAGACAAGACCAGGCAGATAAGATTAGACAGAAACAACTAGAGAGACAAGACTAGACGGAGAAGGCTAGAGCGACAAGACTCGACCAACAAGACTAGACAGACAAGACTAGGCAAACAAGACTAGACAGAGAAGACTAAACAGACAAGATTTTTTTATAAAATGGTATAGGGGGAAGCTCTCAGTAAACACCCTATTCCACTTTGGCTTTCAGTATGCACCACCCCTGTATCGTACATTTCGCATTCATTCAGGGTGGGCAGCCCGGACGGTTAGTGAAAACAACTTTAGTTGTTGCCTTCCCAACCAGAAATCGAACCCGAGTCTCTCGCATTCTCAGGCATCAGACAGACTAGAGAGACAAAACTAGACAAAAAACACTGGACATACAAGACTAGACGGACAAGACTAGACAGACCAGACTAATCAGACAAGATAGATCGAACATACTTGACGGACCGGACTGACCAGACTCACTGGACAGACCGCACAGACCGGAGATACCGTACAGACCGAACAGATTGTACAGACCCGGAAGAGCAGACAGACGAGACAGACCAGACAGAGCACACAGACGAGACAGACCAGACTGACCAGACAGACCAGACATACCAGATGGACCAGACAGACCAAACAGACTAGACAGACCAGACAAACCAGACAGACCAGACAGACCAGACAGACCAGACAGACCAGACAGACCAGACAGACCAGACAGACCAGACAGACCAGACAGACCAGACAGACCAGACAGACCAGACAGACCAGACAGACCAGACAGACCAGACAGACCAGACAGACCAGACAGACCAGACAGACCAGACAGACCAGACAGACCAGACAGACCAGACAGACCAGACAGACCAGACAGACCAGACAGACCAGACAGACCAGACAGACCAGACAGACCAGACAGACCAGACAGACCAGACAGACCAGACAGACCAGACAGACCAGACAGACCAGACAGACCAGACAGACCCGACAGACCAGACAGACCAGACAGACCAGACAGACCAGAAAGACCAGACAGACCAGACAGACCAGACAGACCAGACAGACCAGACAGACCAGACAGACCAGACAGACCAGACAGACCAGACAGACCAGACTGACCAGACAGACCAGACAGACCAGACAGACCAGACAGACCAGACAGACCAGACAGACCAGACAGACCAGACAGACCAGACAGACCAGACAGACCAGACAGACCAGACAGACCAGACAGACCAGACAGACCAGACAGACCAGACAGACCAGACAGACCAGACAGACCAGACAGACCAGACAGACCAGACAGACCAGACAGACCAGACAGACCAGACAGACCAGACAGACCAGACAGACCAGACAGACCAGACAGACCAGACAGACCAGACAGACCAGACAGACCAGACAGACCAGACAGACCAGACAGACCAGACAGACCAGACAGACCAGACAGACCAGAGAGACCAGACAGACCAGACAGACCACATAGACCAGACAGACAGACCAGACAGACCAGACAGACCAGACAGACCAGACAGACCAGACAGACCAGACAGACCAGACAGACCAGACAGACCAGACAGACCAGACAGACCAGACAGACCAGACAGACCAGACAGACCAGACAGACCAGACAGACCAGACAGACCAGACAGACCAGACAGACCAGACAGACCAGACAGACCAGACAGACCAGACAGACCAGACAGACCAGACAGACCAGACAGACCAGACAGACCAGGCAGACCAGACAGCCCAGACAGACCAGACAGACCAGACAGACCAGACAGACCAGACAGACCAGACAGACCAGACAGACCAGACAGACCAGACAGACCAGACAGACCAGACAGACCAGACAGACCAGACAGACCAGACAGACCAGACAGACCAGACAGACCAGACAGACCAGACAGACCCGACAGACCGGACAGACCGGACAGACCAGACAGACCAGACGGACTAGAGCGACGAGACATACTCGACAGACTACAGAGACCAGACAGACTAGACAGACTGGACAGACTAGGTAGACTAGGTAGTCTAGACAGACAAAATTAGCCAATAACTATTGGTATTAAGGATTTATATTTAGTTTATAGATTTGGAAGAATAAGACTGGTTGTACAAGATTAGATTAGTTGGACAAGATTAAACCAGTTTAAATAGATTACAGTGGTTGGACAACTGGAGTCTACTAGTGTAGACTAATGGATGTAGCTAGGATAAGACTAAGGTAGTATGTACTACTTGCATAATATTAGTCTAGTCCATATTGGGACCAGACAGACAAAACTAGACAGACAAGAGAGACAAATCTAGACAGAAATATTAGACAGACTAGATTAGGCAAAACCTTATTAAGGATTTAGATTTACTTTATGGATTAAGTAAGAGTAAGACTAGTTGGACAAAATTAAAATGGAATACATTACAGGCTAGTCTAGACGAATAGATGTGACTAGGTTAATTCCAAGGTAGTATGAACTAGTTGGTTAAGATTGATTAATCTAGCCTAGATTAAAATGATACAAGCAATGAAGATTAAGTTAGTATTACAAGATTATAAGGTCTAGTCTATAATAGTAGGACAATATGTGACCACTTGGATAAATGAGGTAATCTAGTCTAGAATCTTTGGATAAGGTTAGAACACTTAGATTTAGAACAAATGAGATATTTTATTTTTGAGTGTTTTTTGCGAATATTTACAAATGCTTGGAAATGTGTGTACTTATGTGAGGAAGGAATAATGAGAAACTTTTTAAATGCTAAAGATACTTTTATTTTCCTCTTAAGCCAGGATATTATACTTGTGGCACAAAACTCTGATGATATGACTTATGACTCCAATGTGGCCCGTGGCAATAAAAAGGTCCTGATCTAGCAGGTTGCTCAGTTCTTGCGTTGTATTGTATCTAATTTCTACTTATTAGGGGCACTCTTTGAATGAGTGTGTGTGTGTGTGTGTGTGTGGCATAAAACATGTATTTGATTTTTATTATCATACGTATTTAATCTAAGCTTTTCTGAGTAACTTAATCAAATGCTATACGAATTTTAATAATTACTTATTATGTGATTTCCATAAACATGTATTAATTAGATGAAATTCGCCGTTAAAACTGACTTCTTAAATAAAATATTTCAGTAAGATTGCACCTTCAGTTATCTAGTCTAAATCTTGAGACGTCTGACCTAAACCTCGAATGTTTGATTAGTGTAGTCTAGACTAGTCATAATTCAAAGTTCATCTTCAAAACCGGACACTTGAAATAGGGGTGAATAGGGAAATAGAGGTCACACGAGGGGTGCCCCAGGGCTCGGTATTGGGACCTATATTATGGATATTAAATATGACGGAATGACTATATGACGGAATTATAAGGTTCCCTGTAGGAAGAAATGTGACTCTAGTCGCATACGCAGACGAACTGGCTATCATTGTCAAAGGTAGAAATATGGAAGAAATCACACACATCACAAATAAGACCATAAATAAGGTAAGCATATGGATGAGAGAAAAAAACTCAAAATGGCTCCTGAGGAAATAAAAGCCGCCATGCTGGCAGGAAGAAGAAAAATCCCAAATATGGTAATTAAAGTAGAAGAGATAAACATCCATATGGAAAAATATATAAAATATCTGAGAATAATAATAGATAAAGACATGAAAATGAGGGAGCACATTAAACAGACGGCGAGGAAATCTAGAAGAACTGCTACGGCCATATAGAGATTTATGCCTAATATTGGGGGGGGGGGGGGGGGGGGTGTTGGTCTAAAACGGGTAGAAGAAAGATTCTAGCCTCAGTGGTGTCTCTCGATACTAGAGTCACTCAATGCTGCTGTACACTGACTAGAGTCACTCAATACTGCTGTACGAAGCGCCAGTCTGGAACTAAACAATGGCAATAACAAAGTTCAACGACATCCTTACCAAAGCACAAAGAAAACTCCTACTCAGGATCTGCTGTGCCTACAGGACAGCGTCCACAGAGGCGCTGCAAGCGATTGCGGAGATACCCCCATTTGAACTAATGGCAGAAGAGAGAACCACTGCATTTACAGACAAGAATAAAACGAAGCTCCAGTTGAAAGCCAACACGTTAGGGATGTGGCAGGACAGATGGGCCACGGAGACCGTATCGGCGGTGTGGACAAAAAGACTAATTACCAAAAGACCAAAAAATGGGTAAATGTAAAGGACTAGATAGACTAGACAGACTAGCCAGATGAAGCCAGACTAGACAGACTAGATAGAATGGTTGGACAAGATAAGAATAGTTGGACAAGATGAAACTAGTTGGAACAGATTACAGTAGTTGGAGAACTGGAGCAGTCTAGTCTAGACTAATGGATGTGACTGGGATAAGACTAAGGTAGTATGGACTAGTTGGATAAGATTGGCTAGTCTAGTCTTAATTGGGTAGATTGCGACAGACAATGAAGATTAAGTTAGCATAAGTAGGTTATAAAGTCTAGTCTTAACTAGTTGTACATAATTAGATCACTTGGATAATTGAGATAGTCTAGTCTAGAATTTTTGGATAAGATTAGAACACTTGGATGAATGAGGTAATGTAGTCTAAGTAAAATATTTGACACGATTAGTCTAATCTACACTGTTTGGGTAATTATTGTAATGCCCTCGTAAACTAAGAAATAAAAGGCTCGTTGCCGCAACATCACCCCCTTGCCAGTGATAACGCTATGTACAGTTTGTTGCTGTTGTTGTTTGTTTGTTCATATACGTCTGGTAGACGGTTGGATTCGTCATCGTTGTCGCTGTTGCGGTGTTTGCCCGTGGACGTCTGGTAGACGGTTGAATGCGTTATCGTAGACATTGCTTGTTTTTGCAGATGTTGTCGTAGAAGGTGTATTTTAGACCATTGTAGCCATTGTAGACCTCGTTGTCGCAAATTTGCTGCAAGGCGTCCTCGTAGACGTCGTTTGCTGATTAGCGGTTTCCTATGCAAAACCAGCTTGCACCTATCAGTCGCTGTTGCGGCATTTGTTCGTAGACGTTTGGTAGACGGTTGAAGTAGTTACCGTAGACGTTGTTTGTTGTTGCCGGCGTCCTGGTAGACGGTTGAATTCGTCATCGTTGTCGCTGTGTTTGTTCGTAGACGTCTGGTAGACGCTTGAAGTAGTTACCGTAGATGTTGTTTGTTATTGCCGGCGTCCTGGTAGACGGTTGAATTCGTCATCGTCGTTGCAGTTGCGGGGTTTGTTTGTGGACGTCTGGTAGACGGTTGATGTCGTTACCGTAGACGTTGTTTGTTGTTGCAAGTTTGTTGCAAGGCGTCCTCATGGACTTTGTTTGCTGGTAGGCGGTTTCCTAAGCAAAACCAGCTTGAACCTATCAGTCGCAGTTGCGGCATTGGTTCGTTGACGTCTGGTAGACGTCGTTACCGTAGACGCTTTTTTTTGTTGTTGCTGGCGTCCGGTTGAAGGCGTCATCGCAGACGTTGTAGTTTCCGTCGTCCTCGTGGATGGTTGAAAGTGTCATCGTAGAGGTTGTTGTTGCCGGCGTCCTCGTATACGGCTGAAGGAGTCATCGTAGACGTCGTTTTTTTGTTGCAGGGCGGAGGCGTAATCATGAGGCGTATGAGGAGCGGTGTTTAGTTTCACGTGTAAGGTTTCCTTGGCGCGGATGCAGGGTGTAATTCAACGATGCGGCAGATTTCAGGTGCATTTGGTTCCATATTTGAGTGCGTAGCTTTCTCTTTTCGATCACGACGACCAATTTGTAGATGATCGGATTCCTCTTGTCGATCACGTCCGGGTCACCAATTTGTGGTGTGAGACGCCGTGGAATAAATATAGTCTGGTCCACTGGCTGGACTGATGTCACTTCGCTGACTGGGTCCACGGGCTGGACCGGTGTGAATGAGTCTACTGGCTGGACTGAACTGCTGGCTGAACCTACCGGAGTCCTGAACAGACCTGAACAGACAGGAGTCACTTCGCTGACTGGGTCCACTGGCGTGTCTGAGTCCACTGGCTGGACTGAACTGGACCCTTTGGTTGGTTGCGCCTGACTGTGAACTGAACTAAAGTCGACTTGCTGGCTGGTTTCGCCTGACTGTCGATTGCATG
The DNA here is from genome assembly GCA_944588485.1 of Phosphuga atrata. NCBI lineage: Eukaryota > Metazoa > Arthropoda > Insecta > Coleoptera > Silphidae > Phosphuga > Phosphuga atrata. The sequence continues at coordinate 49,033,983 of OX155899.1, forward strand.
ACTGTCTTCTTTATTCGGGGGTCCAAATATTTATATTATGTCCAGGTATACTGGTCCCTCATCTGGGGGGTGATTATTTTTCTATATTCGGCAGTTTGTTGTTTTGGCGATTACCGATTCTCGGGAAAAACATCTAGTCGTAATTTCCCCGGAGATTACACCATTGACACCTTATAAAAATATTTTCGGAAATTCGTCCGAAAATACCTGGGTAATCACTGTAATGCCCTCACAAAACTAAATATAAATATTTCTTTATCTGCTCGAGGATTACATTACCGACTCTAATAAAATATTTTCGGAAATTGTCCGAAAATATTTGTATAATTATTGTAAAGCCCTGGTAAACTAAGAAATAAAAATATAACGGCTCGTTGCCGCTACAACTGGTTAGTTAGACTAAACTAACAGAATCAGATTAAACTAGATTATATTTTCTCTAAGACATATTAGTCTAAAGCAGAGATAAACTAGGTAATAGTTTGAGATAAGAGAATTATTTGCTAGATGAAGACACCGGTTAGTCTAATAGTTAGTCTAATTCCATTGTCCGGTTAGTCTAATTCTATTGTCTAGCTAGTCTAATTTCTTTCGTAAATAGCCAGACTAGACAGACAAGACTAGACCTACGAGACTAGACAGACAAGACTAGATAGATTTACCAACTAGTTTCGACTTTTTATTATTAAAAATTACCATCAGAGTAAAAACATGAACATTTTTTTTAACAGTTCACGTTTTTACCCTGATGATGGCTTATTTTTAATAATAAAAAGCCGAAACTAGTTGGTAATAATAATAATTATTAATCTTCTTGAAGTAAATAAAGTATGTAATAACAAAAGAAGAATACGCAATATTTTGTTTACAAAGACGAAAATATTAACGATTATTAACGATTTTAACGAATGTTTAGATCCTTCTAGAATTAGATAATGTAGATATAGATCATGAGCTTTAAGAAAAAGAATGTAATCTAAACATCTAAATATGATTTTGCAATGATTCGGTTTTGTAAACAGTAAATGGCAGCGATTTGTAGCGTTTTGTTGGGTTCTTGGTCTTAGGCTGCAAAAAATGTAAACAAACCGGGTAGAAGCGAGCGTTATCAGTGCAGAAAAGGTGAGCTTGAATACGATTCGAAACGTTTTTAGTTATTACCGCGAGATTGTCGGGCGTGGATGTGTTTTAGTGGGAGCAATAATTGTGGGGATTTAGTGAGATGATTTGTGCTAAAACTTTGTGAGATTTTTGTGCAACGTTTTGTGAGTCTCTTTGTGAAATTGCTGCTTACGTGGGTGAGTTTTTACATTGATTTTACGAAAATGTGTTAATTTTCTAGAAAAGAATTACTATGTTATAATTCACTCATGACTTATAAAATAAATAAATACAATTACAAGTACAATTTGGTTTCCTGCACTTTCGTGCTATGAGAAACCATGTGGGTTGCTACATAGTACTATAACCTGATAAATATTAATAATTATGAACATCCATAGAAGTTTTTGAAGCGAAATTTCTGTGAAATGATCTGTTTCTTTGAATTTATGTGAATGTGTAAAGCAAGACTGATAGCAGTCTAGAATAAGTATAGAACAAGTCTTAAACAACTCTACATTAAGACTGGAATAAATATAGCGCATAACTAAAACATGATTGAAACTTTTTGAGTTTTTGAAAAATTGAAAATTTGAGTGATTTTCGCGATTTTTTTTTGAAGAAAAGCACTCAATTAAAAGTTTCAGGAAATTGAGAACATATTTGGCTATATTTGACGTTCATTACAAAATTTTTTCATAGAAAAATAATAACATCCAAGCGACTTATGCGCTGCCTTCGGAAGCGCCAAAAAAAAGTTCCTCCACTACCCCCTCCTTGAAGCCGATTGAGTAGCTGAACCCGAAAAAAAATTGTCGTTAAACTAGAAGGTATTTTATGTACCATGAACTAGGATTTCCGAAAAATATCAAAATCCGACAAAATGGCGTAGTTATGAAAAAAAAGGCAGATTTTTTGCCTAAAAACTGCTCGTTTTTTTAATGCCATATCGTCAATTTTCATCCAATATCGTAGTTGACGGTACAGTAAATATATTCAAGAGTACTCAGACCAAATTTCAAGTCAATCGGACAATTTCTCTTTGAGTTAGAACAGGGTCAAATTTGAAAAATGCCATTTCGAGAAAAACGCGTTTAAAGTTAACGACGTTCGGCCTATATTTTCTCAACCTCATATACTTCCGAATACGACAAAAAATCTGAAAAAAATCTCATATATATATATATATATATATATATATATATATATATATATATATATATATATATATATATACATATATATATATATATATATATATATATATATATATATATATATATATATATATATATATATATATATATATATATTAAAGATGTCGGAAACATTGCTTTTACAGAATAATAATGTTGAAAAGTTATTAACAAATGGATTTTTTTTTAATGTTTTTTAAACAAATTTTTGGAAAACCTATTCTTTTTTTGTTCCAAATAAATGAATTGATTTTTCAGAATCCGCCTAAATTTACCCATATTTTTATTATTTTTTTTCCAATTTCAAGAAATGATCGAAAAAATATTTTTCAAAAATATAAGAAAAATCCGAAAAAAATCATACGAATTCAGAAAAATTCAGAAGAATTCAGAAAAGAAAGATCTACTTAGTAAAAAATAAGTTTTCCAAAAATGTATTGCCTCCAAAACAAAAAATGTATCGCCTCCAGGCAGGTTCAGAATTTTATTCCTGCGAGCGGTTGCGCTTTAGATGGCTTGCCATTCGGGGAGTATTAGAGATACGGCCTTGAAATTTCCACAGGATATTTTTGAAAGTATGAACTGTTAAATAAGACAAACAAAACAAAACGATTTTTCTGAAAGTGTCACAGTGGTATAGCCCCTTAAACAAATCTACAACCAGACTGAGTAGAAGACTATAACATATTCTAGGTATGTTCTATGTCTGTATCTAGAATTACACTATAACATATCTAGAATGTCTAGAACAAGATTAGAATAAGTTGAAAAGTTATAATAACATCCACTTTGGGACAGCTTTACTAATTAAATCAAGGAAAGGACACGGGAATCTTCTGTTACTCTTTAGAGTAACACACCGCTCAAGATGCATTGTGTGAGCCTTTCGCTACGTCAAAGTCTTTGACGTAGCGAAAGGCTCACACAATTCATTTTGAGCGCTGTTGGTAAGGAGTAACATAAGATTTCCGTGTCCCTCCCTTGATTTAATTAGTAAAGCTGTCCCAAAGTGAATGTTATTATAATTTTTCAATTTTGAGTAGGCATTGTCTATGTGACTGTATAAATCGTTGTCAATTTGAAGATTATAATAAGTTTTCAACATTTCTAATACATTTATTTTTATACAAGATATATTTATACATACAACAAGGCTGCTTATCTGCCTTTTCCCTTTGAACCTTGTTGGACTTTAGGAACGTTCACTACGATTTTCAGCTCTTCAAAAGGGAAAGCCCTGGCAATCTTTTCCTTTACACACTTGTGGCAAAGCACACCTCCATATGTACGTTGCACAGTCTCCTTACGCCTAGATCTTTCTTATGACCTTGCAGGTATGATACCTGTCAATTTGTCTTTGCATTGTCCACATCTTAGTACCTTCTTGTCTTCCTTAAGGCATTGGTATACTAATTTACCACCACGGGTACGCATAATGCGTCTCCAATTTGAATTTGTATTGCACGACAATCGTCGTCTAAAGACCAACGGCTGCACCATTTTCCCCTGGTGTCGTCGAAGCGGAAGAAGGCACAAACCGGGAACATTTTTTTATAAAAAGACTGGAATAAGTCTAGAACAAACCTAGAATAAGTTTGAAAACAGACTACCTATAACATATTTGAAATTGGTCTACAACAAGACTAAAACTAGCATGAAAGAAGTTTAAAACAAGACTAGAACCAGGTTAGAACAATACTAAGATAAATTTACCAACAAGACTAGACTGACAAGGCTAGACGGACAAGACTAGACAGACAAGACTAGGCAGACAATACAAGGCAAACAAGACTAGACCGACAGTAATGGATAAACAGGACCGGACAGACGAGACTAAACGGGAAGACTAAACAGATAAGATAGATCGACAAGGCTAGACAGACAGGACGAGACAGACAAGACTAAACAGACAAGACTAGACAGACAAGACTAGAAAGACAAGACAAGAAAGGCAAGACAAGAAAGACAAGATTGGCAGACAAGACTAAACAGACAAGACTAGATGGACAAGACTAAACAGACAATACTAGACAGCCAAGACTAAACCGACAAGACTGAACCACAAGAGCAGACAGACAACGCTAGACAGACAAGACTAGACAGACAAGACTAGAAAGACAAGGGTAGACAAATAAGGTTAAACTCGAAGACTAGACAGACTAGACCAGATAAACAAGTCTAAACAGACAAGACTGAACACTCAAGACTAGACAAGACTAGATGTAGAAGATTAAACAGACAATACTAGACAAATACTAGACTAGAGAGACAAGACTAGACAGACAAGCCTTTTTTTAAAAGTGGTTCGGGGGAAGTTTTCACTAAACTCTAATCCACTTTGGATTTTAGTATGCGCATCCTTGGTATCGCATATTTTGCATTCATTCAGGGTGGGCAGCCCGGACGGTTAGTGAAAACCGGCCTAGTTGTTGCCTACCCCTACCAGGATTTGAACCCGGGTCTCCCGCGTTGAAAGGCGGGTATGTTGTCAACTAAACTACTGAGGACTACCAACAGACAAGACTAAACGGACAAGACCAGACAGACAATACTACACAAACAAGACTAGATTTGAAGTCAAGACTACGTTTGACTTACGAAAGACTTACGTATACCTGACTTAGTCCGCGAACAACTGTGCCATTCCACATCAAACACAACGACGATAGTCAATTCCTCTATGAGAGCAACCTCAAGACTCCGGTGGACAATTTGGTCCAGTGCGGCCATCTACAACGACCGTTTGAAAATCGACCGGATGTGCTGCGAGATCCAAGATTTGTGCAAGCACGGAACGTTGTAGCCGCCAGAAATCGTGCGCTTAACCGACGTCCAAATCCAAGACCTGAAATTTGTGGACCTTTGGGGCGACAAATGCACGCCCAACGGTGGCTTTACCACCATCAAGGTTCACATCGGTAGGAGGAATGACAAACAAAGCCCACCAAACAGAAGCAAAAAGTCCTGGCCAAAACCGTCGACAAAGCGAAAAGCCTGATTTGCAATGGACTGGTGCTGAGGAACCAAGCCGTGACGATAAAAACCGTTCAGAAATACTTGGACTTGGTGAAAAGCGCTGTGACGTTTATCTATCACATGAAGCTGCCACACCACGACGTCATCCTCATGGAGTTTGAGAACGTCGAGGTTTTGACCGGAGCCGCCTTGGAGATCATCGACGCCAACACGGCGAAAATCTAGTTCTGTGGGAAAGAGATGTACAGGGATGGAAAAATCGTTGGAGATTATGTTGGCAAAATTGAGAATTGTAAGGTGATTATGAAGATTTTGAAGCCTGAACAAGGAGCTGCAGGTCGTGAGTCGATAATGAATGAGGAGCAGAGGAAGCAGATGATGCTTCTTCATGCGTACAGGAAGCAGGAGGAGATGAAAATGATGGGAGACGACGACGACACGTATTTTGGCTCTAAGTGGACGGACGGTGGGAACTTGAAACGTGCCTTCTATGGGATAGACAAGATCTCCTGGATGCCAGGAAATTAATAGATTCATAAATAGATTCGGATTTTGTCTTGTAATAAAGCCTAAAGTTTGTACTAGAAATAGTTTGTACTAGACCAGACAGACACGACTGGACAGACAGGACTCGACAAACAGGACTGGATAGACAGGACTGGACAGACAAAACTAGACAGACGAGACTAGAGAGATAGGATTAGACAGAAAAGATTAAAGAGACAAGACTAAACAGACAAGACTAGACAGACAGGACTAGAGAAACAAGAATATACATCCAAGACTAAACAGACAATACTAGACAGACAAGACTAGGCCGACAAGCCTAGACAGACAAGGCTAGAGAGATAAGACAAGACTGACCGGACTAGACATACAAGACTAGACAGACTAGACTGGACAGACAAGGCTAGGTTCGGGGGAAGCTCTTACTTAACCCCCTATTCCACCTTTGCTTTTAGTATGCAGCCATTCCGGTATCGCATATTTTGCAAAGGGTGGGCAGTCCGGACGGTTAGTGAAAACCGGCCTAGTTGTTCTCTCCCCGAACAGGATTCGAACCTGGGTCTCCCGCATTGAAAGACAGGTAGGTTGTCAACTACACCACCGAGGAGGACAGACATACTAGACTGGACAGATAAGACTGGATAGACAAGACTAATCAGCCATGACAAGACAGACAACATTAGACAGACAACATAAGACCGACAAGATTAGACAGACAAGATTAGACAGACAAGATTAGACAGACAAGACTAGACATACAATACTAGACATACAAGACTAGACAGACAAAATTAGACAGACAAGACTAGACATACAATACTAGACATACAAGACTAGACAGACAAGACAAGACAGACAAGACTAGACAGACAAGACTAGACAGACAAGACTAGACAGACAAGACTAGACAGACAAGACTAGACAGACAAGACTAGACAGACAAGATTAGACAGACAACACTAGACAGACAAGACTAGACAGTCAAGACTAGTCAGACAAGACTAGACAGACACGACTGTGCCATTGTAGAAAGACAGTATCAATGAGACCAGACTAATTAGAGGGATTTTTAATATTGCGATATAAACTTTGACTTTTCTTAAAACTAAATTTTCTTATTTTTGTAACAAAATCGTTATGTTGCAATTATCAATTTTGGAGCTTCAAACTTTGCGTGTTTTCTCTAATTAGGGAAATAATTTGTTTGCTTTTAGAAGGTTTGAGGTACCAATTCTTGCCTGGTCTAATTATGTTTTCAGTCTATGATTATATGGTTTAAAGCAAACAGATCTATTATGTTTGGGTTCCTTCAAGTTCCTTTGAGTTCATTTCATATTTGTAGAGGTATTATGCATTGAGGCGAATAACGTAATTAGTTTCGTCGACGTTTTAGAATTCAAGAAAATTTGATAGAAAAGCGTTTTAATGCGAACGCAGCTCTAGCAAAAAAATTACACCATTAAGATTTAGTCTGTAGCTTCGTTTTTATAAAAGATAAATTGATATAATTTTGTGAAATTATGAAGAACTAAATTATCTAGTAATTACTGAAGACTACAAGTCGTTATCTAGTTGCCTAAATGAGTTATCTAGCTTCAAATCTTGGATATTTTTCCATTAAGAAAACATTTTTCATAATAACTCGAACAGTACATATTAAAGCTTATTCATCTATACTTCACCAAATATTTCAATTAAAATTGACAAGAATATGAACATTCCAAAAAGATTTCTTGCATATTTGGTTGATTTAATTTCAAATGTGTATATTGTTTTGAAACTGTTTCATGCTGACTGAAACCCAAATGCAATTTGATCGAATACATCACAAAGTCTGAGCCAAATATTTATAGTAATAAATCTTAATTTCACATATCTTACACCCACGTATAAGTGAACTTTATTTGGTTTAACCGCGAAGAATAATAAACAGAACGTTCTAAAATTTCGATTTCTTGTGAAATTTTCCGTTTGTTCAGAATATGTATTTGCTGCCTTAACAATTGGCATTCTGTGGACTTGTCCGTATCTAAATGTAGTCTTACGCTAAGTTAGCATCAGGACGCGCGTGATGGGCCTCAGGGCAGGTTATTCCACAAACCCCTCATTTCTACCTTTATTCTCCAGCTCCCAGTATCAGTTTTTACTGGCTCAGATACAATTTATCTTCGGAATAACAATAATTTGACGTCCATATATCCATATCAAAAATTGGTATTGTTTCAAATGTTGATTTAAGGTCATTAAACTGCTTATTGGTCTTAACAAATTTAAAATTTGAAGTGCATATTCTGTTTTTCGGCGATAATATTCATTTGAAAGTTTCTAGAGCGAGTTGAATAACGAGTTTAAAGAAAATCCCTATAAAATATAGTTTTCCCGCTTTTCTCCCGAATTTTCTATCTATTTTATTTCTTTGTGAGTTAAGCCCTCCGACAGATTAAAGGAGAATCGTCTCTGAATAATAATATCTCCCAACTGCAGGTAGCCAGAAGGAAAAACAGACAAAGGAAATTTCCGGATTTTATTATTCCGGGAAATACGTAATTATAAAGGAAAAACTAATTGGAAAATTGTTGCTTATACATTTCAATAATCTGTTAGTCGGGTGGCGAAATTTAAAAATGTTTTATGGCAAAAATTTCACGCAGAAACTGAGTTTGAAAATTAGGTGCAATAAAAACTAGTTTTATGTCCTATTCGGGGGTGAATAAATCAACCAATTTATTATGCAGAAAGTTTGTGGAAGGAAAAAAATTGGTTTCAAGCATCTGCTTGTGTCGATTGCTGCAACATTTATCACAGTGAATCACGTCCGATATTCCGTTTCATGGTATCGGTTTCAAGTACGTACACCCCACATGGTATGCTTCGTTTAACATGTCAGAATTCCACTATCAATCATGTGTCTTCAATCAACGAATTCAATAACAATTCCTTTATATACTAACGAAAATAAACATCTCAGTCGAATTTACATAAATCTACTTCCATTTCTTGTAAAGCGGACACAAAGGCATCCTTTGTTTACTAAAAGTAACTCCAAATAACTAATATTATTTTGTTTTATTTCAAATTATCAAAGAAAATGTAAATACGTAGATGCATTGACTTCTATTAGATTTCTGAAACTTTGTTGTTTTGCAGTATATAATCTAACAGCAATTTTATATTGAGATTTATGAGTAACTATAATTCGGACATATTTCAGACAATTTTCATTAAAATCTTGTCTATTTATGAAAGCAAATATGAAATTAGCACAGAAATGAAAGAACAATTACAGATAATTTGCAATAAGTAATAAATAATGTTCCGTCGGCTAATAATAAAACGTTAACGGTTTCAAAACGATGTTAGTTTTCAACTGAAATTGTTTATTGAATTAATTTCACTGCTAGTTCCGGTCACGTAAAGCAACTGGTTTTAACTCCTTCCTCAACAAAAAAAAAAAAACAAGAAAACCTTAAAATCGATAAACAGATTAAGCTCTAAGCACGTAGCCCGTATTTACTACATACATTTTGTCCGAATTGCTTTTAAACTAGATAACTGTCCTCCGGGATTCAGCGCGGCGCGATATCTTCCCGGAACCGAGGTCCAGTCTTGGAGATATCGCCAGAACTCAACAGTAAATTCATTTAAGCTTCAATCTCTGGGTAAAGTGCATTAGAGAATCTCATCTCGTACGGAAAGCTGTTTATCCTTCCATTTTAAATAATTAGTTTTCATCCAGCTGCACAATATCCGCACCTCTGTCCAAACTAATTCCACACAAACACTTAATTTCCGCGTTCATGAATTTTCTACTGCCATTAAACAATTCACAATCAAACGGGTTAATTGCCCATTATATCTAGTTTGAAACTGAAATATGTTTCAGATTTGATTTTTAATGCTTCAGATAAAGAACATTTACAGTTACGATAAGGCAGCGGGTCCCTAATATCGCACAGTTTCTGTAGATGGCAAAATAACAAAAAATAAATATTATATTGTTTGCTTTTGAGTGGATTTGCTTACGACTTTGCGTTGTTGGACAATTTTCATGAAAATTGTCTAAGATATCCAATAAATTATATATTACAAAATAAAGTAAGTTTGAATGCAAAGTGCTTAATGCAGTGGTTTCCAACTTTTCTGTACCTACGCCCCACTTTTTCATAACAAAATTCTTGCCCGCCCCTCAATTATTATAACAATATTTATCATTATTATTAAAATTTAATGTGAAGGTGGGGCTTGGTTTTTAGCACAAATTTTCTCAAACCGTGGATCATTGAAGATATCGCTGTTCTCAGTTCGTTTTGAATGACTAATTGAGATCGATATTTTGCCTGTAATATAGCCACTTCAGAAAAAACAGTTTTGCATATTTTGTTGATTTCATTTCAAATGTGTATATTGTTTTGAAACTCTTTCATGCTGACTGAAACTCAAATCCAATTTGATCGAATGCATCGCAAAAACTGAGCCAAATATTTATAGTAATAAATCTAAATTTCACATATCTTAAACCCAGTAACTAAAATGTTACTAATGGCAAAGTTCTAAAGCTTTTTTGCCAAAGTAGGAAAATCGTTCTGTACTTAAAGTAGCCAAAACGTAACAATATTATTTTCTTGTTGAAACATTTGCTTTAATCTGCCGTCAAGATAAATCAATTATCATATCTCGCTATGCTGTCGGAAGGGCAAAGCCATATTTTTCATCACAAATGGGTTTCTTATCCATTCGTATTTCGAACGAGAATTGCTTCCATAGACTTGTCTTCTCCTTCTGTACCAGAGCATGTATTTGAGGTCCTTGAATTGATTTGAATCATTGAGGAAAGTACTGATTTTGAAATATATAAGTTTGCTCAATTTCTATTATTATTAATAAGTGCTCTATATTCTGCATCCATGTCATCATACAATCCTGCAAAGAGCCTTCATCTTAATGGGCTATTTTTAATAAAATTTACAGCTCATAATAATCTCAAATACTGTTAGTAGATATTGACCCATATCGGTGATTGGATATGAATAATGTAATGTGTCCAAATTCTACCTTTCGAACTAGTGCCTCTAGACCAGCTTTTCCAATATACTTCTCCCACAAAATATCATTACATATACTAAAGTAGTATGGCACGCCTTTCTGGGAGGGGAGAGAGAAATGCGTCAAATCGGGTTTGGAGAATGAAAACGGACGTTTTGAGTAATTTTCGAAAGAAATTTTGGTAAAAAAATTTTGGCGAAAGTGGTAAAATATGTAAAAAACTCCAGACAATTGACGAATCTTTGAGATATTGTGGTGCCGCTGAAGGCGGCGGGGGCGCGGCCGCGAAAACGCAATTTCGGTTTCTCGGCCGCCGAGCGGCCGTATTTGGACCGATCTCAATGTGAGTAGTGCTATCGGGAGTGCCGATTTCTTCCGCACAAAACTGTCATCTCGAATTTTCGATTCTTCGCTGAAAATTTGGAGAGAAGTGTGAAAAACCTTTGGAGAGAAGTGTGAAAAAAATCGCAAAAAACGATCTTCTTTAACGTTCTATTGCGAGCCGATCGCTGAACGGAACGCCTTTCGGTTTGCGGGTCCGGTTTCGTAGGTTCTTCCTCTCTGGGCGTTCGAAGAGGCCGTGCGATTGTTTGGAAAAATGGCCGTGCGGTAGATGTTTTTGCAAAACCGGACGTTTGCGGCTGCCGAACCTGAAGTGGGTTGAATTTTGCAATTTCTTCTATACCGTTCGATGGCGGTCGACGGTATCTTGCGTACGATGTACCGATTTCCAGAAACCACGAGGTCACCACGGCCGATAGTAGGAAACCGGTAGGATGTCAATCCGCAATCAAGATCTACAAAAGTACAAATGGCACAATTTCCTGCCCTACGAGATCGAGAATAGACTGGACCGTGTCATAGGCTATTAAAAGTTGCAAAAAGTTCGCAAAAGGAAAAGATATCGCAAAAAAACGAAATTCGCATTTTGTGTCCTAGCTGGGAGGTGCTTGCGAATTTTGGAGAAATTTTTGAACGGTGTCCTTCCGCCGGAAATTGCCGACATTCTGAAACCAAGTTTGCACGTTTCGATTGCATGGTGCGCCCTCCAGATCCCTGGGAATGGTGGCCCATTTTTCGCGCGTCATATTTCACCCGTCTTCCAACTTTAGCAACTTTTACCGCGTCAATTCGCAAATTTAAACTCTTCTCTGCAAGGGTTGTAAATTTCGCTTCTTCGCCAGCTGCGTTTCGGTGACGGGGAATTTTCCAAAATTACTCAAATTTCGAGTACGTCAAAATCGGATTTTCTTACCACGACATTTAAGCTGCACTTCAAGATTCTACATACTATTTCACCGTTATATCTATTCCATCTACAACAATCGTTTCACCCTCATCAACTTTTCCACCCTATTAAACTATTCCATCCAGAACAACTCTTCCGTCCAAATGAATACGATGCGCATGTACTAGTTTTCATTGCAAAATTTATCAATCTTTTGGAAACTACTTGCTGTAAATTGTTGTAGAAACTGATGTTAGAGAAGATAATTATGTTATTCTGTAAACCTATTGAATGAAATAGTACAGCAAGTAGTTTTCTAAAGATTAATACATTTTTTAATGAAAACTAGTACATGCGCATCGTATTCCTTTGGACGGAAGAGTTGTTCTAATCTGTGGGGACCTTTACAAGGGGGGCGCGTAGCTGTTGTTCTAGTACATCTGCTGCTTCATCTACTTCCTACGCGAAGGAAGATGGTTTTATTTTTTCAATTAATTGATCGAAAAGATCTTCAGATATATTGTAAATTCTTCCCAGCGTAGTATCTGCAAATGGAATCATTCATCAAGTTGATCAGCATATTAAATTCGCCGAACGAATTTAATTTGAAATTTTAAACAATTTGAACACAGCCTGAATATATAAATATATTCAACCTTTCCGGAGCTTTATAACAATTACTAAGTCTTTTTAGGACTACCAAAACAAATCTCATGTGAAATTTGTCAGTTATTTAATAGCGTTCAGTTCCCCTTCGTGGCACTCAACAAAAACCATAAAAATAACATTGTTTTTAAGATCATGTCTTTCCGATAACTTCTCCGGAAAACGATAACTTCTTCCGATAATCTGCAGACGCGTTTCGAGATTTATCTCATCTTCGAGATTTATCTCTATCAGTGCAGCTTTGCTTTTATTAATAACAATTTGTAAAACACTCACCTGATGATTAAGGGTTAGATATCTTTAATTTGACATTTCATGAGACATCAACTTAGCAGGTTATTGATTTAATTGATAAGATAAGAGTCTATCTTATCGTCTGATTTGAATGTGGTTTTTTGCATTAAGCAATTCTATAAGAAACATACTATGCAAGCAATGCTTTTGATGTTACAGACATGGTGATTGAAAACATATTTTGTTGTTGATTTAAAACCTCTAATTTTCGTTGGAAAAATTATTTTGTCTTACCAACGTGGTCCGCATGTACTTGAAAATGTTCTCTACTTTAGTCAAAATAACGTTTTAATTCATTGTTTCATGCTATGTGCGGCCAAAATATTCATATAGACGAACATTTTGTTGATTCTTGACCATTAATAACCTTACATGTAGATTTCAGTGATTAGTACATTGGTTCATATTTTCTACACTTTTACAGAATTACATTACTTTTACTTGTACGATAAGTTTTTAGCGAACGCGGCAGCTTGAACAGCTACCCTTGTAAAGGTCCCCACATATTAGAAACCACTGGCTTAATGGACTAGCTAGAATAATTATTTTTAGACAGTCCAATTTAAGTCAATGTTTCTATCAACATTTTTTGAAGAATGTTCATGAAAATTACCTGAAATATTCATTAATGTCAAAATTATAGATCAACTTATTTCTGAATATAAAATTCCTGTTGGATCTGCATAGAATTTAGAACCATAAATTTTTGAGTCTCCTTCTCCTTGAGTCTCCTTCTAAAACTGTTTCTCAAAATAATCCGTGGATAAAAAAGAAGATATATGAAAGAGAATATATAGACAAAGCGAAGAGCAAATATCGCCAACACAGTTTGGGTTCAGAAATGCGGCGAGTACACGAAAAGCACTCTATAGCATCCAAATGTTATTTCAACGATGCATAAATATGAATGCATATAACTGCGATATTTTTGCTTGCTTTATTTATTACTAAAAGGCATTCGATAGAGTGCGACATCAAAAGATGATAGAGATTTTAAAGAAAGTTGGACTAGATGGAAAAGACTTAATAATGATCATAAACTCATATTGCAAGCAGTCAGCAACTGAGGAGGTGGAGAGGACAGACTAGGTGAACATTCTACGAGGAGTAAGGCAAGGCTGCATACTATCGCCGTTGATATTCAACATCTATTCGGAATACATATTTAAAGAAGCTCTGGATAACCTGGAAGCTGGCACATCACTAAACGGTGAAACAATAATTAATATACGGTACGCGGATGGATGATACGGTGATATTTGCTAATAGCATGGAGAAATTACAACACCTCATCTATAGAGTAACAGCAAGTAGCGAAAGGTATGACCTTGATATATAAATAAAAAAGACAAAATTAATGTTTATTAGTAAATCATACATTGGAAATTGTCACTTCATTGTCAATCAGAAACTCATCGAGACAGTAAATAAATATTCATATCTTGGCATTACTTTAACCCTTTGCAGACTAGTGCGGGCATATAGCGACCAAGCCTTTTTACCGTTCCGGACGTGTGACGGCATATAGCCGCCCAACCTAGTTCTTAGCTGCAAGGGGTATTATCAAATGGCTCGTGACATCTGCTGATTTTTATATATTTTATATCTTATCCTTCATACGATGGCTAAAAGATTTAGAGATGATACGTTAGATAGTGACAGTACTGATAAATACTACTTTGAATCTTACAAGACGGAGGATGAGTACATTGCTTCATACAGTGGAATTGAAATTTGTACAATACGGAGTCCACTCTGACATTTCAACATTAGCAGTGATAGTAGCAGTGGTGGAGAAGTAAATGTTCAAGAAAGTAATAACAGTGCTGATAACGAATGGAGAAATGTGACAAATGAGGATGTCATTTCAGAAAAAATACCATTTTGATCGCGATCACGGAACCCTTGTTCACAACTAAATCCACATTACACAGAACCATTCATCATTATCATCATTGGCGCGATAACCCGGGTTGAGTCTTGGCCTCCTCTAGTATTTTTTCTCCACCAGTCTCGGTCTCTGGCGCCTGTTCTCCAGTTTGGCACCTTAATTGCTCGTGCATCTTGGTCTATCCCGTTGTTCCATCTGAGTCTGGGTCTTCCCTGCTTTCTCCGCCCTTCTGGTTTGCTTGTATATATTTTTTAATGGCCGTTTTCATCTGCCCTTATAACGTGTCCAGTCCATTGCAGTCTACTCACTTTAATTTTTGTTATGATGTCGTTGTCCCCATATAATTCGAATAGGTCTGCGTTGTACCTTCTTCTCCATTGGTTCTCTACATTTATGGCTGTATATTCTTCGTAATATTTTTCTTTCGAAGGTGGCAATTAGTTTTTCTTCTTTGTTATCACCTAATAATGAGTGTTTTGTATAGAGTTATCTTGGATGTTCGGGTAAGTGTCCTGGATATAAAGTGTTGCCTGAGGGCGTATATAACATTTATTTGCTAAGACTAGTCTGCTCCTAATTTCTTCCTTCACGTTGTTTTGCCTATTTACTAGTAAGCCCAGATATATGATGACACAGAACCATTAGAGTATTTCAATTCATTTTTCACCGATGAGTTGATCAAGACGATAGTTGCTGAGACTAATCTGTACGCAAATAATAAAATTCGAGGAAAACTCTTTATGGAGTGAAATAAATGTATGCACTGATATTACAACGAAGCAGTTGCTAGCATTTTTCGGCATGATATTGCTTATGGAGATAATACCACTTCCAAACCTAAAGGAGTATTTGTCAACGGACAACAAATGCAGGATCCCATACTTTGCCGACATATGCAGGAGAGGCCGATTTTTACCAATATATTGGATTAGTAGTTAGTTTTTATAACGTTCAACGTATTTATTTTCTTTACTGTGCACTCCCAATACCTCTCGTCCACAGCGACGATCGGTCGTCGAGCGGCTCCGTCCGTAAAGGGTTAAACGATCAGTGGGATCATTCTCAAGAAGTGAAAATCCGTATCGAGTAAGCGAGAGCTCTTTTCAACAGCATGGGATCCCTACTAAAGAGTCGCGACCTCACAATGTTAACGAAACTGAGAATTCTGCGTTGTTACGTATTTTAGGTTAGTTGAACCCTGGACATTAACCCATGCTATTACCAAGAAACTGGAAGCATTCGAGATATAGTTATTTCGAAGGATGTTAATAGGTCGTGGAGAGATCGCATAACCAACACTGAGATCCTTCATAGAATGCAGAATGATAAAGAGCTCATCAACACCATAAAACACCATGGGGCATTTTATGAGGAATGAAAGCAGATTTCATCTACTGCAAACAATAATGCAAGGAAAGTAGTGGGAAACAGAGCTGTCGGAAGAAGAAGGACATAATGGTTGAAGAAGCTAAGAATATGGTTATTTAAGAATAACAAAACCACAACCGAGTTTTTTCGAACAGCAGCAAAGAAAGTGATGATTGCCAAAATGGTTACCAACGTCCGGAAAGGTTCAAGAACTTTAAAAAGAAGTTGTATCTGCACTTTCGGAATTTCCCTAATAATTTGAAAACCAATTGAAGAATTTTCATGAAAATTGTCTAAAATAATCATTAATGTCCAAATTATAAATCAAATTATTTTTGAATATAAAATTCTTGTTATATTGGACCTACATAGTGCCACCACCTACATAGTGGACTCCTACATAGTGCAGAACAATGAAATTTCGAAACCAAATAGGAAGTCAATGAAGTAAATAGGAG
This sequence comes from Phosphuga atrata, assembly GCA_944588485.1. Classification (NCBI taxonomy): domain Eukaryota; kingdom Metazoa; phylum Arthropoda; class Insecta; order Coleoptera; family Silphidae; genus Phosphuga; species Phosphuga atrata. The sequence continues at coordinate 49,050,711 of OX155899.1, forward strand.
TCAATGCGTGTAACAAGTAGAACATCAGACCGACACGTTGCAGTGCTTACTCCTACGCCATATTCCGCAGCAACTTTTTTTAACGTCTTTAGACTGGACTTAAAGTCCATTTTATCGAGACGTTTAATTGCTTCCAGTTTCTGGGCAGTTTTCACAAATTTTCGTCTACGCCTTTCCATTTTATTATTCATTTTTTACGTAGCACCATTGAATCAGAACAAAGCCTGAATATATAAATATATTCAACCTATCCGGAGCTCTATAATACTAATGAGTCTTTTGAGCACTAACCAAAACAAACCTTATGTGAAATTTGTCAGTTATTTGTCCGCAACAAAAACCAGAAAAATTGTTTTTTAAAGATCATGTATTTCGGATACCTTAACTGGATAGCCATCTGTAGACGCGTTTCGAGATTTATCTCTCATCATTATAGCTTTGCTTTTATGAACAACAATTTGTAAACCACTTAGTTGAAACCCATGTGAATGATTAGGGTTAGATATTTTTAATTTAACGCTTCGTGACAGAGACATGAACTTAGCAGGTTATTGATTTAAATGATAATTTAGAATTGGTACATCTTACATCTTAAAAAACAATGTTATTTTTTTGGTTTTTGTTGAGGACAAATTACTCACAAATTTCACATGAGGTTTGTTTTTGGTAGTCCTAAAAAAGGCTCATTATTATTATGGAGCTCTGGAAAGGTTGAATATATTTATATATTTAGGCTGTGTTCCGACTTTATTGTTTATATGATTATCTATTATGTAGTATGGTTTTACCAATTCCCCATTGAATCAAGTTGATACTGGCAAAATCTCAACTGCGTGACTCTGAGATCAAGACAAAACTAATTTTTATTGTTTCTCAGAAAGAATAAGAGATACACGTGCAATTTCGGATAATGCGACGTCAAGTTGAAATCCATTTGTGTTAATACGGCGGCGATATTTAACTCCGTTTCGGAAAATCCGTTTTTCGTATAACCCGTTTCCGGATAACTGGGCGGCTACAGAAAATTGGTTCAAATATACCTACTTTAAAGTCTTAAAACCTCCGTTTCAATTTAAAATTCTTACGACAATTACTAATACCGATCAATTCATTTTAATTCAATACCACACCAAATTCTCCAACAATAAATTAATTAAATCTTATATTTCAATTTTAAATTCTGGCTTAGCTAGAAAATATAATTATGATTATATTTATTACTAAGTATTTCAATATTTTCGTCTAGCTTGAGTTTGTAGTAATTGTATTTATGCAGGAGGTGGATACACGTACGCCAAGTTTTTGTTATCCCGAAGATAAATAGTATCTGAGCCAGTAAAAGCTGATACTGGATGCCGGAGAATCATAGTAGAAATGAGGGGATTGTGGAATAGCCTGCCCTTAGGCGCATCACGCGCGCCCTGACGCTAACTTACCGTAAGACTACATTTAGACACGGACAAGTCCACAGAATGCCAATTGTTAACGTCAGCATACACATATTCTCAACAAACGGAGAATTTCATAAGAATAATCAGAATTTCAGAACTTTTTGTTTATTATCCTTCGCGGTTAAGTCGAATAAAGTTCATTTAAGCGTGTGTGTAAGATAAGTGAAATTTAGATTTATTATTATGAATATTAGACTCAGTCTTTATGTTGTATTCGATGAAATAGGATATGGATTTCAGTCAGCATAAAATAGTTTCAAAACAATATACGCAGATGAAATGAAATCAAGAAAATAAATAACAAAACGAAATGTTTGGTGAAGATTTAATCTGTACTGTCCAAGTTATTATGAAAAATGTCTTTGGTTTATAAATATATGCAAGAATTGATGCTAGATAAACTCATTTAGAAAACTAGATGACATTTTATAATCTCTACTAATTACTAAATAATTAAGTTGTCTATAACTTGACCAAATATTATCAAATTATCTTGACTAAATACTGGACGGAATCTTTATGATCTAAATTCTTGCTAAAACCGTGTTTGAATTAGAAAAAATAAAAAATTCAAATCTGGAAACTCTTTCAGAAAACTAGCTAACTACTTATAGCTTTCACTAATTACTAGATAATTCATTTGTCTAGAACTCTACTAAATTATATATATTTATCTTGTCTACAAACTTAATTTCGATGATCTAAATTATTACCGAAACTTTATTATTTTCTGGTCTTGTTTGGTCTTGTCTGGTTTTGTTGTAAAATACCAGACAACCTGGTTATGTCTGGTCTTATCTGGTCCTTTCTGCTCGTGTCTGGTCTTGTCAAGTGAAGTCTTGTCAGGTCTGGTCTTGACCAGTTTTCTTTGGTCTTAACTGGTAATATCGAACTTTAAAAGCTTTAAAACTTAAATGAATGTTATTCTATATAGTTCAAGAATTACATAAGTGTAAATTTTAATTTTAAAATTTTCTGTAAATACTCAAACAGAGAATGTTTTTGGACGATATGTTCAATAGTCGATAGTCTTGTTCATCTGGTCGTGTATGTTCTAATATTGTCTGTCCATTCTTGTCTAGTTTTGTCTTATCTTGTCTTGACTATCTATATCTTCTTAACTCTCTATCTAGTCTTGTCTGCGGTCCAGCCTTATCTGTCTAGTCGTTTCTGTCTAGTCATGTTTGTCTAGTCTTGTGTGTCTACTCTTATCTGTCTAGTTCCAGCTGCCTTTTGTATCCATTAGTTTATACAGAACGTTCTGCCTGGTCTAGTCTACTCTGTCTAATCTCGTCTACACTGTATATTACTTTTGTCCGTTTCTCGATTCGTAGAGTTTGATTTATAAGCATTATCTATATTTAATAAGTATGACATTTGAAACTCGTTGAACAATAAATTTCATTCTTATTATGATTGTTCTGTCTAGACTTGTCTGAGCGGTCGGATCTGCATGAGACTTTCTATCGGCGCATTGTCTTCCAACCGAACATAATTAATTCATGATTTTTGATTTTTCCTTATTGAATCTGATCGTGTAATTCCCGTTGGAGTCGCGACGGGGTGTGAGATAATGAGGTTCGAAATGATTCAATAAAAATATCAATTGAAATATTTTCATTGAGTGAGATAAATGGGGGTAATTTGTGATGGAGTGAAAAAGAGCGGATTCTTCGCTATTAGACCGAAACTGGTAATTAATGAGGTTTAGGTGTTGCCGTGAAAAATAGTGATAAATAAGGGGAATTTGTTTTATAGGTCGTTGACTCTGCGGACAATGAATGGGAATATGTTGTGTTTTTGCAACAAAAAAAATATTTTGCATGGAAATTATGTCGTTCGTCGGATCCGCGCGGATGTCATATTCGTGTTTATTTATCTTGCAGTTTGTAATTTATTGTTTCACACATACATTCCCGTCACAATATTTAGTTCAATTTATTTTACAAAAACCGGACAAATTCAATGCAATTCATCCAGTTCGAAAACATAAACATTTTCATTCAAATCTAACAATAGAAATATATAATATATTAGTAAATAGAAATCAATATAAAGGAAATATTTTCTTGTCAGTAACATTTGCTACAGAAGTTGCATGAAATGTAACTAGTTTTATAGAAACCCCTCTGGGATATTGATAAGAGATTTTATGTAAGAAATTTATTGTAAATTTCCTCGCGGTTTCTCTAATATACGAGATATTTTTACAATCTTTCTCCGACATTATTTTAACACGGTGCTTCGAATAAAACCATAAATTTCCCTGCACAAGATTTTTATCACGAAAAAATAAACCTTAAAATGTGACTGCTAGATAGAGGAATTGATTGGTGATTTAAAATTTTATGGTTCCCATAAGTGGACTTCATTATCTGATATTACTTTCTTACTAAATTTTACGACTCGAGAACTTTATAGGTAAATAGTTCGACTTGTAGATTACATGCAGCTCACACACACACAGGAATCATCGAAATACCTAATAAATTTCGATAATAAATTGATTCTTATTACGAACATCCTCCGATAAATTTACAAATAACATGTCGAGGAAAACGAGATGGACAAGATTAGTCAAACCAGATTAGATTAACATAAATGCATATTGAAACTATAGCTGGGCAATTAAACTGCGCAAATACTAGTCACACTAGATAAAACTAAGCAAAACTATTTAGAAAAATCTATCTAGATAATGCGATTCGAAAGCTAAATAATTGATTGATTATGTAGTTACTTATACAAACTTCATTTCAATATTAAAGATTAAAACATAAATGGTTTTTAAGTTTCAAATTTATTGTATAAACACATATGTTTCACCAATACTGTGGCTTCTTCATGTAAAACTTCAAGAATTTGTATGTCATTACCTGAAGAAGCCACAGTGTTTCTGAGACATTGTTTGTTGTATTTATACAATAAATTTGAAACTTAAAAACAATGTATGTCTTTATCTTTAATGTTCATAATTGGAAAGCTATTTAATTATTTGTTTAATCACGTAACCAAAGTGGATGTGTGGATCAAACCAACACATATTAAATAAAATATTAGCAATAATTGTACCTAATGTTGTTGTATTTTTAATTGTACATATGCTTGGAGGTTGATATGATCAACAATTTTGTTGAATATCTCCACGCATTGTACGATTTAGCGACAAAAGTTATTTTTTGAGATAGAATTGGTGAAACCATCCTACGTTATAGATAATCATACAAACTTAAAACAAACGGAACACAGCCTGAATATATAAATATATTCAGCCTTTCCAGAGCTCTATTTTCTATTTGTTTCTAGTTATTTTATGAGATTTAGCTGTCTAGTATTATAAGTGTGACGTACTGATAATGTTTGCAAGTGGTATAAGTTACGTTTAGTGTAACATGCAGCTTTCAATATGAAAATGGCAGGTGGCGTTAAAATACGCTATTCTTTAAAGAGTTCCCTGCAATTTTATCTTGCACAAATGTTTTACATTAGCCTTACTATTCCCTTCTGCAAGATAAAGCATCTATTAGCCGACTTTTTTTGTCCCCAAATTAAGATGTTAAAGGATAGATGAGAGGAGGCAAGGGCATTGTACATGGAACGTGCTTTCATCAATTGTTTTTTAATTTAAAGGATAGCAAAGCAAGATTCACATCTATGTGATAGTTCCAAATAAGTTTGGAGTCGATATATAGTTTTTTCGTGGGTTCGGAGATTTGCATCCCTTAAAACACTGCGGCATTATAGGTCTATTGTATACTCCACATTGTTCCATTCAAGCAAATAGACCCAGACCGTGTATTAGGTCCAGAAGTAAACGTGTCTTGTGATTCGGCATGAGTCCCTCAGTTGTGATGTTAAGTTTTATTCACCTGCTCGCGATTGCTTTGCAGTGGAAGATGATATGAAAGACAGTTTCATATCATCACATATTATGACAGATCATCTACTGCAGCTGCCATCTTAGTGCTCAGTGTCCCGTTATGGGACCAGATAAAGTTGCAATCTGTTACCTAAATAGTTTCTAGCAAGATTTCAGCAGTTAGGGTGTTAGATATGGGACCTAACATTTGTTTGCTGTATAGTTAGCCACTTTTGCGGGCCTAATGTAATTGGTAGCTCTTATTGGTCCACGCTGTTATTACTTTACGGGCCATGGTTTTGGTGATGTAGGACGTCTCCCATGCAATCAGGAGCACTGCAGCAGAGCCCTCTTTTGCAAGTACGTCTGCCTTTTTGTTTCCCTTCAGGGCTATGTGACTAGGCACTCACGCAAGCGTAACTCTCCTAGATTTTATTCTATGGCATGTGAGGTTTATCGCAGCCTGACCGTCCGTGACAATATATATGTTTCTACTTTTTAGTCTATTCTTAAATTTTCGCGGACACTTATCTCGATTGCGAGAATTTTTAGTTGGAAGACCGTGGTGTGCTTCTGTAATGGTACAGTTATGCTGCATCTAGCGGAGGACAGTCCACAGACTCCAGCGCCAGTTCCACTGTCGTTTTTGTAGCCGTCTGTGTACCTGAATAGGTCGCCTTGAATTATCTTGTGGTAGTTTCCTGCTGTCCACAATAGTTGCGTTTTGAAGATTATTTCGAATAAAAGGCTTTGAGACATCGAGTCTCATTCTTGTTACGGATTGGATCTTTTATTACATCCGTTATTGCCGTATTTCCTGCCTTTGCCAGGGTTTGCCATGTATTGTTGCACTTGCATTTGAAAGCTCTAATAATTGTCTCTTACTGTACTTAAAATATCCAGGGAAGCGGGCCTTAACATTGCGTCCAGAGTAGCTGCGTTTTGAAGATTATTTCGAATAAAAGGCTTTGAGACATCGAGTCTCATTCTTGTTACGGATTGGATCTTTTATTACATCCGTTATTGCCGTATTTCCTGCCTTTGCCAGGGTTTGCCATGTATTGTTGCACTTGCATTTGAAAGCTCTAATAATTGTCTCTTACTGTACTTAAAATATCCAGGGAAGCGGGCCTTAACATTGCGTCCAGAGTAGCTGGACTTATCGTACGGTACTTATCGATCCCGTATTTAGCAAGTAGGGTAGTCTTTGTATAGTCGATATATAGAAGAAAGTTCGTATAGGAAGACAGTAGAAGATTCTCATTGTTCACCTTTATACAGTACTCCGGTGGTATTTTCCTTCTTTTAGAGATTAGAGATTAGTCAATTAGTTTTTTACTGTTCAATAGAATGGCGTTTTTTGCACCAAATTGCCATGTCATTAATAGTATGCTGAACATACGACACTAATAGGGTGCTGAACATTTCGATCTTAGATCATTTAAACTTTCACTAGATAAATCAAGAGTAGTGCCATCTGTAAACATATTGATTTTTCCATGTATCCATTGCGGCTAATCATTCATGAATAGCAAGAAAAGTGGTGGACCCAAAACTGATCCATGCGGAATCCCCAAAATTTGATCTTTCTCCTCATATTTATGACCATTTACGTAAACAATTAAGGAGCGTTCCGTTAAAAAATAATGAATCAGATTCGATATCTTCTTCTTTATGTCCTGGCTATGCGATTATGCGACTGGCTATCATCTTGGCTATTCGAATTTTGTTGGCGGCTGCTCGGAAAAGTTGGGTGCTAGAGCAATCCAACCATGCTCCTTAGATTCCTCAACCAGGATATACTACGTCTGCCAACATTCTTTGTTCACTTTATTTTCTTTTGCATTGTGAGCTGGAGCAGTTCCAACTTGGATCCCCCTCATGATGTGTACCAAGTATTCTAGTTCTCTCTTGTTAACATATGTGCATATAATCTCCCATTCTTTTTGCATTTTCGCTAGGACCGATTCATTGGTGACCCTATCTGACCAAATTATACGCCACATCCTGCGCTAGCACCACATCTCGAGTGCTTGCAGTCTATCCAAATGGCTCTTTTTAATGGTCCCGGTTTCTATCAGATTCAATTCTGTCTAGATTCGACATGGTTCATCTGAATCCATATGTTTCAATTTTCCTTATTACAACTGTATCAAAAGCTTTCGAAAAATCGAAAAACAATTCCAGAATATGTGCTTTACTTACCTTGAATTCCCTTTGGTTACCTTTATTAAGTTCACCTAATTTCTAGATTTCGGTAACTTTTTGATCACTGTTTCCCAAAGTGATCCATACGGACCCCTGGTCAATTGGATGATCTAAGGGTCCCGTAGTAAGTAATTTATTCTGAGGGTCCATGAGAAACTGCTGGGGATCCGCGAAATTAATCGAAAGTTTTCATAAATAAAAAATTACAAAATTTTAATAATCAAGGCATGTTTACTGCTTAGGCTACGGCCTGAGTGAAAGTGCGTTGAGCGGGGCGTGCAGTTTAAGCGGACAATGGGCGTCCAATGTTCTGGCCTGAGTTATGAGCGGGGCGTGCAGCGTGCAGCCATACTGCACGCTGTAGAGGAACGCTAAACACAAACTGATTTGAAATGAGCGTGCACGCTACGCTGCCCGCTTCGCTGCACGCAAACCCAAACGCCCCGCTCACTTACTTACTCAGGACGCCTGCTACTAAGACCATGTGTTTGAGATCCACGCCCCGCTCCACGCTCTGTTTGAGCGGGCACTCAGGCCGTAGACTTAACCACGCGGGGTTGACGAGATAGATCATGTACAGTTCCATTTACATTGGTTATTTATGAATCTATTTATTATTATTGCTTTTAGTTTTGAGTATTGCCTCTATAATTCTTATATCATTCTTCTTAATTGCTTTATATGTTACTGATTTGCACCATCATCTTCCTAGCATTAATTTTTTATTGCAGGGCTTCCTTCTCTGCACTTTTTCATCCATTCTTCTATCTTTTTCTTCTTCTTCTTTTGGCCAGTGAATTGAGATACAACAGCAGTTGTTTTACCGACCGTCTTGTTGCTGAGCCTGCCATCGAACCCTGCTCCTTCCTCATCCCGGATTTGGGACTGTGCAATGACGGAGTTATGTTACTGATTTGCACCAAATATTAATATTTGAAGTAAATATAAGTTTGTTTTGTCATGAAAAACTATCTTTTGACAATTAGACATTTACAAGAACGTAATTATTACTAATTTAATCGCTAGCGTTGCCAATGTTCCTCTTTTGTAGTAAAACATTTTCTTGAATGGATTCCATGAAACCATCAAAACTTCTGACTTTTGTCAAATGTTCTTTCTTCTTCTTTCGAATAGGCCTACTTTGGACCACGCTTGTTCAACCGTTGGGCTTTGACCTTTGCCCAGTATTGTCGCATCTTCTGCCGGTGTAACTCCTTTCTCTCTTCTGTCCAGGGGGTACCTTTCCTTCGAGGTTTTTCCTGAAATCCACGAACTTCCTTCAGGGTGCGTCTCACAGACTGTCTGTTTTTGAGGTCTGTTATTCCCAGCTCTTTAATATCCTTCTCGGTCTCTGTCAACCAAGTGGTACGAAGCTTCTTGTTTTGCCAGAAGGTGAACAGACGGTTGGTTTCGGTTTGGAGGCAATCTTGCAACGTGACCATAGAAAGCTACCTTTCTTTTCCTTGCAAAGTCAGAGAGCACCTCAATATGTTCGTAGAGCTCAGAGTTATGGCGTCTTCGGAATTCCCCATCTTCCTTTACCGGGCCTAGGATCTTCCTGAGGATTCTCCTCTCTCTGATTTCCAATTTCTATATTAGACCCCTTCGGTTCAAGGAAAGACACTCCATGGCATACAGGGCTTCTGATCGTAAGGCTGATGTGTAGTGCTTAAGTTTCAGGTAGCGTTACAGACATTTCTTATTGTAAGTCTTCTTAGTCAGCCGATAGGCTAGTTCTAACTTGCTGATCTCTTGCTAACTCTCTTGGATAATGATGCTCTTTCTGATAAGTTGGGTTCAATCCATTTGCCGAGATACTTAAATTTCTCAGTCCTCTTGATGTTTCCCTATTCTAGTAACATCTCTCTGTTTGCTTCTCTAATGTTGGTGAAGAATTCTTTTTTCTCCAGCGACACTTGAGGACCCACTTTGGCAGCCTGTTTTCTGAGGCAGTTTACCTGCATTGTTGCCATCTCAAGAGAATCAGCAACCAGTGCCATGTCATCTGCAATGGCCAGGCAATCTATAACCAGTCCATCGTTCTTACGTCCCAGGTAGATACCATTCTGAGCACCCAAATTGTTCTGTTTCTTGCTCCATTCTCTCATAACCTTTTCAAGGACACAGTTGAAGAGAAGTGGGGAAAGTCCATCTCCTTGTCTCACTCCAGTTTTTATTTCGAAGGTTTCTGAAATCTCGCCTCTAAATTTAACCTTGGGATGGGTGTGGTCAAAGTTTCTAGGATGACAAATGTTCTTTATTTATTCAAAAAAATATATATATTAGAGGACATGTGTGCCCGAGCACACATGTCCGTGACGGGACGATGCGACATGTCCGGATCCGTGACGACTACCGTGAACATATGAATTTAACACATGTAAACAAACCGTTTAACCAAAACCCTTTCATTACAATAACGGTTTGCGATATCATTTGGACGAGACGATCGTGCTTCTTATAATATTCCTTAATTAATGGCAAAATCCGGAAAGCCACATATGATAATATCGTATGATCGATATTTTCACATATTATGTGAAAATATCGTTCATGCCACATGGACGAAATTATAACAATAATCGACTGAGTAATGATACAGCACAAAGAATAATTGACGAAATGGCTCAGGACGTTGAAAATCCTTTAGGTGATTATTTAAAAAACTCAATTGTCTGTACAGCTTGCGTAATCAACCTAGACAGGAAATGAAGCTTTACTTTTGGCTTATGTAAAAATTTGTAAATACTTTGCTCCAAAATTCTCCAAATTTTTGGAAAAACGTGAAACAATTTTTAATACAAAAAAAAACTTAAGGAAGAGGATATACAATGAAGTAACATCCTTTGTCTTCCTACCGATGGTGCTCCAGCAATGATTGGACGATACCTAGGCTTTCTATAGGGTCTTTCAACTGCCATGCTTGCTGCCGTGCAAACAAGACTACGTCTGAACTATTGATCAAGGGATTTGAGGAAACTGGGACGGTTTGTGAGCTAGTAAAGCCTATACTTGATCGTCCCAGGCGCTCCACCGAAAACATTGCTGCTGCCGGTGAAAGTGTGCGTGAAGACCAAAATCTGTCCATTTTTCGTCGCTCGCAACTACTTGAACTTGGCGAATTTTGCGGAACGACGGCATCTGCACCCGTATAAGATTCAATTGGTACCAGAATTGAAGCCACAAGACCACGGCTCCCGTTGTACGTTTGCAGACAGCTGTGGAGCAGCTGGAGCTGGATCTTCGTTTTGGCGAAAAAATAATCTTCCGCGACGAAGCGCATTTTTGGCTAAACAACCGCACAACTGCCACATTTGAAGCTACACCCATCCATGGGAGATACTGGAGGAGGCTCATTTGTATCCTGAGAAGCTGACTGTTTGGAGCGGATTGTGGGTGGATTCATTAGTTCGTACATCTTTCGAAACGAAAGAGATCAGGCGGTGACTCTTATCGCTGAACTGTATAGAACAAGCATGTCAAATCCGCAGCTCGTGGGCATGCCCCACAAGGAATAGTTCTGCGGGACCGACGAAAGAGTACATTGTACTCGGTAGAACAATGATCGATATTTTGGGTCCAATATAGATTTATTACAACAGATTTAAAATCGATCAGCAAATCGTTAAATTCTCTGCTTTTCGAAATATATTTCTGTACTTTTCAAAATAAACATACATTTATATGAATACGGAATATTATCTTTAGTGGTCCATATAAACGTTTTTATTTTGGCCCATGTTAGCCTTCTAGTTTGACATGTTTGATATAGAACCATGATAACACTTTTTATGGCCGGCAGTGGACGATATCATCATAGACAACATGTGGTTCCAACAAGATTGTGCCACGTGTCACACAGCGGATGATACGCGTGAGTTTGGGTAGATTTTACTCACTGTTTGATTTTGTATTTTTTTTAAATTTGATCGAAGGTGGATAGCTGGTTATTGACTACCGCTTCCATGAACTTCAACCACTGCAGCCAAGTGGCCTATTATATTATGCCCACATTTGTATTTTATAGGCCCAGAAAGCTAGGTGTTACTTAAATTGGCGTTGATTAATTACACATTTGTCTTCTGGTACAAATGTGGACGACACTCGCTCACGGGACCTCCTGATTTGTAGTTAATGCTCTAACTCTGTAGGCGGACCCAGTATTGCAATTCTTATAAAGCAAAAACTATGAGAATGGTTTACGACTTAATTTAATTAATTCCTTCCATAAACCTAACCTAACCTAACTCTGTAGGCCGACCCCGTATTGCAATTCTTATAAAGCAAAAACTATGAAAATTGTTTACGACTTATTTTAATTAATTCCAAAAACCTAGTCATTATCCATATTCCAAAGTAGCTTATTTGCCTGACTTATTCGCCAACTTTAACTTAAGGGATTTGAAGTTACAAGGTGATCAAAACTAAAACTACAATATCTGCATTCGATAGAAAAGTTCTATTCTCAAGAAAAATTTGGGGAGAGGACGTTTCAGTTTCGAAATCTTGCAAAATTACAAAAAAAGTGATTTTGAATTTAAAAGTAAGATTTGCTTGCCTACTCTCAACACTTAATATCTTTACATTCTTACTTTAGTTAAAGATTTCATGATATTCTTCATATGCTTAACATACCAGATAGGGTATTGGACCCTTGTTCAAGTAGGATCAAAGTCTCAGGTGCGCCGATATTTATACAAGAGCAACTTATTGAAATATAGCTTCAAATAAATATGGGGATTTAGTGCACAACCTTTAGTCACAAACTTTATTACGGAGAAACGAAACCAACTGCAAATTATTGAACGTGGCGACGCGTCGCGACGCACGAATAATATTGACCAAAATGAAGCTAAACATAAACAAACTAATTCAGATTCATCCTCCTCACTATAAATTATACAAGTATTAAGTATTTACGAATATTTTCATACACAATTAAATTTTTTCCTAAAACTAATACATAATTTCTTAAATAAAAATGTGCACTTCCTTTACCTACCTACGTGCAATTGGCTCATCATAGCGGAAAGAATAAAGTATTTTTAGTAGGATTTATTATATCATAAAAGTTAATTCACTTGGGGGTTCATAGTTAATTTTTTGATACAGTAAAGGTTCCGTGACCTAAATAACTTAAGGAATCACTGTTCTAGATAACAACGTAAATTGTTTAATAAGTTCCAAAAATCTTAGTAATTTCTCTAATTTTCAAACTAAGCTGTGTCTAGTCTTATTTTGTATAATCTTGTCTTTGTAATATCTTGTCTTTGTACTAATATATAGTAGACAGAATTAGATTCATGAATAGGGAAGGGTTTGTAAGCGCGTTGAGGGCGCATTTACCGAAATAGTTTGTGTAATCTATTTGAGTAACCTTATCGTGTGAAGTTAACAAGACATGAGTGGAAGAAACGTAATGCAGTTTGAATGATACTTGTAGCGTGGAAGTAAACGGGACATCAATCAAAGCGGGGGCGCGCAAACGTTAACATTGATTCACCCTTTCAACAGTCATGACTGATTACCGCAAGATGTTCCGCCACGAAGGAAGCTCGGTGTAAGCTCATTCATTTGAAACGTGTCGCTCGCCCACCTCAACACTAATTAAACCGCTCCAAATAAATAAAAAATATTTAAATGTTTTAGTTTCTGGAGGGATTGTTAAAAGGTTTTTGTGTTTGGGATGGATTAGGTATGATGAACGTATGTTTAAGTATATGTTTACTCCTCCGACGTGTAAACACAGCCTCGATGGAAAGGGTTTTTGGGGTATTTCGTGAGACGCATGCTGGAGCGAGTTTAGTAGTCTCGGTTTATAAACTAGCTCCGCTACAAGGTAAACTCCAGGGACGTGCTAAGCAACTCCCCGTTAACTCTATATTACACTCAACTTTCAATCTAATTATTAAATTTCCATCCATTAATTCGTAAAACGTACCTCTCCGGCAGCTCCTGAAACATCTACCCCTAAAACTTGCATGCTTTCAATGGCCCTAATGCAATTACGAGCATTCAAAAAACGGTCGTTAAAAAAGTGGCGTGACAAGATTCCTAAACGGTTCTACAAATCCTCCACGGGTTAAAGCTCGCGTGACATCCCCGAGGGAGGTGTAAGAATGTGCAGGGATTACGCAGGGATTAATAGATTAAGTGTGTTTTGTAAATATTTCATGCAGAGGCGGCAGTTTGTGATGAATTGCCAAAGGATTTACGAATGCGTCCGCCTGGATATTTTCTTTATACACTCTTCATAACAAATTCCCAAAGCTCTGCGTCTAAATGCTCCAAACTAAATATAGAGTCCGCAATTAAGACATTAAGACATCAATGAGTACGTTGATTGAATTACGTCATCTAATTTAGTCTCTAAATTTGAACTTTGCTATGCACTAAATATAATTGTGTGTCTAGACCGTATTTTATGTACTAAAACGAGTTCGGCAATGCCAGACAGACAACGCAGACTTAAGAGACTAGCCAGAATAGATAGACTAGACAGAATAGACAGACAAAACAGACAGAACAGACTGGACTAGACAGACCAGACTAGACAAACCAGACTAGACAGACCAGACCAGACTAGACAGACCATACTATACAGACCAGACCAGACTAGACAGACCAGACCATACATACCAGACAAGACAGACTAGACAGACAAGACTAGACAGGCAAGACTAGATAGACCAGACTAAACAGACAAGACTAGACAGGCAAAACTGCGCAGATCAGACTAGACGGACCAGACTAGACAGGCCAGACTAGACGGGCCAGACTAGACGAGCCAGACTAGACGAGCCAGACTAGACGAGCAAGACTAGACGGGCCAGGCTAGACGAGCCAGACTAGACGGGCCAGACTAGACGGGCCAGGCTAGACGGGCCAAACTAGACAAACCAGACTAGACAGACCAGACTAAACAGACAAGACTAGACAGACCGGACTAGGCAGACAATTCTAGACACGAAAAACTAGATGGACCAGACTAGATAGTCTAGACTAGACAGCCAAGCCCAGAGAGACAAGGCTAGACAGACAAGACTAGACAGACAAAACTAGATGGACAAGACTAGATAGACAAGACTTTTTTTAAATTCATTTATTATATAATAATGATAATAATACAGAACATGAAACATGACACCCCGGGCGCGCTGTTCGCATTACTGCAGGGTGTATGTCCTATTCTACCCAGTGGGTATGTTCAGATGCCTCCTCTCTGCGGCTTGTCTTAGCTTATCGTCTTCCTCCTTTTGGGTCATTATGTCTTTTACCGCTTTGTTCACGTTGCACTATCTAGACCTATCTATCTTCTAGACCTATATCTTGTGTATCTAGACCGTATTTTATGTACCAAAACGTGTTCGGCAATGTCAGACAGACAGGGCAGACTTAAGAGACTAGCCAGAATATACAGACTAGACAGAATATACAGACTAGACAGAATAGACAGACATAACAGACTGGACTAGACAGACCAGACTAGACAATCTAGACTAGACAGACCAGACTAGTCATACCAGACTAGACAGACCAGACCAGACTAGACAGACCATACTATACAGACCAGACCAGACTAGACAGACCAGACTATACAGACCAGACAAGACAGACTTGACAGACAAGACTAGACAGGCAAGACTAGATAGACCAGACTAAACAGACAAGAGTAGACAAACAACACTGCCCAGATCAGACTAGACGGGCCAGACTAGACGGGCCAGACTAGACGGGTCAGACTAGACAGACCAGACTAGACGGGTCAGACTAGACAGTCCAGACTAGACTGAAAATAGATTAGATAGACGGGACTAGACTAGACAGCCAAGACTAGACAAAGAAGACTAGACGGACAAGACTAGACACGCAAGACTAGACAGAAAAGAGCTGACAGACCAGGCTAGACATATCAGACTAAACAGACAAGACTAGACGGACCGGACTAGGCACACAATACTAGACAGGTACAACTAGACGGACCAGATAGTCTAGACTAGACAGTCAAGCCCAGAGAGACAAGGCTAGACAGACAAGACTAGACAGACAAAACTAGATGGACAAGACTAGATAGACAAGACTTTTTTTTAATTCATTTATTATATAATAATGATAATAAT